>CM035118.1:12031329-13231329 GCA_020205555.1 Panax stipuleanatus | reverse complement strand
CCCTGTAATCCTCATGCATAGTCTGATAGAGGGAGTGCACACTAAACCAGTTTCCTTGAGGTTGTGTCAAGCAAGGGACCTGCATCAAAAATCAACCCATATAAAAAACCTGTGCCTCGAGAATGGCCAGAAGATGGGAAAAGAATCTAGAGGGAAGAAAGACTTCAAGTCACCTCATTGGCCTAAAGATATCTCGAAGGATGGAGACTCAAGTCGCCCAGCAACTCTTGTGTCTGCACAGCAATGCCCAGGACCTCCGTACGTGGAACCTGAGCTAGAACAGGAGCAACAAAAGTAGCCTCCTCATCATCAATGTCAATGGGCTGCTCGTCCTGTACTGGATGTATCCTGCTCTCTACCAATCTGCGAGGCGTCCTAGCTGGACGGGCCTATTGGACGGCAGAAGCCTTCCTCCGTCTAACGCCTGATGAAACCCTGGTAGAGCTGCCAGGTCTATGGCGATCCATCGCAGACACCAATACTCCAAAATCACCTTAGACAAGGTGTGGTAAGCCTAAAACATGTGGCTTATTAATCAATCAATCCAGCATACATATCTAAGTCCTAAAACATGTATAGGTCCATCAAAAATATCCTGTACAGTCAAAACTGCATGTTTTTTAAATCCCAAAAGCTCAAAAGCTGCATTGGGTCAGTAAAAAACTCCCCACAGAGTCAAAAATGCATGCTTTTCAAAACCTAAAATTTTAGAAAAATTTCGCTAGAGCCTCCTTTGTAAAATGGACTGTCCACATACACACAAGCATGCCTAGGTGGCCATTCAGTAGCACACCTACCCAAAAATAGAAACATTTCATATTTACTGAAACAAATCAAAACCAGCCTCACATGGTCTCCAAAATACCATAGGCATTTTTAGTTGAAAGTCCAGGCTCGCAAGGTCTCAAAAAGGATGATTAGACTGACCAAAAAGCTCAAAATAGTACTGTCTCATAACCTAAATTTTCTTACATCCAAACGTGAATTACAGTAAAATATGCATACATATATGGACAGAAAATTTTTCACAGGTCATATAGATATACATTTTTTATACATTACGTTTAAAAGCACCCTAGATGGTTCACATGCGAAAGAAGGATGTAAAATGTTAACTGCGCTGCGCTGAATGCGTAGGAACTGACGGATTCAGAATCCGACTACCAGAACTCCATAGATCCGAAAAAGAAGATCAAAAATCCTTTCGCTGCTCAAACGGGAAACTTGTAAAATGAAAAATCCCGCAGCACATTAAATAAGATGGGTAGCCGCAGCTCCACCTGTGGCTGCCGCACCTCTACTTGCGGCAGCCTAGGTGGGTCCCACTCCCCCCGGGACTGGTTCGGTTCTAGTTAAAACGGAGTTTATACGGGCTGCCAAGTCAAATCTGAAGAGCAATCGCTACGCAATTGAGCGGTTTGTCCAGAAATCCTGCGTTTCAGCAGTGTAATCCTAACGAAAAGGGAAATTACACGAATCCAGAGCCAAGTTCGGGAATTAACAGATCAAACTGCAAAAAAACTACGCAAAAATTGCGCAAAACTGCCAAAAACTATCGTTATTCGAAGTTCGAGTTCCGACCGAAGTCAATTTCAGCTGTTGGCTCAGCCCCAACGAATTTTGGGTTCTGACCGAAGTAAATTTCAGCCGTTGGCTCAGCCCCAGCGAAGTTCGGGTTCCGACCAAAGAAGTTTCAACCGTTGTCTCAGCCCTAGCGAAGTTTGGGTTCCGACCGAAGTAAGTTTCAGCCGTTGGCTCAGCCCCAGCAAAGTTTGGGTTCTGAACGAAGTAAGTTTCAGCCCTTGGCTCAGCCCCAACAAAGTTTGGGTTTTGACCGAAGCAATTTCAGCCGTTGGCTCAGCCCCAGCAAAGTCGGGTTCTGACCGAAGAAATTTCAGCCGTTGGCTTAGCCCCAATGAAGTTCAGGTTCTGACCGAAGCAGTTTCAGCCATTGGCTCAGCCCCAGCGAAGTTCGGGTTCCAACCAAAGCAGTTTCAGCCGTTGGCTCAGCCCTAGCGAAGTTCGGGTTCTGACCAAAATCAATTTCAGCCGTTGGCTCAACCCCAGCGAAGTTTGGGTTCCGACCGAAGCAGTTTTAGCCGTTGGCCCAGCCCCAGCGAAGTTCGAGTACATATCAAAATACAGTCCAATCATTGGCTCAACCCCAATGATGCTTCAATTGACGGCTTAACCCCAACCAAGCAATAGAAGGGATTTGGCGATGAAAACCATTATAATAATCCATCACAACTAATGGAATCTGTTATACACATCCTCAAAGGGGATCATTGAGGTAGTATCAATCAGAATTTGCGAAGCTATCGCAAAAGACGTCATCCCTAACAAGTCAAGACAAAAATATCTGTGATAGCTTAACTCTGCCAATCTCATCAGAGTCAAACCAGTTATCATGAATAATGTCATCCCCAGCAGAAAATGACAAAGGTAGTTCACGGTAACTCCCTAATACCATCAAGGGCTATACAAGACGGCGTCATCCCCAGCCAAGTGATAACACACGCAGTAAAAAGTAGCCACATTCTACTTCAAGACGCCCAGCCTTCAAAATGACTATGGCACTTTCTATTCCAAGTGTCTACTAATATTTATCCTGCCCATTCCACTACGTTACATGGACATGATAAAGAGGGACATCTGTAGACACTCAAAATTTTCCTTGCCCCTATACTCATCCAGTTGAAGGGAAAAACCGTCAATCAACACAAATCTGATCCACAGTATCGGTGCTCCAGTCAAATTCGATTCCCAATATCGGTAATCAAGCTCCGACAGTCAATCGGACCATCAATCAAGCTCCGACAGTCAATCAAACCATCAATCATGCTCTGACAGTCAATCGGACCATCAACCAAGCTCCGACAGTCAATCAGATCATTAAGCTCAACCCCGGCAGCAACCCGGGATGAATCAATCAACCTCGGTCTCAACCCAGGAAATAAATCAACCCTGGTCTCAACCCGAGAAATCAAATCAACCCTGGTCTCAACCCGGGAAGTACAAATCAACCCCGGTCTCAACCCGAAACTTCAGGTTAACTTCAGACATCAGCCTGAAGCATTGCAACAACTCCATAGAAAAACCTGGAACGACCGCAGTCAGCCTCAAAGACAACCCTGAGGTCAAAAGACTCTACCAGGATCCAAGTCTTGAAATCAGCTCACGGAAGTCAACCAGCGACCATGCCGGCACTACAGGCAGCCCCGGGAGGGGTACAACAGTTATTTTACCAACCTTCAACTGACTTCATCAAACTCAAGCCAAATCAATGTCGCCAAAGTCAAAATGAACCCTAACGATGATCCCGAGTGGCAACAATACAAGACAGTTCAACAGATAAACTGCGGGGAATCGAAGACCTGGTTATGAACCCGTCTTCCTGGACCCCAAAAATGTTTTTTCCCATGTCAATGCAACACTCTCAGTGAGAGCATTCCAGAAAGGTATCGCACGCTTCAAACGGATGCTCAGATCAAAAGTTAGAAAGTTTCTAACCGGACATCGCATTACTCGGAGTGCACGTACTTCGAGACGACCAAGCTGGGTATGAGGGACCCACCTCGTGTGTCCGCACCTCTAACTGCAGCAGCCACATATAGAGGTGCGGCTCCCCCCTCTATAAATAGAGGGGCAGCCCCCTCTCATTTTCATAAGCAAGAAGCGCGGCGAAGCCTTGCCCGACTGATTTTTTGACTTTTACACCTCTTCCAAACTCAAATATTTCCATTCCAACACATAAATATACCCATATACTACCACATATTAAAAAACCACCGGTAGATTTAGACGTTTAAGGCCTACAATTCGGCAAAAAGCCCGTAGTGCAACCCATTATAAGTATTTTTACTATCAGTAAGTTAATACTACTACTTTGCACTGTTTTACACTTGCACATCAAGTTTTATCTTCTAAATATGCACGAAACTTAGTTCCGTGGCCGTTTTCGTCAAAATTTAATATATTTTTGTACATAAACTCTGTTTTCAACATTTTTACAACTCGAATTGACGATTCGTCAGCTCTAGTAGCTTCAATGCACTAGCACACACCGTTTTGGCAACTTCGCCGGACTGGGTTGTCTTCCCAGTCCAGGTTTGGCCTTCTTTTGTACATATTTAACTGTAAATGTACTAACATTTCAATTCTGTCAAGCCCGAATTTCAAATCTGTGGTAGTTTACCGCTTTTATATATATTTACGAATATATAAGCGACATTCACCATCATTGGTACTCCTATCAGTCTTGGTTGACTACATTTTTGTCAATATATATATATATATATATATATATATATATATTAGTCCGGCCGGGATTACTTTCTGGCCTTTTTACTTCTTTTGCACACTTCCCTATACTTGGTGCTTTCCCCAGTCACTAGGTGACTACTTTTTGTTAATTTCAATTCTAGCACGGGCACCGGCGTGAAAACCCATCACCCTTATTACTGTTTATATATATATATATATATATATATATATATATATGTCATTTTTGTCGCAACCTGGATTATTTCGTTGCTATTTACAGTTTATATATATATATACATATATATATATATATATATTTCGATTCTAGTCCGGGCTTGTGAGTGAAAACCCATCGCCCTTTTACAGCTTTTATATATATATAATTATATTTTTTTTTTATTCAATTTATTCAACTGCTGCATTTAACATTCATTTATACATAAATTTGCACTGACATAGCTGCGGGTGAACTAGATTTATCCAAATCTCGCCACTTCTACCTTTCAACGGTTCAAACAGCTCCCGACAGAACCTGGAAGCTATAATGGCTAAGATTTCTTTAAATCTAGTTATTTTTATAGTTTTAGCTTCAAAAGCAACCTCACGTCCCTTAGATCGCTATCTAGAGGGAACAAGACGCTTCGGCCTTGTGGACCGGGATTTACTGAATGAATCCCTGGTTCTGGCTATTTTGGGATATTTATCTGCTTCTGTACAAATTTAAACTGTGAAGGTTTTCTAGCTATTCATATGTGAGCCTAGGAATTGTGGGATTCATGATCTAACTGATCAGAATTTGATTCCCACGATGGACAAACTCCAGTTTACAGATGTACCCTGCCAATTTTTCTATAAAATGTACATGCACAGACCTTAAAGTTGTTATCCGGATTTAAGGTCTCAACATAGTGAAAATATAGATTGTCGTGTCAGCGTCCCTCCGATGGTTTTCATACCCATGAGGAGACCGACACTTTATATTTCTGTGGTCGAGGATGCTTTGCAGCCCGATAAATCACCATTTGCATACAGCCTTAAGGCTACGAAGATAAAATTTAGAGTAGCGATATGCTTCAATACCTATGTCAGCGTAAGGGTTTGATAAAACCAACTTTCAAAATATCATTTTCAATTCAATCAAAAGAAAAACTTTTCAAGAAAATTAAATGAGGCTTTTTGCAAATCAAATCAAATTCTTCGTATATAGGCTTAACGAAGCCTGTCAAAGCTTTCAATCAATCAAAAGGCCCAATTTTCAAATAGCATTCACTCACGCATTTCAGTTTTAAGGGAAATATTGAAAAGATTGCGGTACCGTGTTTACACGGGAGTCGTGGGGTGCCTAACACCTTCCCCACACTTAACCAAGCCCCTGAACTCAAAACTCCGATTTCAAAAATTAAGTTTCGACATTATCCAGCAATTGGGCCTCTTTTCAAATTAAATTCGGTTGATTTGGTACAACCATTTTCAAAACTACCAACTGACGACTCTGTTTAAATCAAATCAAATCATCGACATATAAACATGTTGGCCTCTTTCCTAAAAACCCTTCAAAAGCTTTTTTACAATAAAAAGAATATGGGCAGAGATAACTTAGGAAGATCAATTTGAGGAATACCGGGTTATGAATCGACCCGCGGTATTTCTTAAATTTTCCAACGTCAACACATCCAAAAGACCTTAAAATGGTTATCCATGTTTAAGGTCTCAACTTAGTGAAAATATGGTTTGTCGTGTCAGAGTCACTCCGATGGCTGTTATGCCCATGAGAAGACCGACACTTGTATATATGTTGTGATCGAGAATGCTTCGCAGCCAGACAATCACCATTCAAATTGAGCCTAAAGGCTGAAAAGATAAAACTGAAGTATCGATATGTTTCAATTCCTATGTTAGTGTAAGGGTTTGAAAACCTGCTTTCAAAACATCATTTTAATAATCTTGTCTAAAAGAGAGACTTTTGCAAATCAAATCAAATCCTTTCGTATATAGGTTCAACGAAGCATGTCCATGCTTTCAATCAATCAAACATAGGCCTAATTTCTTCCAGCATTCACACACACACATTGCAAATTTAAAAGTGAAATATTGAAAAGATGCGGTACCGTGTTTACATAGGAGTTGTGGGGTGCCTAACACCTTCCCCACACTTAACCAAGCCCTCGAACCTAGAACTTTGGTTTCAAAGATCAAGTTTCGACAGTGTCCAGCTAATTAGGCCTCCTTTCAAACAAATTTGGTTGAGTTGGTACAATCATTTCAAAATTACTAACTGGCAACTCTGTAAAACGTTCAAATCGTCGTCATGATACATGTTGGCCTTTTCTTTAAAAACCATTCGAAACCTTTTTCACAAATAAAAAGAATAAGGGTAGACAAAACTTAGGAAGAGAGAAAGATTCGGTCCAACCCGACCCGCATTTTTTCCCGACGTCGACAAAAATGAAGTGTGTCATTCGAAGTGAAACATTAAGTGAAGTTGTAGGCTTAATTCTTCAAAAACTTGTCAAACTCCTGGGTAGTGGTAATATAATTTAATTGGTTGTTTTTCATTAATATTATCACTTGATTATTGGTTTAATAAAATTGGGATAATACAAAATTGGTAATTGTTAGGATAAATTGCAGTTATTTTTTCCGTGAGAATGATACTTTACTTTCACTCTATTACTTGTTGATTATGTATACTTGCGTGTTGCGCGTAGCTGGATTTTACCCAACAGAACTCACAAGTGCTCATACGCCTCTTCCGAGGTATTTATAAGCCTACCCTCTCTAGATCCACCCGAACAAGAATAGAACAGAAAAGAACATCCAAGCTAGGTGATAATCCTACACATTCCTATGTGAATTAACCATAACAAGGAATTAAAGCATATGTTCTCAATTAGGTCAGACATGGCATATTAGTATATTCCTATCTTACACACAAATTATGCAATCCATTAGTACAGATAAATCATAATCTCATGACAACATATCAAGGTATACATCTACAATTCATTTTCCAATTTCATACAGATTACCACAATCATCACTAATTCCTTAGAAAGAATCATTAAGCATAAATATGTTGAACCAAACCATATGGTGCCAACCAAAGAGATAAGATAATCAATTCAAATAGACAAAAGGTTCCATTATAATCTTAGAGCTAATAATTAGTTCATAGCTAATAAACTAAATAAAAGTAGGAACAATAACAACATTTATAAATACAGAATCAAAGGAAAAACTAGAGAAGAATAAACTCTGTCAAGCTTTCTTCAATCTCCAAGAAATCCTATCGATTCGCTTTTCGATCCGTGTCGCTACGTTGCTCTTGAGCTCCAAGGAATCCCAATCTTCTTCCTACTCTATGGTGTAAACAAAAGCTATATATAAGCTAGGGAGGAAATAACTAAGCTAAGCTAAGAAGGAGAAGAGAAAATAAGGGAGTTAAGCTCCACAATATGTTGGATGATAGATGAGAGAGAGGCTGATAGATTATATATGTCTTTTATCTTTCCTCTAGATCATTCCCACTTGTTACTGTCTGAAAACAGGGGCTGGCGATGCGAATCCAGAATTAAACCTTAGAACGGCACTGTAGTGCCTATTCAAGGGCTCGGGTCAATAATTTGGCGTTGCGGCGCCAGATATGTGAAGGAATGGGGCGCTGCAGCGCTGCAGCTGCTTGAGCTGGAATCAAAGGAGCGCTGCGGCGCCAGTTTTATACTAGGAAGCGGCGCTACAGCGCCAGTGCTATAAAAATTCCCTTTTTGCCCTTAAAAGCTAGAAATAACTTGAAAGCTCATGCAAAATATTTATTAAGCAAAATAATAGCAAAACAATATAAAAGCAATATAAAGTAATAAGAACATGCATCTTCTTAAGTATAAAAGTAGTCGATTCGCGGGTATAAATCTCACTCATCAAATACCCCCCAACTTAAGCCTTTGCTTGTCCTCAAGCAAAAATATCATAACAAAAATATCAAAAGTAAATATAACTGTGAATCACAACTAACTACTATATACCTGCATTGCGGCCTCAAGAATAAGAATAACGATTTCAAAGTAGAAGCAAACTCATAAATAAGGCTTCGATCAAACTTCTAGCTTAGACTGCTACTGATCCCAATCTGTGTGTTTGTGACTACCAACTATTCTAACTAATTATAATTCATAAACATAGAAAATTGTACAAAGGAAAATGCTAACTCAATACGCTAAAGCTACATCAAGACTTTGGAACAAGACACTAATGCAAGAACAGACCACCCGGTATTAGTATGAGAACGACAAGACTTGACTTATGCAAAATTCAGCTACCTTAGGCTGAGTTACCTATGTAGCTAGTTTTTGATCAATGACTCTCAAGCTAGATGGCTTTAGGGCACTAGGCGTAGAACACCCCTAAGAATCTAATAACTCAAGTAACACTAGCCACATAGCAAAACTAGAATTTTTATTCATTATATTTTTAAGTAATGCAACCTCAAGCATGACCGTGCAATGTCTAATCACATTAGGCTATTCAGAGTTACCCGTGTAACGAGCTTTTGATCAATGACTCCCAAGCCAAATGGCTTTAGGGCACTAGGTGTAGAACACCCTTAAGGATCTATTAACTCGAGTAACAAAAGCCATGCAATCAAACTTAGTCAACTAAGGCTATCGATTTATTCTTATATATTTTTTTATATATGCTATTAGACCACGAATGTATTCGAACTTGCATAAGAATCTAAATCTTACTACATCGACTCACTTAAGTTCGCAAGAGCTAACACAAAAAAATTTTGTAAAAATTACCAATTAAGTCTATTAGAAACATAACTAATTATAACAGTTGTTACATGCTGAATAGGGTAGATAGGATCAAAAATAGTATTAACTAAAAATTAATCTAAGAATCTCATTCATATTTGCTTAACTATTTTGACAAAGCCATAACACACATATCATTGGCCACAATCAAAAATAGTACTATATATAACCCACCAATCGTATAAATAGTTAAAGATAGGGTTACAAATCATAGCATAGCTCAACTAGGTAGATCTTACTAAATATATAAACCCTTGCACGAATAAGCTCAAAATAGGGTCTAATACTATTATGGATACTATTACGGCACAAAAAGATAGATAAACATCCATTCATACTAAGAAAGCTGTAACATGGATAAAAATAAGCAATAAACATTCAAAAATAATCCATACATCTAAAAACATCCAAAAATTGATAACAATAATCCATGACTGCATTTAATACAATAATTTGTAGCCCAAAATGCTAACAAAATAGTCATAATAGTGTACTAATGGCATCCTAACATAATATCAAAAGCTGATAAAGAAAGATTGATAAACACCCCCATACTTCAGATGGCCAATGCCCTTATTGGATGAATATGTGGAAAGGAGAATTAGTCTATGCCCTCGCCGTCGTAGTTCACATCATTGCCCTTTCATTGCCCTCGTCGGTGCTGTCCTCAGCAGTGGGTGATGATGGTGGGAAGGGTGGGAAGACAGGAGGCTCCGGGAACTGGAAAGGCATGAAATCTGCATCCTTGCCACTGAACGATGAGTAGATATCCTGTATGTTGTTCGCGAGCTCAGTCTGATACTGCATCATAATATCCTGCCTCTGAGCAATCGCTGCTGAATGCCTCGCCTGCCTCTGAGCAACTTCATTCTGGTTCTGATGCAGGAGGCTGAGAGATACAAAAATATCAGCCAAAGGTCCCTGTGATGAAGAACCCAAATCAGGCTGCTATGATGTCCCGGCCTCTGAAGTAGGAGGTGGAGGCTGAGTAGAAGGAAGATAGCCCTCTCCCCGTGGATGCAACTCTTCACCATCCCACACACCGTTCGTGAAATGGTGGCGTGGTCGATGATTTCCATGGGTAGCTGCATGACCTCATCCTTACGCCACTACACCTTCGCTCGCTTGCACAATTTGGTAATCAGCGATAGGTGTGGAAGTCCCCCAGATGTAGTGCCCTTGATTGCCTTTAGAATAGACTCTTGGATGTAGGCGCCAATATCAATGTCGAGTCCGGTGACAATAGAAAATAATAGGACCGCTCTCTCTTTGGTGACATCGCTCTGGTGGTGAGTAGGCATGATACTGGCACAGATAAAACTGTACCATTCCTTGCCATAGCGGCTGAGCACACTCTGAGGAAAATTAGTCTTCTCCCCAGTGGACTCGTGTGTCCTCCATGTGGTGTCGGGCTTGCAAAGTCGTCTAATGATGTCATCCAAGTTATATGCACTGAACCCATCCTTTAAGTAGTCATTTCGGTTCCCATTCTCCAAGTAATGGTTAGGCATATCAAAAATTGCATTCAGGGTCACTCTGTCATACGTCAGTGCCTGGCCTCTAACCTGAACTACTGCTAGGCCCTCAGCACTGGCGTTGGCATAGAACTCGTGGAGTAGATTGAAGTTTGCTGCCCCTGGCTGCTTGGTGAAGTGCAACCATTTCCTCTCGAGTATCATCGTCAGCAGCTGACCACCTTTCTTATCATCTGGCCTCAAGCCCCGCTCAGGCACTAAACTCTTATTGGCAAATGTTTAGTTGTAACACGCAGCCGCCTCCTCACTGGCGAACTTGGTTAGGTCCCATTGTGGTGCCAATGAAGAAGAGCCGCCGATACTTCTGTCTCTTAGGAGGCATTTTCAAAATTTTTAACAATTACTTAGTGATACCAATTAATCAGCAAGTTCCAAGCCAACCTGAGGTAAAGAGGACCAAAATAAAAACCAAGCTCTGCCCAACTAATGCCAGTCCAAATTTTATTTCAAACTGAGCCTAAGTAGTTGCCAATTACAAGCCAAGTCCAAGCCAAACTGTTTAATACCAATGTCAAAGTAGCAATATCCCCAAGTGTGTCCAATGTTACCAATATACAATGCCCAATTAAAATCTGACATCGAAGTAGTAGTATTCCAGCTGAACTGCAATGCATAGCCCAAATCTTTAGCACAATGAGCTCACAAGCCAAAATGTAACTCAATCTAGTTAAGACACCTCCTACTATGTAGCCGTAAATGCCCAACTAAAAACCAATGCATGCAACCGACCAATCAAACCAAATTTATCTCTCAGGCAATTCACTAAACACTTGGCGTGCACTGCCTTGAATTAAGTTGCCTAACCTCTGTCTTAGGTGCCACAATCCAGATTTCCCTCAATGGAAATCAGCCAATTCAGAATAATAAAGCAACCAAAGAAGAAATCTAGGGATAAGAAGCACATAAATCACTTTTAGCACACTTTTCCTTTCAGAAGAAAAGAAATTCGAAGTACCTTTAATGACGAACCCTATCTTGATTGTGAGATCAATTCTTTATGAGCACCTAAATTTGGGTTCACTTGGGGTTGGGATATGGGATTTGATCGAAGGCTGGGGGTTTGACAAGAAGTGCTCGGCTGGGTTGCTTATGCTGTCGATAAAGAGGAGCTAAGTGGCCTAAATTTGCCTGTTTTAAAAAATAAAAGTTCGCTACTGGCGCTGCGGCGCCGGTTATTCTTCTTTAATGGGTGTTGCCGCGCTGCTCATGTAGGGAGTTTGAAAGGCTCTGGTGTTGCGGCGCTGTGTTTTCTTTGTAGAGTGGCATTACAGCGATGGCCAGGTAGAGAATTGGGAAGCTCTTGGCGCTGCGACGCTAGTTGATGGGCTATATGGAGTGCTGCAGCACTGATTGGAAAATCAGGGCTTTAAGGCAAGCGTTGCAGCATCATTTCAAGAGCAAACTGTAGTGCTGGACCTACATCTTTAAAAAACATTTAAGGTTTCATGCACCAGCAAGAATTACCTATTAGCACACAAAGCCAAAATTTTACAAAAAAATTTATTTAAACTAAAAACTTCCTATAACAATCATATTTACAAACCACGAAGCTATCAGAAACATAGAGATAGACTACGATATTATGAAATTACTATAAATAGAGGAAATATAATATTCACATAACATAAAGAAAGAGTTTAGAAGAGTGATACTGAGATGGGGTAGCCTCCCCATCGAGCGCTTGTTTTACAGTAGACGACCCGACTCTACGCAGTTACTTTCAGTCCGGATCATATGTGAAGACAACCATTTCATGCTGCCTCTTTGTGTTTTCCATGATTTTCAGGGCGGACATGGACGATTGGCGAGCCTCGAACTCTACTCCATCTAGAGGCACGAAGAAACTTTTATTGGTCGAATTATCCACTAATTCACCGTTCATAATTTGAAACCGTTCTTCATGCTCCTTTGGGTCTTCTTGGGTTACCACAACCTTTAGGGTGGTTACCAGAATTCCTTCATTCTTGACAGTACACCCACTCATGCTCTTATTTTCTCCATCTTCAGAATCCACAGTTTGCACAAGATGTATTTCTACATTACCCTCAACAACTTTGTGTATCTCCTCACCATTTCCTTGCATATCCATAGTGCAATGCTCTTCACCCCCTTCGTCATGATCAGTAACTTCAGGTTGATTGCTTCACGGTGGATCAATAATAGCCTTGGCAAGTTGTCCCATTTGTCTCTCGAGGTTTCGCAATAAGGCTTCTTGGTTCGTCATTCGAACCTCATTTTGCTCTATGAACTTGGTAAGGAGCTCCTCCAGTCTTCTTTCTTCTTCGGACTTGAAGTACTGGTCAAGAGTCTCCTCCACTCTGGATGTTTCCTCATATTACGGCGGCAGTTGGTATAAATATTCTGACGGGTATGAAAAGTTAGATCACAAACTTGTTCTTGGTTGTAGTCCCATGAAAAGCTCGGATAGCTCTCCAGATGACAGTAGGTGGAGCCATAGCTAGCTTGATTCTGACAGTAGGCATTCTGAGTAAATTGGCACTCAAGATTATCAGAGAATCTTGAGAGATTTGTGATTTATTCTTGCAAACGCTCTAGTATTCCTTCCAAACTCAGTTGTGTCGTCCTCTCAAAAGACCATTGATAGTTATACTCATCCATATCTGAAAGGACTTAAAAATAAAGGCAGATTAAATACAAATATACAAGTTAAAATTAAGATAAAATTGATTGAAATCAATATTGGACAATATTAGAACAAATAGTTCCCCTGCAACGGCGCTAAGAATTTGTTGGTCGATTTCGCAATCAATAAAACACGCCCAAGTATACGCGGTCTAACAAGTAATATAATGATAAGAGAGTTTTCGAACCCACGAGGAACTACTTCTAATATTTACCAAGTATCAACTTTGCATCGCTTAAGTCTTATTCAAATAGTTAAATGAAAGATGTGTAATTAATCTAATTAACTTTTAATTATCAAAGCAAGTAAACGGATAACGATTGATATCTAAGGCGTGATGAGTGGGCTTTATTCCTACGAATTGGACACCATTAAGGCTTAATTCTTTGTTAACTTTAAGTATTTTTAGTGTTCTTTTACTTATTTTTATGTTTGTGTTTGTGTTTGTGTTTGTGTTGTAGAAAACGGCTTCGGAGGGTCAAAACATGAAAAATAGAGCTTAATGGCATTTTCGTAATTTCAGAGACTGTACCCTCAACGGGGCGGGCATTCCTAGTATAAAAAGCCTGCCGGGGTGGGCATGTCGGGAAGAAAAAACCAATTTTTAGAAGTTGACTCGGAAAAGGATTCTGAGAGCTGATTTAGAGAAGGATCATAAGAGGGTTATAAAAGGAGAAGAATACACAAGGATTAGGGGGGAGAGATTCCATTTGATTAGTGTAGATTAGATTTCAATTAAATTAGATACAAACCCTAGTTGGAATTGGATTGGAGATTGAAGCAACTTGGAGACCATTAAAGAGATCAAGAGCAGGAGCAAGAAGGAGTATGAAAATTGCTGACAACATATTCTATTCTCTTCTCTCTCTTATTTTTATCTTT
The DNA here is from genome assembly GCA_020205555.1 of Panax stipuleanatus. Classification (NCBI taxonomy): domain Eukaryota; kingdom Viridiplantae; phylum Streptophyta; class Magnoliopsida; order Apiales; family Araliaceae; genus Panax; species Panax stipuleanatus. Next base: position 13,217,188 of record CM035118.1, on the reverse strand, counting down.
TAATGTTTATTCAATTGTGGATCATGGATTTTGACTTAATCATGAGCTAAACTCTATTTTGAGATTATAATGGATCTTGTTGCATAGTTCACTTTGATATGTTTCTGTGTTAGTCTTATTCTTTATTATCGAATTGTCTATTATGATTTATGTTAAATTGCTTAATTGCCTAGATAACAATTACCGTAATAACCCATATGAAATCGAGAGACGGATTATGGGTTTAGATTTGACCATAATAGAATGTGATTGTGTTTTCTACATGGCGTTGGAATTCATAATTTGTGTTTAGCATAGATATATACCTTTATACCACATGTAATCTGATAAAACTTGTGCTTAAACTCTCTTTAACTATAATTCACATAGAGATATAGTGGATTAGTTAATTAGGGTGTTCATCTTAATTCTATCATTTGTGGATTTAAGTTGATATAGGTATGGTGCATCGAGAGATGGTCATATTTTACCTTAATGTTCTTGATTAACAATCTGAGATAATTAATTTGATTTAATGGGAAGTGTATTGATTTAAATGAAGCAATAGATGAAATTATAGTCTCAAGTTTTTATATTTTATTTCATTCTAGGGGTAGTTAGAATTAGTTTAATTCCATATTGTTAATACGAAATACTAATTTATTCGTTTAAATAAGATTGAGTTGGCTATGGGTTAGTAGTTGGTGATAGTTATTAAATAATTCCTCGTGGGAACGATACTCTACTTTCACTTTTTTACTTGTTGACCACGTATACTTGCGCGTTGTGCGTAACTAGATTTTACCCAACAAGGCGCTATAAGCTAAGATCATAACTTCACCCCCACAATAGGATTTTGTCAAACACTTGGTGTGCTATGTTTCATCAAATATCTTAACTGTCTCTCTTTGGTCTTAGTGGTCACGAAGGATTGTCGACCGAGAACTCACAAGTGCTCATACGCCTCTTCCGAGGTATGTATAAGCCTATCCTTTCTAGATCCACCAGAACGGGAATAGAACAGAAAAGAACATCCAATCTAGATGATAATCCTACACATTCCTATGCGAATTAACCATAACAAGGAATTAAAGCATAGGTTCTTAATTAGGTCACACATTGCATATAAGTATATTCCTATCTTACACACAAATTATGCATTCCATTGGTACAGATAAATCATAATCACATACTAACATATCAAGGAATATATCTACAATCCATTTTCCAATTTCATATAGATTACCATAATCATCACTAATTCATTAGCAAGAATCATTAAGCATAAATATGTTGAACCAAACCATATGGTGCCAACCAAAGAGATAAGATAATTAATTCAAATAGACAAAAGGTTCCATTATAATATTAGAGCTAATAATTAGTTCATAGCTAATAAACTAAACAAAAGTAGCAACAATAACAACATATATAAATACAGACGGAAAAACTAGAGAAGAATAAACTCTGTCAAGCCTTCTTCAATCTCCAAGAAATCCTATCGATTCGCTTTTCGATCCGTGTTGCTACGTCGCTCTTGAGCTCCAAGGAATCCCAATCTTCTCCCTACTCTATGGTGTAAACAAAAGCTATATACAAGCTAGGGAGGAAATAACTAAGCTAAACTAAGAAAGAGAAGAGAAAATAAGGGAGTTAAGCTCCACAATATGTTGGATGATAGATGAGAGAGAGGCTGATAGATTATATATGTCTTTTATCTTTCCTCTAGGTCGTTCCCACTTGTTACTGTCTGAAAACAGGGGCTGGCACTGCGGTGCCAGGATTAAGCCTTGGAACGGCGCTGCAGCGCCTGGTCAAGGGCTCGGGTCAATAATTTGGCAATGTGGCGCCAGATATGTGAAGGAATGGGGCGCTGCAGCGCTATAGCTGGCTGAGCTGGTGGGATGCCCCCAAATCCGGGTCCCCAGAACCTCGGACCTGGTACGTTACGGTACTTCATCTTCAAACATATTCTATAACTATTGCGGAAGATATAAACATAAATTGTTTATACAATAACTTTTACAACATTATTCCCATGGTCTAGCAACCTTAACTTACATATGTACCTTTAACCTCTTTAAAAAAAGTTTACATAAATAACTTACATCAGATAACTTAGTAGTTAAAGATGCACAATAATCTATTCCTGTACTTTGTCCTTGTCTTTGTCTTTCCTCGAATTCCTCGTCTTATTTTGAAATTCGTTATCATAATATAGCAAGGATGAGCAACTACTTTGCTCAACAAGTTTAAATACAAAAATGAATATATCATAATTGAAAAAGAATAAGCTTTCAAGTTTTCAACAATGTATAATAATTGTGAAAGAGTATGAATCAAAATTTTAATAATTGAATGACTGAATCAATAATGTTGGGTGGTCAACAATGACCATGAATAAATTTAATTGAACATTATGGTAATGAAGGTAATCAGCCTTTCATACCTGATGAACTTATGCAACTTGCACTAAGTGCGAATCAATAATCAAATTTGTGGAATAATTGTAAATAATTAAACCATTAGCATGCTTGAAACATAATAACTCAAGTTTGAGTTAAGGAAAACTTGACTTGATTGGAGATTACCCCTATAACTTAATTTAGAGTCTCCCCACAAATCCTACATAATCGTGTTTACATGCACACACATATTAGGTAATTAAATATGTCATAACCATGCATGCATATTCATTATTAATAATTATTAGTTTATAAAAACTAATATTATTTATTATTATTTCAAAACCATAATTGGTTTATTTAGAAATATAATTCATTTCAACCCTTTAATACAAAATAAAGGTCTCTTACATTTTTAATATGTAAATATTTTACATATTAGGTATTAAATAATTTATATTCTTTTTTAGGAATATTTTATGCCTTTACCAGCTTTAATTAAAATTTTTGAATAACCTAGCATTGATAATGTAGATCTATCAATTAGTACTGCGTATAATCGTTCATCCATATGCTTACTTATGCTATTATCTAGCAAATAACTCAATCACAAAGTACATATATGTAATGTACTATCATTAATCCTATAAGACATTTAATTGATCTTAGGTTAATGATTTAATAATTAATAAAACGTTTCTTAAGTGATAAACAGTACTTATTTGATCCTTAAATAATTTATTATAATTGTTTAATTAAGGAATTATTCAAATTCCCTTTATTTATTAATTCCATCTTCATTTGATTACTATTTAATATTAATTAAATAGTAATTAATTAATTACCTTTAGTTATTATTTGATAATAAATAATAACCAATTAAATCTTTATTTAATGTTAATTGATAATCAAATTATTATTTGTCTTTAATTATTATTAAATAATAATTAATTAATTCCTTATCCTTAAATAGTAAATAATTAATTTATTTACTTCATTACTCTTTAATTATTCCATATTATTATTTAAAAAATAATTAATTAATATTTATCCTTATTTATTATTTAATAATAAATAATTAATTCACTTCATAAATCTTTAATCATTCTTTCTTATTAAATTAAGAATAATTAATTATTACTTGTCCTTATTTATTATTTAATATTTAAATAATAAATAAATATACACTTTTATGTTAATGTAAGTAAGTAATCACTTAATCTTACTTAAACAATCTTTAATCATTATTAAATAATAATTAATCAATTGTCTAACTCTAATTATTATTTAATCTTAATTAAATAATAAATAATTACTTTGTTAACACTAACTTTACTTAATTATCATTTAATATCACTTAAATAGTTAATTATACTTAACTTTAGATGTAATTAGATTACTAACCAATTAGTGCCTTTAAAATCATTTATTAACATTGTTCATTTAATTACAATTCTGTCATTCTCGCCCAAATTTTTCAGATTCGGGGTCCTTTACGGAAACGCTTGTAACACGAAATCTATAACTCAAAATTAAGTTCCGTTGGAGGCGTTGGATTCGTATTTTCTTGAACTAAAATTTTCATTTATCAAACACGTCATTTAGATCAGTTTATGTCCCAAAAAATAGTCCCAAAACAGGGGGTCAGCAACCTCGTTTTTCTTGTTTTTCCATCAAGGATGTGTTTTACTTACGAGTATTGAAAGAAAATAACATCCTTTACCTTAGTAGGAGAATAAATCTGACTGGTATAACGGAGATTATCTTGAGAAAATCTTGCACTATTTACTATACTTAAAGTATTCTTATACTAGAAAGAAATACGCATAATATTATAGAAGAAGAATTCTCTTATTCTAGTGTGAGTTTCATTTCTTAACTAAGCAACCTATTTATAGGAGAATAGACTAAATAGTAACTGATTTATGTATGGTTCATATTGATTTACTATTAAAACTTCAACCGACGGTCCATATTAATTTACTATTAAAATTTCAACCGACGGTCCATATTTATTTACTATTAAAACTTTAACCGACGGTCTGAAAAATTAGCACATCCTCCCATGGAATAATAAGCCAAACTTACAACAAACGCCTCATGATAAATCCCTCTATTTATATAAAAAATTAAATAAATATTTTCCATAAATCACTTATCTCCAACCAACACATTTTTAATTTTCAACAACTATTCATCATAAATATTATAACTCACAATATTGACAACCAGATCGTTCCCAAAAAAGAGGGGGCTTTCCGATAAAGATTTCTCCTTATTGGCGCTCAATTAAATAACCTAACCCCTTTCATTGACATAACTTTCTAAACATTATCAATAATGCAAATAATAATATGAATAATTGCGTCGTGTCAATTATTGATTTAATAATATAAAATATTGTGCAGATGTTACAGTAACAATTATTGAATCAATAATATGAGATACTATGCAGCAACTACGGTGACAATTATTGATTACTGAGTGACTTCTTACGTAAGAATCAATAATCAGAGATACTGTGCAATACCGTGTGATATTGTGTAACAACGCGTATTACTGTACTTTTATCACCGGGTATTTCTACAGTTTAACGATAAAAGTTTTGTCATTATTTTTATAAAAAAGTTATTTTTGACGCTTTCTATATCTGACAGTTATTACGTTGTGGGGTCCACCAATGATTGCGCCGTCGTACGAATATTCCCGACAAAAAGAATATTCCCCTACCAAACGAATATTCCACGACAAAACAAATATTCCCCCAACATACTTTATAATTTACACATATCACCCTTAATGTTAACCTTTTATCAATTTAACCATTTACTGAATAGAATAATAATTATAAGAAAAATTGAATACTTTTATTTCATAAAATTCGGGGTCTTACAATCTCACTTCCTTATGAAATTTCATCCCCGAAATTTATGTACCTGGTAGTTCGAAGAGGTGAGGATACCTTGCTTTCATTTCAGATTCTATCTTCCTAGTCATTTCCGCTGTATCATGATTTCTCCATTGCTCATCTCTTAGATTTTAGATATCATTCCAGAATACAGCTTTAAAACAATAGTTAATTGACATATCACAATTTGTCAATTTATTAAGTAAGAAAATTCAGCTTAGGTAGGACACACACTAGCGAAGGATATTACTCGTCTCTCCCCTCCTAGTTCTAGTCTCAAATCTCCGCCAGAGACCATATCCCTAAGCTCTAATACTAACTGTGACTCACATCCCAACCTTGGATAACACCTCACAATAATACCTATCAGCTTGCCACTGTTATTCACGGCGTCCCCTATGGAGAGTTTGGCTTCAGTGCATCCCACACAAGGGAGTCACCAGCGAGAGGCTCGTGGCTCTTTACTTATAGCTCTGACACCAACTGTGACGCCCTCAAAAAAGGTCCACACAACCCATTTTGAGTCGACAAATACGTACTACAGAATCCAAATACAAACTTCCTATTTGCAACTATTAAACTATCGTGCAAAATATGACACATATAAGATGTGAGTTTCAATACTAATAACAGTACTCATACTCCAAACCAATGATACTTTACGTAAAGGTACAATCAATAACTGTTTTAGGAATTAAAATCTTTGAAAAATGCTCAAGGAAGCTTTCGTACATGGAAGGCCATGCATCTAAGGTATAATAGATATCATAGGACTTGAGAATTAACCTTGGTTGATCCAATAGACCCCCAAAAAGAACGAGAAGATTGCTATCATGTTCATTCCAATGGTGTGTATCTTCTTGCCATATAATTATCTCCATTGTCTCAAACTGAGAATTGTATTCCAACTATACTCCAAGATTATATAGATAATACTCATAGAAATAGTCAGCAAGTGGATGTGAACAACCATATCTTATGATAACACCAATTTGTATGTGGTTAGACATCTTTTATAATATTGGCAACACACCCTTTAAGTTCTCAGTACAATTATTGCCGCACTATCTTATAATTTGAAGAGAACAACCACTAACTCAGAACATTATGGTTACTAACTTGGATCATTACTCCACTCCTAGACTAGTCCCATCTTCACTCTCATTTACTGAGAAGAACAATGGAACCAAAAGGAAAAGGGTGAGCTCAACTAGCCTAGTACAGAATATCATGACTAAGATACTAAATAACGAATTATCCCTAGTCTTCAACAGTGAAAATCTAACAGAATATAATAGACAACAAGTTTTAGATCAACCACTGCAGCGGAACGTACAATCCATTAAAAGAGTTAAATAGACCATAATGTCTATTATCTTCTCCATGTTAAAAGTCCACCAATAATATTCTTTATCCCTATAACATCAATCAACAGTTCCTGTAAGAACCGTGAATTTCATGAATAATTTTTTTTTGATATAATAAGAAAATAAATATTATTGGAACATAAATGTGTACGAGTTATGAGAAAAGTAATTCGATTATATTAAATTGAATTTATAATAATTGAGAAAATATGGAGAATTGCGACTCGTAAAATGCCTTGTGTGGCATGAGAATGGAAAAGATGATGGTTTAATTAATTCAAGAGGGAAATCGATAAGTGAAGGATTAATTAATATTACATTGTTAAATAATCATTGTGATCAGTAAATAGCCTACTAATGAGTAATTATTAATAATATATTATTATAAATAACAAAATATTTACGAGTAAGTAATTGATGAATATGATAAGAGTTATATTTAATTGATTATTTGTTGAGTACAATACATGTGATAGTTAATCGTACAATAATGTTATTAACTGATATTATGAATAATAATCGGTTAAAGAGTAAATGAATTATTAAGTGAATAATTAATCTATATTAATTGTTAATTGTTATTATGAGAAATATAATAATAATCTATTAATTTAGTATTTTTGCAAGTAATGATTGGATACTAAGAAAATGGTTTATAAATATAATAGGATTTATATTGTTGAGGAATGTGATCATTTATCGTATAATAATCGATAAGAGTAAGTAATGAAGGAATTACTACGTGAACAATTAATCGATATTAATTGTTATTTACATTCTATTATGAGAAAATTGAATATTAATGATGATTAATTGATAATGTGTTGATTATTATTATCGCGAATAATAGAATGATAATAAGCAATTTGTTTATGAATATAATAAGATTTATATTTATTTAACGTGATAATTAATCATATAAATATTAGTTAATATGGAGATTAGTAACTTCATTAATCTATGAGGAAGGAATTGATTAATATTTTATTAATTAATTAATTGCCATTATAAAACAAATAAGTAAGTCATTAATATAATAAGATTATATTGATTGTTATGTACAAGCATGCAATAATTAAATATATAAAATATATGGGATACAACTATATTATATAGTATAGTGCGACATTCATGTGACTATGCTATATATAGAAACCACATATTAAGAATTATTAAACTATATTATATGATGCAATGTGATTGTACATATTGAAACCATTTGTTATGATTAAATAAATTATATAAGTTACAACATGTGGTATGTGGCTACATTAAAAGATGTACTTCGTATAATATTATAAATAAACAAATGTTATGTGATGAATATTTCAATAGATTGATATAATTGAAAATAATAAGAGTTGTAATAATGTTATGTGACAACATGTATATATGGATACATTAATGGTGTACTTATGAATTATCAAATTGAACTAAGTGTGTATTTAATAATATGAGGGAAAATAAATAAATGGATTACCTATTTTAATATTGAGGAGGAATTAAAATAATAATTATTTCAATGATTATAAATAATTAAAATAATATAGTTTATGGTAATGTGGAAAGATAATACCCAATTAGATTATATTTGGTATTATAAATGTACATGGATTATATATGTGCAAATTATATTTACTACATTGAAATGTTACTCATTCATTGAATTACATTGTGACATTACATTATAGCCTAAGTATACATATATGCCTAAGTGTATATAAAATGTGTATGTATTGGGTTATTTTATTTTACTGCATTGTTTCATGTTGCTGAGTCCTTGTTTGTCCCACAAAGAGTGTCATTTCTCTTCTCACGTGCATAGGCCATTGGCCTAAGGCTAGCCTTCTCCAATTCTCCTCCCAATTCTCAGCAATATAGCTAGCAATGATCATATGGGGAGTGGGCTCAACAGTGGGAATCACCAACTCCACCAACTACCGAATGTCCATCAAATTCTTCTTCATTCCAATGGTTTGTTTTGGTGGAAAATTTCATTGTCTGGAAATTAGTTGTCCTATAAATGCAAGCTCTTCTCCTCTCTTTTCATTTGCTGAGAGTTTGCATAAGTGTTGAGTTAAGAGTTATATATATACATATATATCAGTGTTCTTGAGATAGCAGCAAGCCCAATTACATTGCAGAGGTATACTCTCAAGTTCTTCATTTCCATTTTCTGTTTCTGCAAATTCTTGAATTCTTGAAATTGTGGAAATTGATGACAATTGAAATATAAATTGCTTAGTTAGTTGATATATAGACTTACAAACATGTTTAAACCACAATGCAACTGTTTACAAAAGTTTTCGTGAAGTAATTTTGTGATTTGGGATAATGGTTGCCGAGGCTAGCTGCTCTCTGGACTGGAACGGGAGCCGCGCGGCCGCGCGTCTCCCTAGTACAATTTGGGCACGGCCGCGCGCCACTGAAGAATTTGTTAATGATTTCTATTATATCTTTTGATATAGTGAGCATGTTGTACTGTTAGGATGTGCATATAACTCACAATAACATATGGTATAAGGGTACTAGGTTATAGTAATCCATGCTAGTCGTTTTAGTTGAGTATTTCGAAGAAAACTGAAAGTTATGAAAAGAGGAACTTTGACATGTTAGCTTTATATTGACATTCTGACTTTTGAAACATATTTGTATGACCTAGAAACACATGATATGAATGTTAACTTGCGTATCTGAGCTTCATAATGTAACTTGAGCATATGAACCTCAATAGTGAACCTTTCCAACGAAAACTCAAGCGTTGAACATGGACTCTAACATGTTATATTAGGATTCTAGGTTCTGATTTTTCGAGCATGTTATATGACCTTGAAATGCATGTCAAACATGTTAACATATGAATCTAGATAGTATGAGCATGTTAGGCCTTATTAGTGAGCTTTACTAATGAGAATACAAGTTTTAAACGTACACCTTGACATGTTAACTTGAAGTTTAAATTCTAAAGTTTATGAACGTGTTAATACTATTGACTTCATGAACGTCATGCATGTATACATACCATGTTAGAGGTCATGATTAAAATTTAGCGTAAACGAAGCATGTTTTCAACTAATAACTGTAATAGTTACATGTATGAAATGTGAATACTCATAAGTATGTCTAATGCAAAGTATATGAATACCTTATATGTTTAAAGAGCGAGCATGATAGGCCTTGTGAATTCCATGACCTTGAATGGCTTTAAATTATTGAAAGTGTTAACTTAGAATCTATTGCATGTATGATTGGAACAAGGAAAGGTTGTATACATATAAAAGTATCCTTTAAACATGTATACATGCTACGTGATATTATATGATGTTACTTGAACCCGATTTTGACGGTTAACTTATGGGAATGCCATAACTTGCTAAAATAAAATACATGTAGTATTAATAATGGTCTTATGTGATATTAATAATATGAGAGCATGTTTGATAATTGTTGCGATCTTATATGATATGAGAATGCGTTTAAACTCAAAAAGAGGAGCGTTGAGGATAAAGGTATATTAGTCAAGACTTGTGAATTAAATATAATACTATATATGACTGTATAGTAAGGTTAAAGATTTAACTTATATGTGGATGGTATATATGAGATAAAGTATAACGTTAAACTGTATTACTAATGGATATCATATATATATATATATACGTAACTATATTACGATAGGGATTCGAAAGTGTTGATTTACTTAACGAGGATAAACTACGCATAAGGCAAGTTTCCTGACTTACACTCATTTATAGTGCAATTATCTGAACCCTACTTTTATTGTGTTGCAAGTATCCTATCCTTGTGGTTACTTATTCGAGGAGCGTCGTAAGCAAGTTCCCTAACTTATACTCTTTCATTGTGCAAGTTTCCTTGAAACCGTTCTTGTATATTAATTGCAAGTATCTGACTACTCTTTTATTGAGCAAGTATTTGATTTATACTGCTCATTGAAAACATATTCGAGCTTGTACTAACTTTGGTCGTACGAGTAAATAGGTGCTATAATAATTCTTGCCTTACAAACTTATGTTTCATAGTTTGATTTAAATCACGATTATATTCTTCGAATTATTGTTGCGAGTATTGAACTCATAAATTGTTCTTATATACATTGTTGAAATTGTCTACGCCATTTAATTCGGCTAGACCAATATCATGAATTGGAAAGCAATCCACACCAATTACCTTGGTGCGGACTCTTATAAATTGACTGAGTTGAACAACCCTTGTAAAAAGGGGAACTATATAGTCGGGGTGCCGACAGTGGTGTGGTAGGTTATGCATAACTCCAGGTACGATAGGCTGATCCCCTAATTATACTTGGTTAGGTTAACAGAAATATTTTTGGTGATTCTAGTAGAAGTTCGTGGTTCTTAGCGACCACTCAGTATCCAGTATTTATTTACTTGAAACTTTGAATTCTTTGGATTCTTTTATCAATCCTTGGTCCACAGCGACACTTAGTGATATCTATTCATTCACTTGAAATTGTTGAAACTTTTGAATCCTTTAATAATTTCTCGACCCGTAGTAGTCCTTATTCAACTTCGCAGAATAGATTTGGAAGTCATTGCTATTTATTTTGTTCACAACATTCTTATTTGAAATCCTAAGCGATTAATTACCATTTTACCCTTGAGATTTAGAACTGTATATATTCATGTTCACATTTATTGGCATATTACTTGCTGAGCAAATTTGTTGCTCACTCTTGCTTCCCATAAACATTTCAGTTAGGGCAGGGCAAGGTGGAACCCCAGGACAGGACAAGTGCGAAGGCAAGGCTATGGAGTAGCTGTACTTTTCTATATTAGGATATTTTTGTTATGTTGTATTAAGACTTATTTAATGTTATGTATTAAGATATGTTTGGTTTAAGTTATGAAGTGTATTAGTAATAGTTTCGAGACTTGGGACGAGAATATTTATGTTATATCAATGTAAATTATTCTGTTATTCCATTGTTTGGGATTTTAGCTGTTATTAGAATTAGTACGTGATGAACCAAATTCGAGATCAGTGACGGTCTGAATTTGGGGGCGTCACAGGTTGGTATCAAAGCGATAGATTATAAACTTTAGGAGCGAGTCCTTAGACTATAACCTTAGAAGAATTTAGAGAGTACAAGGAGATAAAACTCATGTAGAGTTTTCTTAGAAAGCTAGTAGTGTTATGAAATATATTTTCATTCCATACGATGAAATTATGTTTTACTTGGAGACAAAAATAAAGTTCATTGGTTTTGTGATTTTGGATGTCAGAGATAGGTAAACCTAGTAGGGTCATGGAGGAGGAACCATGTGATATACATGTGGTGTCCGCAACACCCCTTGAAGTTAAGTAGTAGCCTTAACCTAGGAGGAGAGGGAATCGGAATCCAAGCATAAATCCACGGTGAAAGTTTTCTTTCAGAATTGAGGCATGTGTGAGTTACTTTAAGATGAAAAATAAGATACAATAGTGGGAGGCGAAGTTTTAGACCTTCAAATTAGTAATTAATAGTTATAGACATGGTGAGAGTGAAGGTAGTTAGATAATAAGCGTCGCAATAGATATTTATAGATGCGAAACAGTGTTGTAGATCCCAATTTTAGGGATAATGTGGGAAGTATCATTCTAACCCCAACTTAGTGGTACCCGAGAGGGGTATGTAATGAGACTAGCAGATTGCTATACGATGTGATGTGTTTTTATGTGGCATATTTTTAATAAACGTGCGTGTAGTACCTAGATTTTGTTAAATAATAACAAGGGAGAATAGCAATAAAACTTATACGTCTTAAGAAGTATTAGATGTTTAACAAAGAGATGATAATACCATTTTATTTCTACGCAGAAAAATGTCAATATCCCAAGGAGGAGAAACTCGTCAAGCGACGGAGAATGGAGATAGGGAATTGAATCAAGAACCCTTACAACAATTGTTAGACCTTATAGTAAATGCTTTTGAAGAAGGAATCAATGATTATAAGAAGAGATAGACGAAAACTTCAGAGGTAGGAAAAGATATTAATTTGACTAAAGAAGGAGAGGCTAATAATTCAAAAAAAGCGAATGAAGGAAAGATGGAAGAGAGTAGTAGTGGTAGCAGTAAGAATTTCAAGAGGAAGTGGAATGAGAATAAGTATGTACGAGGAGAAGGACAACTATGGAAGAAGAAGGTAGAAGCCTGTAAGGAATGTGGAAAGAACCACATGGGAGTGTGTTTGAAAGGGAAGCATGTATGCTATAAGTGCAGTGAGAAGGGTCATATTTCTCCTAACTGTCCTAGGAAGGAAGAAACCAAAGATTGTTTTGCGTATGGACCTGAAAAACGTCAAATACGTTATTGGCATAAGGAAACGAACGAGAGGGGAAACGGGAACAAAAAAAGACGAGACAACGACAACATCAACTACAATCCGATGGGAAGTCACCAAGAAGGACTCAAGAAAAAGAAAAAGGTTTGCCCGAAATATGGAAAAAGTCATCAAGGAGAGTGCTGGAAGGGACGAGGCGTTTGCTATAACTGCGGCCAGGAAGGGCATATTTCTCCGAATTGCCCAAACTCGAAGAAGATTGAAGGATGCTTCGCTTGTAGGTCAACGGATCATCAGGTTAAGAACTGCCCAAAGAAAGGAAGGAAGGAAGAAGACAACAACAACAAAAGAAGCCATAGCAGGAAGCCGACGACAATTGAACTAGCTCAATCGAGTGAACCAATGCCAAGTACGACTAACGAATGATACATGATGCAGTGGCATTCCAAGTCGTGATGTCAGGTGCTGTCTTAATCTATAATATAAATGCGTATATATTATCTAATCTTAGTGCTATCTTTCCCTTTTGCATCTGAAGAACTGTGAGACGACTAAGTTACCCCAAGAACGATTAGAAGGATCCTTTAAACATAGAAGTTGCGAATAAGGAAGTAATTCCCGTAGAAATTCGTTTGTCGATATTTTTGCGCATAAATTAGTGAACGTAAGCTAAGCATAGACTTGATTCCGATAAAATTTGGAGAGTGTGATGGGATACTATGAATGGACTGGTTACATAACCACATACGATAATTGATTGTTAGAAGAAAAATATGAACCTCCAGAATCCAAACCGGTCTAAGGAAGTGTTTTATGGTAGCTCGTCGTTTAGGCAATTGTGTTGCCTTACGATGATGCAGGCCAAGACATGTTAAGAAAAGTTGGTATAAATTATTTCACTTTTATTATAGATACTAAGAGAACGGAAGTAGAAATAAATAATGTATTAGTAGAACCAGAATTTCAAAATGTATTCCCAGGCGATCTGCCCGGCCTTCCGCCAGTGAGAGAAAACAAGTCGTAATAGATTTAGTATCGGAGACTGCACTGATTTCGAAAGCGCCTATCTTATGGCACCGGTAGAAATGAAAAATTATTAATACAATTGTGAGAAATGTTAGATAAAGGGATATATTCAGTCGAGTGTGTTTTCCCTTAAGGAGCACCAGTGTTGTGAGTCAAGGAGAAGGTTAGTTTTAGGGCACGTCAGATCCGACAGCATTGAAGGCGGTAAGTAATTGGGAGCAGACGAAGACTACCATTGCAAAATTCTCTATTACCTGGAAGAGGCAAACGTAGTAGCCGATATGCTAAGTAGGAAAAGGGAATGGAGAAATTATTCAAGTTGATAACTCGAGAGGAACTAATCAAGAAGGTGAAGAGATTGGAAATAGAAGTGAAGGGACCCAGAGAGTCCAAAGGGAAGTTTATAATGGAGGTTTGTCTAGCGTTGTTGGATAGAGTGAAGGGATAACAAGATAAAGACAAAAGTGCGAGAAGATAAAGAGAAAAAAGTTTAGAAAAAATAATAATGGTATCTTGAGAATTGTAGATCGAGCGTGAGAGTCAACCGTAACTAAAATTATGAGATAAGAGTTTTCATGAGGCATATAGTTGGACATATTTTGTTTACCCAGGAAGCACGAAAATGTACCGGGATCTTCGAAGACACTATTGGTGGTCAATATGAGACGAGAAGTTGTAGAATGCATCGACCGATTAAAGAAGACAACGCGTTTTCTACCAATAGATATTCGATTCAATTTAAATCAGTTAGCCAAATTATGGGTAAAGAAAATCAGTTTAGCGACACGAAATATCAGTGTTCATAATTTTTGATCGAGACCCGCGCTCCACTTCAAAGTTTTGGAAGAGCTTGCATAATGGATTTCAAAGGTAACTTGGAATATCATTTACCCTTAGTAGAATTCGCTTATAGTAATAATTATTATACAAATATCGGTAAGCCATCGTACAAAGCTCTCCACGGAAGAAAATGCAGTACATTGGGATGAGGTCAGAGAACGACTACTTCAATTGGGACCGAATTTAGTACGACGAATGGCAGACGATGTGAAGACAAAAAGAGCCAGATTAGTAGCAGCTCAAGATCAACATGGGAAATATGCAGATTGCCATCGTCATAATCAAGATTTTGGAAGACAGTATTTTCATATTTCTTAAATGTTTCCCTGTAAGGGGAAGATAAGATTAGGTAAGAAAGAAGAATTGAGTTTGAGGTTCGTGAAACCTTCTGAAGTATTGCAGAGAGCAGGAAAAGTGGCATACAAAATAGCCTTACCTGTTGAACTGCGGTGTGTTTTAAGTTTCTGTCTTACGATCCTATAAGCTTAATTATAAGCGTGTGATACCTTATAAGCCAATCAAGTAGGGAAGAATCTGACATATGAAGAATTCCTGTCCAAATACTAGATAGGAAAGAATAGATATTAAGAAATAAAATTTTATCTCTTGTGATAGTGCTTTGGTAAAACCATAATGCCAAGGAGGCAACGTGAAAATTAGAAGATAGGATGATGAGGATCTAACCCCATCTATTTGTGTAGCCTTGTACCAATTCCGAGGACGGAATTTTTATAAGGGGGGGAGGATGTAAGAACCGTGAATTTCATGAATAATTTTTTTTTTATATAATAAGAAAATGAATATTATTGGAACATAAATGTGTACGAGTTATGAGAAAAGTAATTCGATTATATTAAATTGAATTTATAATAATTTAGAAAATATGGAGAATTGCGACTCGTAAAATGCCTTGTGTGGCATGAGAATGGAAAAGATGATGGTTTAATTAATTCAAGAGGGAAATCGATAAGTGAAGGATTAATTAATATTACATTGTTAAATAATCATTGTGATCAGTAAATAGCCTACTAATGAGTAATTATTAATAATATGTTATTATAAATAACAAAATATTTACGAGTAAGTAATTGATGAATATGATAAGAGTTATATTTAATTGATTATTTGTTGAGTACAATACATGTGATAGTTAATCGTACAATAATGTTATTAACTGATATTATGAATAATAATCGGTTAAAGAGTAAATGAATTATTAAGTGAATAATTAATCTATATTAATTGTTAATTGTTATTATGAGAAATATAAAATAATCTATTAATTTAGTATTTTTGCAAGTAATGATTGGATACTAAGAAAATAGTTTATAAATATAATAGGATTTATATTGTTGAGGAATGTGATCATTTATCGTATAATAATCGATAAGAGTAAGTAATGAAGGAATTACTACGTGAACAATTAATCGATATTAATTGTTATTTACATTCTATTATGAGAAAATAAAATATTAATGATGATTAATTGATAATGTGTTGATTATTATTATCGCGAATAATAGAATGATAATAAGCAATTTGTTTATGAATATAATAAGATTTATATTTATTTAACGTGATAATTAATCATATAAATGTTAGTTAATATGGAGATTAGTAACTTCATTAATCTATGAGGAAGGAATTGATTAATATTTTATTAATTAATTAATTGCCATTATAAAACAAATAAGTAAGTCATTAATATAATAAGATTATATTGATTGTTATGTACAAGCATGCAATAATTAAATATATAAAATATATGGGATACAACTATATTATATAGTATAGTGCGACATTCATGTGACTATGCTATATATAGAAACCACATATTAAGAATTATTAAACTATATTATATGATGCAATGTGATTGTACATATTGAAACCATTTGTTATGATTAAATAAATTATATAAGTTACAACATGTGGTATGTGGCTACATTAAAAGATGTAATTCGTATAATATTATAAATAAACAAATGTTATGTGATGAATATTTCAATAGATTAATATAATTGAAAATAATAAGAGTTGTAATAATGTTATGTGACAACATGTATATATGGATACATTAATGGTGTACTTATGAATTATCAAATTGAACTAAGTGTGTATTTAATAATATGAGGGAAAATAAATAAATGGATTACCTATTTTAATATTGAGGAGGAATTAAAATAATAATTATTTCACTGATTATAAATAATTAAAATAATATAGTTTATGGTAATGTGGAAAGATAATACCCAATTAGATTATATTTGGTATTATAAATGTACATGGATTATATATGTGCAAATTATATTTACTACATTGAAATGTTACTCATTCATTGAATTACATTGTGACATTACATTATAGCCTAAGTATACATATATGCCTAAGTGTATATAAAATGTGTATGTATTGGGTTATTTTATTTTACTGCATTGTTTCATGTTGCTGAGTCCTTGTTTGTCCCACAAAGAGTGTCATTTCTCTTCTCACGTGCATAGGCCATTGGCCTAAGGCTAGCCTTCTCCAATTCTCCTCCCAATTCTCAGCAATATAGCTAGCAATGATCATATGGGGAGTGGGCTCAACAGTGGGAATCACCAACTCCACCAACTACCGAATGTCCATCAAATTCTTCTTCATTCCAATGGTTTGTTTTGGTGGAAAATTTCATTGTCTGGAAATTAGTTGTCCTATAAATGCAAGCTCTTCTCCTCTCTTTTTATTTGCTGAGAGTTTGCATAAGTGTTGAGTTAAGAGTTATATATATACATATATATCAGTGTTCTTGAGATAGCAGCAAGCCCAATTACATTGCAGAGGTATACTCTCAAGTTCTTCATTTCCATTTTCTGTTTTTGTAAATTCTTGAATTCTTGAAATTGTGGAAATTGATGACAATTGAAATATAAATTGCTTAGTTAGTTGATATATAAACTTACAAACATGTTTAAACCACAATGCAACTGTTTACAAAAGTTTTCGTGAAGTAATTTTGTGATTTGGGATAATGGTTGCCGAGGCTAGCTGCTCTCTGAACTGGAACGGGAGCCGCGCGGCCGCGCGTCTCCCTAGTACAATTTGGTCGCGGCCGCGCACCACTGCAGAATTTGTTAATGATTTCTATTATATCTTCTGATATAGTGAGCATGTTGTACTGTTAGGATGTGCATATAACTCACAATAACATATGGAATAAGGGTACTAGGTTATAGTAATCCATGCTAGTCGTTTTAGTTGAGTATTTCGAAGAAAACTGAAAGTTATGAAAAGAGGAACTTTGACATGTTAGCTTTATATTGACATTCTGACTTTTGAAACGTATTTGTATGACCTAGAAACACATGATATGAATGTTAACTTGCGTATCTGA
The DNA here is from genome assembly GCA_020205555.1 of Panax stipuleanatus. NCBI lineage: Eukaryota > Viridiplantae > Streptophyta > Magnoliopsida > Apiales > Araliaceae > Panax > Panax stipuleanatus. The sequence goes on along the minus strand of CM035118.1, from coordinate 13,198,991 downwards.
GCTTCATAATGTAACTTGAGCATATGAACCTCAATAGTGAACCTTTCCAACGAAAACTCAAGCGTTGAACATGGACTCTAACATGTTATATTAGGATTCTAGGTTCTGATTTTTCGAGCATGTTATATGACCTTGAAATGCATGTCAAACATGTTAACATATGAATCTAGATAGTATGAGCATGTTAGGCCTTATTAGTGAGCTTTACTAATGAGAATACAAGTTTTAAACGTACACCTTGACATGTTAACTTGAAGTTTAAATTCTGAAGTTTATGAACGTGTTAATACTATTGACTTCATGAACGTCATGCATGTATACATACCATGTTAGAGGTCATGATTAAAATTTAGCGTAAACGAAGCATGTTTTCAACTAATAACTGTAATAGTTACATGTATGAAATGTGAATACTCATAAGTATGTCTAATGCAAAGTATATGAATACCTTATATGTTTAAAGAGCGAGCATGATAGGCCTTGTGAATTCCATGACCTTGAATGGCTTTAAATTATTGAAAGTGTTAACTTAGAATCTATTGCATGTATGATTGGAACAAGGAAAGGTTGTATACATATAAAAGTATCCTTTAAACATGTATACATGCTACGTGATATTATATGATGTTACTTGAACCCGATTTTGACGGTTAACTTATGGGAATGCCATAACTTGCTAAAATAAAATACATTTAGTATTAATAATGGTCTTATGTGATATTAATAATATGAGAGCATGTTTGATAATTGTTGCGATCTTATATGATATGAGAATGTGTTTAAACTCAAAAAGAGGAGCGTTGAGGATAAAGGTATATTAGTCAAGACTTGTGAATTAAATATAATACTATATATGACTGTATAGTAAGGTTAAAGATTTAACTTATATGTGGATGGTATATATGAGATAAAGTATAGCGTTAAACTGTATTACTAATGGATATCATATATATATATATACGTAACTATATTACGATAGGGATTCGAAAGTGTTGATTTACTTAACGAGGATAAACTACGCATAAGGCAAGTTTCCTGACTTACACTCATTTATAGTGCAATTATCTGAACCCTACTTTTATTGTGTTGCAAGTATCCTATCCTTGTGGTTACTTATTCGAGGAACGTCGTAAGCAAGTTCCCTAACTTATACTCTTTTATTGTGCAAGTTTCCTTGAAACCGTTCTTGTATATTAATTGCAAGTATCTGACTACTCTTTTATTGAGCAAGTATTTGATTTATACTGTTCATTGAAAACATATTTCGAGCTTGTACTAACTTTGGTCGTACGAGTAAATAGGTGCTATAATAATTCTTGCCTTACAAACTTATGTTTCATAGTTTGATTTAAATCCCGATTATATTCTTTGAATTATTGTTGCAAGTATTGAACTCATAAATTGTTCTTATATACATTGTTGAAATTGTCTACGCCATTTAATTCGGCTAGACCAATATCATGAATTGGAAAGCAATCCACACCAATTATCTTGGTGCGGACTCTTATAAATTGACTGAGTTGAACAACCCTTGTAAAAAGGGGAACTATATAGTCGGGGTGCCGACAGTGGTGTGGTAGGTTATGCATAACTCCAGGTACGATAGGCTGATCCCCTAATTATACTTGGTTGGGTTAACAGAAATATTTTTGGTGATTCTAGTAGAAGTTCGTGGTTCTTAGCGACCACTCAGTATCCAGTATTTATTTACTTGAAACTTTGAATTCTTTGGATTCTTTTATCAATCCTTGGTCCACAGCGACACTTAGTGATATCTATTCATTCACTTGAAATTGTTGAAACTTTTGAATCCTTTAATAACTTCTCGACCCGTAGTAGTCCTTATTAAACTTCACAGAATAGATTTGGAAGTCATTTCTATTTATTTTGTTCACAACATTCTTATTTGAAATTCTAATCGATTAATTACCATTTTACCCTTGAGATTTAGAACTGTATATATTCCTGTTCACATTTATTGGCATATTACTTGCTGAGCAAATTTGTTACTCACTCTTGCTTCCCATAAACATTTCAGTTAGGGCAGGGCAAGGTGGAACCCCAGGACAGGACAAGTGCGAAGGCAAGGCTATGGAGTAGCTGTGCTTTTCTATATTAGGATGTTTTCGTTATATTTAATGTTATGTATTAAAATATGTTTGGTTTAAGTTATGAAGTGTATTAGTAATAGTTTCGAGACTTGGGACGAGAATATTTATGTTATATCAATGTAAATTATTCTGTTATTCCATTGTTTGGGATTTTAGTTGTTATTAGAATTAGTACGTGATGAACCAAATTTGAGATCAGTGACGGTCTGAATTTGGGGGCGTCACAGTTCCTGCCCACAATCATGTCAATCAATAACTCATGATCATAATTATGTTTATTAATTCCTCTTTGCACCCAGGACGAAGAGAATTTTCATCACTTGTCTTTACCTATAATACCAAAGATTATGGTTATATTAATTCACAATTCATGTTCATAATCATGTAAATCAACAGTTTTCCCTTACCACAAAGGCTTAATAGAACTTTCACGTAATGTCTTTGCCACAAAAGCTAAAGACACTTAATAATCATATCGTCTTTACACCCTACACCAAAGGCAATCAAACGTAACAGCAATGGTTATAATCATACCAATCAATTGCCTATCTTTGCACTACGGGCCAAAGATATTCAACTGTAATATCAATGGTCATGATCATGCCAAACAACAGTCCATCTTTACACTACGGACCAAAGACATACAACTGTAAAACCAATGGTTATGCCAATCAACAGTCCATCTTTGCACTACAGGCCAAAGACATACAACTATAAAACTAATTATCATGTCAGTCAACAGTCCATCTTTGCACTACAGGCCAAAGATAACCCTTCACCATAATTTAAGTTTGAGGATGATGACAATGATATAAAGAATAAATATATGTGAGATCAAGGATAAATATTAGAGATTTGTAATTCAATTTTTCCAGAATTCCAGAATGTCCAAATTGTCAACATGAAGATAAAAACATGGATTCAATTTCAAGAATAAGATTCATAAAAGATAACTTGGACAAAGAAAGGAAAATTAAATTCCATTATGAATAGTACTCATGAATAGTAACGTATGAATAGACCCTTGATGAATAGTACCCCGACATGAAAAAATTAAAATTTAATAAGAAAGTTCAGACCAATATTCTAGTGAAATGATATTAAGGATATTCTACTAATTTTAGAAATTTCACCATTTAATAATAAGGTTATGGAAACAAACAATAATTTTGCAATATAAATGGAAAAATATAAAAGAAAACGATATCTCTAGACGACTACAAAAAAAATAATATCCCATACGAGTATGAAAGAATATTCGAAACTGCAAATGGATTTTCACCCTTCATACGGTAATCCATATAGACAGATCATTTCCACAACTTAATAAAGAATGAATACGAATGGTTATTCACTATGCATGTGGTAGTCCGCGTAGATAGATTATTCTCACATATTAATAAGGAATAGAATGACAACCCTTACGAGTATTGAAAGAAAATAACAACCTTTACCTTAGTAGGAGACTAAATCTGACTGGTATAACAGAGATTATCTTTAAGAAAATTTACACTATTTGCTACACTCAAAGTATTCTTATACTAGAAAGAAATACGCACTATATTATAAAAGAAGAATTCTTTGATTCTGGTGTGAGTTTTATTTCTTAACTAAGCAACCTATTTATAGAAGAATGGACTAAATAGTAACTGATTTACAGACGGTTCATATTGATTTACTATTAAAACTTCAACTGACGGTCTATATTAATTTACTATTAAAATTTCAACCGACGGTCCATATTGATTTACTATTAAAACATCAACCGACGATCTGAAAAATTAGCACACCTCCTATGGAATAATAAGCCAAATTTACAACAAACGCCTCATGACAAGCCCCTCTATTTATATCAAAAATTGAATAAATATTTATCACAAATAACTTATCTTCAACAAATACATTTTTAATCATTCAACAATTATTCATCATTAATATTATAATTCACAATATTGACAACCAGATCGTTCTGAGGAAAGAGGGAGCTTTTCGATAAAGATTTCTCCTTATTGGCGCGCAATTAAATAACCTAACCCTTTTCCTCGGCAAAACTTTCTAGGCATTGTCAATAATGCAAATAATAATATGAATAACTGTGTCATGTCAATTATTAATTTAATAATATAAAATATTATGCATATATTACTGTAACAATTATTGAATCAATAATATGAGATACTGTGCAGCAGCTACTGTGGCAATTATTGAATAATGAGTGACTTCTTACGTAAGAATCAATAATTAGAAATACTGTGTAATACCGTGTGCTACTGTGTAACAACGCGTATTACTGTACTTTTATCACCGGGTATTTCAACAGATTAAAGGTAAAAGTTTTGCCGTTATTTTTATAAAAAGGTTATTTTTGTCGCTTTCTAAATTCGAAAGTTATTTCTTTGTGCGGTCCACCAATGATTAGTGCCGTCGTACGAATATTCCCCGACAAAAAAAGTATTCTTCGACCAAACGAATATTCCCCCAATATACTTTTATAATTTACACATATCACCCTTAACTTTAACCTTTTATCAATTTAAACATTTACTAAATAGAATAATAATTATAAGAAAAATTGAATACTTTTATTCCATAAAATTCAGGGTTTTACAATCTCCCTTCCTTATGAAATTTCGTCCCCGAAATTTACGTACCTGGTAGTTCGAAGAGGTGAGGATACCTTGATATTATTTCAGATTCTATCTTCCTAGTAATTTCCTCTGTATCATGACTTCACCATTGCTCATCTCATGGATTTCAGATATCATTCCAGAATACATCTTCAAAACAAAGGTTAATTGACATATCATAATTTGACAACTTATTAAGTACGAAAATTCAGCTTAGGTAGGACACACATTAGCGAAGGATATTACTCGTCTCTCCCATCCTAGTTATAGTCTCAGATCTCCTGCAGAGACCGTATCCCTAAGCTCTGATACCAACTGTGACTCACATCCTAACCTTGGATAGCACCTCACAATGATACCTATCAGCTTGTCACCGTTATTCACGGCGTCCCCTACGGAGAGTCTGTCTTCGGTGCATCCCACGCAAAGGAGTCACCATCGAGAAGCTCGGGGCTCTTTACTTATAGCTCTGATACCAACTGTGACGCACTCAAAATAGGTCCACACAACCCATTTTGAGTCGCCAAATACGTACTACATAATCCAAATACAAACTTCCTATTTGCAACTATTAAATTGTCATGCAAAATACGACACACATAAGTTGTGAGTTTCAATACAAATAACAGTACTCACACTCCAAACCAATGATACTTTACATAAAAGTACAATTAATAACAGTTTTAGGAATTAAAATCTTTGGAAAATGCTCAAGGAAGCCTTCGTACATGGGAGACCATGCTTCTAAGTTATAATAGATATTATAGGATTTGAAAATTAACCTTAGTTGATCCAATACACCCCACAGAAGAACAAGAAGATTACTATTATGTTCATTCCAATGGTGTGTATCTTCTTGCCATATAATTATCTCCATTGTCTCAAACTGAGAATTATATTACAACCATACTCCAAGATTATATAGATAATGCTCATAGATATAGTCAGCAAGTGGATGCGCACAACCATATCTTATGATAACACTAATTTGTATGTGGTTAGACATCTTGTATAACAGTGGCAACACACCCTTTAAGTTCTCAGTACAATTATTGTCACACTATCTTAATTTGATGAGAACAACCACTAACTCGAAATATTATGGTTACAAACTCGGATCATTACTCCACTCCTCGACTAGTCCCATCTTCACTCTCATTTCCTGAGAAAAATAATGGAACCAAAAGGAAAAGGGTAATCTCAACTAGCCTAGTAAAGAATATCATGACTAAGATACTAAATAATGAATTATCCTTAGTCTTCAATAGTGAAAATCTGACAGAATATAATATACAACAAGTTTTAGATCAACCACTATAGCAGAACGAATAATCCATTAGAAGAGTCAGATAGACCATAATGTCTATTATCTTCTCCATGTTAAAAGTCCACTAACAATATTCTTGATCTCTGTAACATCAATCAACATTTCCTGCCCACAATCATGTCAATCAATAGTTCATGATCATAATTATGTTGATTAATTCCTCTTTGCACCCAGGACGAAGAGAATTTTCATCACCTGTCTTTACCTGTAACACCAAAGATTATGGTTATATTAATTCACAATTCATGTTCATAATCATGTAAATTAACAGTTTCTCCTTGCCACAAAGGCTTAATAGAACTTTCACTTAATGTCCTTGCCACAAAGGCTAAATACACTTAATAATCATATCGTCTTTACACCCTACACCAAAGACATTTAAACGTAACATCAATGGTTATGATCATACCAATCAATTGTCTATCTTTGTAATACGGGCCAAAGATATTCAACTGTATATCAATAGTCATGATCCTGCCAAACAACAGTTCATCTTTGCACTACGGGCCAAAGATATACAACTGTAAAACCAATGGTCATGTCAATCAACAGTCCATCTTTGCACTACGGGCCAAAGACATACAACTGTAAAACTAATTGACATGTCATTCAACAATCCATCTTTGTACTACGGGCCAAAGATAACTGTTTCCCACAATTTAAGTCTGAGGATGATGACAATGATATAAATAATAAATATAAGTGAGATCAAGGATAAATATTAGAGATTTATAATTTAATTTATCCAGAATTTCAGAATGTCTAAATTGTCAACACGAAGATAAAAACATGGATTCAATTTCAAGAATAAGATTCAAAAAAGATAACTTGGACAAAGAAGAGAAAATTAAATTCTATTGTGAATAGTACTCATGAATAGTATCGTATGAATAGTACCTTGGATGAATAGTTCTCCGACATAGAAAGAGTAAAATTTAATAAGAAAGTTCAGACCAATATTCCAATAAAATGATATTAGATGGAGCGCAAACTATTAAGGATATTCTACTAATTTCAGAGATTTCCACCATTTAATAATAAGGTTATGGAAACAAATAATAATTTCGTACCTTAAATGGAGAAATATGAAAGAAAACGATATCTCTTGAAGAGTACAAAAGAAATGATATCCCATACGAGTATGAAAGAATATACGAAACTGCAAATGGATTTTCACCTATCATGTGGTAATCCGCGTAGACAAATCATTTCCACAACTTAATAAAAATTGAATACGAAGGGTTATTCACCATGCATGCGGTAGTCCGAGTAGACAGTTTATTCCCGCAGATTAATAAGGAATAGAATGACAACCCTTAGGAGTATTGAAAGAAAATAACATCATTTATCTTAGTAAGAAACTAAATCTGACTGGTATGACGGAGATTATCTTCAATAAATCTTGCACTATTTGCTACACTCAAAATATTCTTATACTAGAAAGAAATACGCACAATATTATAGAAGAAGAATTCTCTGATTCTGGTGTGAGTTTCATTTCTTAACTAAGCAACCTATTTATAGGAGAATAGACTAAATAGTATTAGATTTACGGACGGTTCATATTGTTTTACTATTAAAACTTCAAGCGATGGTTCATATTGATTTACTATTAAAACTTCAACCGACGGTCTGAAAAATTAGCTCACCCCCTCCCCCCCATGAAATAATAAGCCAAATTTACAACAAACGCCTCATGACAAACCCCTATATTTATATCAAAAATTGAATAAATATTTATCACAAATCACTTATCTTCAACCAACACATTTTTTAATTTTTCAACAATTATTCATCATGAATATTATAACTCACAATATTGATAACCAGATCGTTCATAGAAAAGAGGGAGATTTCTGATAAAGATTTCTCCTTATTGGTGATCAATTAAATAACCTAATCCCTTTTCTCGATAAAATTTTCTAGACATTGTCAATAATGCAAATAATAATATGAATAATTATGTCGTGTCAATTATTGATTTAATAATATAAAATATAATGCATATGTTACTGTAATAATTATTTAATCAATAATATGAGATACTATGCAGCAGCTACTGTGGCAATTATTGAATACTGAGTGACTTCTTACGTAATAATCAATAATCAGAGATACTGTGTAATACCGTGTGCTACTGTGTAACAATGCGTATTACTGTACTTTTATTATCGAGTATTTCAACAGTTTAACGGTAAAAGTTTTGTCGTTATTTTTATAAAAATTTTATTTCTGTCACTTTCTATATTTGACAGTTATTCTGTTGTGGGGTCCATTAATGATTGCGGTGTCGTACGAATATTTTCTGACAAAAAAAGTATTCCCCGACCAAACGAATATTCTCAGATAAAACAAATATTCTCGCAACATACTTTTATAATTTACACATAGCACCCTTAACTTTAACATTTTATCGTTTTAACCATTTACTGAATAGAATAATAATTATAAAAAAAATTGAATACTTTTATTTCATAAAATTCGAGGTCTTACAATCTCCCCTCCTTATGAAATTTCGTCCCTGAAATTTACGTACCTGGTAGTTCGAAGAGGTGAGGATACCTTGCTTTCATTTCAGATTCTATCTTCCTAGTCATTTCCTCTGTATCATGATTTCTCCATTGCTCATCTCTTGGATTTCAGATATCATTCCAGAATACAACTTCAATATAAAGGTTAATTGACATATCACAATTTGTCAACTTATTAAGTAAGAAAATTCAACTTAGGTAGGACACACACTAACAAAGGATATTACTCGTCTCTCCCCTCCTAGTTCTAGTCTTAGATCTCTGCCAGAGACCGTATCCCTAAGCTCTGATACCAACTATGACTGACATCCTAACCTTGGATAGCACCTCACAATGATACCTATCAGCTTGCCACTGTTATCCACGGCGTCCCCTACGGAGAGTCTGGCTTCTATGCATCCCACACAAGTGAGTCACCATCGAGAGGCTCGGGGCTCTTTACTTATAGCTCTGATACCAACTGTGACGCCCTCAAAATAGGTCTACATAACTCATTTTGAGTCGCCAAATACATACTACAGAATCCAAATACAAACTTCCTATTTGCAACTATTAAACTATCATGCAAAATACGACACACATAAGCTGTGATTTTCAATACAAATAACAGTACTCACACTCCAAACCAATGATACTTTACATAAACATTACAAGAAAATAGGGATGTAGCGAAGGAAATTTTGTGAAGGAATTCATTCCTTCACATGAGGAGTTTTCTAACAAAGGAACAGTGAAGAAAAAAAAATGTAGTGACAATATAGTTATTAACGAAAGAAACATCCTTCACAATTTATATTTTTTTCCTCGCAAAATTGAGGTGACATAAGGATTTTTGGCGCCAGTTTATGATGAAAATTTGCGAGGAAAAAAACTATTAGTGAAAGAATTATTACTCACTATATATATTATTTTCCAGAAATTTTTTGCGAGAGATAAAATTGGTCGTTGTTTTGTTCTAAATAATGTTTTTATAATTAATTGTGGTGAATAAAAATTATAATGTAAATACATTAAATTTTTTACCGTAGTAAATTTACTTTTAATAACACTTTTTAAGTAATTTACATTATCACCTATTTATTTTAATAAACTATAAATTAAATAACTTTTCAATACGTTAAACTTTAAAATTTCATACATTGGTCATGACAAAAAAAGAGGAAAAAAGAAGAAGATATATAGTGGTGCTCTTTAATTTGTGGAATATATAGAGCACATATGCCAAAAAAAAATACTCATATGTTCTACAAAAAGAATTAAGTTTAACTTTGTTCTTTAATTTATTACAATTCAAATTGTAATGTAATTAATATTTTAATAAATTTATTATTATTATTATTGTTATTATTATTATTATTAATTTTTAAGCAATTTACAATATTAAATAAAATATTAAGCTACAATAATTTTAATTTTTAAATATTGTAAATTGATAATAAATAAAATTATAATAATTATGACTTTTTTGTGAATTAGATTACAAAGGTTAAGTTTTTGAAATAATAATTTTACATATAATTAATATTACTAGTAAAAGAGTTGTTTTTTTTAAAAAAAAATGTTATCAACTCTTTGTTTTTTTGGAGCAGATCAGTATTCTTTGTGTGTGGAACAGAGAGTCCTGTTCAGTGTGTGCGTGTGTGCGTGCGTGCGTGTGTGGTATTAAAAGGAAAGCAAGAGATCAAGGTTTCACTCTTTTCTTTAGCCAAAATTAATGTTTCATTGGGCTAGCTCTCTACCAATTTGGGCTTCCCCTCTTTTCCTTGGCCATAGTTTAGGCGGGAGAAAGAAAAACTTAGCTCTCAGTCGAAGGTTCCTCCAATCAAAGCACAAACAGAAATATGGAGACGATAGAGATCGAGAAGAAGCAATGTGAATTAGCGAGGTAAGAGAGTTGTTCGGCGAAATCGATGGCGAAACAAGGCGAAGGATTGAAGCAATACTATCACCAACACATCCACGATCTTCAGCTCCAAGTTCTCCAAAAGACTCACAATCTTAATCGCCTCGAAGCCCAACGTAATGACCTTAATTCTAGAGGTTTCTTTTCAATTTACTCTTCTCCAAGTTTTTGTTTATTTTAAGCGCAATCCTAACCTAGATTTTGTATATTTTGTAATCACCAATTTTTGGCTTAATTTCCTGTTATGCTAAGGAAAATACTTGGTTCTTGATCTTGAAGCTTATATAGCATTCTAAATGTCGCAACCTACTGTTTTTGACTGGATATTTTATGTCTTCTGAAGTATATATGTAGTTTGTCGATTACAGTTAGCTAATACTATAATACCTTAGCAAAATGTTCCTGAACTTCAACTTAAGTTTTGTTTTTTTGTTTTTTTGATCAAAACTAAAGTTTTGTTGATATGTTCTCTTTTGTCACCTTTGCTCAGAAACTTCTCTTCCTTTTTGCTCTGCTTATCAATATCTTAATTTGTGAATGCAGGTAGATTTGAGAAGTATTAATGTTTGTTTGTGGATACTTCCGAAATCACATGGCTGATTGATTATTTATATTAAATTGTAATATCATGTCTAAGTTTTGATTGTTTAAAAATGGCCTCATGTTATGAGAGGTGTAATCATCCAATTATAAGGCCTATTTGACCGATAATCTTCATCAGGTAGTTTGGTTACAGAGATGTATATGTTTTGGTGTTAGTTTGGATGCATAAATGATAGATTGGCCAAGCCCAAAACTTGGGAACTAACAGAAAAACTTATGGATTGTCAAATTTCCACTTCTTTTCTCTAGACTCTTGAGTTTCTTATACAGCATAAAAATGTCTTTATCATGTTGGAACTAGTTTTTTTTGTTGGTCTATAAGTTGTCAAATATGTAACTAGAAAGTATTTGGTAAATTATGAATGCCCTTCTTCCTTTTGCACGTGTTTATTAAACAATATGTTTATATATGCCTGTGGCTCTGCCAGTTGGTATGGCATATTCCATAATCCTCGCTGTACTACTATCTCATAACTGTAAGTTGTACAAGTTCTTTAGCTTTTTTAAGTGTGCCATGTAAAACAAGCAAAACATATAGGTGCTCCGGGAGACGGAGAACATCAATTTAAGTTAGTGTCAAATGACCTATCGACTTTGTGTACTTGGAGAGGGAAATGTTAGTGCTCCTCTGCTGCTGGTACAAGTTCAGGTGCTTCATTTATATATGAAATATTTTCTTCATGAACATTAGTTTCATCTTTTTTTAGAACTGCCAACAATATATATATATATATAAACATAATATGAAAGCTTTGTGCTATGAAGGCTAATGTAGAATGCTATAATAATGAATGTGAAACTTGTCATTTGTGTTTTTCTTTAATTTCTTTATATAGAAGACAATAATACCTTTTAATATAATTTAATTACCTTTGGCCTCTTTGAGCTTTGAAGTTCATGGTTGTTGAGCTGTAAAAGGCTCTTCCACCCTATGTTGGGTCATCATGGGGATTTTCTTTTATTATTGTCCAGAAAGATGAGGGTAATTAATATATGTATGTTGATAATTAAATTGTTGGATCTATGATATATGCTAGCATATAATATGATCACATTTGAGGGGATTGTAAACATCAAGTCATTAGCTAATTAAATATACATTTTTTTAGTCTCTTCTAGAAAAAGAGATACATTTATATTTTAGGATTAGAAAGTGACGTGGCATTCTTATTTTTAATTACTTTTATGATTTTTAGCATTACATCACCCCAACTAAATTCTTGACCGAGTATTTGGAAACATAAAATTTTTCTTAAAAATAAATTTAACTCTAATTTTGGAACAAAAGAAGTGGTCAGCCAAGTTGTGGTAACTTAACTCAGATTTAGATTATTTACTTGATAAGATAATTAAGTACAATTTTGATTGTAATACATCATAAGTTAGGTGAATAATGCTCTCTATAGAAGTCTAAAGTTAAGTGAAGCCTTTATAACAACAGATGGAGTCTAGGCTACAATTATTGGTCAAAATATTTGGTTTTGTTTCAGCTGTGGATTATATGAAGAACAAAAAACCATTGTCATAATGTTAGTTGAAAAGAACTTTTAAAGTGTTAGAAGAAAACAAGGTGAGACTGTACTTGCTGCCTTTATATTACACTGTCTTGACAGTTACTGTTCTTTTTATGTTTTGTGGGTTCTCCATGATGCCTTCTTTAAATACCAGACCAAACCTAAGTTGACATCACATGGTGACCTGTATCATGAAGGAAAAGAGTTTGAGGTATGAACTCTTCTTTATATAGTGCTAGAAATGTGACCAATACAAGTAGATGCAACCCTGATCATTTTAAAACTTTTTGTATTTCATCTGCTCGAATACTTACTACTTAACATGTCCAACCTGTTTGATAATGTACAGCTGTAATTATTTAATACTATTTGGTGCTATATAGGTAAAATTAAGGGAGATGAAGCCAAGGATGTTGTCACTAGAACTAAATGAAGCCAGGGATGTTGTCAGAGGAACTAAAAGAAGCTTTTGGTATGCCTGAAGGTGCTCCTCCTCTATGACTCATCAATATGCAGGTAGTTAAGATAATAGTTTGAATGTGACCTGTTATTGTTAATTTCTTTTCTGATTGCATTAGATTTTTGTTGATAATGATGTTCATGGTTTGAGCTAGATTTAATAATTTTGTGACGAAAACTGAATTTATGTTAACAATCTTGTTATGTCTGAAGCATAACTTTATCCAGAGGTATGGTTCTCCACCTTCTTATCCACAATTGAAAATCCCTGGACTAAATGCTCTCATTCCACATGGAATTCCAGTGTATGGAATTTCATCATGATATCCCCCCTCGATTAGCCATTTTACTGGTTGATGAATCATATGATTAATTTATGATTTTTTGTTGTTCTTTCTGCAAAATATTAATCCAAAATCTTTAGAACATAGCATATTTTTTGTTGTCAAGTCACGAGTGAATTATATATGCTCCCCACCTTGGACATGATGTTACTGTTTATCTAAGGAAATAGCCAAACTTATCTATACTACTTATTAAGCCCAGTCTCGAGTTTAGTATACCTGCTAGTTTTGGTATAACAACCCACATATACTTGGCAATTACAAAATAATCAAATGTCACAATAAAGGAAAATGACCACCACTGATAGAAGTTAGTCAATTACTACCTCTTCCTATTAAGAAATTACTCTATATACTGTCCTGCCCCTACTGGTAAAGAAGAATATGAGATATTGGTTTTTCAAGACCAGTATTTCTTAGAATTATGACTTTTCAGAAACTGAAATGTCTTCTATTTCTTCTTTACATTCACCTCTTTGTGTAGTTTTCTTCCTAGTTTGCGCCAACCATAAAGAAAATTTGACACGGCATATATGAGATTTGACAAACTCCCCTAGGTGGATAATTTTTTTCGCAAGTTATAGTTTATCTCACTTCCATATTAGATCTTGAAATAGGAAGCTACATCTGCCAGTCACCTGTAATATTGAGAAACATAATTTTGTTCTTGTTAATTATCTAGCCTATAGATGTGAAGCTAATGTCTAATAATGTCTTGAATCTTAAATAGACCTCTGATTATCCAAAGCAATTTTCTTGAGCCTCGCCTTAAAGTCGGCCGTTTCTCTATTAACTTGCACTGTGTTTATGAGTTTGAGAACAAAAGAAATAAGAGAGGAATTAAAATTTATGACAAAAGAAAACAGAAGAAAAGAGGTAACCTTTTATCGTTGTGTTTGTGAGTTTTGGAAGGAAATTATTAGTAAAATAGCATATCCTATTTTACCCTTGTTAGGCTAAATTTGAGAAACCCGTCTCTGAATTTGTGTTGCATGCTGAAGCACAGTCATCACAGTACCATCAGAAGGTAAAAATATCAGAGAAGTTGGCTGACTATATTACAGAAACAACTCCAGAAGCCTTTTAGAATAAAAAACAAATTATGGATTTGTGTATACATATTGTACTTTCATTGTATAAATACCATCCAAGCTAGGTGAACCCAAGTGTCTGGTATGTAAACTTTGTATGGTGTTGTGCTAATTAGCAAGAAAAGCATAACGGGTGATTAACTAATTTTAAGAGCCTATGTCTTTCCTAAGCATATTACAGTGTAGATTTCCTTGCTTAAATATATAACAAGTACGCTTATTCAAAGTTGTAGATCATAGTTTTTATTCTTCAAACAATACAAGACCTTGGAGGCAATGGTTCCATCCATATGCTTCTTCTTCTTCTTTTCTTTTCAAATTTGTGATGTCTTTCTTCATCTTATTCTTTTTTGGTGCTTGCAGATATGTTGATATATCAACAGTTGATGGTACCACTTCTATATTGCTCTTGAAAATATTACAATGAAGGGTTCTACTGAAAATGTGGTCTAATTCTACACATGAATCTTCTTCAAAGTGTTGATTTTGACAATTGGATGTTCTTGCAGAGGTTGTGGTGAGTCCGCCGTTTGTGTTTCTTCCAACAGTACAAGGTTTATTGAAGCCTGATTTCCATGTTGCGGCCCAAAATTGTTGGTTTAAGAAAGGAGGTGCTTTCACTGATGAGGTTAGGTATGTAGCAATACACTCTTTAGACTTAATTATAACTATGACATTGCTTATTTTTTGTATTCTGCTCTAGACTTCTTTAAATCTTTTATTTATGTTACCATTAATAATCTGGTCTGGCAACTCTGGCCTAATAAAATTGATAAATGATTACGTTGTGCCTCCATAGTCCATTCTTTTGATAAGCATGCTTTATTCATTATTCATGTACAGATCTGGGGCATGTTATGAACCAAGAAAGAATATATTCCTTTAAATATGACTTGCTTTATGTGTGTGTGTTAATAATATATATAATATGTACATGTTTGGCATCTTGATTCTTCATTTAATCCTCTTGAAGTTCTCAACTTTCAATCCTTGTTATGTATTTCAATTATACGGAGGATGAAGAAAGAACTTTGTACGGTTCTGCTCGAGTTCAGCATCTCTTCTTAGACTGAAGTAGTGGAAGATTCAATTTCCAAGCTCATGTATTTTACCAAATACATGTTATACTTCACTCCAATATTAGGTGATATTTAAAATTTTTAATAGAAGTTTATACAAAATTCGAAAAAGAGTAAACCGTTGAGATGTTCTCCTTAGCTAAACCGGTGCAACTGTTTATTGGTAATATTGTCTATGTGCTCAATTCATCGCTAATGTGGTAATTGTCTCCTCTAGTTTTGAAATATCCATAACAAAAGGTTGAAATAATCTTCTTACCTTTGTAGTGATGAGATGCTTGTCAATTTGGGCATTCCTTGGGTCATTCTTGGTCATTCTGAAAGGACTCTTTTAAAAGAATCAAATGAAGTAATTCATGTTCAGCTATCCAATTACAACAATTATATATTCAATTATGACACTAATACTTTAGAATGCTCTACTTGCTGGTTGATTGGGTTCACTATTTTTTGTTTCAGTTTGTTGGTGATAAGGTTGTGTATGCTCTTTCTCAGGGCCTGAAAGTTATTGCATGTGTTGGGGAGACTTTACATCAGCGATAATCAGGGTCTACTATAGAGGTTGTTGATGCACAAACCAAGGCAATTGCAGGTGCACACATTCGATACAAGTGATAGTGCAACATAGGAACTTAGCATCAAGTAATCAGATGTCTTCTACATATAATTGAATTATTGCATTGCAATGATGATCGTAAAAATTATTAGTTTAGTAGTTTGGTATAATAATGATCATCATATTTTAGGGGATGAATTATCCAACTATTATATTGTAATGTTGTAATGTGAATGATTTTAAATGTTGTATATAATTTTTTGTATGTTTTATTTTATATTGGATTTGTGTTTGTTGAATAAATGTGTATTATTACCATTAATTATAACTATGACATTGCTTATTTTTTGTATTCTGCTCTAGACTTCTTTAAATCTTTTAGTTATGTTACCATTAATAATCTGGTCTGGCAACTCTGGCCTAATAAAATTGATAAATGATTACGTTGTGCCTCCATAGCCCATTCTTTTGATAAGCATGCTTTATTCATTATTCATGTACAGATCTGGGCATGTTATGAACCAAGAAAGAATATATTCCTTTAAATATGACTTGCTTTGTGTGTGTGTTAATAATATATAGAATATGTACATGTTTGGCATCTTGATTCTTCATTTAATCCTCTTGAAGTTCTCAACTTTCAATCCTTGTTATGTATTTCAATTATACGGAGGATGAAGAAAGAACTTTGTACGGTTCTGCTCGAGTTCAGCATCTCTTCTTAGACTGAAGTAGTGGAAGATTCAATTTCCAAGCTCATGTATTTTACCAAATACATGTTATACTTCACTCCAATATTAGGTGATATTTAAAATTTTTAATAGAAGTTTATACAAAATTCGAAAAAGATTAAACCGTTGAGATGTTCTCCTTAGCTAAACCGGTGCAACTGTTTATTGGTAATATTGTCTATGTGCTCAATTCATCGCTAATGTGGTAATTGTCTCCTCTAGTTTTGAAATATCCATAACAAAAGGTTGAAATAATCTTCTTACCTTTGTAGTGATGAGATGCTTGTCAATTTGGGCATTCCTTGGGTCATTCTTGGTCATTCTGAAAGAAGGACTCTTTTAAAAGAATCAAATGAAGTAATTCATGTTCAGCTATCCAATTACAACAATTATATATTCAATTATGACACTAATACTTTAGAATGCTCTACTTGCTGGTTGATTGGGTTCACTATTTTTTGTTTCAGTTTGTTGGTGATAAGGTTGTGTATGCTCTTTCTCAGGGCCTGAAAGTTATTGCATGTGTTGGGGAGACTTTACATCAGCGATAATCAGGGTCTACTATAGAGGTTGTTGATGCACAAACCAAGGCAATTGCAGGTGCACACATTCGATACAAGTGATAGTGCAACATAGGAACTTAGCATCAAGTAATCAGATGTCTTCTACATATAATTGAATTATTGCACTGCAAAGATGATCGTAAAAATTAGTTTAGTAGTTTGGTATAATAATGATCATCATATTTTAGGGGATGAATTATCCAACTATTATATTGTAATGTTGTAATGTGAATGATTTTAAATGTTGTATATAATTTTTTGTATGTTTTATTTTATATTGTATTTGTGTTTGTTGAATAAATGTGTATTATTAATTAAATTTTAGAAAATTAATTATAATTTGCAATGAATTTTGATTATTTATCAATTAATTTTTTATTTTCAAATTTATAATTTATGAAAGATTTTACTTGAGAAATGGACATTAATGAAGGATTATTTCCCTCATTAATTATTTTTAGTTAATTAGTTAGTCAACAATGAAGGATTATTTTCCTCACTAATTTGAAGATACATTCTCGATTTATAATTAGTGAAGAAATTTTTTTTCTCGTTATATAAATTTGTTCTTCATAATATATTATTTGTGAGGGAATAAAGTTATTTACTAATTTCTAATAGTCCTTAAAATATTATTTGTGAAGGAAACCATTCTTTCACTAAATAATAATATTCAATTACTAAATATAATTTGTGAATAAAAAGTTATTCACAATATATCTTTCACAAAAAATATTTAGTCACTACTTAGCGAAGGATAGCCAATTGCGAGGAGGTCTTATACGAGCACTCGTGTGAAGGAAATATTTCTTCGCAATAAATCTATTGTGAGTGATATATTATGTCTTGTGAAGGATTTGTCCTTCACTAGAGGCCATTTTTGGTGTAGTGAAAGGTACAGTCAATAACTGTTTTAGGAATTAAATTCTTTTAAAAATGCTCAAGGAAGCCTTCGTACATGGGAGGCCATGCTTCTAAGTTATAATAGATATCATAGGACTTGAGAATTAACATTGGTTGATCCAATAAACCCCAAAGAAGAACGAGAAGATTACTATCATGTTCATTCCAATGGTGTGTATCTTCTTGCCATATAATTATCTCCATTGTCTCAAACTGAGAATTATATTCCAACTATACTTCAAGATTATATAGGTAATGCTCATAGATATAGTCAGCAAGTGGATGTGCACAACCATATTTTATGATAACACTAATTTGTATGTAGTTAGACATCTTGTATAATAGTGGCAACACACCCTTTATGTTCTCAGTACAATTATTGCCACACTATCTTATAATTTGATGAGAACAACCACTAACTCGAAACATTATGGTTACTAACTCGGATCATTACTCCACTCCCCGACTAGTCCCAGCTTCGCTCTCATTTCCTGAGAAGAGCAATGGAACCAAAAGGAAAAAGGTGAACTTATTAACTTATTAACTTACATAAAACTCTCGCAACACGGTATCCATAAAGGAGCTATCGTATCTGTCGTAGTGAGTAAAGCGCATACACCCGGTCGGGAGGTGCGTCAAGCAGATCGCGTGTAACGTACGCTTAGTGATCGGGTCTAGTATACTACAGTGAAAATATAATAATATGTGATACGTTAATTATGTTTTGCAATAACTGAAAGAAATATTAAATTTTGGCTTATGACAATTGATTAACACTTATTGTCCAAAAGTGACATCCACTGGTACTGTAAGTGGAGATGACGGCGGACGACCAAAAATACTGAGGTTCATCCCTCGGTGTCGTCGACGAGGTGCATCTATAATAATTAAAAGAACTGAGTCAATAAACATAAACTATCTCAGCTTAAGATATATTTAAATCCTAGTTCAGACAACTTACTAGCTCCTGAAGACGAGCCTCCATCGTGGCTACTGTCTCCCGAACTGGATCACCCACCACCTCGGCGACCTCCACCGCTATGTCTAGCCATGAATATGCTACTGCAATAACCAAATTGGTAGAATATGAATATATAAGGTTTAACAATGTGGTATTTACTACTATAAATGCTCATTTTCAATAACGTACGTCATCAAATCAGATTCAACATGTAGCTCATTCTCGAATTCGGTATCTTCCTCATCCTCAGTTTCAAGATCAGTTTCGTCATCGTTATCATCCTCAACGACTACAGAATCATTCACGGTGATGTTTTTCTTGACATCCTCATCGTTAGGTACGTCAATGATATCAGTACTCATCACATCTTCAGCATTTAACACTATGGCCAAAGGGTTGCTAACATCTTCTTGCAATGCCTCATCCCTACCAAACATGTTCTCAGCATCAAATGCACGTGTTTTAGTTATGACTACTGTGTACCAGGGGCTTCGAGTATTTACGACATTAGAAGCGTAATACACTTGAGTTGCTTGACTTGCTAACACGAACACGTCATCAGATTTTAATACCGACTTGATATCTACGGTTGTGATTCTATTACAATCAACTTTAACCCCCTTTTCAGTATCAAACCAGCTACAATTAAATGTAACTACATTTTTACCCCCGTGATAATTGAGCACAACCACATCCTATAAACGGCCATAGTAATTGGACTCAGAATCTTGGTAGCAGCTTCCCAACACCATAACCCTAGAATTGACTGATGTGAGTTCATTCAAGTCATCGAACCTAAATTTGTACCCATTCACGATGCAGCCGAGAAAAGAACTAACAACTTTGTAAGGTCCTCGGTTGACATCTATAAAATGCTCAGAAATATTCTCTTCTTCAACCCTTTTCTTAAACCACTGTTGGAAATTAGCATTAGTGAATGTTTCCAACTCTGCTGCAGTAAAAGCTGGGTTAGAAGCAGACACTTCATCTTCGAATGAACTGCAAAAATAGTAAAATGTCTTTAACATATATAGATGACTACACTTATAAATTGCACTAAATACTGTAAATAATTATTCATACCTGATGTATGATGATACTTCGGGCATATTTAGAAGCACGTATGTAGATACAATCTTCAACTCTTTGTCTCTTAAGTAACTCAACGTCTCATGGACAAATGGCTTAGTCGGATATGTGAATACAACTAACTCATCATCAGCATGAGACAATGGACCAACGACCTCATTCCTACTTAAACGGTTGTGCTTCGTTGAGACAACATCGACAAAATACAATGAGTAGAAGTTGACAAGCTCTTCCTCCGTATAGTGTTTTACACGAGCTTTGTTCTTGACCTTTTGTTTTAATCGACACATATACCTAAGATAAAGGATACATCAGATATATATGAGTATTATTAATATGAGAAACATAAGCAATTAGTAGTTTATATTACCTCTCAAAAGGATACATCCACCGATATTGCACCGATCCTCCAAGTTTGAGTTCATACGGTAGATGAATAGGCAGATGTTCCATCGAGTTAAAGAATCTTGGAGGAAAGATCATTTCGAGCTTGCAAATGATAAACACAATATTATTCTCCATCTGCCCCACATCACTGTACTTAATTACAGTTGAGCAAAGATCTCGAAAGAAATTGGAAAGTTCGGTCAATGCATCCACAACTTTTCTGAGTAACATCTCACGAAATGCAATTAGGATCGACTTCTGCATGAATACATGACAATCGTAACTCTTGAATCCAGAAATTTTTAATTACTCGACCTTACAGCAACGTGTTATGTTTGACGCATATCCATCTGGGAGCTTCAACCCACTAACCCACTTACACACGTCTTCAACTTATTGCTTAGTAAGACAAAATGGAGCTTTAGGTTTCGTATTGTTAGGGCGAAGCCACAATTCTGGCCTAATGTTCAATGCCTCCAAATCTTTTTGAGCGTTGTCATTGTCTTTGGTTTTACCACTCGCATCTAACACGGTGTAAAATAAGTTCTCAAAAACATTCTTTTCGGTATGCATGACATCTATACAATGACGAACTGAAAGTGTGCCCCAATACGGCAACTCAAACCATATGGGCGAGTGTGTCCAATTATGAGTCTTCCCATACACGGCTGCTCTTAATTTACTTTTCTCCTTCCTCGGCAAAGGAAAATCAAGTTGGTTCAGCTAGCCCAAGACCTCATTGCCCGACAGTTGACCAACAACCCCCTTCTTCTCTGTCTTTCTATTGAAATGTGCAGACAACTTTTAGTAATTGTGATCAAGAGGCAAGAATCTACGAGCAGTTCCAAAGAAACTACATTTTCGCCCATACTGCAACTGATTGCCTTGCACATCCCCCATACACACTGGACAGGACAGCTTCCCGAGAGCTGACCAACCACTAACCATCCCAAGACCCAGAAAGTCAGTGATAGTCCATAACAGGGCTGCCTTCATCACAAAATTCTCACATATTGATTTATCATACGTCTGGACCCCTGTCTCCCACAACATCTTTAGTTCATCTACTAACGGTCGAAGGTACACGTTAATGTCTTTTGTAGGACTTTTATCCCCCGGTATGAGTAAGGTCAAAAAATAAATACGGATCCCTCACGCACGTTGACGGTGGAAAATTATAAGCGACCATAATGACTGGCCAAACTGAGTACGGCTGGCTAAAATTATTGAAAGGGCAAAAGCCATCAGTAGCCATGCCATGCCTAACATTCCTGACTTCTTTCGCAAACTCAGGACAATTTGCATCAAATCTCTTCCATTCATCTCCATCCGCTGGGTGAGTCAGTTGACCAGGCACGACATCCCTTGTTTAATGCCAACTCATATGTTGAATAGTATGAGACGACATGAATAGCCGCTGAAGCCTCGGCACAAGAGGAAAGTACGGTAAGATCTTCTTGGGAACCCGTTTCTCCTTCCCCCCACGTTTTGTCACCTTGTAGCGCGGCAAGCTGCATATATCACAATGTCCCTTATCTCTGTCCTCCCCATAGTATAACTGTGACGCCCCCAAATTCGGGTACCTTCAAACCCAAGATATGGTGCTACACGGTGCTACAATCTACTCATACATTCAATTGAGGACATCAATATCAATGCACAAGTTTACTAATTATTACATTCTATTAATCTCTTCCCAAGTATTCGTAACCAATACATTGTTCTTTGTCATAATATCAGTAAATACAATACTAATACTAATGCTATTACAAAGGTCACTACTTGTCCAGCTTGGACTTGCCTTTGCCTTTACCAGATCCTTCGGTCCGTTCGTTCTTAGCTGAAATCATTTAGTTTTAAGCAAGAATGAGCATAAACAGCTCAGCAAGTTAAACAGTATATCTTGAAACCACAAAATCAAGAATCATATCTCTTGGTCTTCAATAACTGTACAATAGTTATGAAGTACTTAAGAATAATCAAAATATCATTTTGATTCCTTTAAAACCATTCCCAAGGACTTTATAGCCTCTTCGGAATCCATCTTGGTCAACGACCACTGATAAGTGGCTTTTATGACCACTTATTCGGATAGTAACCAACTCATTCTGTTGCTTAAACTCAAGTATCATTGTGTCTTTTATGTGTTTTTACTTTGTTTTGTGATTTTTAGGTTTAGAAACTCTCCGGGTGCATTGAGCTTAAAAGGGTAAAAGAACGCTTAAATGGGACAAAGCACTAAAATGGGCTTAAAGCATAAAGATAGCATGGGTGAGGAAGCAATGAAGGAGATGCCACGAGTCTAGAGGCCAAAAGGAGCAAGAATGGCCTTTGAAGCAAAAATAGGAAGGAAGTGCAATCCGGACATCGTTTGGGTGGTTCATGTTCATTTCATGTTCTTGGATTGGAACTTAGTTCATATTGTAGAGCATCTTATAAGCTTTCCAGAACTTCTTGAATCATCCAAATCGAAGTTCGGAGGCGAGAGTTATGCCCCGTATACCAACGGATGTCAAACCTCACGGTTTTGAGTTTTCATGCACATCTGTCACTTGGAACTCAATTTCGGCCTTTATCCATCCATTATTTCTCAATTCTCAAAGAATGAAAGTTGTAGAACTCTTCGATAGCTTCGATTTGACAGGTAGCAGTCCTCATAACTCCTCCCGGATCAAAGGTTATGACCATTTTACCAGAGGACTCTGCAGCAGAAAATCCTTGGCGCGGGCGAGCGGATTTCTAGGCTATTTTGGGCGCGGCCGCGCCAGTCCCCAGCAGACAAAACTTTGACTTTTCAACTGAACGGGCTTGGCTAGAGATTGGGATATAAGGGGGCTTGGTTTTGTCAAGAAAAGGCATCATATATTGGCCCTAAGCCCTAGTTCCTCTCTTTTCTTCCTTTACATCTTGTTTAGTCTAGATTAGGAGTAGATTAGAGAGTAGATTCGTGCTAGTTTAGTGTTAGTTAGTTAGATTCTAGGGTTTTGTTAGTGTGTGAAGATTGAAGCAAGTAATAGAATCAAGATCCAAGCTTGGAGAAGACACAAGATTTGCATTTCTCCATCTCTTACTCTCCTTATATTAAATTGTATTCGGATGATGTTTATCTAACTTGTGGATAATATATTCATGTTATTTATGACTTAGTTTATATTTTGGGATTTCAATGGAACCCAACACATAGTTTGTATTGATTGCTCTCTCTTTGCTATTATTATGAATTGGTTATCATAACTTGTGCTTTTAGATTGATTTCTTGTGAACCTGTATGAACTTGACAAATGGATTATAGGTTTAGACCTAGTTATGATATCATGTGAAAGTTAGAGATTCTTGCGGGTAATCTATAAGATTATGTGACGAGTGTCTCATTCATTGTCCTAAAGAGTTGATAATTTGTTAGTGTTTAGGATAGAAATATACCTAAATGCCGTATGCAACCATTTGAGAATCTAATCGTAATGACTTCCTATGCGAAAGTTGGTAATTGATAGAGTAGTTAACGAGATTTCTCGTGACATGTGTCTTGTTAATTGTTCTAGATATTAGTTACTTGATAGTGTGTAGGATAGACATATACCTACATGCCGCATTAGGAAGATTCATAGTTGTCCATCGAAAGAGGCTATTATGTAATCGAGATTTCTCGGTTGTCAATTCTAGGTGCTTATTATTCTAAGTGAGAGAGTTAAGAGATTCGAATGAAGTGTTGGGGGAAATTGTAATCCCATGTCTTCATTATCTGAATTTACCCTAGGATTAGTTATTGCATGTTTTAATTCTTGCCTAGTTTAACATAGCTTTAATAATTCATTCTCCTTCTCGCCCGTTTAAATAAGATTGAGATGATTATGAGCTAGTGCTTTGGCGACCTATTATCCATTAATTCTCCGTGGGAACGATCTTTACTTACTCTTTATTACTCGTTGGCCGCGTATACTTGCGTGTTAATTGTGTCATCTAATCGGACCAACAACCACGAACCATTATTTAGTTCTCATTCATGAAAGGAACAACCCGACACAAAGACCGTAAGTTCGATATAGCTTATGAGCACATCCAGGTGATCAGCCTGTAGTACTCTATGTTGATCAACACTCATACATTAAACGTGTTTAAGTTTAATTGGTGGCAACCTCACGTGCCTGTCGAATTAACGACGTTTAAAACATTTGTTTTATTCATGCTCAGGTTTACCTGAGAATCTGTACCAAGCAATTGGCCTATCACCACATTGTATATATATTTTTTGGAAAGATTTGTAGAAAAACCCACCAAAATATGCTAAGTCTCAGTCTAGCAGAATCAAATGGTATCGACTATGTAATAACAATTCATACATAAGCAGTTATGCACAATGACCACTTGTCCAACCATAACGTATAGACAAGGGTTTAGCAAAACTCGTATTCATAATAAAGTATGAACGAAGTTAGGAAACTTGCATAACACAATGTTAATGCAAGAGTTAGAAAACTTGCCTTTGCGTCTCTTAATCTTTATACGTAGTCTACTTTGTCCTTACAACGTCTACAAAGCATAACACAGAGCATACCAATGAGAAAACATATTTGATATACAATGTGTTTGCCTAACTCCTCCTTCTTGTATAACTAAATCGAATTGGTAAACTAATAACATTCGTTCAAGTTATTTAACGTTATTACGGCTTATTAACATTCCTATGTTATATACCGAACTCTCATTGATCATCACTAATCATGATGATAATGAGACTTCACTTGTTCCTTAACTTAATCTTGGTTTATGGTTTCCAATCTTAAGTTTAATTACATTTAGTTAACGTTTAATGATCATAAACCCTTGGTTAAACATGTTGTTTAAAGGTTTATGTTCATGTTCATTCCTTACTTACTAACACTTTACTACTTATGGAAAGAGTTAAGTAAACATTTCATTTGGTCAACAATTTTTTTCTTGGACGGTGCGATCTGCGCTCCATTTCCCTTGCAAACGGCTCGGTCAGTGATACCTATGCAGGGAACCTGATCCAGAATGGTGCGGCCAGCGCTGTTTAAGGCGCGGCCCGCGCTGCACCTGTGTTGTAGAAAAATTTCCTAAGTCTTGAAAATTCTGAAATTCCCGAGCTCGTAATGTGATCGTTATAACTCGAAATTGGCTCGTTCCAAAGCCCATAGTTCACAAATGATATGCTCTATCATCCTATCAAGTCAAAATTCATTTCCAAATCCGTCGGCGAGAAATTCGCCGATTAGTCCATTTTTACATTTTCGTTAAATGTTCGTGAACGTTCGACGCTCAATTCATCGTTTTAAGTCGGAATTGGTTCGTTCTTGTTCTCGCAAGTCTTATTTACCTAATTACACGTGTTGTAATCGAAAACCATCATTTTCGACACACAAGGAAACTTTTGACTTCTAATCCGAGAAATTTACGTTTTCGACGATTATCGTCTAATCGCGTAACTTTCGCCGAATCTTCGTTCTGCATTATTACTAGTTCAAATCAATTAGAATCAATCCAATGCTTGATTATTACTAATTTTAATCATTCAAAACATTTAAGTTTTGATGGTTTAACATTCTCATTAGTCCATTTCTTATGAATTCATTAAGTTCTTCATTAGTCCATCATCAATTCTTATTATCTCATCATGCATGACTTGTTAAGGTTCTTAGGTGCTCATTAAGCCATCCTTATAACTTCTTAGGATTCAAACTTCCTCTAACACTTGTCTATCAATTTAACTATTGAAGGAAAAGAAAGTTTTACATATTATTCCTTATGGTTATACCTTTAAGGTTCTTGGTGCTTGAGTATTGGAGACTCAAAAGCTTTCTTTCTTCTTGGTTGATGGATTGTCTAGGCAAGTATCAATCTAGCTCCTTCTCTCTCTCTCTAGATGTTGGTAGAAATTCTCAAACAACAAAATGGCTAGCATTTGCTCTCTATTTATAGAATTGGCAAGAGTTGGGGTAGTTTGGTCATTAGGCCAAACCTCCTCAACCCCACCTCCTCTCCATATCTTGCCTATGTCCCTCTCATATGCTAGCATGTGCTAGCACATGGCCCCCCTTGTGCTCCCACATGCTCCATGTGGCCTTGGGTTGCCCCATGGGTTTAACCCACCTATTTTTCCAACGGTTCGACCCATGTGTTAAATTATTAACTTTAATTCAAATTAATTCCAATTTAATGTATTTCAACATATTTACTTCGTATAAAATTCGTATACTTCCATATTATTCTCGTATAATACCTCGTATTATACGCAAATTCTTTCCGTATAATAATCATTTATTATTATATGTAAACCATTAATCATTAATTTTACTTTCCCTAATGCTTAGGATTTTAAGTCCCTATGCGAAAACTTCGCGAGCCATAAACGAATTATTATTACATAATCCACCTCGTCTTGAAATTCTATCATTACGCGTTTCTCACAATTTCAAAATAAATTCCCAAGTAGAAACAGATGAATAGTGATTTCCGTACTTTTCCTCCCGAGAAAACTTTTCTCGGCTAACTTGACTTTTCACAGTATATTACCATCAAATCTTTCGACAGAATGTCATTCTGACATTACAAACTCTCAAAATGGCCTAGGGTCTTAAACCCTAACCCTTAAGGTCAAACTCTGACCCTTAGGGTTGAATAGTACTTATTTCGTCTTTTTCCAAAATATTTTTATTCTCGAAAATCTTTTATTTTCATCTTATAAATTCATATCAATTATTCCTACCACATAGCCAGAATCCTACTCATTTCTGCATTCTCTAGGTCATAAAATGACCTACAATTAGCTTACTCAGTTTAATAAACAAATAAGCAAATTTTATTCAATAATTCAAATAAGAATTCATTTACATAAAACGCTCAATTTTCTCGAGCGTTACAATAACATGCAATCCTTCTCACAAGCATCGATTTTCTGATCCCTCATATTTAACCCCTTGACCATCTTCTTTACTTCGTAATAATTCGCAGGATGAGTATGATCCTTGGGTAAGAACTGTCCAACTATAGCAAGAAAATCGTTGAAACCTCTCTCACTATAGTCGTGCTCATTCTTGAAGTGTAAGAGCATCGTCACTGTAGAAAGCTTGGTGTCCGTATCATTTCCCAGATACAACGAGACCCTAGATTCAGTTAGCAACTTGTAAAAGGCATCAGCTGTATCATTTGGCACTTGCTTAGCACTGCTTGAAGAAGGCTCATTTTAAGCCTAGTCAATATTAGTATGGCCATAAGCATCGACCAACATCTCCACCGGATCATAGTTTTCGGCGTATGAATCCCGTAGAATATCAGCCTCCACAGTACCGTTGATCACTTCTCTCAGCTCAGCTGATTCTTCGTGATGAGTCCATACGAAGTACCCATCCACAAATCCACGAGAAAATAAGTCGAATTTATTCTCGTCGACTTTCTTCCAGATCAAGTTTTTACACTTGACACACGGGCATCGCATCTTTCCATTCTGATCATCAACATGCTCTATTGCATTGTTCAAGAAATTTGACACCCCATCACGATAAGCTGAGACTAATCCCTTCCCATCACTGGCTATCCTATGGTACATCCAACTCCGATAGACTGACATCTTTAACTGCACAGACCACGCATTCAGTACAGGGATGTTCATGTATGTGGTCCATGCATAAATGAATGTCAAACCGGTTTCAGCACAGGGATGTTCATGTATGTGGTCCATGCATGAATGAATGTCAAACGGGTTTCAGTACAGGGATGTTCATGCATGTCGTCTATACATGAATTAGAGTATTTTCCTATTACAAAAGCTCTATGGAATACGGGTAATTCAGGCTTCTATCCCGTTCCTGGATGCGTCTCTTCACTAGTGCCAACACGTTAAGCACGTTTCTACTATTTTAATAAAAAATTTGGCAGCACCTCCCCATTGTCTCCAAGTACACGAAATAGATTAGGATAACTTAATCTAAGTATGTACTCGAAGAACATGTAGAGATAACATCCGAAAAATCCTCAAAACAACAAAAACGTGTCGTTTCGTATTGGCACCGGCCTAACTGAAAGACATAACATCCAGTAACAATCCCAAACTAGGGACTATTCGACATTCACTCCTACTAAGTGAATGTGAAACGGGTTTCTAAGTTCCAAAGTATAGTTGATAAATAATCCTTCCATTAACCATCAAACATGTTAACCACCTTATTTGAGCTAGCAAAGAGTTAAGTTAGACAAATAGTTGTAAAGAGCATAACCAACTTAAGTTGGCATCTGCATGTGCAACATTAACACTCAAAGTCAATGTGAATAAATCATTGCACTATGTTGGCTTTCTTCACAATCCGTCTCCGCAACCGCTTGTTGGGACATTTATAACTTCTCTTTATCCACTCTTAATCTTCCGACTTAAACGTATTACAATTGTTCTCCTTTTAAAACAGAAAATGCATAAATTGCAATGAACTATATACGAATGAGCAAAGTTGAGCAACTAACTAAACGGTCAGTTCTAGAACATGAGATTAGGATAGTTAGAAGTTCCAAAGGTCTTTAGGGGACAACTAATACCGCAACGAGAGCAACAAATGGAAGGTGAAGAATACTCTAAAGCCGTCACGTCACATAAAGAGTTGCATGCAACCTATAAAATGTGGCGACGGGTTAGAGTATTTTACACCTTACTTTCGCTGTACTCGTTGCGGTATTGGTTGTCCACTAAAGACCTTGAAAACTTCCAAGAATACTAATCGCAAATTCTACAACTGACCGATTAATTAGTTGCTCTACTTTGTTCATTCATATATAGTTAATTGGAATTTATACATTTTTTGTTTTAAAAGGAAATAGATGTAATACTTTTAAGTAGGAATCTTAAGTGGGGAAGAAAAACTTATAAATATCCCAAAATATGGTTGCGGGGACGGATTGTGACGAAAGCCAACACATCGCAATGATTTATTCACATTGACTTTGAGTGTTAATGTTGCATGATACCATACTGATGCCATATTATGTTGTTCCTACACCTTGCAACTATTATCATCAGCATACCCCTGACCAGTTCAATTAAGGCGGTCTACATATTTAATGGTTAATGGAATGATATTTTGTACTATAAAATGTATAGTTGTAATTGAGTGTATTGAAGATCGAAGAGAGAGTCATATTGAGTTTATTGAATATTGTGGCAAACTAAGCAAATGCTACTTAGTTCATTTTACCAATGCAAAACTAAATAAATGCTACTTAGTTTATGAGAACTGTTATTTGGAATATATATATAGGGACTACTATTCGACATTCACTCCTATGCGTCAAACGAGTTTTGAAGTTTCAAAGTATAGTACATATATATATATATATATATATATATATATATATATATATATATATATATAGTACTTATTAAATTTATTGAACATTGCGACAAACTAAGCAAATGCTACTTAGTTTATTTTGCCAATGAAAAACTAAGTAAGTGCTACTTAGTTTATGAGAAATTAATTGTATTTAATTTAATTTATTTTATTTTATTTCAGTGTATTGTATTGTATTTATTATTTATTATGTATTTTTTATTTTTTATTTATGATTTATGATTTATTATTTATTATTTATTATTTATTTTTATTTATTGATTATTGATTATTTATTATTGATTATTGATTATTATTGATTATTTATTATTTTTTCCTTTATTTTATTTATTTTTATTCAAATTAATTTAATTTAATTTTAGTAGTAAGAAACTAAGTAAATGCTACTTAGTTTATTTTAATATTAGGAAACTAATTAAATAATAAATAAATATACTTGTAGGGCCCACAAATTTTGCAATTGTAGAATTCTGACAAAAAATCCGTCAGAAATTCCGTCGAAAATATCAAATATCACATTCATAAACAACACTGTAATTATAAGGAACCCAAATTTAAGATTCAATACACTAACATATATATAAACTGCAATTGCATTAAGAAAAGCAAGACATTCATAATTATCATATGTCCACATTCCAAAATCCAAAATCCAATTTCAGATTTCAGACTCCCAATTTCAGCCTCCCAAATTCACAGCAACAACATATCATACAAATATCACAAATTAGGTTAATCTCATATTCAAACTTATACTAAACCTAAAACAAATTAAGCCACAAATTTCAAAAATATCATACAAATATCATATAAATTTCAGAAATATTATAAATTAAGCCACAAATGCTGGTGCCACATATTAGCGAGCCATGATGGCCCTTTTTCATGATATGATACACAAGGAGATAGAGGTTTATATGGATGATATCATCGTCAAATATAGAAGGGAAGATGACCATGCCGACCATCTCAGAAAGCTATTCGCAAATATAGCTTGAAATTGAACCCAGCCAAGTGTGCTTTTAGTGTCAAATCTGGCAAATTATTGGGATTTCTGGTAAGAAACAGAGGCATTGAGCTGGATCCCGCCAAGATTAAAGTCATCACTGAGATGCCTGTACCCCAAACAGAAAAGGAGATACTGGGATTTCTGGGGAGAATCACTTCCATAAGCAGATTCATTTCTTAACTCACTGCAACTTGTGAGCCCATCTTCAAGTTGTTGAGGAAAAATTCCTCCGAAAAGTGGAATGAAGACTGTTGATGAGTGGGTTTTATACCTACAATGCATACACCTTTTAGACTTGATTCTTTGTTAACTTTAAGTATTTTTAGTGTTGTTTTACTTGTTTTTATGTTTGTGATGTAGGAAACGGCTTCGGAGGGTCAAAACATGAAAAACGGAGTTCAATGGCATTTTTGTAATTTTCGGTACTGTTCATGCGCCGTGGCGGATTTCTCTAGTACAAAAACTCGCTGGGGCGAAGTTGTCGAGAAGAAAGACAATTTTCAGAAGTTTAGTCTAAAAAGGATTTATTTTTGGCTTATTGGTTTGAAGGACTCTAAGGAGGGCAAAAAGACACGAAAAGAGGGATATAAAAGGAGAAGTATTCACAAGGATGGGGAGAATTCCATTCTATTAGATTAGATTAGATAAACCCTAGTTTAGATTAGAGTTGAAGATTGAAACAATTGAAGATCATTGGATATTCAGAATTGGAGCAAGAGAAATTCAGATTTGCATATCTCAATTCCTATTTTCTCTTTACTTCTATCTTTATTTTTTAATGTATAAACAATTGTGGATTTTGGATTTTGATTCAATCATAAACTAATTTCTATTTTGAGATTATAATGGATCTTTTTGCTTAGTTTTCTTTGATATGCTTCCGTGTTAGTCTTATTCATTTTTATTGGATTGTCTATTATGGTTTATGTTTAATTGTTTAATTGTTTAGCTATCAATTACTTTGACAATCTATATAAAATTGAGAGACGTATTATGGGTTTAGATCTGATCATAATAGCATGTGTTTGTGACTTATACATGGCGATGGAAATCATGATTCTTGCCTAGGATAAAGATATGCCTATGCACCACATGTAATCTATTGAGAACTTAATCTTCAGACCCTCTTTAATTGTAAGTCGCTTAGAGATATCGTGGATTAGTTAATTAGGGTTTTCTTCTTAGTTCTATCATTTGTGGATTTAAGTTGATATGGGTATGGTACATCAAGCGATAGTCATATTTTACCTTTGTGTTCATGATTAACAATTCAAATAATTAATTTGATTTAACGGGAAGTGTATTAATTTAAATAAAACAATAGGTGAAATTATATTTTCAAGTCTTCATATTCTGGTTTCATTTTAGGGGAAGTTAGTATTAGTTTAATTAATTATTATTCAAAATATTAAATCATTCGTTTAAATAAGATTAATTTGGTTAAGAGTTAGTGTTTGGTGATTTTTATTAAATAATTCCTCGTGGGAACGATAATCTACTTTCACTTTATTACTTGTTGACCGTGTGTACTTGCACTCATATATTGATTGTAAAAATGACCAACAATTGTCAAAAAGCCTTCCTCGCCATCAAGAAGCAGTTGATTGAAGCTCCTGTTTTGGTGCCTCCGAGGGAAAAAGTTCCCCTGTTCATGTATATATATCAGTCAATTCCAACGCTATGGGCTGCATGTTGGGGCAGAAAGATGATAGAGGCAAGGAAAGAGCTATCTATTACCTCAGCAAGAGATTCAGCAGCTGTGAGCATAAATACACATTAATTGAAAAAACCTGTTGTGCTTTAGCATGGGCTACCATGAGGTTACAACATTACCTTTATGGGCCACAACCTATCTCATATCCGGCATGGATTTTCTGAAGTACATATTCAGCACGCCCATGTTAAATTGCTGATTGTCAAAATGGCAATTAATCCTCCAGCAATTCGATATTATCTACGTGACTGAAAAGTCCATCAAAGGTCAAGGAATTACAGATCAATTGGCCAATGCACCATCAGGGAATTTTGAACCCTTGGAAACTTATTTCCCAAAAGATGGGATAATGACAATTTAGAAAAACCCTCGAGAAGATACAGGCCAATTCTGGAAATTTTACTTCGACGGGGCTGTAAACATGGAAGGTGTAGGAGCAGGGGCAGTTCTTGTATCCATTACGGGAGAATAGTATCCCATGGCCATCAAACTACAGTTTGTCAACATCAACAACACAACCGAGTATGAAGGCTGTATAATGGGATTGAAATTAGCCCAATCCATGGGCATCAAACGATTAGCGGTCTTTGGGGATTCAAAGTTGGTCATCAAACAAACCACTAGGGCCTATCATACTGAAGGATTGCATTTACTACCCTACCATTGATAGGTTATCAAGATGGCTACAAAATTTGAAGAAATAGCCTTCGTCCACATCCCTCGAAATAGAAATGATTCCGCGGATGCATTGGCAACATTCGCTTCCTTGATTCACATCTCCGATAGGAGGGGAATTCCTGATATCGAATTTACAAGCCAGAAGGCACCAGCCTATGGGATATACATTGGAGAAGTATTAGATGAGCTGCCTCCCATCAAACAGCCTTGGTACCAGGATATCAAAGAATATCTTCGGGACAGATCTATGCCCGCTGGGGCAAGTCAAGCTGAAAGGATGTGGATCCATAAAAATGACTATGAAATTCTATTTAAGCGGAGATGCACTTTACACAAGAGATGCTGGAATAGGCCTTCTGAGATGGCTAAACAAAGATCAATCCCAAAGACTTATGGATGAAGTCCACGGTAGAGTATGTGGTCCACACATGAGCGGTCATTTACTTGCCAAAAAGATATTAAGAATAGGGCATTACTAGATTTCTCTCAAAGTCGACTGTGACGATCATGTCAAGAGATGTTATCAATGCCAAGTTCATGGAAATACCGTCCACGCTCCTCCAAATGAACTACATAATATGAGTTTACCATAGCCCTTTTCCATGTGGGGGATGGACGTGATCGGACCAATCGAGCCCAAAGCCAGCAATGGTCATCGATTTATATTCACCATGATCAACTACTTCACCAAATGGGTAGAGGTTTTCTCCTTTCCCAAAGTCACCAAGGAGGTAATCATTGATTTCAGCAGAAATAATGTAATTTGTCGATACGGACAACCGGAGGTGATCGTATCAGACAATGCTAAGAACCTGAACAACCAGATGATGAAGGAATTATGCTGTAATGACCGTGAAATTTTAAACTCCATTATTAATTTAATATGTGATTTAAATGCTTATGAGTTAGTTTTGTGAGCATACTTAAACCTTATGTGGTATGTGATTATGTGAGTTGAGCCTATGCGATTAAATGCTAGGACTATATAAAAGGGAGTCACTAAGTGTCTAATTAAATTAGTGGACCAGCCCTAAGTTTTATATTAAAAGAATTGATAGGGTGATTATTAATTAAATATTCAATTTATTTGAATATAGTGAAAGGATTTACACGTGTTGATTTATTGTTATTATAGATAAATAATATATTATTGAGCAAAGGACTAATAAATATAATATGATTATATTTATTGGACTAAATGTTTTATACAAGCATGCGATAATTAAACTTATAAAATATGGTGGTTACCACTATACGGTATAAATGCTATGTGACGCATTAATGACATATATTATATATATTGACGTATAGTAAGTTCAATTAATAATTAATATTGATTTCTATAAGTTATTATAATAGTAATAATAACTGTTATGATAATGAGTAATAATAATACCCAATTAAATTACAGTTAGTATTAAGGAAAATGTACATGAATTATATGTTGATATATATGTACTTATTTGATACATTGCATTATAGATTCCTCATTAAAAATGACATTGTGAGTTAAGTGTATATATTATGTATAGATGTTTAACCCAAGTGTTACATTACATATTGCAATGCTGAGTTCTTTTCTTGTCCCATAATAAGAGCCCATTTCTTCCTCACGTGAACTCCCTAGCTAGCTACTCTACTCCTCTCTCAAATTCAGCAAAGTATAGCCAATGATTTCAAGGAAAGTGGGCAAAACAGTGTTCTTCAACTACTCCTCACCAACTTCTTGCTAACCATTATACAATTGCTTCTTCCTTTGGTTTGATTTGGTGAGCAAAGTTAATATCTATGTAAAGTTTCTGAGTTTCTATTGAATTGAGAGAGTGAGAGATAGCAGCAAGTTCATTTAACAGAGGTATAACTTCCCATTCTTGTTCTTCATGTTTCTGTATAAATTTCTAAGTTCTTGATTCTTGATTTCATTTGAATTGGATGTTAATTGATTGGAGAAATGGTCGTTAACTGTTATATAAGATTATAAGCATGATAGAAATGTATTATATCATGTTTAGACTGATTGTCGTATGAAATTTCAGAGTTGGGTTGTTAAACTGCCAAAGCAGCCTGTGTCTGTTTCTGGCCGGAGCCCTGCGCAACTGCGCCAGTTTTGTACTGGCCAGCGACGCAGCTGCACCGGTTCCAGTTTCTGACTTTTATTTTCTGTTCAGCTGCTATGATGTACTAACATATGGTACCTTATTTGGCAAGTATGTGGTCATGGTTAATATGTATATATATGTACGTAGACGTAGTATGAGTATGTATAATGATGTTAGTACACACGATTGATAAAAACTTGTGGTTTTAAAATAAAACTTATAGTTTTGGATTTGGACTTTGACGTATACGTAGCACGTATATATTCTGACTTTCATGAGCATGACCATTTGGTCTATATTGACATGAAATGCATGATTAAAGTGTTGAACACACTAGCATACATGATTAAAAGATTCAAAGGTTTTCAAAGGAAAAACTTAAAGACTTTTGAAGTAAACTTGACCAAGACTTATATCTTTTAGATTCTGACCATTTGCATACGTTTATATGATTTAGATATGTGTTTCAAATGAATTATATGTTGAGACGCCTTGCATGTACTAAAAGGACTTAGTGTAAATTCAAAGAAAGCTCAGAATTGGAGAACTAATATCATCACGCACCATGTGAATTATGATATGATCTGGCAAGCATGAGTATTAAGATTTCATTATGCCTATAGATATGTTGACATGAGCATCATACATGAATATTACTTATGCACACATATTCCTAGAAAATGAATTTCATGGTGAACTATGTGATTAATGGATACATATGACATATAAGTACAAGCATGCCTACTTAGTATGGTTTAATCTCTTTATGAGATGATATAACCGTAGTAGTGAACCTTTGAAGCATGAACTTGTATTGCTTAAAATATATAAATGTCCGACATGAAAACATATGATTTTGAATTGGAATAGAATGAACATGCTAGGTCTCGAACTTGAGTTAATAACCTGATAAGCATGTGTATTTGTTTA
Source organism: Panax stipuleanatus (assembly GCA_020205555.1). Classification (NCBI taxonomy): domain Eukaryota; kingdom Viridiplantae; phylum Streptophyta; class Magnoliopsida; order Apiales; family Araliaceae; genus Panax; species Panax stipuleanatus. The sequence continues at coordinate 13,162,426 of CM035118.1, read as the reverse complement.
ATGTCAATATTTTGCATGCTATAGAGTTGGCACAGATTGGTGCAGTCTGCTAGTTTCCTGACTATGCTAGTTGACTTATATGATGTTTAAACAGCAAATTAGAATCTGACCCTATTGATTTGTGTTTACTTGAGATAACTACATACTATGACAATGTGGCATGATAATTAGATGTTTGTTAAGTATAAACTCTTACCGGTTTACACAATACTAATTGAAAGACCGACTTGTTAATGTTAGGTCATTTCAACGCTATTTAATTAAAGCTAGACTATTTGTAGCTGAGAAAACAGGCAAGTATTCCGAACCCTACTTTTATTGTGTTGCAAGTATCCTATTCTTGTATTTACTTTATTCAAGGAACATTGTAAGTAAGTCTCCGAACTTCACTCTTTGGTTGTGCAAGTTCTTTTGAACCCGTTCTTGTAATATTGTGCAAGTTTCATATCCTGCTCATATTGTATTGAGTAGGATTATTGTTGAATTGAAAGTTATTCATTTAAGCTTGAACTTTATTTCCAAGCATGCTTTAAGTGGTTTAATTACTTTACAGTTATTCCACATCAATCTTTTTTGATATTCGCACTTAGTGCACTTGAGTTCGTACAGTCTTGGACTTGTATATCATTTAAAGTTCTATAATTATTGAACTACGTCAGATAGAGTCTGAACCCTTGTTCGGTCAGACAAACTGTACAAAATTTTATAAAAGCTATCCAAACCAATTGATGGTAGGGATTCTTAGACTGAAAAGAACACCCCTTATATATAGGGGAGTACCCAGGTATCTAATATAAGATACAAACAACAAAGTTGAATGTTATGCATATACATAGCGTACGCGGGGATCAGTAACCAAAGGGTCAATCAGCTATTGATTCCATTGGAGTTTTACAGTTCAAAGTCTACTTGACTATCAGTTATTCTAAAAGTAATTTTTATTCTTGATTCCGATATTCATATTGTTGAATTCATTGTCAGATATATTCCTTTCATCATGATATATCCTTTATTGTTGTATTTAAACTTGCTGAGTATACTTGTTGCTCATTCTTGCTATATCATGACTTCTATTGCAGTTAAGCCCGAGACTTCAGGGAAGGACAAGGGTAAAGGAAAGATGTAGGAGTAGTTTGCATGGAGCAGACTTTACTTTATGCCTAGTTAAATTACTATTATGTAATATGAACCCTAATGTCTATTCTAGGTTATGTTTGTATGACTGTATTAAGGTTATCGAATCGTGAGACTAGTAACACTTTTTGAATGAACGACATACGTTTATTATATTTCGCATTTAGTTATTGTATGTTGTTTAGAGGTGGATATTTGTATTGTATCGTGACGACTGAATCGGGGTTAGAGAACCCGAATTTGGGGGTGTCACATATGCAGCAAGTTCCACATCAAACATCTTAATTCTGTCATCTATCGTACCAAGATGAATGGTGTTGTCGAACCAACCAACAAAAATATCAAGAAGATTATGCAAAAGATGTCCGCCAATCACAAAGCATGGCCTGACTTATTGCCTCTGACTCTGTTAGCCTATAAAACATCAATGCGCACTTCTACTAGGGCTACCCCTTACTCGTTGGTCTATGGCATAGAAGCAGTAATTGTGACGAACAAAAATTTTGTAATTTATTTTAATATTTATTAAATTAAATAAATATTTTTGATGATTTAATTATTGAGTTAAATAATTATTTGATGGAATTGTGGTAGATTAATTTAATTATATGTGTCACATTGATTAAATTAATGTAGAGAATTTTTATAGTTCAAAGTATGAATTTAATTGAGCTTATTTGATTAAATGAATTATTGAATAAGCATAATGTTATTCTAATTAATTTAATGATTAAATAGAGATTTAAAGACTCTACATAATTAATAAATGAGAATTTTAATTATGTGATAATGTGATTTAATGTGGAATATTATATTTTATTTAATTGATTTAAATAGGATTATTTAATTAATTAAAGTGTGACAATTAAACTATGTAATAACACTTTAATGAAAATAATGGGAAATGAAGAATAAAGAAGAAAAGCAAACATGGCCTTAATGGGAGTTGGATCAGTTGAATACTGGGTTGGAATTAACCGACACCCCACTACTACATCAGTTTTATAACTACGTATTATATATATTATATGCCTTATATCATATATCATATAGCATATATCATATATCAGAGGAAAATAAAGAGAAAAGAAAGAAGAATGAGATGGAATTGTAGATTGAAGGAGAAGTAGTGAAGATTTTCACCATCTTTGAATCATATAAACAAAGTAGCAAGGGTAATCCCTCATTTTAAATCTTTAAATTCATGTTTTCATATTTTCTCCATGAAAACTGTTTTCAAGTTCTCTGTAATTGTTAATTATGAATCATTGTTCATTATATGGCTTTCTATGTGTTACAAATTGCTCATAACATGTTTCCTATCATGTATTCATGTTTTAAAACAATCAAATTCATGAATATATGCTTTAATTAGAATTTCAAAAGTTATAGAGTATGAAGAACACGTATTTGGCCCTTAAGTACAAATTGTACGCTTTGAATTGTTTGTTGAACTTAAAATTGATAGTAGATTATGATTATACATGTTTAAATGAGCAAAACGAAATTTAAACGAACAGTGTGATACCCCCAAATTCGGGTACTTCAATTTCACGGGACTTGATGTTCACTGTACGAATATCATCTATCTATCTATCTACCAATAGTAAATGCAAACCATGCAATAAATAGAATTTAAATCCTCCCCTTATGGGGTTACAACATCTGAGTAATAAATAAAATAAATCCCAGGTCATACTAACCTTAAACATCTGTGCAGAACATAACAAATAAATAGTCTTACACAACTAACATAAAGCTGAAACATAAACATATAAATAAACAACAAGTCTTCATCACTTGTTGACCTTACTCTTGCCTTTGCTAGTAGAAAGCTCTTCGGACCTTTCGTTCTTAATTTCAATGTTATTATTACGCAAGAGTGAGCACGATTGCCCACAAGTATAATTCTATGACAACAATATAATAACATGCGAGTGAATCAAAGACATCTGAATAAAGAAACTCAACTTTTGACTCGAGGATAAATAACAAGAATCAAAATAACATCTGAGGGTCATAAGACCTTGAACTATGTCCTAGGTTGTAAAGTGTTTATACTTTAAACCTTTAACAGTCATAAGACTATGGACTCTACTTCTCGTACTTAAGGGGATCAGCCCTTAGTACCATATTGTGCACAATATCTCAACGCTAAAGCGTAAATAATCCTCTTTTACAGGGTTGTTCATCTCATTTTTGACATCAGAGTCCGCACCAAAGGAAGTTTGGTTTGGATAAGCTCACTAAGTATTTTAGAATTTAGAACGTTCATCAACTATGGACTAGTCGAATCAATAAGGGTTCACTAGTCCTATAAGGTTCAACAATAACATCGATATTCAACTTGAATAATAAATCTCAAGAGTATACAATCGAATAAGTATTGTATAACTGAATCATGCTTTTAAAAGAGTTACAATATGTAATATGAATTTCGAACTGGAACAATTAAGAACACGAGGTTATTCGATATAGAAACACAAGTCTAAGACTTAATAAATGAATAAATTAGAATTTAGAGAACTTGCTAAATCAATAAGTTAGGGATAGGATACTTGCCTCTTGCACAAGCTACAAATATAATTACAATTCACTTTCTCAACGTCCTACACATTACATTATGTATACGACATCGATTAGTTTTCATAACTACCATGTTTAACTGTTGTACTATTCACTTAAGTTCGACTTACAACTTGGTTTATAATATTACTCAATGGCTAACCACATAACATGAATGTAAACTCACAACATGCATATCACACATGTATAGCCCTTTAAACAATCATAATCAAGTTTTACAATTACGATATTCAAGTTCGTACTTAGTTTGTTAACTTGAACCTTCACGTTATCTTATACATGTCAATAAATAAATTTATTAATCATGAACTTCAAATCATATAATATTCATGTATGTAACTTAAAACAACATCTTTTATTATCGAGAACACTACACTTGTGTGCGTGCATGTCCGAAGCCCTCCGATTGCCTCCGAATACGCATCAGTCACAAAGATGGCCATTTTTACCCATTTTAACGATTTCAAATTGAAAAACTTAAAGAATGAAAGTTGTAGGTCTACTCGTTATCCTTCCGAATCATCTTGAATCGCCGTAATCGGAGTTCGTATAAAAACGTTATGCTTATTTTACTACATTAGGTCAAAACAGTCTCGGAAACCAAAAAAAAGGCTCCCGGGCAGCCCTTGTACCTGCTGGGGCTGGTCCTAATGCCCATGAACACCCGCTAGGGAGGGTCCCCCTGCTGGTGCACTCCCTAATTTGCAATTTTGACAGTTCGTTGGCCCAAGTACTCCAATTAAATGCAAATTAAACTCACACAGCGATTTTTATGAAGTATGAACTTCCTAGAAACATCATACAATGTTACTAACATGTTTTTAACATCTTAAATCATGCAATTACTCGAATCAAATCATTAAATTTCACTGTTCTTCTGACTTTGTAAAGTTTTGAAAGAAAATAAGAAATTTAATGTTACAGATTCGTTATAACACCGAATCCGTTCGTTTAACTTCCATTTTGCTCGTTTAAACGTACACAATTATATGCAAGTGTCAATTTAAAGTTAAACCATCGATTCATGGTATAAAAATTGTACGTAAGGGCCGTATAGCCATATATACGACTCTGTAATTTTGAAAACCCAAATATAAACAAAAATTCGATGGTTTGATCACTGAAGTTATGCATATATGGCATATAATATGTTATAACCACATATGAACACACATATAGCCATATAATGAATAAATATCTATTTTATCATTCACAGAGAATTTTTTAAAGCACGTAAATGGAAAGAAACTTTTCATAAACCCAATTAAGGCTTAATTTCATGAATTCAACTATTTTAAATCATTCATACCGAATATCTAACATGTTATAATCATATAATAACACATATATAAGCATACAATCAACAATTGCAAATTCTTCCCATACACAGAGAACTTAGAATATATGTTAATGAAGGAAACATAGTACGTGAAATAAAATTGGGACAAAGGAATTACCCCTTGCAAGCTCTGTGAAGATGATATAGACTCCTTTTTGATTCTTCAATTTCTTTCAACTCTTTCTCAATTCTCTTTTCTCTAAGTTTTCTCAGAGTATGTATATGATATATAGTAGTTCTGATATAAATAATATACATAACCGTATAATAGTCGTGGGGTCATGGTCGTCAGTTAATCCCATAATGGGTTAATTGGCCTCAACCTTCACCAAGGCCTTGTTTGCTTGTCCCTTATTCCCTTTTTTTCATTTAATTTAATTAACTTACTATTATATAGTAATTAAATGTCACACCCAATTAATCAAATAATCCTATTTTAATCAATTAAAGAAAATTACATAATTCCACAATAATTCACATAGTCACATAATTAAAATTCTTATTTATTAATTATGCCAAATCATTAAATCTCTAATTAATTATTAAATTAATTAGAATAACATTATGCTTATTAATTAATATATTAATCAAATAAGCTCAATTAGATTTATACTTTGAATATAAAAATTTACCACATTAATTTAACTAATGTAACACATATAATTAAATTAATCTACCACAATTTTATCAATTAATTATTTAACTCAATAATTAAATCATCAAAAAAAATATTTATTTAATTCAATAAATATTCAAATTAAATTACAAAATATTGTTCGTCGCATCTTTCCCCCCTTAAAAGGATTCTGTCCCCAGAATCATGGTTCAATTAAAAATTCGTCCCGTTACATTCTCCCCCCCTTACAAAGAATCTGTCCCCAGAATCGCATATACAAAAATTAAGTAAATAAATCTGGGTAATTCTTCATCATATGCTCTTCGAGTTCCCACGTAGCTTCTTCAGCATTGTGGTTCCTCCAAATTACCTTAACAGAAGGTATAACTTTGTTTCTGAGGACTTGCTCTTTCCTGTCAACAATCTGAACAGGAATTTCTTCATAGGATAAGTCTTTTTCAAAATGTAGGGGTTCATATTCAATCATATGTTTGTAATCGGGTTTGTAGGGGCGTAAAACTGAAACATGAAAGACGTTGTGGACATTCTCGAGCGCCGGAGGTAAGGCTACCTCATACGCAACTTCTCCAATCCTTCGCAGTACTTCAAAGGGTCCAATGAACCTTGGGCTCAATTTCCCCTTCTTACCGAATCTGATCTTTCCCTTCCAGGGAGAGACTTTCAAAAATACAAAGCTACCCGATTCAAACTCAACATTCTTACGGTGTGGATTGACGTACTTATTCTGCCTATCCTGAGCTGCTACCTGTCTTGTTCTGATCACTTTGACTATCTCTGCTGTCTGCTGTACCAGTTCTGGACCTAATAGTTGTCTCTCTCCAACTTCATCCCAGTATAGCGGGGTTCTGCATTTTCTTCCATACAATGCTTCGTAAGGCGGCATGCCAATACTAGCTTGGAAACTGTTGTTGTAACTGAATTCCACAAGCGGTAGGTGATCATCCCAATTTCCTTTAAAATCCATGATGCATGCTCTCAACATATCTTCCAATATCTGGATCGTTCTTTCACTCTGCCTGTCTGTCTGAGGGTAATAAGTCGTACTCATTCTCAACTGTGTCCCCATGCATTCTTGTAGTCGCTTTCAGAAGTTCGATGTGAAGCGCGGATCTCTGTCGAAAATAATTGACATCGGAACTCCGTGCCTCGAAATAATCTCTTTCACATATAACCTTGCCAACTGATCTAAGTTGAATCTGATTTTGATCAAAAGGAAGTGTGCTGATTTCGTCAGTCAGTCAACGACAACCCATACTGCGTTGTAGCCTTTCTGAGTCATCGGAAGGCCGACCACGAAATCCATCGCAATGTGTTCCCATTTTCATTCTGGGATTTCCAGGGGTTGTAGCAAACCACTTGGTCTCTGATGTTCTGCTTTCACTTTCTGATAGGTTAGACACTTTGCAACACACTCAGCAACATCTCGTTTCAAATTCGGCCACCAGAAGTGATGTCAAAGATCCTGGTACATCTTGGTACTACCGGGGTGAATCGAATACCACGAGCTATGAGCCTCGCTCAAAATGTCCTCCTTAATCTCTGGCACTGACGGTACCCACACTCTGTTCTCAAATCTCAGTAGTCCCTCACTGTCTATCTTGAATCTTGGTTCGGTTCCTTCAGATATCTTTTTCTTAACCTTCTCACATTCTTCGTCCTGAAGTTGAGCTTCCTTAACTTTATCCAATAGGGTTGTACCAGCTTGTATCTGAAACAACTTCTCGTCAATCTCCATCGGATACTTCACTTCTAATTCCAGCTTTTCCTTTGCTGAAATTAGCTCCTCCTGAGTAGTCAACATCATCAATTTCTCCCGACCCTTTCCACTTAAGGCGTCGGCAACCACATTAGCCTTACCCGAATGGTATAAGATTTCACAGTCATAATCCTTAATTAACTCCAGCCACCTTCTCTGACGCATATTCAAGTCCTTCTGTGTAAAAATATATTTCAGACTCTTGTGGTCTGTATATATTTCACACTTCTCCCCATAGAGATAGTGTCTCCAAATTTTCAAAGCAAATACCACTGCAGCTAACTCCAAGTCATGGGTCGGATACCCTTTCTCATAGTCTTTCAATTATCGTGACGCATACGCAATGACCCTGCCGTTTTGTATAAGCACACAGCCAAGTCCTTTATGCGACGCATCACTATAAACCACAAAATTTCCTGTGTCGTCCGGAAGGGATAACACAGGTGCTGAACTCAACGTCCTCTTAAGCTCTTGAAAACTTTCCTCACACTTCTCTGTCCAAACGAATTTCACCAATTTTCTAGTCAAATTCGTCAGCGGAGTTGCGATCTTGGAAAAGTCCTGAATGAATCTTCTATAATAACCTGCCAATCCAAGAAAACTCCTCACTTCCGACTGTATTTTCGGCTGATCCCAGTTCATCACAGCTTTGACTTTAGAGGGATCTACCGAAATTCCGTCCTTGTCGATCACATGTCCAAGAAATTGCACTCTTTCAATCCAGAATTCACATTTCAAAAATTTAGCGTATAACTTCTCTCTTCTTAACGCCTCTAATGTTAACTCAGATGTTCTACATGTTCTTCTTTGGTCTTCGAGTATACCAAAATGTCGTCGATAAAGACCACCACGAATTTGTCCAAAACTGCTTGAACACTCCATTCATTAAGCCCATGAATGCTGCAGGAGCATTCGTTAGACCAAATGACATCACCAGAAATTGGTAGTGACCATATCGAGTCCTAAATGCTGTCTTTGGAACATCCTCTGGCCTCACCTTCAGCTGATGATAGCCACTCCTCAAGTCTATCTTTGAAAAGTACCTTGCACCCTTCAATTGGTCAAACAGATCGTCGATCCTCGATAAAGGATATCTATTCTTAATTGTGACCTTATTCAGTTCTCTGTAGTCGATGCAAAGCCTCATCGTCCCGTCCTTCTTCTTCACAAATAACATCGGTGCTCCCCACGGCGATACGCTCGGTTGGATGTACCTCTTGTCCAGTAACTCTTGAAGTTGTACCATCAACTCATTCATCTCTACCGGAGCCATCCGGTATGGTGCCTTCGATATTGGGGTCGTTCCTGGTGCCAAATCGATCACGAACTCAACCTCTCTATCTGGTGGAAGTCCTGGAAGATCGTCCAAAAATACTTCTATGAAGTCCCTCACGACTGGTATATCTTCCACTTTCGGGTTTTCTTTATGACTATCGACTATGTAGGCTAAATATTCTACACAGCCTTGTCTTAACAACTTCCTGGCCTGCATCATCGTCAGACAACTCGCTTGTCTAGGCGCTTTGCTGCCATAAAACACAACCTTTGACGGGGTCATAAGGTTAATACACTTTCTCTGGCAATCAATTACAGCCCCATAATTGACTAGCCAATCCATTCCCAGAATAACATCGAATTCCCCAAGTCTAATCGGGAGAAGATCTACGTTCATAATGTTACCTTTAATATCCACCTTACAGTTCTTGTGTACGTACTTAGCAGGGATTACTTCTCTATTCGCAATTTCTATGTTCATGGGGTATTCTAACTTGTCCATAGGCAATTCTAAGTTCTTAGCAAAGTCATCGGATATAAATGAACAAGTAGCACCCGAATCAAATAGTACATAAGCATTAACTTTATTGATCGGAATGATACCTGACACCACATCGCGAGACTGCACAGAATCTTGCACTGTCATGTTGAAGGTCCTGGCGGTTGGTCGGTTGGTTGCGGTTGGTCCTGTGATAGTTAGAGCACTTCCACCGCTGTTTCCCCTGTTCCCTCCTGATCCTGCCCCTCCAGATCCCTTCTTGGGACAGTCCCTTGCCAGATGGTCCTTTGAGCCGTAAGTGAAGCAAGCACCCTTCTTTGGGTTCGGACAGTTAGGTTATGTGGCCTTCCTGACCATAAATGTAGCATACTCGTTTTCCTTTCATACAGACCCCCAGGTGAGCTTTCCCGCAGGTCGGACATGCTTCGATCCTCTTCTTCTGACCTCCTTGTTGATTCCCAGTTTATGAGTTATCATTCCACTTCCTCTTCTAATTATTACTTCCTCCCGTGTTGCTACCACTGGCCTTGTTGATTCCTTCACCTTCACTCTTCTTCTTTTTCTGATCTTGGTTATACGTTGTAACAGCATCACTCCTGCCTTCAGCGAGAATGGCCTTCTCCAACACCCCAGCAAAAGTGTTCAATTGGAACATGACACTTTGCTATACAACCAGGGCTTCAGGCCCTGCTCAAATCTCCTTGCCTTCCTCTGATCGGTGTGCACTTGATACGTGGCAAACCTAGCCAACTCATTGAATTTCGCCGCATATTTCTGTATGAACATATTCCCCTGTTTCAGCTCCAGGAACTGGACCTCCATTTGATTCTGCGAACTGGTCGGAAAGTACATCTCGAAGAACATCTCTTTGAACCTCTAATAGGTAATCACACCTTCACCTCCCCGGACCTTATTCGCTTGCCACCAATAGCTGGCCTCGGATTTTAGCATGAACGTTGCATAGGCGATTTTCTGGTCTTCTCTGACTCTGGCGACGTCAAAAACTTTTTCCATCTCCATAACCCAGGTTTGAGCTTCTATCGGGTTCATGGTGCCTTTAAACTCTGGCGGTCCCACTGCCTTGAAGTCCTTGAACATTGTGTTTGGTGGAGCTTGAGGTTGGTTGTTAAGTGCTCCAACAAGTAAGTTCGCCAACTGCTGAACGGGGTTAGCATTGGCGTCGTTGTTGTTGTTAGTTGACCCTTCCTGGGCCGGTCGACGGTTTGGTCTTCTCCTTGGCGGCATATTTCTGTTAAGATATACGCTTATTAGAACTTTATTCAATCTTTTAAATATTTAAGGCTTAACTTAAACATTTAGACACAATCAGTCAATATATTATCTCAAATACACTCTGATATATTACTAAATCAAAAGTTTTAACATAATACGATAGCATCACTACTATTTACATCAACTATCCCGAGATAAAGAATCTACAGGATTTAAAACATAAAATATTCCTCTGTTTATAAACACATTGGAATATACATTATTAACTACCAGATAGGTTTCACAAAATCAAATGTTCCTATCACTGTCCATTAAGGCGATGAACAGCTTTGCCACGCTCTTCTTCTAAAATTCGGGACATCGTCCTGCGATCTAGCATGTACGACGGTAGTCCTTCGAACTGAATTGGGTACCTCATAACCCGATTGTGACACCCCCAAATTCGGGTACTTCGTTTCCACATGATTTGGTGTTCACTTTCTAATATAACATATATCTACCCAATGAATAATGCAAAATAAACTACAACTTAAATTAAAATAACTAAATCTCCCTTAAAACAAGGGTTACAACCTTCTCAAAATCAATCCCAGGGTTACTCTAACCTTGACATGAATATAATAAAGTGCGGAAATAAAACATAACATTCAATTATTACAATCATTCTCAAATAAAAAAAAACAAGTCTTCACTTGCTTTGCTTTCCCTTGCCCTTACTTGTAAACGGAGCATCAGCGTTATCAACCTTAACTGAAATTGTTATTTAATGCAAGAGTGAGCAAACCACAGCTCACTGGAGTTTAACAATAATATAGACATGAAATAATATCTTTAAGAAAATCTGAACAACTTAGCTTGCTTCAATAATAAAGAATTGAATAATAATTCTCTATCAATATTAAAATTTGGATATAGAATTTATCTGAGGGTCATAAGACCTTTGAACTCTTGTCCTAGGTTATAAATATTTCTATTTAAACCTTTAACAGTCAATAAGACTATTGACCTTAACTCGTACTTAGGGGGATCAGCCCTTCGTACCATGTATTGTGCACAACCATCTTAACGCTATGCGTAGTAACCTCCCCTAGTAAATAGGGTTGTTCAACTCAGTAATTTGAATTCAAGTCCGCACCAAAGAAAGTTTGGTTTGGATAAGCTTACAAGGGTAATTTAGAATTCACGTTCATCAACTAAGGATTAGTTGAATCGACTTCCAATAATTCAAAATAAAAGAATTATGAATTAACATATACTTTAGAAGTAAACCTAAAGCATTTAAGATAATAATTGGATCTTACTTGAACAATAAGTTAAGACCATTTCAATTAAATAAACAATTGTCCAATACTGAAATGGAAAGGACATTATATGAATTCAAGAGATCATATAAAATCAATACGAGTTTAGGGTTTAGAAAACTTGCGTAAAATTAACGAGTTTAGGGTTTAGAAGACTTGCCTCAAGCACAAGCTACTTAACATAATTCACGTACTTTAATACTTCCTACACATATATATTCAATCACAATAACCTAAATTAGTTAACACGTAACTAATTCACATAAGTGGTTAACCCTCATGGTTAACTCACATTCTGATTAAATAGTAATAATAATCAACCATCACATAGTTAATTACATCACCTACATATTCACATAATTAAATCAATTATGTATTTAACTCAATTATAATTAAACAATTATAATTCAAACACTTAATCAAATTATAATTACTTAAATTATCATTACCTTTTAAATTATAAATAATTTATAATTTAAAATCAATTAAACCACATTCATGCATTTATAATTACACAATTTATAATTAATCATGTATTTATCAATTATAATCAATAATTAATTAAACTATAACATGTATTACAATTACACAATTGATAATAAATCATGTAATTATCAATTTAAAATTCACAATTAAACATGCATTTATTAAATTATAATTACATAAATTATAATTTAAATTAAAATAATTAAACTTCTATACCTTATAATTTCACAAAATTTATAATTTAAATTACACATTTACTCTTAATTATAATTAATAAAATTATAATTAAGTAACTTATTAAACAATTATAGTTTTAAATACCATATTAGGTTTTCAAAATTTCTTTTATTTTCCAAATTATGAAATTACCAACTTCGTGTTAACACATGTTATAGAAGCTAGATATATGCTCATTATCTTAGCAATAATGTAACTTAGGCATGAAAATAATCTGTACAATTGTTTAAAACACACTGCCATTGCACCGAACCCGGCGCAGCTACGCAGCCAGCTGCCTTAAACCCAGCGCAGCTGCACAGGTAAAGGCTCTGGTAAAAGCAAGCGGCGTAGCTGCGCTGCTCCTGACCTTGCTACCTGCGCAGCTGCGCAACAGCTCGGCCAGACGCAGACAGCCACGGCTCCCTGCTTTACCGGACAACCCATACAAGCCAAAAATACAGTAACATAGACACTGTAAATTATATATACACTGTAATACATATATCTAACATGCACTCAAAACATAAACTCATTTAAACAACGAGAATCAATAGTTTTAAAAATCCAATTGGCCATTTTCATGAAAACTCATATTTTTCCATAAAATAATCTACTGTAATATAATTTCTCAAGTAATTCAACTTATAACACATGAAATCTCTTCATAATTGAATATAACATCATAACCAATTCTAATTAGACATACTAACACATACAAATTCCTAAATTTTCCATTCTAAAACCAATCAATATACATAAAACAATATGAACAAAACTTTTTCCATGAAACTTGTTTTAACAGTAATTTAATTCCTGAAAATCCTCTTATGTCATACAATTACCACAATCAACACATGGATACAATACATACATATAAAATTCATGATTTCATAACTTCCATGAAAACTCAAATTTTGACAGAGAATAAAATACATGAAACATATGAATTGAGTTCTATAATTGTAAGAGTAAAATTATAGATTATAACTTTTTTGCTAATCGTTAATGAAGAAGATGATGATGCTTAAGCTCTTCCTTTTCTTCTTCTTCTCTCTTCTCTAACTCTTCCTCTGTTCTTTCTTTTCTCTCTTACACTGATATTCTTTCTAACGTAGTTTAGACTAACGTATAATATAATACGTAGTAATAGATATAGGCTTAATTATATAATATAACTGACAAATATATTAAGTATAATGTCAGTTATAAATTTCAAAAAGTCACAATGCCTTGTTTGGCAAAACAAGGTTATTTTTAAAAACAGATTATTAATGCTAAGGCTATGTTTGGTAAACAGTTTATTTAAATAGCTTTTTGATAGTTAGGGCCCCGTTTGGTAGAAATAGGTTTAAAACAATTATAAGGGCCTTGTTTGGTTAAAGTAAATTTAAAAATCCTTTTCTTTATTTTAATAAATTATTTAACACATACTTTAATGTCACATTTTAATTAATTAAATATCAATAATAATTTAATCAATTAAAATCTAACATCAATAAATCACATAAAATTATCACCTAATTATAATTACTCGCTAATTATAATCCATGTAACACTTCATCACATATCTCATCTAATTTAATTATCTCAATTAAATTAGAACTATAATATAAAATTAATATACATTAATTAAATTAAATATTGCACACTCATTTAATTAATATATACACTTAATTAAATCACTCCATCAATTACATAATTTATTTATTTAACTCAATAAATAATTCACATAAATATTTATTTAATAAATATTTAAAATTAAATATAAAATCACAATCGTTACAATCTTCCCTCCTTAAAAGGATTCTGTCCTCAGAATCACAAAAATAATAATAATAATAATCTCGTCTATTACATTCTTCCCCCCTTAAAAGGATTCTGTCCCCAGAATCAGTATATAAGGGGGGTTACACAAAACTAATCAAATAAATGCGGATAAGATTTCATCATAACATCTTCGAGTTCCCACGTAGCTTCTTCAACACTGTGGTTTCTCCAAATTACCTTAACAAAAGGTATCACTTTATTCTTAAGTACTTGTTCCTTTCATCAACTATTTGAACAGGCACTTCTGTTGGGTTTGTACGTAACGCAATCATGCAATCAAATCACATAAATAGGGCGGAAGCGTAAAAACTAGGTTTTCAAAAATTTATACAAACCCATTGCCACATTCCTTTGCTAGCTGGATCAGATTTCTTTTGTTCCTTTATGTTCACTTTGCCCTTGGTCATCCGAGATCGGAAGAGCTTCTTAGATATCTCATATCTAGCAGTCCTACTTTGTTCACCATACAACTCCTTGAGGTGAATCAACATAGTAGGAGCATCCATGTTTTCGTGCTGACGCTGAAGCTCGTTATTCATGGATGCGAGCATGATGCATTGAGCCACAGATGCATCATCTTGTCACTTTTTGAAAGTGGCAATCTCTTCCTCAGAGGCTGTTTTTGAAACAGATTCAGGGATAGTGGAATTTAGGACATAAGAAATCTTTTCAGCAGTGAGAACAATTCTCAGATTTCTTAGCCAGTCCTCATAATTCGGGCCGGTAAGCTTATTTGCATCAAGTATGCTTCGTAGTGAGATTAGTGATTTTGACATTTTTAAAATTCTGCATGTGAAAAGACAATATTTTAGCAAACATTCATTTTATTAACTTTGCATACCAAAATAAATTTAGGTCTTTATTTTAAATTAGTATCTCCCACTATTTTCATCAAACTATATTACCCTCACTCATATAGTTCGGCAACATCTAATTAAAGATTTGCTAGTGAGATTAAGGATCCCATTTCAAATGTATATAACCTTGTGGATAGCACAACAAGCGATATACAAATAAATAGGTAGACAACTCTTGTCAATTACATCACCATGTAACTCCTTTTATTTTGCCTCTTAAATCATAATGGTCATGTGTGTGCACATCCGAACTAAAATGATTTAAGTTAAGTCCAGCCTAGCACTTCCATAAATTCAAAAAAGAAAAATTTTCGTCCTTGTGGATAGCACAACAAGACTAGATCGTTCAATTTTCTTGATAAGCATCAAATGTGATTAATTAACATCTTAAATATTCAATACTCTCCTTGTGGATAGCACAACAAACTCATATTAAATATTTAATACTCTATTAACTAATCATGCTAGAAGGCGACGTTCGATATTCCAAATATCATTTGAACGCTTCAGACTTAATAATATTTCTTTGAGGGGTTTGTTATTATTTGTCTCATCTTTTAAGCGCGCATGCACATATATATATAAAATACGCGTCATTTTATTAAACATGCGAAGCATGTTTGTATAAAATATAATATATATAATATTTAGCATGCAATATAGAATACTATATTCTACCCGGATTGATTATGGACTTTTATTCTAGTTTGGTTCAGTAGAGCCACCAAGTGAACCAAAAGGTCAAACCTAGGAGTGCAAGAATTTAAATTTAAATATAACTATTACATTTAAACCCTGGCTCCATACAAATGAGTCTTCACGCGTTCCTTGCTCCTTGGTCTCCAATTTCTTTAAAATAATTCTAACTATCTCTATTACATTAACTATTTAAAATTAAATAGAAACCTTGATCAGCAGTCAAGGGGAAGTACATAGAAAGGAGATAGAATTTACATCGAGAATAAAACTAAAGAAGACGAGGTACGCAGACCCCATTTTATAAAATCCATTCATTCAAGCATTCAACCAAAATAAAATCCAATCACATTGATCATAGTCCATAATCAATCCCTTTTATTACCATACATATCATCATACGTATCAATAAAACTTATTCATCTCATGAAAATAAATTCATTCCATATATGTATTAATATCAGTTAATGGGCAAAAGTTTGCTAAACTTTGTTTTTGGAAAAATAAACTCCTTTATTTCATTCAAAAATAATTTCAAATTAAACTCTTTAATTTTAGCAATTCTGAAATCTCATTTCATATAAAATAAACATCTTTATTTTAAACCTTTATTAATTAAATAAACCATTCATTTAATTAAATAAAACAAAAAAAAATTCAGTTCCTGTCCAGTGGCGCAGCTGCGCCAAGAATGTAAAGGGAACCGGCGCAGCTGCGCAGCATAAAAAACAGGAACAGCAGTCGGCGCAGCTGCACAGCAAGAAGGCCAGGAACCGGCGCAGCTGCGCTGCTTCGCAGAATCTGAAAAAAAAAATTTGTTGCCCAGAACTCGATCCAATCGCATATTATACATGTATGGAATCACATAGACTGATAATTAGCACAAGATTGGCTCTGATACCACTGTTGGGTTTGTACGTAACGCAATCATGCAATCAAATCACATAAATAGGGTGGAAGCGTAAAAACTAGGTTTTCAAAAATTTATACAAACCCATTCCCATGATCATTCTTGTGCATCAATTATCAGTGAATGAGGAAGGAGAAAAATAGAATTATACCTTTGAAGATCCAAGCTTCCTCAAGTACAAGTTCTACTCCTTTGATTCCTTTGATTCCTCTGTAGTGGCTCCTTCCCTTGATCAATGTCAGCCACCCAAATGTTTGGCCTCTAACGGTGATCCACCAAGGAAGATGAAGAACTCAGTAAGATGGGTTATTGGCTTAACCCTTGTTTCTATCTCTATAGAATATGTGTACTCCCAACTCTTGAAAAATTCACGTCCCTTATTTCTGATATAAGACTCTCTTATATAGATATTAGGTTAACCCTCCTAATCCAATTAGAATAGGGTTTTCTTTAATTAATTAATTAAATACTTTTAATTAATTTATATCCTAATCTTTATTAGGATTGAGAGAGAGTACTGATATTATATTAATTCCTAAACTCCTTTAGAATTAAAATAATAATAATAATAATAATATTAATAAGACTCCTCTTATTAATTTATATTTAATATTTCTATAATATTAAATAATAAACATTAAGCTATTTAATTTATTCTATCATCATAGATTAAATTAATTATACTTAATGCATTATTACTATCATGCCATTTTCTTCTTAAATAATTCTTCTTCCTTTTATGGTGTGACCCTTTAGGTTCTCCATATTAAACCGGTTGTGAATAAATCAATTAGAACAATTCTAATCTTATTTAAATAAACAAATTAAACTAATAACCTATTTAAATAAATAACATTTATTCTACAATAGGGATAAGCCTCCCTAGCGATCAACGACATTCCAGATAATATAGATTTCAACATTAATCATAAAAGAACCTGTGAGTTAATAGTTACCGTACAATTCAATCCTTCCACCATACAATGTCCCAATTAAATATAAGACATGGATTTACTGTCAAGTCTTAATTTATTTAATCATATGTATTTCGATTAGAAAATGCACAACTCCAAATAATGCAAATTAGAAACCTCTTTCTAATTTCATTCTACCTTGGCCAAGGATTCCTGGGTTGTCATTTAACGAATCACATAGGACATATCTCCTCTTTTACTAGAGGTGGTAGATTCATTATTAATCATTCATTATCTCCATATGTAACTCATTATACCCAAGCTTCCCTTTTTATATACCCTTAAGGGCTTTAAAAAATAAGTCAAAGTATAATTCATTACATACAAGATACTATGATGATCTCAAGTCCAAGGATCACTTGTACTACTATCACATTAGGAATTCCTATTGACAGGCGAGTAAAACTCCCTTAGGTATTCCATAGCGAGTCAGGTTCAGTGAACTTATTCTCCAATAAGCACCTACATACTTGCTTTAGTGTCTCCACACAAATGATGATGAGATCAATCATCCTCATCCAATGAGCAAGCAACATATGTACCAATCTATCCGGATTTACTAATCTCCTTTTTAGTAATCCCACGATTGGAAACTATTTTAGTTTTAGAGCTTTCTAAGAATTTAGATCTCATTAACATGATCATCATCGTGATTCTAAAAGCATTGCTTAAAACTATGGGTTATTTACATATTATAAAAACAGCACCATATAGATAATTAAATACCTTTAATAAATGAATATTTTTATTAATAAATAAATAAGATTGTTTACAAAGTATGTGCTTTATCATCATACATGATTGGCTTGTATGCACACTACTATCAACTTCTTCATACGTTAAGTCTTTATCAAATAGCAAAGGTTCATATTCTATTACATGTTTGTAATCGTGCTTGTAAGGTCTTAATACAGAAATATGAAAGAAATTATGTATATTCTCGAGCTCTGGAGGTAATGCAATCTCGTAAGCAACCTCGCCCACCTTTCGTAATACCTCAAAAGGTCCAATGAATCGGGGACTCAGCTTCCCCTTCTTACCGAATCGAATTTTCCCCTTCCAGGGAGATACTTTTAGGAAAACGAAACTTCCTGGCAAGAATTCTCGGTTCTGTCTATTAAGATTGGCATACTTCTTTTGTCTGTCTTGAGCAGCAACTAATCTCGTTCTAATTAGCTTCACAATTTCGGCGGTTTGTTGTACCAATTCTGGTCTCAACAATTGACGTTCACCGACTTCATCCCAGCACAAAGGTGTTCTGCATTTTTTGCCGTATAATGCTTCGTAAGGCGGCATGCCAATACTCGCATGATAACTATTGTTGTAGGCGAACTCCACCAATGGTAGATGATCCTCCCAGCTTCCTTTGAAGTCCATCACACAAGCTCTTAGCATATCCTCAAGTGTCTGAATCGTTCTTGTGCTTTGTCCATCAGTCTGAGGATGATACGCTGTACTCATTCGCAATTGCGTTCCCATACCTTCTTGCAAACGCTTCCAGAAATTCGACGTAAAACGCGGATCTCTGTCAGACACAATCGACACCGGAACACCATGTCGAGAAATAATTTCCTTCACGTATAGCTTCGCTAGCTTATCCAGGTTGTACTTAACCCTGATTGGCAGAAAGTGGGCTGACTTCGTCAGTCGATTCACTATAACCCATATCTCATCAAATCCTTTCTGAGTCATTGGAAGACCTACCACGAAATCCATCGTGATATGCTCCCACTTCCACTCTGGAATTTCTAACGGTTGCAGCAGTCCACTTGGTCTCTGGTATTCTGCTTTGACTTTCTGGCACGTTAAGCACTTCGCAACTCATTCCGCAACGTCCCTCTTCATATTCGGCCACCAGAAATGATGCCTGAGATCCTGGTACATCTTCGTACTCCCAGGGTGAATAGAATATCTAGAACTATGAGCTTCGCTTAGAATCTCCTCTTTGACCTCTGGTACTTGCGGTACCCATATTCTACCTTCAAACTGCAACAGTCCTTCGTTACCGATCTTGAATTTGAACTCTTCGCCTTCGGTTATCCTCTTTCGAATCTTTTCACATTCTTCATCATTGAATTGTGCTTCTTTCACCTTATCTACTAGAGTAGAACCATTGGTTACTTGAAACAACAACTCATCCGATTCCTTCGGAAACTTCACTTCCAATTCTAATCTAGCCATTTGTTCTATCAACCGATCCTGATCAGTTAATACGTTCAGCTTCTCCCGACCTTTCCTGCTTAAAGCGTCAGCGACAACGTTAGCTTTACCCAGATGGTAAAGTATCTCGCAATCGTAGTCTTTAATCAGCTCCAACCATTTTCTTTGGCTCATGTTCAAATCCTTCTGGGTGAATATATACTTCAGACTCTTGTGATCTGTGTATATTTCACACTTCTCTCCATATAAGTAGTGCCTCCAAATCTTCAGGGCAAACACTACTGCCGCCAATTCTAGATCATGGGTCGGATACCCCTTCTCGTAATCCTTCAGCTGACGTGACGCATAGGTAATGACTTTGCCGCTCTGCATCAATACACAGCCTAATCCTTTATATGAGGCATCGCTATATACTACGAAATTTCCAGAACTATCTGGTAAAGACAATACAGGCGCAGTACTCAGCCTCTTCTTCAGCTCTTGAAAACTCTCCTCACACTTCTCCGTCCAAACAAACTTAACTATTTTACGAGTCAAATTCGTCAACGGAGTTGCGATTCTAGAAAAGTCTTGGATAAATCTCCAGTAATAACCTGCCAATCCCAAGAAACTCCTCACTTCGGACGGCGTCTTCGGCTGTTCCCAATTTATAACAGCTTCAACCTTCGACGGATCTATCGAAATACCATCCTTGTCGATCACTTGGCCAAGAAATTGCACACGTTCCAACTAAAATTCGCATTTCAAGAATTTAGCGTAAAGCCTCTCTCGTCTCAGGGCTTCTAAGGTTAGTCGTAAGTGTTCAGCATGCTCCTCCTCGGTCTTGGAATAAACCAGGATGTCATCTATGAACACTACCACGAACTTGTCTAGAAATAGCTTGAACACCCTATTCATTAGGTCCTATAAATGCAGCTGGGGCATTCGTGAGACCAAATGACATCACCAAGAACTCATAATAACCATACCGAGTTCTAAAAGCCGTTTTCGGTATATCTTCCTTTCTCACCTTCAACTGATGATACCCGTTTATCAAATCAATTTTTGAGAAGTACCTCGCACCCTTCAGTTGATCAAACAAGTCATCAATCCTAGGTAAAGGATACCTATTCTTGATCATAACTTTATTCAACTCTCTATAATCAATGCAAAGACGCATCGACCCATCCTTCTTCTTCACGAATAAGACAGGCGCTCCCCACGGCGAAACGCTTGGTTGAATATACTTCTTGTCCAGTAATTCTTGCAGTTGAATCATCAGTTCTTTCATCTCGACTGGAGCAATTCATTACGGAGCCTTCGAAATCGGAGCAGTTCCTGGCGCTAGATCGATCACGAACTCTGTCTCCCTATCTGGCGAAAGTCCTGGTAAATCGCTCGGAAAACGTCCACAAATTCCTTAACTACTGATATCTCCTCCACCTTCGGGCTTTCCTTACGCGAATCTACTATGTAGGCTAGATATCCTACACAGCCTTGCGTCAGAAGTTTCTTGGCTTGCATAATCGTCAGAAAACTCGCTTGCCTAGGCGATTTGCTACCATAGAACACCAACTTCGACGGAGTCGTAAGGTTCACCGACTTCTTCTGACAGTCGATTACCGCTCCATGGTTGAACAACCAATCCATACCCAGTATAACGTCGAATTCCCCAAGTTTAATCGGAATCAAATCTACTCTAAGTTCCTGACCCTTAATGTCCAATCTACAGTTCTTATAAACGCTCCTAACAGGAATAACCTCCCTATTCGCAATCTCTATGATTAAAGGGTAAATTAACTCCTCTACAGGTAAGTCTAGGGTTTTAGCAAAATCATCAGATATGAATGAACAAGTAGCACCCGAATCAAATAATATATATGCATTTATACTATTGACCGGAATAATACCTAACACCACGTCTTTTGATTGCACAGCATCCTGCACTGTCATATTGAATGTCCGTGCAGTGGGTCGAACAGCTTGCAATGGTGCAGCAATAGTAACGGTACTGCCGCTTCCATTCCCTCCGCTCCCTGTTGACCCTGCCGTCAGCTTCTTCGGGCAGTTGCGAGCCATGTGATCTTTGGATCCACATGTAAAGCAAGATCCTTTCTTCAGTTTTGGGCAATTTGGCGCGATGTGGCCTTCCTGACCACAGTTGAA
Source organism: Panax stipuleanatus (assembly GCA_020205555.1). Lineage (NCBI taxonomy): Eukaryota > Viridiplantae > Streptophyta > Magnoliopsida > Apiales > Araliaceae > Panax > Panax stipuleanatus. The sequence continues at coordinate 13,140,392 of CM035118.1, read as the reverse complement.
GCACACCCGCTTCCCCTTCATGCACACGCCAGTGTGATTCTTACCGCATGTAGCACATGCTTCAAACTTCCTCTTCTGCTGACTTCTTTGCTGACTCCCAGCAGAGATATTATCAGACCACTTCCTCTTCTGGTTCACAGCGCTGCCTGTGAAACCCCCAGTCTTGGTTTCTACCTCATTCTTCTTCTTCTTATCTTGGTTGAACTTCGTTACCGCTTCGCTTCCTCTTTCAGCAAGTATGGCTTTCTCCAGCACCGCTGCAAATGTGTTCAGCTGGAACATGGAAACCTTGCTGTAGAGCCAGGGCTTTAGTCCCCGCTCAAACCTTCTTGCTTTCCTAGCGTCAGTGCTGACCTAGTATGTAGTAAACCTGGCCAACTCGTTAAACTTAGCAGCATACTCGGACACCGTCATCCCTCCTTGCTTAAGTTCTAGGAACTGGACCTCCATCTGGTCCTGCGAACTCACTGGAAAGTACATCTCGTAGAACATTTCCTTGAAACGTTCCCACGTGATGACTCCCTCTCCCTCTCGAGTCTTGTTAGCCTGTCACCAAAAACTTGCATCCGACTTCAACATGAAAGCCGCGAACGTTGTTTTTTGGTCTTCTCCTACTCTAGCCACGTCAAATACCTTCTCCATTTCCATAACCCATGTCTGAGCTTCGATAGGGTTAGTCGATCCTTTGAACTCAGGCGGTCCTACTGCCTTGAATTCCTTGAAAGTAGTATCCTGCACCTGCGGTTGATTCGCAAGAGCTCCGGTCAATAGGTTCACCAACTGCTGAACCGAATTGGGATTCGTCCCATCATTATTGTTGTTGTTCGTCGAACCCTTGGGATTTTGACGCGTTACTCTTCTTCTAGGAGGCATTTTCTGTTAAGAAAATGTTATTATTGGACCCTTTATTCAATTATTAAGTATCCAAGTTCATACTTAAACGTTTAAATAATTCAATTCACATAGAACACCAAGCACGTCCATAAACTTCTTTTATTCATCAGTCGTAGTTTTAAAAACATCAAACAGATAGCATTTCTGCCATTTACATCATCCTTCCTGAACTGGAAAAGTTGCAGGATTATATTATTAACTCATCCCATTCTTATCTCAAATTATGGAATTTACTTTATTTAATACAAAAAGCAATACATAAATAAAAGCACTACTACTACTGCTACTGCTACTACTACTATTACTGCTACTGCTGCTACTGCCTAGGCATATTAATGCGTCTCACAGCCTCTCTGCGTTCCTCTTCCATTACCCAAAATGCCGTTCTTTGGTCCACCACATACCACGGTAAACCTTGGAACTGAGCTGGGTAGTAGAAAATACGATCCTGAGCTCTCTCTATCGCCGTATGAAAAGCATATTCCGTTTCCCTCAGCTTGGCCCTCTTGGCTTCAGCTTCACCTTCAGCTCGATCGGCTCGTTGATTAGCCCTCAAGCTTGACTCTTCAGCTCTGGCACGCTTCCTCGACTCCTCCTGGATGTCTTGCTTCAGCTTTGCCAATTCAAAATGAGCAGCATCTCTCTCGACCTCCATATGTATCAGGTTCCACTGTGCATCTCCTAGTTCACTATCCATATCTTCGATAGTCTCGTCCCGCAGCCGAATAGTCTCCTCGAGATCTCCTACTCGTCCCTGAAGTTCCACATTGCTATCGTAGACTGCCTCGTACATCTCAGCACTAGTAGAGTGAGGTGGGAATTCCTCCTCGGGATCCTCTTCCTCCTCTTCAGACTTGTCCTCGTCCTCATCCTCTGGAATAGGTGTCAGCTCACGCTCCCGACCAGCTACGGTGATCATTGGAGATGGCACTTTCCTAACCAGCTGCTCCCAGACAATATGTATGTCACGGGGCTCTTCCTCTCTAGGCACCTGAGGTACATCCTCTCTAGCCTGACTAGGTTCTCCCACATTCGACATCCTGACAAAAGAATTTTAAAGTTCATTATTACGTGATAACGAATCGTCACTCTTCGAATACTATAACGTAAACACATAGGCACATAAGGTAGTTTATTATCTTTTACCTATCACATCTATCTTTTCGATCTTACCATAAGGCTACTACCTAAGGTTTTTCCCCACCTAAGGTTTCATACCCTACAGCTTTGATACCAACCTGTGACACCCCCAAATCCGGGTACTTCGTTTCCACATGATTTGGTGTTCACTTTCTAATATAACATATATCTACCCGATGAATAATGCAAAATAAACTACAACTTAAATTAAAATAACTAAATCTCCCTTAAAACAAGGGTTACAACCTTCTCAAAATCAATCCCAGGGTTACTCTAACCTTGACATGAATATAATAAAGTGCGGAAATAAAACATAACATTCAATTATTACAATCATTCTCAAATAAAAAAAAACAAGTCTTCACTTGCTTTGCTTTCCCTTGCCCTTACTTGTAGACGGAGCATCAGCGTTATCAACCTTAACTGAAATTGTTATTTAATGTAAGAGTGAGCAAAACACAGCTCACTGGAGTTTAACAATAATATAGACATGAAAGAATATCTTTAAGAAAATCTGAACAACTTAGCTTGCTTCAATAATAAAGAATTAAATAATAATTCTCTATCAATATTAAAATTTGGATATAGAATTTATCTGAGGGTCATAAGACCTTTGAACTCTTGTCCTAGGTTATAAATATTTCTATTTAAACCTTTAACAGTCAATAAGACTATGGACCTTAACTCGTACTTAGGGGGATCAGCCCTTCGTATCATGTATTGTGCACAACCATCTTAACGCTATGCGTAGTAACCTCCCCTAGTAAATAGGGTTGTTCAACTCAGTAATTTGAATTCAAGTCCGCACCAAAGAAAGTTTGGTTTAGATAAGCTTACAAGGGTAATTTAGAATTCACGTTCATCAACTAAGGATTAGTTGAATCGACTTCCAATAATTCAAAATAAAAGAATTATGAATTAACATATGCTTTAGAAGTAAACCTAAAGCATTTAAGATAATAATTGGATCTTACTTGAACAATAAGTTAAGACCATTTCAATTAAATAAATAATTATCCAATACTGAAATGGAAAGGACATTATATGAATTCAAGAGATCATATAAAATCAATACGAGTTTAGGGTTTAGAAGACTTGCGTAAAATTGACGAGTTTAGGGTTTAGAAGACTTGCCTCAAGCGCAAGCTACTTAACACAATTCACGTACTTTAATACTTCCTACACATATATATTCAATCACAATAACCTAAATTAGTTAACACGTAACTAATTCACATAAGTGGTTAACCCTCATGGTTAACTCACATTCTGATTAAATAGTAATAATAATCAACCATCACATAGTTAATTACATCACCTACATATTCACATAATTAAATTAATTATGTATTTAACTCAATTATAATTAAACAATTATAATTCAAACACTTAATCAAATTATAATTACTTAAATTATCATTACCTTTTAAATTATAAACAATTTACAATTTAAAATCAATTAAACCACATTCATGCATTTATAATTACACAATTTATAATTAATTATGTATTTATCAATTATAATCAATAATTAATTAAACTATAACATGTATTACAATTACACAATTTATAATAAATAATGTAATTATCAATTTAAAATTCACAATTAAACATGCATTTATTAAATTATAATTACATAATTATAATTTAAATTAAAATAATTAAACTTCTATACCTTATAATTTCACAAAATTTATAATTTAAATTACACATTTACTCTTAATTATAATTAATAAAATTATAATTAAGTAACTTATTAAACAATTATAATTTTAAATACCATATTAGGTTTTCAAAATTTCTTTTATTTTCCAAATTATGAAATTACCAACTTCGTGTTAACACATGTTATAGAAGCTAGATATATGCTCATTATCTTAGCAATAATGTAACTTAGGCATGAAAATAATTTGCACAATTGTTTAAAACACACTGCCACTGCACCGAACCCGGCGCAGCTGCGCAGGTAAAGGCTCTGGTAAAAGCAAGCGGCGCAGCTGCGCTGCTCCTGGCCTTGCTGCCTGCGCAGCTGCGCAGCAGCTCGGCCAGACGCAGACAGCCACGGCTCCCTGCTTTACCGGACAACCCATACAAGCCAAAAATACAGTAACATAGACACTGTAAATCATATATACGCTGTAATACATATATCTAACATGCACTCAAAACATAAACTCATTTAAACAACGAGAATCAATAGTTTAAAAATCCAATTTGGCCATTTTCATGAAAACTCATATTTTTCTATAAAATAATTTACTGTAATATAATTTCTCAAGTAATTCAACTTATAACACATGAAATCTCTTTATAATTGAATATAACATCATAACCAATTCTAATTAGACATACTAACACATACAAATTCCTAAATTTTCTATTCTAAAACCAATCAATATACATAAAACAATATGAACAAAACTTTTTCCATGAAACTTGTTTTAACAGTAATTTAATTCCTGAAAATCCTCTTATGTCATACAATTACCACAATCAACACATGGATAAAATACATACATATAAAATTCATGATTTTATAACTTCCATGAAAACTCAACTTTTGACAGAGAATAAAATACATGAAACATATGAATTGAGTTTTATAATTGTAAGAGTAAAATTATAGATTATAACCTTTTTGCTAATCGTTAATGAAGAAGATGATGATGCTTAAGCTCTTCCTTTTCTTCTTCTTCTCTCTTCTCTAACTCTTCCTCTGTTCTTTCTTTTCTCTCTTACACTGATATTCTTTCTAACGTAGTTTAGACTAACGTATAATATAATACGTAGTAATAGATATAGGCTTAATTATATAATATAACTGACAAATATATTAAGTATAATGTCAGTTATAAATTTCAAAAAGTCACAATGCCTTGTTTGGCAAAACAAGGTTATTTTTAAAAACAGATTATTAATGCTAAGGCTATGTTTGGTAAACAGTTTATTTAAATAGCTTTTTGATAGTTAGGGCCCCGTTTGGTAGAAATAGGTTTAAAACAATTATAAGGGCCTTGTTTGGTTAAAGTAAATTTAAAAATCCTTTTCTTTATTTTAATAAATTATTTAACACATACTTTAATGTCACATTTTAATTAATTAAATATCAATAATAATTTAATCAATTAAAATCTAGCATCAATAAATCACATAAAATTATCACCTAATTATAATTACTCGCTAATTATAATCCATGTAACACTTCATCACATATCTCATCTAATTTAATTATCTCAATTAAATTAGAACTATAATATAAAATTAATATACATTAATTAAATTAAATATTGCACACTCATTTAATTATTATATACACTTAATTAAATCACTCCATCAATCACATAATTTATTTATTTAACTCAATAAATAATTCACATAAATATTTATTTAATAAATATTTAAAATTAAATATAAAATCACAATTGTTACACCGATCCTGGGCCACGTCAATTGCATACTGAAGTGTAGAGTACGTCTCCTCAAGCTTGGCCTTCTTCGCCCAACAGTTGTCTTTTGCGAGATCTACTCGTCGTGATTCCCTTACCCAGGCTTCCTCTGCTATGGCCAGCCTTGCTGATTTCTCTTTTAGTTCATTCTTCAATTCCACTATTTCCTCTTACTTCTGCTCGGTTTGGCCTTTCTCGTGAACCAAATTCCACTTTACATTTTCCAAACGTGTGTGAAGAGCCTCAACCTCTCCATCCCTCAGCTCGATGGTAGACTGTTGAGTAACCGACCGCTCCCTCAGCTCCTGAACAGTATCACGTATCTCTATGTTACAGTCATACAGCTCGTCATACATCTCGGCACTGATAGAGCTCAGCGGGAACTCTTCAGGGTCTTCCTCCTCCTCTTCAGCTGCCTCAGCCAAAACTTCAATCTCCTCAGGGTCTTCCTCAGAGTCCTCCTCTGAATCAGACATCGGCACATACTCCTGACCAATGACTGTGATCAAGAGTGATGGCTCTCGTCGGACTAACTGCTCCCAAACTACGTGACTATCTCGGGGCTCCTCCTCTCTAGCCTCTAAGGGTATAAGGTCCCTGGACAGACTAGGTTCTCCAGCATCTGTCATCCTGACAAATAAAATTTTAAGTTTTAGTAATTACGTGATGCTAATCGATACTCGAATATATAAGTATAAGCACATAGCACATAAGGTAAGTTATTATCTTTCTTAGAACTCGATAAGAGTTATCATTACTATGTTCTTGATCTCTAAAAAGGCTACTATCCTAAGGTTTTCCCCCACCTAAGGTTCATAACTTACAGCTCTGATACCAACCTGTAGCACCCCCAAATCCTGGTACTTCAATTCCACGGGACTTGGTGTTCACTGTATGAATATCATCTATCTATCTACCCATAGTAAATGCAAACCATGCAATAAATAGAATTTAAATCCTCCCCTTATGGGGTTACAACATCTGAGTAATAAATAAAATAAATCCCAGGTCATACTAACCTTAAACATCTGTCCGGAACATAACAAATAAATATTCTTACACAACTAACATAAAGCTAAAACATAAACATATAAATAAACAACAAGTCTTCATCACTTGTTGACCTTGCCCTTGCCTTTGCTAGTAGAAAGCTCTTCGGATATTTCGTTCTTCACTACAATATTATTATTACGCAAGAGTGAGCACGATTGCCCACAAATATAATAATATAATAACAATATAATAACATGCGAGTGAATCAAAGACATCTGAATAAAGAAACTCAACTTTTGACTCGAGGATAAATAACAAGAATCAAAATAACATCTGAGGGTCATAAGACCTTGAACTATGTCCTAGGTTGTAAAGTATTTATACTTTAAACCTTTAACAGTCATAAGACTATGGACTCTACTTCTCGTACTTAGGGGGATCAACCCTTAGTACCATACTGTGCACAATATCTCAACGCTAAAGCGTAAATAATCCTCTTTTACAGGGTTGTTCATCTTAGTTTTGACATCAGAGTCCGCACCAAAGGAAGTTTGGTTTGGATAAGCTCAATAAGTATTTTAGAATTTAGAACGTTCATCAACTATGGACAAGTCGAATCAATAAGGGTTCACTAGTCCTATAAGGTTCAACAATAACATCGATATTCAACTTGAATAATAAATCTCAAGAGTATACAATCGAATAAGTATTGTATAACTAAATCATGCTTTTAAAAGAGTTACAATATGTAATATGAATTTCGAACTGGAACAATTAAGAACACGAGCTTATTAGATATAGAAACACAAGTCTAAGACTTAATAAATGAATAAATTAGAATTTAGAGAACTTGCTAAATCAATAAGTTAGGGATAGGATACTTGCCTCTTGCACAAGCTACAAATATAATTACAATTCACTTCCTCAACGTCCTACACATTACACTATGTATACGACATCGATTAGTTTTCATAACTACCATGTTTAACTGTTGAACTATTCACTTAAGTTCGACTTACAACTTGGTTTATAATATTACTCAATGGCTAACCACATAACATGAATGTAAACTTACAACATGCATATCACACATGTATAGCCCTTTAAACAATCATAATCAAGTTTTACAATTACGATATTCAAGTTCGCACATAGTTTGTTAACTTGAACCTTCACATTATCTTATACATGTCAATAACTTAATTTATTAATCATGAACTTCAAATCATATAATATTCATGTATGTAACTTAAAACATCTTTTATTATCGAGAACACTACACTTGTGTGCGTGCATGTCCGAAACCCTCCAATTGCCTCCGAATACGCATCAGTCACAAAGATGGCCATTTTTACCCATTTTAACGATTTCAAATTGAACCACTTAAAGAATGAAAGTTGTAGGTCTACTCGTTATCTTTATGAATCATCTTGAATCGCCTTACTCGAAGTTCGTATGAAAAAGTTGTGCTTATTTTACTACAGGAGGTCAAAATAGTCTCGACAACCAAAAAAAAGGCTCCCGGACAGCCCTTATACCTACTGGGGCGGGTCCTAATGCCCATGAACACCCGTTGGGGCGGGTCCCCTTGCTGGTGCACTCCCTGGTTTGCGATTTTGACAGTTCGTTGGCCTAATTACTCCAATTAATTGCAAATTAAACTCACACAGCGATTTTTATGAAGTATGAACTTCCTAGAAACATCATACAATGTTACTAACATGTTTTTAACATCTTAAATCATGCAATTACTCGAATCAAACATTAAATTTCACTGTTCTTCGTACTTTGTAAAGTTTTAAAAGAAAACAAGAAATTTAACGTTACAGATTCGTTATAACACCGAATCCGTTCGTTTAACTTCCATTTTGCTCGTTTAAACGTACACAATTATATGCAAGTGTCAATTTAAAGTTGAACCATCAATTCATGGTATAAAAATTGTACGTAAGGGCCGTATGGCCATATATACGACTCTGTAATTTTGAAAACCCAAATATAAACAAAAATTCGATGGTTTGATCACTTAAGTTATGCATATATGGCATATAATATGTTATAACCACATATGAACACACATATAGCCATATAATGAACAAATATCAATTTTCTCATTCACAGAGAATTTTTTAAAGCACGTAAATGGAAAGGAACTTTTCGTAAACCCAATTAAGGCCTAATTTTATGAATTCAACTATTTTAAATCATTCATACCGAATATCTAAATGTTATAATCATATAATAACACATATATAAGCATACAATCAACAATTGCAAATTCTTCACATACACAGAGAACTTAGAATATATGTTAATGAAGGAAATATAGTACGTGAAATAAAATTGGGACAAAGGAATTACCCCTTGCAAGCTCTGTGAAGATGATATAGACTCCTTTTTATTCTTCATTTGTTTCAACTCTTTCTCAATTCTCTTTTCTCTAAGTTTTCTCAGAGTATGTATATGATATATAGTAGTTCTGATATAAATAATATACATATACGTATAAAAGTCGTGGGGTCATGGTCGTCAGTTAATCCCATAATGAGTTAACTGGCCTCAACCTTCACCAAGGCCTTGTTTGCTTGTCCCTTATTCCCTTTTTTTTCCATTTAATTTAATTAACTTACTATTATATAGTAATTAAATGTCACACCCAATTAATCAAATAATCCTATTTAAATCAATTAAAAAAAATTGCATAATTCCACAATAATTCACACAGTCACATAATTAAAATTCTTATTTATTAATTATGTCAAATCATTAAATCTCTAATTAATTATTAAATTAATTAGAATAATATTATGCTTATTAATTAATATATTAATCAAATAAGCTCAATTAGATTTATACTTTGAATACAAAAATTTACCACATTAATTTAACTAATGTAACACATATAATTAAATTAATCTACCATAATTTTATCAATTAATTATTTAACTCAATAATTAAATCATCAAAAAAAATATTTATTTAATTCAATAAATATTCAAATTAAATTACAAAATCTCGTTCGTCACAGACAGATTTGGAGTTATAACGAATCTGTAACGTTGAATTTTATGTTTTCTTTCAAAACTTTACAAAAAGCCAAAAATAGTGAAATTAAGTGCTTTAATTTGAGTAATTGTGTGATCTAAATTGTTAGAATCATGTTAGAATCATTGTATGATGTTTCTGTGAAATTTATACTTCATGGGTATCAGTAATGATCATCGTGTTAGTGTAAATTGGATTTAATTGGGCTACGAACTACAAAATTTGTGAACTATAGTCGTCGAACAGAGGACACCAGCCCCGGCGGGCCCTCTTGCCTATGAACACCCGCCCTGGCGGGCCCTATGCAGCAACCTTACCCGCCTCAGTGGGCCTAACCCCGCCCTAGTGGGGGTGGTGCAGAGATTGTTTTTTTTTACCCTTTTGTGTATTTTTAAGCCATAACATGATGAGTTAATCTAACCTAATGAGCATGGTAACATGATGACTATGTAATACAATACTATAACATGATGTTGACACATATTATATAATTTGAAGTTTTATGTTAATTAACTATGTGAAAACTTGGATATTGATGTCGTAAGACTTGATTATGATTGACTAAGAGTTCATATAATGTGGTTAGTTAACAAGTTAAGGTTTGTGAACCAAGTTGCTAAGTTGAACTTAAGTAAAAAGTTCAATAGTTAAACATAGTAGTTATGAAAACTAATCGATATCGTATACATAATGTAATGTGTAGGACGTTGAGAAATTGAATTGTAATTATAACCGTAGCTTATGCACGAGGCAAGTTTTCTTACTCTAACTCGATTTTGATTACGCAAGTATTCTAAACTCAATCAGTCATTGAACGAACTTTCAATTATCGAACTATTATCATGATGCAAGTTCTTATTCTTGTCCATTCAAGTTAAGTTTCATATAAGGTATTATAAGTTCTTTAAAGTATTACTTCAGTTATACAATACTTATTCAATTGTATACTCTTGAGATTTATTATTCGATTTAAATTTCAATTATTTTTTAACATTGTAAGACTAGCGGACCCTTATTGATTCGACTAGTCCATAGTTGATGAACGTTCTAAATTCTAGAACTATTATTGAGCTTATTCAAACCAAACTTCCTTTGTTGCGGACTCTGATGTCAAACTGAGATGAACAACCCTGTTATAGGGGATTATTTATGCTTTAGCGTTGCGATATTGTGCACAGTATGGTACTAAGGGCTGATCCCCCTAAATATGAGTAAGTAGAGTCCATATAGTCTTATAACTGTTAAAGGTTTAATGTAGAAATACTTAACAACCTGAGACATAGTTCAAGGTCTTATGACCCTCAGATGCTATTTTGATTCTTGCTATTCATTCTTGATTCAAAAGCCTGAGTTTTCTTTATCATGAAGTCTTTGATTCACTTGCATATTATTTTGTTGTTATATTTGTATACTTGTGGGCAATCGGGCTCACTCTTGCATAATAACATTGCAGTTAAGAACGAAAGATCTGACGAGCCTTCCACTAACAAAGGCAAGGGAAAAGTTAACAAGTGTTGAAGACTTTTTATTTAATTTGAGAATGTTTATGTTTAAGACTTGATGTTGTTTAAGACTTAATTAAATGTTTACGTTTCAGCATTTGATGTTTAAGGTTAGTTCAACCTGGGATTGATTATGTATTTATTATTTAGATGTTGTAACCCTATAAGGGGAGATGATGGAGTTATTTATATCTATTTCATGGTTCACATTTATTATGGGTAGATAGATATATGATATTTGTACAGTGAACACCAAATCCTGAGAAAATTGAAGTACTTAGATTTGGGGGTGTCACAAGTTGGTATCAGAGCTGCAGGTTATGAACCTTAGGTGGGGGAAAATCTTAGGGTAGTAGCCTTCGATAACATAGTAATGATATCTCTTATCGAGTTCTAAGCAAGATAATAAATTACATTATGTGCTATGTGTTTATATTTACGTATTCGCGAGTATCATTGAGTATTATCGAGTATTGATTAGTATCACGTAATAACAAAGACTTAAAATTCTGATTGCCAGGATGTCGGGTGTTGGAGGATCCAGTCAACCTTGGGAGGTTGTACCCTGAGTGGCTATTGAGGAGGAGCCCCGAGACATTCACACAGTCTGGGAGCAGTTGATTCGTAGGGAGCCATCTCCTTTGATCACAGTTGTTGGTCAGGAGCATGAGCCAGTGTTTGACTCAGAGGAAGACTCTGAGGAGATTGAAATTCAGGCTAATGCAGCTGAGGAGGAGGATGAAGACCCTAAAGAGTTCTCACCAAACTCTATCAGTGCTGAGATGTACGACGTGCTGTATGCCCGTAACATAGAGTTACAAGATACTGTTCGTGAGCTGAAGGAGTAGACAGTTACTCAACAGACTACCATCGAGCAGAAAGATGGTAAGGTTGAAACTTTGTACACACGTCTTGGAGACGTAGAGGGAGTTGGTCCATAAGAAGGGCCAAGGCGAAGAAAAGTCAGCTGAGATAGAAAAGCTGAAGAATAATTTGAATGAAGAATCAGCAAAGTTTGCCATAGCAGAGGATGCTTGGATGAGGGCTTCACGACGTGCAGAGATTGCCGAAGAGAACAATCGTGCAAAGAAGGCTAAGATTGAGGAAACGGACTACACGTTTTAGAATGCGATTGATAAAGCCCAGGATCGGGTTATATCCTATCCAATTCAGTTCGAAGATCTGTCTTGGTATATGCTGGATCGTAGGACGATGTTCCGCATTATGGAGGAAGAACGCAATAAAGTTGTTCAACGCCTTAGTAGGCCGTGATAGGAACAGTATGATTATGTGAATATTTATTTGAGAGTTAATAATGTAAATTCCGATGTGATTATAAACAACGGAATATTTTGATGATTTAAATCCTGAAGATTCTTTATCTCAGGATAGTTGATGTAAATAGCAGTGATTGTGACACCCCCAAATCCGGTATCTTAATTTCCACAGGATTTGGTGTTCACTGTTCCAATATCATACAACTATCTACCCATAAATAATGAAATTCATTTATTAGATAAATAAATCATCATCTTACATCATCTGAAATAAAATACATCATAAATCCCAAGTTATACTTAACCTTAAATCTCTGTTGCGGAAACGTAAATAAATAAGTCTTAAATCATCACACATAAATCTTAAACTTTAACATTGTTCATGACAACACAAGTCTTCATCACTTGTTAGCTTTTCCTATGCCCTTGCTACTAGAAGGTACATCACTTCGTTCATTATTAGCTGCAATGTTATTATGCAAGAGTGAGCACGAATGCCCGCAAGTATAAAAATATATGACAGAATAATAACATACGAGTGAAAGAATTCTGAATAACAGAAAGCTCAACATTTGAATCAAGAATATTAATCAATAGTCAAATTACTTCTCAACTTTTGAATCAAGAATATTAATCAATAGTCAAATTACTTCTGAGGGTCATTAAGACCTTGAACCGAGTCTTAGGTTGTCAAGTATATTAACCTTTCCAACCTTTAACAGTCATAAGACTATAGACTTTACTTCTCGTACTTAGGGAGATCAGCCCTTCGTACTGATACCGTGCACACTATCTTAACGCTTTAAGCATCTTCATTAATTCCCTATATTAGGGTTGTTCATCTCAGTTTGACATCAGAATCCGCACCAAATAAAGTTGGTTTGGATAACTCAATAAATGATATTCAAATTGAATATTAACTTCTCAAGGTATACAATCGAATAAGTATTGTACACTTAAATGATACTTTTAAAAGAATCATGGCATCTCATGTGAAATTCTAAACTTGGATATTCAAGAGTAAGAATTTGCTCAACAATAGTAATTAAGCATAGCAATTGATTAATTTAAAGAGTTTAGTTTAGGAAACTTGCCCAACAATAATAGTAAGTTAGGGATAGAAAACTTGCCTCGTGCGCAAGCTACAGTTATTACTCACTTCTTTAATTACTCTTACCTATCACACATTTACAATATCAATTAATCACAGGTTCGATATGATTATTGATTTACAATTATATTCTTCAAACTCATTATTAGATTTTTTTTCAAATAATGATTTGCAGTTGATTAATTAACTTGTTAATTAATCACATAACTTAAGTTATTAACTTGTATTAATAACTTATTACTTACATCACATTCCTTCATATTTATTAGACTTAAAATAATATCTTCATATTTATATCACATTATTTAACCTTTACAAATAATAGTTTAAGTCACGTAATTAATTTATTAATTAATCACATAACATAAATTATTAAACTCATATCAATATTTTATCATATTTATACAACATGTGTTCATGTTCATTAGACTCAAAACACATTTCAAAATTTTCCAACACTTAGCAATTATTTTTTAAAAAAATTCGGACAGGCGCGACCGCGCGCCATTTTGCCTTGCAGCAGGCGCGGCTGCGGAATTTCAGAATCTGAAGTTCGCGAACGAACACAGATTTTCTCCCATTTTCTCCCAATTCACATCATTACACTGATTTATAATGTTATCCATGAAGTATAAACTTCACAGGAATATTATATATCACTTATAACATGTTCTTAACATTCCAAGTCATGTAATTACACAAATCAAAATATTAATTTTCACTGTTCTTCAAAACTTTCAAGAGTTTAATGAAAAATATAAAAATAATCTCCTTACGGATTTGTTACTACACCAAATCCATTCATTTCAATTCCATTTCATTTGTTTTAACATATACAATCATATTCATGTATCAATTTAAATATAAACATATGATTTAATCATTAATTTAACCCATATGGGTTATTCACCCATATTCAATACTCTGTAATTTCATAAACCCAATTATTAACAAAATTACTTGGTGTGATCACTGTGAATCATGAATGGATAGCCTAAATTATATCATGGACATATGTTACTATATATATATCCATGAAATCAATCAATTGTCAACTTTCTCCATTCACAGAGGACTTTTACAAAACACGTACATGAAAACTCTGTAAATCCTTAACAACCCAATTAAGGCCAATTAAATCAAATTGATTACTTTAAAACATGTTTATACGTTAGAAAAACACGTTATGATTCCATACCCATATAGATAAAGCCATATCGTAACCCAATTGGGAAACCCAATTTCACAGAAAACTCTAAACTCGTATATGAAAACTTTAGAAAATATAATTTTAAAAACTTTGAAAGAAGATTACCCTTTGTTAGTATGAAGATAATCAAAGACAACACTTAAGATTTTCTCAAATCTTTTTCTCCCTTTCACTCTCAATTTCTTCTTCCCGATCTCTCTATTTTCTTCTCTGAACTTTTCTAATTTTTTTTTCTGACTTTGAAAATAACTTATGTCTGACAATCATATACGTATATGTATATATATTATACCGTTGTATAATAAACGGATTAACCTCTCTTAAGGCCTTGTTTGCCTTCCTCTTCTTTTCTTTTCCCATTTATTTTAATAAACTAATTTATTATATAGTTAATTGTCACCTTACTTATTGATTAATTAATTTTATTTAAATCAATTAAATAAAATAAGATAATTCACATTAAATCACATTGTCACATAATTAATATTTTTATTTATTAATTATGTCAATTCATTAATTCATTAATTAATTATTAAATTAACTAAAGTAATATATGCTTATTTAATTAATCAAATAAACTCAATTAAATATATTCTTTGAACTATTAAATTACTACATATTAATTTAATTAATGTCACACATATAATTAAATTAATTTATCACAAATTCATAAATTAATTATTTAATTCAATAATTAAATTATTAAAAATATTTATTTATTTCAATAAATATTCAAATATCTTTACAAAATTCTCGTTCGTCACAGTGATGCTATCTTATTATGTTTAAAACTTTTAATTAAATAAAATATCAGAGTTTATTTGAGATGATATGTGTTAAGTTATTATGTTAAAGTATTTAAGTTAAGCCTTAAATATTTAAAGAATTGAATAAAGATCTAATAAGCGTATTTCTTAACAAAAATATGACGTCGAGAAGAAGACTAAACCGTCGACCAGCCCAAGAAGGGTCAATGAATAACAATGACGCCAATGCCAACGCGAACCCCATTCAGCAGTTGGTGAATTTGTTAACTAGAGCAATGAACAACCAACCGCAAGCTCCACCGAACACCTTGTTCAAAGACTTCAAGGCGATGGGACCGCCAGAGTTTAAAGGATCCATGAACCCGATAGAAGCTCAAACTTGGGTTATGGAGATGGAGAAGGTTTTTGACGTCACCAGAATCAGTGAGGACCAGAGGACCGCATAACGTAACGTTCATGCTAAAATCAGAAGCCAACTATTAGTGGCAGGCAAATAAAGTCAGAGGAGGAAAAGGTGTGATCGCCTGGGAGAGGTACAAGGAGATATTTTTTGAGATGTACTTCCCTACAAGCTCACAAAATCAGATGGAGGTGCAGTTTCTGGAGTTGAAGCAATGCAATATGTCTGTACCAGATTATGCTACAAAGTTTAATGAGCTGGCTAGGTTCGCCACATATCAAGTGCACACCGACGAGAGGAAGGCAAGAAGGTTTGAATAGGGACTGAAGCCCTAGTTGTATAAGAAGGTGTCGATGTTCCAGCTAAACACCTTTGCTGGAGTATTGGAGAAGGCCATCCTAGCTGAAGGTGGAAGCGATGCGGTGACCAAATATAACCAGGATTAGAAAAAGAAGAAGAGTGAATGAGAAAGTGTTAAGGCTAGTGGTAGCAACGCAGGAGGAAGCAATAATTAGAAGAGAAGGTGGAATGACAGCACACAGACTGGAAATCAGCAAGCAAGCCAGAAGAAGAGGGTTGAAGCGTGCCCGACCTGCGGGAAAAACCACCTAGGGGTCTATATGAAGGGTAAAAGAGTTTGCTACAATTGTGGTTAGGAAGGCTTCATAGCACCTAACTGCCCTAACCCTAAGAAGGGCGCCTGCTTCACGTGTGGCTCGAAGGATCATTTAGCAAGAGACTGTCCCAAGAAGGTATCTGGAGGGGCAAGAACAGGGGGAACAAGGGAAGCAGCGGTGGAAATGCTCTGACTATCACGGGACCAATTGCAACAAATTGACCTACTGCCAGGACATTCAACATGACAGTGCAGGATGCTGTACAGTCTCGCGATGTGGTATCAGGTATCATTTCGATCAATAATGTTAATGCATTTGTATTATTTGATTCGGGTGCTACTTGCTCCTTTATATCCGATGACTTTGCTAAGAACCTAGAATTGCCTAAGGATGAGTTAGAATACCCTGTGAACATAGAGACTGCGAATAGGGAGGTGATTCCTGTTAAGTATGTACACAAGAACTGTAGGGTGGATATTAAGGGTAATGTGATGAACGTAGATCTTATCCCGATTAGACTTAGGGAATTCAACATTATCTTGGGAATGGATTGGCTATTCAATTATGGGATGATAATTGACTACCAAAAGAAATGTATTAACCTTATGACTCCGTCAAAGGTTGTTTTTATGGCAGCAAGTCGCCTAGACAAGCGATTTGTCTGATGATGATGCAGTCTAGGAAGTTGTTGAGACAAGACTGTATAGGATATTTAGCCTATATAGTCGATAGTCGTAAAGAGAGTCCGAAGTTAGAGGAAATACCAGTCGTGAGAGACTTCATAGACGTGTTTTCGGATGATCTGCCAGGACTTCAGCCAGATACAGAGGTAGAATTCGTGATCGATTTGGCGCCAAGAACGACTCCAATATCGAAGGCACCGTATTATATGGCTTCGGTGGATGTGAAAGAATTGATGGTGCAGCTACAAGAGCTACTAGACAAGAAGTATATACAGCCGAGTGTATTACCGTGGGGAGCGCCGGTGTTATTTGTGAAGAAGAAGGATGTGATGATGCGGCTCTGCATCGACTACAGAGAATTAAACAAGGTAACGATTAAGAACAAGTATCCGTTGCTGAGGATTGACAACCTATTTGATCAGCTAAAGGAAGCGAAGGTACTTCTCGAAGACAGACCTAAGAAGTGGTTATCATCCGTTGAAGGTAAGGCTAGAGGATGTTTCAAAGACAGCGTTCAGGACTCGATATGGTCACTACGAATTTTTAGTAATGTCATTTGGTCTAACAAATGCGCCTGCAGCATTTATGGGCCTAATGAATGGATTATTCAAGCCATTTTTGGACAAATTTGTAGTGGTGTTTATCGACGATATTTTGGTGTATTCAAAGACCAAAGAGGAACATGTAGAGCATTTGAAGGTGACATTGGAAGTGTTGAGAAGAGAGAAGTTGTACGCCAAATTCTTGAAATGTGAATTCTGGATTGAAAGGGTGCAATTCCTTGGGCATGTAATAGATAAGGATGGAATTTCGGTAGATCCCTCAAAAGTCGAAGCTGTGATGAACTGGGATCAGCCAAAAATACCGTCAAAAGTAAGAAGTTTTCTTGGATTAGTTGGTTGTTACAGAAGATTCATTCAAAACTTTTCCACTGATGAATTTAACTAGGAAATCAGTGAAATTCGTTTGGACGGAGAAGTGTGAGGAAAGTTTCCAAGAGCTTAAGAAGAGGTTGAGTTCGGCACCTGTGTTATCTCTCCCGGATAGCACAGGTAATTTTGTTGTATATAGTGATGCGTCGCACAAAGGACTTGGTTGTGTGCTTATGCAAAACTGCAAGGTCATTGCGTATGCGTCACGATAATTGAAGGACTATGAGAAAGGGTTTTCGACCCATGATTTGGAATTGGCTGCAGTGGTATTTGCTTTGAAGATCTGGAGACACTATCTCTATGGAGAGAAGTGTGAAATATATACAGACTACAAGAGTCTGAAATATATTTTTACACAAAAGGATCTGAATATGAGCCAAAAAAGATGGTTGGAATTAATAAAGGATTATGATTGCGAGATCTTATACCATCCGGGTAAAGCAAATGTGGTTGCCGACGCCTTAAGCAGAAAGGGTCGAGAGAAATTGATGCTCAGCGGAGCTAATTTCAGCAATGGAGAAGCTAGAATTAGAGGTGAGGTATCCTATGGAGACTAACAAGAAATTATTCCAGATACAAGCTGGTACAACTTTGCTGAATAAAGTTAAGGAAGCACAACTTCAAGACGAAAACTATGAGAAGATAAAGAAGAAGATATCTGAAGGGACTAAACTAAAATTCAAGGTGGACAGTGAGGGACTACTGAGATTTGAGAGCAGAGTTTAGGTACCGCCAGTGCTAGAGATTAAGGAGGGAATTTTGAGTGAGGCTCATAGTACGAGGTATTCGATTCACCCCGGGAGTACCAAGATGTACCAGGATCTCCGACAATATTTTTGGTGGCCGAATATGAAACGAGATGTTGCCGATTGTGTTGCCAAGTGCCTGACATATCAGAAAGTGAAGTCAGAACATCAGAGGCTGAGTGGGTTGCTACAACCACTAAAGATCCCAGAATAGAAATGGGAGCATATTACAATACATTTCGTGGTTGGCCTTCCGACAACTCAGAAAGGCTACGATGCAGTATGGGTTATTGTTGAACGATTAACGAAATCAGCACACTTCTTTTTGATCAGAATCAGATTCAACCTAGACCAGTTGGCAAAGCTGTATGTGAGAGAGATCGTTTCAAGGCATGGAGTTCCGGTGTTGATTGTTTTCGACCGAGACCCGCACTTCTCATCAAAATTCTGGAAGCGACTACAGGAATGCATGGGAACACAGTTGAGAATGAGTACGGCATAGCACCCTCAGACCGACGGGCAGAGTGAAAAGACGATCCAGACATTGGAAGATATGCTGAGAGTATGCATTATGGATTTCAAAGGAAATTGGGATGATCACCTACCGCTTGTTGAATTCGGTTATAACAACAGTTACCACGCAAGTATTGGCATGCCGCCTTACGAAGCGTTGTACGGTAGAAAGTGTAGAACTCCACTATACTGGGATGAAGTTGGCGAGAGACAATTGCTAGGTCCAGAGTTGGTACAACAGACAGCAGAGATAGTCAAGGTGATCTGGACAAGATTAATAGCTGCTCAGAATAGGCAGAAGAAATATGTCGATCCACACCGCAAGAATGTGGAATTTGAATCCGGTAGCTTTGTATTTTTGAAAGTCTCTCCTTGGAAAGGAAAGATTAGATTTGGCAAGAAGGGAAAATTGAGCCCGAGATTCATTGGACCCTTTGAGGTGCTGCGAAGAATAGGAGAAGTCGCATATAAGGTAGCCTTACCTCCTGTGCTAGAGCATGTCCACAACGTCTTCCATGTTTCAGCCTTATGACCGTATAAACCCGATTATAAACACGTTATTGAATACGAACCCCTACAATTTGAGAAAGACTTATCCTACGATGAAGTCCCTGTTCAAATTGTTGACAGGAAAGAACAAGTTCTCAGAAATAAAGTGATATCTTCTGTTAAGGTAATCTGGAGGAACCACAACGCATAAGAAGCTACGTGGGAACTCGAAGATCATATGATGAAGACTTACCCACACTTATTTGCTTAATTTATGTGTAAGCGATTCTGGGGACAGAATCTTTTTAAGGAGGGGAAAATATAACGGGACGAATTTAATTGAACCGTGATTCTGGGGATAGAACCCTTTTAAGGGGAGAAAGATGTGACGAACGAGAATTTTGTAATTTGTTTTAATATTTATTGAATTCAATAAATATTTTTGATGATTTAATTATTGAGTTAAATAATTATTTGATGGAATTATGGTAGATTAATTTCATTATATGTGTCACATTGATTAAATTAATGTAGAGAATTTTTATAGTTCAAAGTATGAATTTAATTGAGCTTATTTGATTAAATGAATTATTTAATAAGCATAATGTTATTCTAATTAGTTTAATAATTAATTAGAGATTTAAAGACTTTACATAATTAATAAATGAGGATTTTAATTATGTGATAATGTGATTTAATGTGGAATATTATATTTTATTTAATTAATTTAAATAGGATTATTTAATTAATTAAAGTGTGATAATTAAACTATGTAATAACACTTTAATAAAATAATGGGAAAGAAAGAATAAAGAAGAAAACCAAACATGGCCTTAATGGGAGTTGGAGCAGTTAAATACTGGGTGGGAATTAACCGACACCCCACTACTACATTAGTTTTATAACTACGTATTATATATATTATATACCTTATATCATATATCATATAGCATATATCATATATCAGAGTAAAATAGAGAGAAAAGAAAGAAGATTGAGAGGGAATTATAGATTGAAGGAGAAGTAGTGAAGATTTTCACCATCTTTGAATCATATAAACAAACTAGCAAGGGTAATCCCTCATCTTAAATCTTTAAATTCATGTATTCATATTTTCTCTATGTAAACTATTTTCAAGTTCTCTGTAATTGTCAATTATGAATCATTGTTCATTATATGACTTTCAATGTGTTACAAATTACTCATAACATGTTTCCTATCATGTATTCATGTTTTAAAATAATCAAATTCATGAATATATGCTTTAATTAGAATTTCAAAAGTTAGAGAGTATGAAGAACACGTATTTGGCCCTTATGTACAAATTGTACACTTTGAATTGTTTGTTTAACTAAAAATTGATAGTAGATTATGATATTGCATGTTAAAACGAACAAAACAAAATTTAAACAGACAGATTCGGAGTTAAAACGAATCTGTAACGTTGAATTTCATGTTTTCTTTCAAAAATTTACAAAATACCAAAAACAGTTAAATTAAGTGCTTTAATTTGAGTAATTGTGTGATCTAAAGTGTTAGAATCATGCTAGAATTATTGTATGATGTTTCTGTGAAGCTTATACTTCATGGGTATCAGTAATGATCATCGTGTTAGTGTAAATTGGATTTAATTGGGCTACGAACTGCAAAATTCACGAACTGCAGTCGTCGAATAGGGGACACCCGCCCCGGCGGGCCCTCTTGCCTATGAACACCCGCCCCGGTGCGCCCTATGCAGCAACCTTACCCGCCTCAGCGGGCCTAACCCCCGGCCCAGCGGGGGTGGTGCAGAGAAAATTATTTTTTTTTAACCCTTTTGTGTATTTTTAAGCCATAACATGATGAGTTAACCTAACCTAATGAACAGGGTAACATGATGACTATGTAATACAATACTATAACATGTTGTTGACACATATTATATAATTTGAAGTTTCATGTTAATTAACTATGTGAAAACTTGGATATTGATGTCGTAAGACTTGATTATAATTGACTAAGAGTTCATATAATGTGGTTAGTTAACAAGTTAAGGTTTGTGAACCAAGTTGCTAAGTTGAACTTAAGTGAAAAGCTCAATAGTTAAACATAGTAGTTATGAAAACTAATCGATATCGTATACATAATGTAATGTGTAGGACGTTGAGGAATTGAATTATAATTATAACCGTAGCTTATGCGCGAGGCAAGTTTCCTTACTCTAACTCAATTTCGATTATGCAAGTATTCTAAACTCAATCAGTTATTGAGCAAGCTTTCTATTATCGAACTATTATCATGATGCAAATTCTTATTCTTGTCCATTCAAGTTAAGTTTCATATGAGATATTATAAGTTTCGTAAAGTATTACTTCAGTTATACAATACTTATTCGATTGTATACTCTTGAGATTTATTATTCGATTTAAATTTCAATTATTTTTTAACATTGTAAGACTAGCGGACCCTTATTGATTCGACTAGTCCATAGTTGATGAACGTTCTAAATTCTAGAACTATTATTGAGCTTATTCAAACCAAACTTCCTTTGTTGCGGACTCTGATGTCAAAATGAGATGAACAACCTTGTTATAGGGGATTATTTATGCTTTAGCGTTGAGATATTGTGCACAGTATGGAACTAAGGGTTGATCCCCCTAAGTACGAGTAAGTAGAGTCCATATAGTCTTATAACTGTTAAAGGTTTAAAGTAGAAATACTTAACAACCTGAGACATAGTTCAAGGTCTTATGACCCTCAGATGCTATTTTGATTCTTGCTATTCATTCTTGATTCAAAAGCCGAGCTTTGTTTATCCAGAAGTATTTGATTCACTCATATGTTATTATATTGTTATATTTGTATACTTGTGGGCAATCGTGCTCACTCTTGCATAATAACAGTACAGTTAAGAACGAACGATCTGACGAGCCTTCCACTAGCAAAGGCAAGGAAAAAGTTAACTAGTGTTGAAGACTTGTTATTTAATTTGAGAATGTTTATGTTTAAGACTTATTTAATTATTTACGTTTTCGCATTTGATGTTTAAGGTTAGTTCAACCTAGGATTGATTATGTATTTATTATTCAGATGTTGTAACCCCATAAGGGGAGATGATGGAGTTATTTCTATCCATTTCATTGTTCGCATTTATTATAGGTAGATAGATATATGATATTTGTACAGTGAACACCAAATCCTGAGAAAATTGAAGTACTCAGATTTTGGGGTGTCACAGTAATCCCCATAGAAGTAGAGATGGAATCATTAAGAGTATTGATAGATGCTCAGATAGAAGAAGACCAAAGGTTGCAAGAGCGGTACAACCAGTTATCTTCGATAGATGAGAAAAGGGTTGTAACCATCTTCCATGGTCAGTTATATCAAAAAAGGATTGTTCGGTCCTACAATAAGAAGGTCCAGCTTAGGCAATTCAAAGAAAATGATTTGGTGGTTAAGAAAATACTCTCCAATCAAGATGAAGCTAGAGGAAAATTCACCCCAAACTGGGAAGGCCCTTTCATTGTCAAGGAAGTGTTGACAGGAGGGGCCATCAGATTACAAGAAAACTTATCAATTCAGACACTGTGAAAAGGTACTATGTCTGAGTTACCTGCAAACCACCATCCAAGTCCTGAAAAAAAAATCAATCAGTCAATCAAAGCAATTCAGGTATTTACTACCAGGCCTGAACTACGAAAGACCTGATCTCCCATCCTCGGGAGTACGTAGGCTATCTATGGTGCAATCTAACCTTCAAAAGAAAATAGCTAAACACTTTACCTATAACCTCAAATATCTAATTAAATACCAGTCTCAAGACACCAAACCTTATATAAACCCAAATCTTATAAAGCCTCTATGACATCTCAATGTTAGTCCATAAAGAAAGAGTTCGTGGTACATCAAAACAACAAGTCACGAAGAAAGTGGCAACCATCGAGCAAAGATCAAAAGATCTACCGCCATATGCAGAGTACTGCCATGATCATCCAAGAACACACTCATATCTGCGACAATGTCCTCTATGTAAGATCTAAGAGCAACACTCTTAGCAATGGAAGCATCCTTGGCAGCTCGGGCCTCATCCCTCTTTAGATTCCCTACCAGATAGGGTCGTCAACATCAATGTCCTAGCCTGATCCCTCTCAAAGGTCAGAAGCTGTATCATCTGCTCTAAAGACTTTACAGAAGTGGGGCAGCAGCAGCCGAAGAGCTAGGAGTGTCACTGACCATAGTTGTTGTCAAACCAGCGAACATCTCATCCTCTGTAGGAGAAACGGGATCCTCCATAGGCTCCTCCCCATCTGAATCAGTGTTAGGCACTGAATAAATAACCATAGTCGATGCAATGTCTGCCTCCAGCCATGCAGAATACTCTAAAGAGCGACCCAGATAACTCTTTGAAAAGTCAGCCCTCTCTCGATGAGTCCAATAATCATAAACTCTGGCTAGATCATCCTCTGACAGAGACAAGGCTGATGATCGTTGATCTGAAGCTCCATCAAAAGGATGAACATCCTGAAACTGATCAAACTGTCCCATGACAGCTAGTGAATGGAATGTAGTCACCCCTCTCAGACCAGCCAAGGGCAAGAAGTCCATACCCACTGCGTGAGTAACAAAACTGAAAGGGGAGCTGAATCCTAAGTAAAGTAGGATGGAGAAAGGATCCTCAATCACAGTCAGGAAAATAAACCAAGATGTTGCATCTATACAGCCAGCAGGTCGAAAAGAGTAAGATATAGCTATCTCATATGTAAACCAATACCCACGGCGTCTAAAAGTGCCAATCGATCTCAGATGTATCATGAACCAAACGTACAACAATACGACACTACCTCTGAAAAACTCAATAGGTTGGGTACGACAAAATGAAGGCGACATCAAGGTCTCTACCAAAATCATTGGAGGGATGGTATGACCCTCCCTCAGAGCACTCACTACAGTGATCAAGCCAATGTCCATGTGATCCATATATAACGGCATGTACAGATATACTACAACATATATCAAGAAAGTGTCTACTCTGGAAACCTGCCAATCATCCTCAGAAATGGTGAAATCCCCCAAGTACACCGAGTAGCTATCTGTTGACCCAAAATGGTTAATCAAAAAGTCCATAGACACCACGTGCCCTGATGTGATCTCATCCAAGACGACCGTACGTCGTAAACCTGTCAGTGTTATGAATTATCGTCACAACTCACCGATAGCTACTCTAGCACATGGCCTATCCAGGGGAAAATCTGTGATACGCTCATACTACTTAAGTGTAGGGGTCAGCTCATGGGTACCAAATCAGAAAACCTATCTCTCGGGGATCCAACAAGATAACATGCCGTCTACAAAACTCATAGGGACTTGGAAGGTCAGGAAGGACATAGAGTGTCTTAACATATGATCAGCGACCATTCGGTCTGAATAAGGAAAGCTATTATACCAAGACCTCAAGGACTAGGCTATCAATGTGGGTGGGATGTGCTCAATACGGGAGATGGTGGATGAAGACATCTGTATAACCGTATCATGAGACCACCCAGGGGTCAATGCTAACTCATCAATATAAATGCATATCCATGACATATAATGCATGCATCATGATAAATGACAATACGGTGTAATAAATAGAAAGCATTATACATACATCTCTAAATACATCATCTGATAAAGATTAAACTACATCATCTTTGTCTACAACTAAAAATAAAAGGTACAGGGAAATGGGGCACATCCACCCAATAGCTAAAAGTAGCCTATCAAAAGAGATAACGAGAGCCTATCAAAAGAAATCTACGATATCTACAACATCCAGCCGATCAACCTATTGTAACTCCCTTCTGAGTCACCGTATCTCCGCCAAAGGGAATATCGGGTCGATATAGAGGGGGATCTGCTCCAGCGAAACCATCAGAGTGTGGGGCACCTGAGGGACCAACGCCAGAGCTGAAAAGATCAAAAGAATTTACCTCCGATGGATCTCTGCCTAAATGTCTGATGAAAAGATGCACCCGATCCAACCGCTGGCTCCAGGTAGCAATCTGCTCCAAGTGGGTAGGCTCCCTAACATATGCAATCCAGTCTGTCATCATCACAGACCTAGGTACCATATCCACCATAAACTGAGTCGCACTAGTCTAAGCCCCAATGGTACGAGAAGTCCACCAGCGATAGAAGGCATCCTGAGTATAAGGACCATCTAATAAAGTAAAGTCATCCAAGCCCACTGGGGGAATCTCTATGACCGGCTGAGATAAAGACCAGTGGCATTTAGCAGGAGGTAGATATGGAATGTGAATCTCCCTATAGTGCTCTTAATAGCTAGCTCTCCCAAATACAGCTCCCAGCCTCCCTCCATCAAGAAACGGATCCGACGACTGGATAATGCATACTCTGCCCCGGTCGAAAAGCCGTCCTAAAAACCTACCGCCAGATGATCCGGGATATAAGGAACCCATGTGATAACGTCGACGGTCAGCAACTCCAACTGTAAGCGACAATGGGTAAACCCCTCAGCCGCCGGAACCTCTGCCAAAGTGGAGTAATTCCAGCGCTGTCCCCGAGGGTATATATCCAGGTCTAAAGTAGTAACTGGGCGTAGGCAAGAGAGCCTCTCATAGTCCCAAAACTGAAAATTCAAAGATTAAATGTCATCAGTTATGAAGATTGACAACCCAAGCGTGGGAAATTGAAAGATAATGGGAAATTACTCACCAGTAAAAATGGATAAAAACCTAACCAAGCCTCTACCACGCCCTTTGAGCATATACGCATCCCTCGAATGAAATAGACGAAGGTGAATGATCCCCAATTAAAGTCTTTGATGCGATCTACATCACGAGTAGTGCTGACCAAGGAAAAGGAGACCATCGAGGAGTTGTCTGCCAAAAAATAACCCCTGATGATAATCAAGCATAATCGCCCAATAATGTGATCCCTGTCCCTCTGATCAGCAGGCAGAGGCTCAAACAGGGCTCCACTCAAAGCGTAACGCTCAGGGGACCAGAGCGGACAGCCCGAACCTTAAGGGCCGAAGCAGAAACTTCTAATAAGGATCGAATTGCAGCCAAGGAAATGTCAGCCACTAAAGGCACAGGCTCCCTTGTAAACTCTAGTCCAGTGATGAACCGCTAGTCCATCGGTGTCATCATCACCTCGCAGTCTAATAAATGGAGCGACTGAGTCTGATGAAACCAGCACTCAGATAAAGCCCGCCGATAACCCCATGGGTAGCGACGGGGAGCAATAGAAAAGAAAGCCTGGAAACCCCAAGAATGGACCATAGCCTGATACTCCGGATGAAGAGTCAGATATAAAGAGTGAATATTAAACCAGTTCCCCATTGTGACTCCCCCAAATTCAGACCGGCCACAGGGTCTCTCGAATTCGATTCGTCACGTTCTATAATCTGACACAATAATAATAATATGACTAAATATCGCATTTTACAACGGAATAAATACACAACTACTACCGAATAGAATTACATTTAATTAATATAATTTATTCACGTCCCAAGGTCCCGTAACTTAAACAGTGATTACATAGCTTAGACATGACTTAAGCGTATATAACCTTAACTAGTACATAATATCATAAGTTCTTATTACAAATCATA
Source organism: Panax stipuleanatus (assembly GCA_020205555.1). Lineage (NCBI taxonomy): Eukaryota > Viridiplantae > Streptophyta > Magnoliopsida > Apiales > Araliaceae > Panax > Panax stipuleanatus. The sequence continues at coordinate 13,113,030 of CM035118.1, read as the reverse complement.
AAGTTCTACATAAATAAAGCTACTCCGTAGCCTTTCCCTTGCCCTTATCTGTGCCCGAAGGTCCGCACTGCTCTGCCTTAACTGAAATGCTTTAGGGAAAGCAAGAATGAGCACAAATTGCCCAGTAAGTAATATAACAACAAGGGCGAGTAATATCGTTCTCAAATCTTAAGAAGGTATAGCAAGGTGTGATAGTTTAAGGGTAACAAGAAATATCAACAATGTTTAATAACAGTCGCTAAGGATAGAATAATATCAATATGATTCAATAATAATTCAATTTAAGAATTCAAGATAACTGAGTACTGAGCAGTCACTAAGGACTGTGAACTTCTACTAGAATTAACAGTATTAAACTGATAACCCAATCAAAAACAAGTACAATAGGTGATCAGCCTAAAGTACCCTACGGTATGCATATCGTTCAATCGTACTAAAGTGCGCGCACGTCGGCCTACCGACAAATAAAATTTCCCTTCAAAGAAGGTTGTTCGTCTCAGTCAAACACATGATCCTGCACCAATCAATTGGTTTGGTTCGCTTTTCAATAATATAAGTCTAGCCGAATCAAATGGCATAGATCACGACAATTATAAGTTCAATCTCAAGATTTAAAGTTCGAAGAATATAAATCGAATTTTATCTTAACTGTGAAGTATATAGTTATAATACATGAATTGCAAATTCTAAAAGTTTACTTACACGACAATAATGGCACAAGATTAATAAACGCTCAATAAAGAGTAAGGTTAGGAACTTGCTTACAACGTTCCTCGAATAAAGTAAACACAAGGATAAGATACTTGCCTTATGCGTAGTTTATCCACGAAAAGCTAATCAACACTTTCGAATTCTTATCGTAATATAGTTATGTATATATGATATCCATTAGTCATATAGTTTGGCATTATACTTTATCTTATATACAATCCACATATAAGTTGAAGTCTTTAACCTTACTATACAATCATACCATGTATAGTATTATATTAATTCATAAATCTCGATTGATATAATTTTTAATGTCTTTTATCCTTAACGTCCCTCTTTTCAAGTTAATCATCCTCATATATCATTACTAACACCCAAGACCACAACGAATAGCAACCATACTCTATTCAGCAAGTTATGATCTTGTTATAAGTTAACGGTCAAAATTGTATTCAAGTATCAACATATGATATCACATAGCATGTATACATATTAAAGGATACTTCTATGTTTGTATAACCCTTCCAAGTTCAATCATACATGATATAGTTTTAAATCACGCTCTTTAACGACTTAGGGTCATACGACGCCATGAATTCATATAAGTTGTCATGCTTATCATTTAGACATCTAAAGTAGTCATATATTTAATTAATTATGCATGCTCACATGTTTCTATGTCATGGGTGTGTAATCCTAGCATTGCTACTTGTTCGTGATTTAATCAAACTTATGCCTGATTAACTTGCATTATATCTAACAAGTGTGTATATGTATGATGCCTTAAAAGCACATTCAAATATGTCAAAAATATCAGAATTTAGACTCCTAATATAGCATGTCAAAGTCCACGTTTAGAGCTTATGTTGTTAGTAACGTTCACTAACGAGTTCAACATGTTCACGCTTTATTACGAATCATATAAACACAAGTTAATGGGTGTGTTCATGCATTTCTAAACCATACTACTACGCTTTCAAAATCAGAATATTAACATGGCATAGCATGTCAAGGTTTGTGTTGAAAACTTCCATTTTCGTTAGGAATGTGTACTAGTGAGGTTCACATGTTCATATTACATTATAGAACCTATGTACATAAGTTAATATGTCTCTCATGCATTTCTAAACTATACTAACATATATCAAAAGTCAGAACATCAATATAAGGCTAACATATCAAAGTTCCTCTTTTCATAACTTTAAGTTCCTTTTGAAATACTCAAGCTTTGGTAAGTGTTTTCATGAAAGGCCACATAAACTAACAAGTCAAGGACTAAAATAGGCCTAACTACGTTACATTAGCATGCTTTATAAATCAGATAGCCTAACAAAGCCATCAACAAAATCTGCAGAGGGGCGCGGCCACACCCCATTTGTACTAGGGAGACGCGCTGCAGCGCGGCTCCGTTTCCAGACCAGGAAGTCTTTTGCTAAAGCAGAGCTTCAGGCCACACCCATTACACTTCATGAAATATGCATTTAATCAACTACATTATGTTTCTAACATACATATTAACTCAATTAACATGCTAGCATCATTTCACACAACCAATTCCAACTGAGTCATGCTAATTTCTATGAATTGAAATTCAAATGGGTTTAGCGATTATACCTCTTGAGTTCTAATTTGCACAAGACTTGATCTCCAATTTCAGAATTCTCCCTAAGCAATATTCTTACTCTCTCTGTAACACTTAACAATTAATCTAGCAAAATGAAATGAGAAGATAGATGCTTAATTTATAGAATTTTGAATATCCATGCCAAAGCTTTGTCCAAGGATTGTAACCAAGAGATGGAAGGAGAGTTCATGGGATATTCAAGAGTTGGTGCAATAGTTCCCAACCACTCCCATCACCCACACCCTTCTTCATCATGGCCATCATTAGTAGCTAGATTGAGGAAATTGAGAAGCAAGATGGTAGACTAGGCCATTGGGTAAAACACGTGAATGAGACATGAAGGATAAATGGACACTCAAAATGGGACAAGCTATTATATCTCAGCATTTGCAAATTAGGGATGAAATACTATATACTATATACATAGGTTATATATGCACACCTTAGCTTATATTCACTTAAGGGTATACATGGACTTAAATGTCACAACAACATTACATTGTAGCAAATTGAGGTACAAGTATACACATTGATATAGAATCCGTGTACATTTTAATAATGTCAAATTATGAATTAGTGGAATAATACATTAGGACAAACCTTGTTATTCCAATTATGTAACTTATTGAAATAATTATTATTATTACATACTTTAATTTAATATACCATATAGTATTCATTAAAGTACTATAGCTACCACATGGTCACATAAGCAATTTTATTACTCTTACAATATAGTTCCTATATTGCATATTCTTACTAAAGTGTCACGTTATACTTTATATAACATAGTTTAGTCCCATATGGTATAATGTACATACCACATGTATTCTCGTAAGTCCAACCATGTGACTTACTTCTTTTATAATATAGTTTATATACATTACATAGTCTTACTAAGGTGTCACACTACATGACTTTATATAATATAGTTGTAGTGATACTTTACACTTTAACACATACTTGAACAAACATTTATCTTCTAGTATTAATCAAATATTTATTCATTAATATGTCATTACTCTTAGTAATCTTTAATTAACAATATATTATTGATTAATCATCCACTCATTAATTATTTCTTTAATTAATTAAATCATCGTAATTCTCATCACTATGCCACACAAGGCATTTATTGAGCTTATCATAAACTCCACGATTTCTCAATTATCATAATTATTCATTTTAATATAATTGAGTTAACTCATCTCATAACACATAAATATTTATATTCAAATAAATATCCATTCCTATTAATATATTTATTTAATAATATTTGGAAATCCTCGGGTATTACACCCCTGGGCTGGGTAAATCCAAGAACTTACATCAATTTGAAATCAAGATTAAACCATTGTCCCAAAAGTGGAAAAGAAGAAATTCAAAAGTGAAAATTTCCATTACCTCTGTAATACCCGAGAATTTTCATATATTATTAAATAAATATATTAATGAAAATGAGAATTTATTTGAATATAAATGATTTTTTGTTATGAGAATGAATTAATTCAATTATATAAAAATTGAATAATTATAATAATTGAGAAATTTATGGAGTTTGCGATAAACTCGTCGATAGCCTTGTGTGGCACAGTGATGAGGATTATTAATAATTATATTAATTAACGAATGAATTATTAAGTAAATAATTAATCTATATTAATTGTTAATTGTTATTGTAGAATATTAATTAATTGTTATCGTAGAATATTAATTAATTATTGTGGAATATTAACTGTGATTGATTAATCATATGTAATTATTATTATTGCAAGAAATATAATAATAATAATGAGCAACATGTTTATAAATATAATAAGATTTATATTAAAGTGATAATTAATCATATAAGGGTTAATTAGATTGTTATGGAGATTAACAATTATATTAATTGGTGAAGGATATGTGTATATTATTAATTAATATTTAATTTATAAGATAAGTAATTATATGTGCAAATTAATTGTACCACATAGCCATGTTAAAAGTACATTGTGACTTAAAAGTATATATTATATAGTCTAAGTGGACTTGTATAATATAAGTATGTGTGTATAGTTTAAGTATATAAATAATTAATAAAGTTCCTTCATTCATTGAATAAGGCAAGATATGTTGTGACATTAAAATAGCCTATGTGACAATATGTATGTAAGTATACATTAAAATAGTGTATCATGAATATAAATAATAATTGATGATTATTTATATAATGGAATAATAAAATTAATAAAGGAGATAATGTGATGTGATTATATCCGAGTAGATTTATATCCGGTATTAATAAATGTACATGAATAATATGTATGTTACATTGCCATATCACATCTACTACTTTGAAATATTAAGCATGTGACTTACATTATAATGATAATTATAATCTAAATATATAGTATGAATATATATGTAATAGCCTAAGTGTATGATATATGTATATATGGCCTTAGTGTTAATACACTTCATGTTGCAAAATGTTGGATACTTAGAAGCTTGGCCCATGCAGACAAACACAATCCTTATACACGTGAACAACTCAAGCTAGCCTACTCCCTATTTCTTCCTCAAACTCAGCATTGCATAGCTCATGATTATGGAGGGAATGGGATTCATGATGAATCCAACTACCATTTACCTACTACTCTTTAACCCTCATGCAATTCACAAATCTCGTTGGTTTAATTTGTTGTGCAATTACATTGTCTGGGTCTTGGCTTTGCTATTTATATGGCCCCTTCTCCTTCAATTTCATTTGCTGTGAGTTTGCATAAGTGTTGAGGTGAGAGAATACATTGATAGTATAGCAGCATTGTAAGTAGTAGTATAGCAGCAAGTTCAATTCATAAATTAACAGAGGTATAATTCCTCTCCTTGTTCTTCATTTTCATTTCCTGTTTCTGTTACTGCAATTTCTTAGATTCTTAATCATGCCAAATTAAAGTGTAATTGGGATATAGAATGCTTGCCTAAGTGTTATATAACCATATAAGCATAGTCCAAACTGTTATATGACTGATTTCATACGAATTGGTGAAGTAAATTGGCATTTGGCCTGGAAGTTGCCATGTTCTGGAACTGTCTGCCGCTGGCTAGGAGCCAGCGCAGCTGCGCCAGTTTTACACTGGGCAGCTGCGCAGCTGCGCCAGCAGCCTTGCAGCAGTTCCCTGCTTCCTGTTTAAGTCTGCTAAGTGTTAGGTTGTTTACATGGCTTAGATGAGCATGCTAATGGGTCTAACATACTTATATCAGTATATGGAGATAGCGTAAACACGCTTTGGCTATGATTACATGCAAGGATTAGGAAACAACATATAGTGTTGAAGTAAACTTAAAGTTTCATGAACGAACGTTAACATATATGAAGCATGTTAATATTCTGACTTTCGAGACATGTTTGTATGACCTAGAAACATATGAAATACGTATTGACTTGCATACATAAGCTTCATGATGAAATGTGAGCATGCGAACTCCATCATTTAACATTTCTAACGAAAGCGTAGAGTTTGAAAACAAACTTTGATAAATTATATTTATGTTGATATTCTGACCGTACAAGCATGTTAATATGGTTTAAGAATGCACGAAAGGTATGTTGACTTGCTTAGACAAGTTTCATAAGATAACATGAGCATGTGGACCGCGTTAAATGAACTTTACTAGTAAAAGTATAAGTTTTGAATGTAAATCTTGACATGTTATATCGAAGTCTAGATTCTGATTTTATGAGCATGTTAGAATGGTTTAGAAATGTATAAAAGACATGTGGTCTTATGTATATATGGTTCATAGTATGACAAGAGCATGTTAGACCTCACTATTGAACATTTTTAACAAAAATATAAGCTTTGATTGTGAACCTTAACATATTATTGTAAGTTTCATATTCTGATATTTATGGACACATGTGATAGCACTCTTAGACTCATTCATGTGTCATGCATGTATATATACCATGATTAGTTGCCGTGATTCAAGTTTAGCGTAAACGAAGCATGTTTTCAAGATAATAACAATGCTAGCTACATATATGCGATACGAGTACTCATGAGCATGCCTAATACAAGTTAATATAAATACCTTAAGTGTTTTGAAAGCAAGCATGATAGGCTTTGTAAATTTCATGACCTTGAATGACCGCAAGTGTCGACCTAGAATCTATATCACATATGTTTGGAACAAAGGAAGGTTATACGAATATAAAAAGACTCTTAAACATGTATATATACTATGTGATATATGTGAATCTGATTTTGACGGTTAACTTATCAGAATGCCTTAACTTGCTAAAATGAAATATATTTTAGTATTGCTTGTAGTTTTATGCAATATTAATAATATAAGAGCATGTTTGCTAATTGTTGCGATCTTGTAAGATATGAGAATGTGTTTAAACTCTAAAGGAGGAATGTTAAGGATAGAAATTATATTCTATATAACTGTGTAGCTAGGTTAAAACTTAGCTTATGTGTTGACCATATATTCGAAGACAAAATGTGAAGTTTAATTATATGACTAATGAATATCATATATACATAACTATATTACGATAGGATTCGAAAAGTGTTGATTAATTTAAGGGGATAAACTACGCTTAAGGCAAGTTTCCTAACTTACACTCTTTTACGGTGCAAGTATTCTATCCTTGTATATTGTGAACTAGTTTCCTACTTAATTGTTTGAATTGAATTAGCATACTTGAACTCTTATTTCGTTAAAGCTATTATACATGTTGAACTTAGTATTGTTCTTGAATATCGTGAAAGTGTCTATGCCATTTGATTCGGCTAGACTTATATTATTAAAAAGCGGCCCAAACTAATTGATTGGTGCGGGATCTTGTATTTGACTGAAAAGAACAACCTTCTTTGAAGGGAATATATAATTGTCGGAGAACCGACGTGTACACTTGAGTATGATTGATTGTTATGCATAACGATGGTGCTTTAGGCTGATCACCTGTTGTACCTGTTTTTATTGGATTTTTAGTTTATTACTATTAATTCTAGTAGAAGTTCATAGTCCTTAGTGACTGCTCAGTATTCAGTTATTTGAAATCTTGAATTGACTTATTATTGAATCATATTGATATTATTCTGTCCTTAGCGACTGTTATTGAGAACTGTTGATATTCTTGTTATCCTTGAACTATCAAACCTTGTTATACCCTTTCGAGAATTGAGAATCTCATTACTCATCCTTATTGTATATTACTTGCTGGGCAATTTGTGCTCATTCTTGCTTTTCCTAAAATATTTCAGTTAAGGCAGAGCATGGTGAACCTTCGGGCGTTGATAAGGGCAAGGCTACCAACTAGCTTGTCTCTTTTATGTTTTTAAATATTTTAATGTTGTATTAAGATGATGTAGTAAGACTGGTTTTGATTATGTTTAAGCTTAAGTTAGGTTATGTAATAAGTTGTTAATTGATATTATTATGTAATCTATTAAGTACTGTAGGTTGCGAGACTTGAGGGAATAATTATAATAAATCATTGTAAATTATTCTAGAATAGATTTTTTGCTGTGATTGTGTGATATTTAGTTATTATTATTGTGATGTATTACCATGAGCACGTGATGAACCGAATTCGAGAGACCCCGTGACGGTCCTGGAATTTGGGGGTGTCACAACCTCATTCACTTGAAGGTGGACCGATGGGTGACGTCTCAAATCATCCAGGAGATCGGGAATCATCACATTAATATGAGGGAGGCCTCGACGCGGAATAGAAGAAGAAGAAGTGGGGTTCACAATAGGAACATCATTCTCCTCGTCTATAGCGTCCGTCCTATCAACTCTAATAAGACAAATCACTGACTCGGTCAATCGACGAGGCTGACGGGCCAGACGAGGCAAAGGGACATCAGAAGCTGCCCTCCTCACACCTGAAGAAATCCTGCGAGAGCTACTCGGTTTATCTGAATCCATAACCTGAACAAAATCTCCAAATCATCTCAGAAAGGGTGAGGTACGTTTCAATTTTAAAGCCCATTAAATTCAAGCCATTGCATCATGTATAATCTAAATGTGTAAGCTTGAATTATTTTAATATACATCCCAGGAGAATTAAATTTGCATGTATATTAAATGCCCAAACTCAGTGAATTTTTTTTTCCAGAGTCTCCTTTGAAAAATGGACTATCCTCATGTACATAGGCATGACTAGGTGGCCATTCAGTAGCACACCAATCCAAAATCATTGACATTTCACATGACATATATAAACATTAAAATTAATCCCACAATGGTAGCCAAATCACCATGTGAATTTTTATGAAAATTCATGCTCATTTGTCCTCAAATAGGATGACTAAAATAGCCAAAATGGGTGAAAATGACTGTTATAAAAATGAAATTTTTTCACACCGAAATGTTCAGCATGGTAAAATACAAGTATTTACTAAGTCTGTTCATTTTTATTAAGTCATCTATGCATACATATTTGATACATTGTGTTTAAACCTATTATACAGGAAATCAAGCTTTTTAACAGTCAAAACTTGAAAAGAAATGATGTAAACGTTACCTGAGATATGCAAAATGTGGGTACAGTGACAAAACTAGCAAAAACTAACCCTAACTAAGTAGATTTAAGTAGGAATTTTTGCATTTTTTAGTATAGTTCAAGTTGAAAATGACTTTTGAAAGGGCCAGGGGGTGTAAATCCACCCGCGGTCTGTAGTGAGTCTACCTGCGGCAGCTGCAAGTAGACTTGCGACAGCCTAGGGTGGGCCCTACCCCCTCTAACTCGATCAAATTTAAGTCATAGTAGGGTCCCCTGAAGCCAAAAAGTTAAATAAGAAAAAAAAGGTTTTACGAAGCAGAAAGGGCCTGAAATCCTCAAATAGGATACCAAACTTCGAATGTTTGAAAATCTCCTATAAACCATTGGTGACAGCCCCAGCGTAGCGTCGAATATGAGTCTGGTGATGCAAGCTATTGGAAACTACTTCAGCGAAGATATCAAAGAATCTGGTATTGTAAACAGTTGGTGACAACCCCAGCGTAGCATCGGATAGGAGTCTGGTGATGAAAGCCATTGGAAACTACTTCTGGGAAGATATCAAAGAATCTGGTATTATAAATCGTTGGTGACAGCCCCAGCGTAGCATCGGATAGGAGTCTGGTGATGAAAGTCGTTGGAAACTACTTCAGCAAAGATATCGGAGAATTTGGTATTATAAATCGTTGGTGACAACCCCAGTGTAGCATCGGATAGGAGTCTAGTGATGAAAGTCGTTGGAAACTACTTCAGCGAAGATATCGGAGAATCTGGTATTATAAACCGTTGGTGACAGCCCCAGTGTAACATCGGATAGGAGTCTGGTGATGAAAGTCATTGGAAACTACTTCAGTGAAGATATCAGAGAATCTAGTATTATAAACCGTTGGCGACAGCCCCAGCGTAGCATCGGAGAGGGATCCGGTGATGTAAGTCGTTGAACACTACTTCAGCGAGGATATCAAAATTGTTTGGTAATGACCATTGTCAACTACCAGCAGGGTAGGCACCGTTGTCAACCCCGAAGACATCCCTGGGAAATATCAAATCAACCTCAGAGATAACCTTGAGGACATATAGAAGTCAACAGCAGTCAAACCTCAGAGATAACCCTGAGGGAAGACAGCTGCAACTACATCAAGTCCCAAGATAATCTCGGAAGGGCAAAAGGGTAATTTTTCCAACTCAATATCAATACTATCAAACTACTATAGATAAGGACATACAGAGCCATCACAGCGATCCCGAGTGCAAACTGCGCCAGACAGCTCAACGGACTAACTACAAAGACTTGAAGATCTGGTTATGGACCTATCTTCCTGGATTCGGAAAATTTAAAGCCCCATGTCATTGTGTAGCTCTCGGAAAGAGCTTTTCGAAAAGGTATGGCATGCCTCTATAGGATTCTCGAATTGTAAGTTATGAAGGTTTCAAGCGAATTATACGTTGATCGAGGTTCACGTACTTTGAGGCAGTAGGGCCCACCATACCCTGCATCAAGTCTACTTGTGGCTGCCTCGGGTTTACTCACGACAAGCTGGGCCTATAAATATCCCCTCCCCCTTAGCTTATGAAAAACAATTAGGCAGAGAAGAGAGAGAGAAAGGGGCCAGGAGAGAGAGAATCAGTCATAAGGAGATTGTATCTTACTCCGATTTCTATAAAACTTCTTTGTAAACACTCTTATACATATATATTACAACATATCAAATTTTAACCGATGGAAACTGAGTTTTAAGGTGCCGAAATCCATTCGATAGCCATTCTCGTGCAATACTGTAAGATTTTGCCAGATCTGCTGTCTTCGCTTACTCTAACATATATATAAGTGCTATATATATAGTTAGTAGTTAATATTGGTCAGATCTGACTTTTTAACCGTTCATTTCATGTAAATAGTCAATATTTATGTTTTATTGTCAAGAATGATAATAATGAGTTGGTGCTTACATGAATGCAAACAGGATGGAAAGTATGCATTGATTATAGGAAGTTAAATGTCGTAACTAGAAAAGATCACTTTCCTCTTCCTTTTATTGATCAAATGCTAGAAAGATTAGTTAGTCATAATTATTATTTCTTTCTAGATGGTTTTTCAGGATATAATCAGATTGTGATTGCACCCGAAGACCAAGAAAATACCACATTCACATGTCCCTTTGGTACATTTGCATATGTCAAATGTCCTTCGAACTTTGTAATGCCCCAGGTACTTTTCAGAGATGCATGGTAAGCATTTTTTCTGATCTTCTAGAAAACTGTATTGAGGTCTTTATGGATGATTTCACAATACATGGTAATTCTTTGGATGCATACATAATTTGAGTCGTGTTTTGGATAGATGCATGGAAACTAATCTTGTTCTAAATTGGGAAAAGTGCATTTTATAGTAGAACAAGGAATAGTATTTGGTCATGTTGTGTCATCTAAAGGTCTTGAAGTTGATAAAGCTAAGATAGATGTCATTTTTGCTTTGCCTTACCCCGTCAGCGTGCTGGAGATTCGTTCTTTTCTTGGACAAGCAGGTTTATATCGAAGGTTTATCAAGGATTTCTCAAAGATTGCATTGCCCTTGTTTAAGTTGCTACAAAAGGATGTGGAGTTCCAGTTTGATGATGAATGCAAGGAGGCTTTTGATACTTTAAAGAAATTATTGACCTCTGCCCTTGTGCTTCAACCACCAAATTGGAAGTTTCCATTTGAGATTATGTATAACGCAAGCAACTATGCAGTGGGGCTATTTAGGCCAAAGAATTAACAGAGTTGTTCATGTCATTTACTATACTTCTAGAACTTTGAATGAGGCTCAGATAAACTATTAATCCACAACTAAAAAAAGAACTGCTATCTGTGGTTTTTGCTTTAGATAAATTATGATCATATTCGCTTGGTACTAAAGTTATAGTTCATTCTGACCATGCAGCTCTCAGGTATTTGTTAACCAAGAAGGACTCTAAACCTAGGATTAATAGATGGATCCTGCTTTTGTAAGAATTTAACTTGGAGATCAAGGATAAGAAAGGTGCAGACAACTTGGTGGCGGATCATTTGAGTATACTATTAAGAGATGTGGAGGAGCTACCATTGCATGATTTTTTCCCGGATGAACATCTACTTTCCAATCATGCTGAGATTCCCTGATATGCAAATCTTGTAAAATATTTGGTAAGTGACTATTTCCCTAGTGATTTTTCCAAATCCAAGAAAGAAAAGCTAAAGAGTGATGCTAAACACTATGTTTGGGTTGATCCATACCTATGGAAATTTTATGTTGACCAGATAGTTAGACGATGTATGCCTAATAATGAATTCAAGTCTATTCTAGCTTTTTACCTTTCTCATGTTTGTAGAGGACATTTTGGTCCAAAAAGAACTTCTAACAAGGTGTTGGAAAGTGGTTATTATTGGCCTTCTCTTTTTAAAGACTCCTATTTGGTTTGCAAAACATGTGTTAATTGTCAAAGGACAGGGAATATCTCACATAGAAATCAAATGCCACAAACTCCCATTCTAGTTGTTGAAATTTTTTATGTTTGGGTATAGATTTTATGGGACCGACCTTTTCCTTCATCCTTTGGTAATGTTTATATGCTACTAGGACTGACGATTCTAAAGTTGTTACAAATTTTATTAGAACTAACATATTTGTCATATTTGGAGGACCACGGGCAATCATTATTGATCGTGGAACCCACTTTTATAATAAGGTGTTAGCGTCTTTGTTCAAGAAGTAAAATGTTTTACATAATGCTTTTTACATCCTATCATCCACAGAGTAACGGTCAAACTAAGGTATCCAACCGGGAGATAAAATCTATTTTGGAGAAGGTAGTCAACCCGAGCAGAAAGGATTGGAGTCTACAACTGGATGATGCACTTTAAGCCTATAGAACTGCATATAAAACTCCTATTGGGATGTCACCATACAGGATTGTGTTTGGGAAACCATGCCAATTACCTGTCGAGTTAGAGCATATAGCTTTTCAGACAATTAAGCACTGCAATATGAGTTTGGAGGCAGCTGGAGGACAAAGAAAGTTACAGTTGCAAGAGATAGAAGAATTGAGGAATGAAGCCTATGAAAGTTTAAAGATTTACAAGGAAAAGACTAAGGCCTTTCATGTTAAGCAAATCGTGCAGGAATACCTTTGTTGTGGGATAGAAAGTTTTGCTATATCATTCTCAGCTTAAGTTATTTCCAAGTAAATTGAGATCTCGATGGGTTGGACCATTTGTTATCACTAATGTTTTTCTTCATGGTGCAGTTTCAATTCAAAGTCCAAGCACAGGAATGATCTTTAAGGTGAATGGACATAGGTTGAAACCTTTCTACGAGGGACATCAGGTGGAGAATGTTTAAACAGTGGAGCTGGAAGATCCAATCTATGCAGGATAAGTAGAGAAACATGATGTCGAGCCAATGACAATAAACAAGGGCAGCTGCTTGGGAGGCAACCCAAGATCTCAGATTTGATTTTTATATCCCTTTACTTTTTAGTTGCATGTTAGTTTGTAGTTCTTTCTTCTTTGCATAATTTTCTTACATTGGGGACAATGTAAGGTTTGAGTGTGGGGGGGGGGGGGGGGGAATTTAGGCTTTATTTAGAGAAATTGATCTAAGTTTTATGGGAAGTTAAAAATGATGCCTTTAAAACTTTTTGAAACTTTTTTGATTTTGGTTCCATAATTCTATCTGGATAAGTGTTTAAAAGGTTAAAGTCAAAGATTGAGAATCAATGCTAAAATTCAGAATATGTTTTATGCTTAATTGGTTAATGAATGATGAAAACTAAATCATGATCTATGGTAACTTATTTGAATTGAGTTTGTGATACATGAGTACTTGAATATGAGAAGCATGCTTATTTGGTAAAGTTATTTGTGGAGTTGTCTATGTGCACTGATTTCATGACTTAGACTGTTTTACCTACTTATATTGTCGCAGAGACGTATGGAGAAAAAGTTAAAAAAACTGATGAATGAAAAAAAAGATAAAGAGAAACAAAATGAAGGAAATTAAAAATCTGCTTCAATGCCCATTATACGAATTAATTGGGTATCTAAGCCTTGGGATGCATCGGTATTCAAGCAAAAAAGTATGGTGAATAAAAGCAACTTGACTAGTCGACTTTTGTGGCCTTTGTTACTTGAATAAGTAAGCCCTAGGGATGTCTCTACACCCACGCCCTGAGACCATCTAGTTTTGGAGTCATTGGTGGAAAGTTCGCTACATGGGTATATCTGAAAAGTCTAAGAAAAGGAGACATTGCACATGTCAAGAAAGGAAGAAATATGATAAAAGCATAAAAATACATTCATCTGTGCTAAAGAGGAGGTTCTAAGAAAAAAAATTAAAAAGCAAGGAAAGTCTATTTTGGGTTGGGAATCAGTGTGCACGATTTTTGTTCCATGGTAACTAATTTGAGTAAATATGAAGATTGTAGGAAAGTTGCTTATGTGGATCTAGTTTGATTTAATGAAATTCATTGGTGAAATGGTAAGAGGTTGTTATTTATGAGTTAATTGATGAGGCATTTATTAGATTTATGTAAGTTTAGTGTTGATAGTTATGATTTGTATCTTGAAATCTCTTAACATGATGGTTGGATAGAATTTTTTTGGAAATCAAACTTTTGGTTTACACGAGGACGTGTAAAAGGCTAAGTGTGGGGGAATTTGATAAGTACATAAAACTTATTGATTTCGATTCCTTTACGTTTAGTTTATTGCATAATTTGCTGTGTAATTGAGCTTGATAAGTGTGTTTATTGATTTTAAGAGTAATTGGAGTTGAAAAGATGAAAATGGGACGAATTAGAGCTAAAAGACCAATTGTTCCTGATTAGGGTGAAGCGCAGTCGCGCCTGTTCCCAGTGCAAAAGCAGCGCGGCTGTGACGCCCCCAAATCCGAGTACTTGAAACCCGTACTTAGTGCTACACGATACCATTCATTCGAACTGCTTAATATATTACAAACTTAAAAATTATATTAAAGTTAACTAATCCCCAGGTACGGCGACCCTTAAGTACTCTATTACATGATAACTATCATAATATCTTAATGCATAACTCCAATTATTACAAATAACACCTTATAACCTATTCCTTTAGCTTCCCCTTTCCCTTGTCCTTTCCAAAACCTTCCGGTCGATCTCACTTAGCTGAAAATATTTAATTTAAAGTAAGAATGAGCATTTAATTGCTCAGTAAGTAATAGCAGTTAATTAACATCAGCTGAAAGAAATAAATATTTTCTTTGAGGTATACTTCTGCAACGAATCAATAGTTGTGAAGCCATTTGAAACAATTCTTAACAACATATCAAACCATTTACATTTACATTTTCATACTCTGTCTGGAGTTCGAAACAAAGCAATTTAGTTGGACAACTCTATCATAAACAATAATGTTCAATAAGACATTCAAAACTATGTCCAGCCGAGTCAAATAGCTTAGACAGTTTTTAAACCACGTATACATACCAAGATTCAATAGTTAGTATCAAAACTTGTTATATCAAAGAAATTTCGAGTTTATCGATACTTGTTTAAATATAATAACTTGTACAAGTGAGGACACTTGTATAACCAAACTTAGTACGCAAAGAACAGAACAAATTTGAGTATATATGAATCATATGAAGAACATATTGAAATACTTGTAATCAATGAACGAATCGAATAAAATTCGAAAGTTTGCATGAATATAAATCAATAAATAATACTTGTTGAACCAAAGATCCATTGCTTAAATTCAAAGATTCAGATACTAGCTTAATAAAAAGTAAAGTTCGAATACTTGCATAGTTATAGATCTCTTGCATAAAGTAAATGCATAGAGTAGGGATACTTGCTTACACAAAGATCCATAGCATAAAGTAAATGTAAAGGTTAGAATACTTGCCTTGACCGCTGCTTACTGCTACACAATTTAATATGACTTCTTTTGAAAGACCTATCATTAATAAGATTGATCTCTTAATTAGCATCACATATCTCACTCATCATACCATTATTCTATAATAATTTATCTAACATGTAATCACATAATCAACCACCTTAAATCTTTAATAATATTATCATCCTTTGATAGTATTTCAATCACTAAACCATATACATTAAGATTTAACACTTACTCTTTCATTTTATAAGTTCTTATTTATAATCAAGTAAGCCGAATACTAAAACAGTAATCTGGATTATACAAATAGACCAATCCAGCAACCTAGATTATCCTTTTCAGCACACTATATACCCAATTTAGCATATTAAATGCCCAATCATACTATATTCTTAAAATACGTAACTTCTCTTTATTATTCATTTTAACTCTCATTTAATATTATTAATTATTTAATAATACTTTATTCATTTACAAGTATTATTAATCATTTAATAATGTCTTACTCACCACATAATATTCTTAATTATTTAATAATATCTTACTCATCTCATAATATTATTAATTAATTAATAATATTTAATCCTTAATATTATTAATTATTTAATAATATTTTAATTCTTAACTAATATTATTAATTATTTAATAATATTTTAATTTAACTTTAATATAAATATTATTAGTTACTTAAAAATATCTTAATCTAATATTATTAATATCTTAATAATATTTTAATCATTTATTAAACTTATAAATAATTTATTTTAGTTGTTTATCAATTACTAATTAATTCATTTAATCATCTTAAAGTGCCATAAATGTAATATCTCAATACAAATGACCAAAACCCCTATTAAAAATCTGCATATATCTTATATAGGGTTTTGAAGCCATAAAATTATATTTTCCAAATTTCTAACATCACATAATTAATTTAATTCATTTATCCATAATATCATAATTTATATGAAAAATAGAAAAACATCTCTAAAATTATTATTTTTTCTAGAAATCAACTGAATATAGTCCCCTTATAAAAATATATTTTTTCTAGAATTTTTAAAATCCATTTACTATATTTAAATAGTCCAAAACAGCCAAATCCTGCTACATTTATTATAAATCAAAACTTTGTCAGACAATTCTGATATTTTCAGGATATATTCCTGTCATATACATATACTTCTAGTACAAATTTAATAATTTTTGAAGTTAACCACAAAGAGGTATTTGGGTGTATTTTTGAAAGTAGTTCTTGGCCATAAAATTCATAACTCTCATTCTACATGGCCACAAATTCCAAAAGTTTTACAGGACTCAGATAACTTCTCATATTATCACTCCAAATTTTTTTAAAATTTTTAGAGCTCAGAAAAATGACAAAACATCCCTGGAAGTGACTGGTCAGCAAGTTCATATAGCCTTTTTGTTCATTACCCAGACTGTTTTGACTAAAACAGTCACCACGACTTGAAAAAATATTATTTTTGAGTGCTACCACTTGTGTTTTCTATTTAACTTACATATATAGCACCCCTCTTTGACGGCTCGCAAAAAGAAGTTTTAGATATCAAGTTAAAATCCTTCAAAGTAGTAAAAAGTTAGGATTTTCTAACTTTTAAAACATAGTTTTATTTTCCTACTTTGATCCAACTTTTGACACTCAAAAGGGTTAGATCTAAACATAAAATACTTATTAACATATATATTTAAGATTTTAGACCTTAATATCATAAACTTTATATCATCAAAAATCAAACCAAACAAAAGGAAAATAAACTAGATTAAAGTTAAAATTTTGTTATACATTTGCTTGATTTCATTTCTTCTTCTTTCAAGGGTTTTTTATGGAACTTTGAAGCTTACAAAAACACTCCCTCTCTCTTCTCTCTTTTGGCCGAAATCTCTCTTTGCTCTCTCTCTCTCTTGCTTTGTTTAGTTCTTAGCTTTCTAGGAGATAAAAGTAAAGAAAATTTTTGGTAGATAATTAAGTGGGGGTATTTATAATGGGTAAAATACATAGATATAAAATGTGTATGTATATAATCTCCCAAGATCTCCCACTCACTCTCTCTTTTTCTCTTTCCTAATCATGTTGTTTGTAGTCTTAAGATTTCTTTAGCTTGTGAATTTGGTAATAAAAGATGGCTCCATTAGAGAGATGGCACATGGCTCGAGTATAATGTAAGTTCACCCAAAATGAGAAGTAAAATCATTAGCCCACATGCTCCTTTCCTCCCCCATGTGGCCGCCCCTCTCCCTCTCTCTTTAGCCCATTTGTGATTTATTTTTCTTGCAATATTTATCTTATCAATTGACTATTCTTCCAATTTGGGTCAAGCTTGGGTCATTGAATTAAATTGTTGGGCTCTCTAATAAATATATTTAGGCCATGAAATTAGGTTAGGTCCAATACTTTTTAATTTTATTTTACCCCAAGTATTTATTTAGGGTTTCCATCCACTCATTTGTAATTTAAATAATCACTCATGTACATTTAATTTTATAACCAAATTAGACTTGATTTACTTAAGTTATAAAATTAACTAATTGAGATATATAAAATAAATCTCGTAGGGGTGGTATATATTTTAAATACTAACATTATTCTATATTATAACCCTTAGGTTATTTAATTTGCATACCTAAAATATATATTAGGTTACAAATCTTTATTATTAACTCTCTTTATATGCTAAACAAATATATACACATTTAAATAATATATATATTTAAACACATACATAATCCACATAAGTCATAACATATTTATCATTATTGATAAATTCTTGTTATATTTAAATACTCACATAAATACAAATACATATCATTCTTAAATACAATTATATTAATAATTGTATTAATTTTTAAATCCCTATTTGAAATTTAAATTAGGGTTTTGATTAGTTATTCATCTTGGCTTCCCTTCTTAGTCAACTTATAATAATTAAATAGACTAACTTGCTTAATTCATAACGCATATGTTCAAAGTACAAATAAAAAATAAATAAAAATTCATTCGCACAAATATACATATATAATCGTTTAAAAAAAATTCGGTCCTTACATTCTCCCATCCTTATAAGGATTCCGTCCCCGAAATCACTATTACCTTACGCTTAATTTTATGTCTATCCATAGACTTTTATTTATTAAAAAAAATTATTGAATTACTACATCCTCCCCTCATTATAAGATTCCGTATTACGAGTCTTGAAATGCTGCGAGTTTTGATCCATTGCCTGCGTCTTTATATGATTTGATATGATCGAGATTCACCTTTTATATTTACTATGTATATCATAATCTGGCTACCAACGAAACTCAAATTCCTCCTTCAAAATCCTTTTATTAACTAGTTATTATTATAATATATATATATATTCCTGAAATTGTCTTTCGTATATCTATATTCAAGGGTTCCTAACGTTCACAAGGGTAAACGTACTTATCTTAACAATTTCACAGTATATAAGAAAAATAGGTTATATCTGAATCAAGTATATATATTCATATAATTGATCGAAATCATACCTGGAACTCCATCTCCAGATGCTACCTTATCTTGAACCGTTATATTGAAGGTCCTTGCAGTTGGTTTATTTGGTGGAGTTGGACCAGTTATTGCAAGTCTTCCGCTGCTATCCCCTGCATTAGTATTTCCCCCATCGACTCTTCTTTTTGGACAATCCCTCACCATATGATCTATTGATCCACAAATGAAACACCCACTATTATTCCTTGGATTGGGGAAGTTAGGAGAATTGTGTCCCTCCTGCCCACATTTAATACACACAAACTTTCCTTTCAGACATTCACCCGAGTGATTTTTTCCACAATTACCACACTGATCAATCTTTTTCTTTATACCTCCCTGCCTATTATCGGTATTTCCAAAATTGTTCCACATCTTTTTTCCACTTCCACTTCTTCCCTCAACTTTGACAGCTCCCTCGATTTTAACCTTATTCTTCTTTTCCTTATTATAGAGGCTCATGGCCTCACTTACTCCTTCAACTATAATAGACTTTTCCAAAAGTGCTCCAAAAGAATCAATCTGCAATACCGCCACCTTATTGTGGAGTCAGGTTTTTAGGCCCTGCTCAAACCATCTTGCCTTTCTTGCTTCCGTATCCACTTGATGTGGAGAGAATCTAGCTAACTCATTAAATTTCGCGGCGTATTCCGAGAAAGACATATTTTCCTGCTTCAACTCTAAAAATCTTACCTCCATCCTAACTTGCATACTGGACGACAAATAATTCTCGAAGAACAGTTCCTTAAACCTAGTCTATGCTATCACTCCTTCTACAGCTCTACTCTCATTTGCCTTCCACCATAAATTTGCCTCCTACTTCATCAAATAGGTGGCAAAAGCCGTCTTTTGCTCCTCTGTTACCCTAGCAATAACAAAAGCCTTCTCCATCTCCTTCACCCAAGTTTGGGCTTCTATAGGGTCAGTGTTCCCTCTAAACTCTGGCGATCCTACTGCCTTGAAGTCTTTGAAGTTTTCTCATTGATTATTTGTCCAATTACTTGTTGTTGCTGCTCCATTCTGTATTTCTTGTGCCAACATATTAGCAAGAATTCTGCATTGGGTCCACGTTACCTCCTCCCTCATTAACAGGTTGTTCTACTATTTGGTTTAGTCTTCTTGGCGGCACTATCTGGTTAATCAAAACCTTAAATTATTCTTTCTTGTTTTACATTTTATGCCTCATCGTATAATTGTTAACATTTAAAATGTTACGCGAAATCTTAAACTCAACATATATTCATATTCATTCAACTAGTTCATAATTATATAGCGCATATTACTATAAACATCTATTATCCCTTTGTGACAACAAAAGTCGGGAATCCCTACTACAACTTATACAAAAGTTGGCGGTATTACCTTACACAAATATGCATATCATACACACATTACTCATATTTATAAAATTATTCATCCTACTTGTCTCTTACACCCGTCCATTGATCCTGGACAACCTTTCGCCTGGTGACCTACCAAACTACATATAAAACATGCACCTTGCTTCGGATTGGGACAATGAAGAAAGATATGTCCCTCATGTCCATAATTATAGCATACGTTTTGCCCTTTCCTGAATACGCCCTCATGCTTCCTTTTACAGTTTGTACACTTTCCTATTTTTTTAAAGTTCCCTTGGTTATAATTAGAATTTTCTAGATCACGGTCATTCATCTTTCTTTTCCCCTTCTGGCTTGGAGCTGCGCATGATATGCTGCATTTGGCTCCCATCTGATCAATTTGGATCTTCAACTTATCTTGTTCTTCCATTATTTCAATTAAAGCCTTTTGTAATGACTATTTAGTAACTTTTCTATTTCCCATAACTTTTTCAAAGAAGAAACCTTATTCTTCAAATTCATCACTTCAGTTGATGCCTGATCAGCTCCAACTTTCGTGTCCGAATCACTATCTGTCAGTACCACCGTTACTAGGTTCTTGTACTATATTTTCCAAAATGATCACCTCATCGTGGTTTCTTTCAATGTGAGCCTCTATTTCAGCTATTGGCTTAGATATTGGCTCGGATAGAGTGATTTGCTCTTTCTTCACGATATGAGAGTGTCCTAATCCTTTTTCGCCTGACATCTGCACATAATTTTATTTCTAATTAGTACATATTATATACACATAACAAACAATAGTTTCATATAAGTTACTTTTATTTCATTTTATAATCAATTTCCTTAACTCATCTCCTTTAAACTCTATTTGAGTTATTTGTTTTTCAACACTTCTATCTAGCCTAAGGTTATAGCCTAAGGTATCCCGTCCTAAGGTTTCTAACCTAAAGCTTTGATACCAACCTGTGACGCCCCCAAATCCGGGTACTTGAAACCCGTACTTGGTGCAACACGATACCATTCATTCGAACTACTTAATATATATTACAAACTTAAAAATTATATCAAAGTTGACTAATCCCCAGGTACGGCGACCCTTAAGTACTCTATTACATGATAACTATCATAATATCGTAATACATAACTCCAATTATTACAAATAACACCTTATAACCTATTCCTTCAGCTTCCCATTTCCCTTGTCCTTTCCAGAACCTTCCGGTCGATCTCGCTTAGCTGAAAACATTTAATTTAAAGCAAGAATGAGCATTTAATTTCTCAGTAAGTAATAACAGTAAATTAATATCAGCTGAAAGAAAGAAATATTTTCTTTTAAGTATACTTCTACAACGAATTAATAGTTGTGAAGCCATTTGAAACAATTCTTAACAACATATCAAATCATTTACATTTTTGAAACGACGTAGTGACTATAAATGTTGAGCGGTCAATAGACCATGAACCAGTATTTTCAAGTTTAAAAAGTTTTGAACAGAAATTCATCTGCAAATCGACTGACTTACGAGCACGTTGGGTGATCAGCCCATATGCCCTGTATTGATCAACACTACATGCTGCAATGACATATGCGTTCATCATAACCGCCTTTGGCGCAAAAAATTTTTTCCCAATTACAGGATGTTCAAACTCAGTCTGGAATCCAAACCAAAGCAATTTAGTTGGACAACTCTATCATAACCAATAATGTTCAATAAGACATTCAAAACTATGTCCAGCCGAGTCAAATAGCTTAGACAGTTTTTAAACCACGAATACATACCAAGATTCAATAGTTAGTATCAAAACTTGTTATATCAAAGAAATTTTGAGTTTATCGATACTTGCTTAAATATAATAACTTGTACAAGTGAGGACACTTGTATAACCAAACTTAGTACGCAAAGAACAGAACAAATTTGAGTATATATGAATCATATGAAGAACATATTGAAATACTTGTAATCAATGAACGAATCGAATAAAATTCGAAAGTTTGCATGAATATAAATCAATAAAGAATACTTGTTGAACCAAAGATCCATTACATAAATTCAAAGATTCAGATACTTGCTCAATAAAAAGTAAAGTTCGGATACTTGCATAGTTATAGATCTCTTGCATAAAGTAAATGCATAGAGTAGGGATACTTGCTTACACAAAGATCCATAGCATAAAATAAATGCAAAGGTTAGAATACTTGCCTTGACCGCTGCTTACTGCTACACAATTTAATATGACTTCTTTTGAAAGACCTATCATTAATAAGATTGATCTCTTAATTAGCATCACATATCTCACTCATCATATCATTATTCCATAATAATTTATCTAACATGTAATCACATAATCAACCACCTTAAATCTTTAATAATATTATCATCCTTTGATAGTATTTCAATCACTAAACCATATACATTAAGATTTAACACTTACACTTTCATTTTATAAGTTTGTATTTATAATCCAGTAAGCCGAATACTAATACAGTAATCTGGATTATATAAACAGACCAATCCAGCAACCTGGATAGACCAATCCAGCAACTTGGATTAACCAATCCAGCAAACTGGATTATCCTTTTCAGCACACTATATACCCAATTTAGCATATTGAATGCCAAATCATACTATATTCTTAAAATACTTAACTTCTATTTATTATTCATTTTAAACTCTCATTTAATATTATTAACTATTTAATAATATTTTATTTATTTATAAGTATTATTAATCATTTAATAATGTTTACTCTCCACATAATATTCTTAATCATTTAATAATATCTTATTCATCCTATAATATTTTAATTCTTAATATTATTAATTACTTAATAATATTTTAATCCTTAACTAATATTATTAATTATTTAATAATATTTTAATTTAAATTTAATCTAAATATTATTAATTACTTAAAAATATCTTAATATAATATTTCTAATATCTTAATAATATTTTAATCATTTATTAAACTTATAAACAATTTATTTAGTTGTTTATCAATTACTAATTAATTAATTTATTTAATCATATTAAAATACAATAAATGTAATATCTCAGCACAAATGATCAAAACCCCTATTAAAAATCTGCATATATCTTATATAGGGTTTTTAAGACATAAAATTCTATTTTCTAAATTTCCAACATCACATAATTAATTTAATTTATTTATCCATAATATCATCATTTATATGAAAAATAGAAAAACATCTTTAAAATTATTTCTTTTCTGGGAATCAACTGAATATAGTCCCCTTATGAAAATATATTTTTCCTGGAATTTTAAAATCCATTTACTATATTTAAATAGTCCAAAACATCCAAATCTTGCTACATTTATCATAAATCAAAACTTTGTCAGACAAATCTGATATTTTCAGGGTATGTTCCTTCCATATACATATACTTCTAGTATAAATTTCATAATTTGTGAAGTTAACCACAAAGAGTTATTTGAGTGTACTTTTGAAAGTAGTCATTGGCCATAAAATCCATAACTCTCATTCTGTATGGCCACAAATTCCCAAATTTTTACAGGACTCAGATAATTTCTAATATTATCACTCCAAAGTTTTTTAAAATTTTTAGTGCTCAAAAAAATGACAAAAACGTCTCTGGAAGTGATTGGTCAGCAAGTTCATATACCATTTTTGTTCATTACCCGGACAATTTTGACTAAAACAGTCATCACGACTTGAAAAACATTATTTTTAAGTTCTACCACTTGGTTTTTCTAGTTAACTTATATATCTAGCACTCCTAATTTACGGATCGCAAAAAGAAGTTTTAGATATCAAGTTATAACCCTTCAAAGTAGTAAAAAGTTAGGGTTTTCTAACTTTCAAAACATAGTTTTCATTTTCTTACTTTTGATCCAACTTTTGACACTCGAAAGGGTTAGATCTAAACATAAAATACTTATTAACATATAGATCTAAGGTTTTAGATCTCAAGATCATAAACTTTATGTCATCAAAAATCAAACCAAATAAAAGAAAATAAACTAGATTAAAGTTAAAATTTCGTTATACATTTGCTTGATTTCATTTCTTCTTCTTTCTAGGGTTTGTTTATTGCACTTTGAAGCTTACAAAAACTCTCCCGCTCTCTTCCCTCTTTTGGCCGAAATCTCTCTTTGCTCTCTCTCTCTCTTGCTTTGTTTTGTTTTTAGCTTTCTAGGAAATAAAAGTAAAGAAAACTTTTGCTAGATAATTAAGTGGGGGTATTTATAATGGGTAAAATACATAGATATAATATGTGTATGTATATATATAATCTCCCAAGATCTCCCACTCACTCTCTCTTGTTCTCTTTCCTAATCATGTTGCTTGTAGTCTTAAGATTTCTTTAGCTTGTGAATTTGGTAATAAAAGATTGCTCCAATAGAGAGATGGCACATGGCTTGAGTATAATGTAAGTTAACCCAAAATGAGAAGTAAAATCATTAGCCCACATGCTCCTTTCCTCCCCCATGTGGCCGCCCCTCTCCCTCTCTCTTTAGCCCATTTGTGATTTATTTTTCTTGTAATATTTAGCTTATCAATTGACTATTAAGTCCCTTCCAATTTGGGCCAAGCTTGGGTCATTGAATTAAATTGTTGGGCTCTCTAATAAAAATATTTAGGCCATGAAATTAGGTTAGGTCCAATACTTTTTCATTTTATTTTACCCCAAGTATTTATTTAGGGTTTCCATCCACTCATTTGTAATTTAAATTATCACTCATGGACATTTATTATATAACCCAATTAGACTTGCTTTACTTAAGTTATAAAATTAACTAATTGAGATATATAAAATAAATCTCTTAGGGTTAGTATATATTTTAAATACTAACATTACTCCATATTATAACCTTTAGGTTATTTAATTCGCATACCTAAAATATATATTAGGTTACAAATCTTTATTTTTAACTCTCTTTATATGCTAAACAAATATATATACATTTAAATAATATATATATTTAAACACATACATAATCCACATAAGTCATAACATATTTATCATTATTGATAAATCCTTGTTATATTTAAATACTCACATAAATACAAATACATATCATTCTTAAATATAATTATATTAATAAATGTATTAATTTTCAAATCCCTATTTGATATTCAAATTAGGGTTTTGATCAGTTATTTATTTTGGCTTCCCTTCTTAGTCAACTTATAATAATTAAATAGACTAACTTGCTTAATTCATATCGCATATGTTCAAAGTACTAATAACAATAGGGATAATAATTAATAAAAAATAAATAAAAATTCATTCGCACAAATATACATATATAATCGTTTAAAAAATTCTCGGTCCTTACATTCTCCCCTCCTTGTAAGGATTCCGTCCCCGAAATCACTATTACCTTACGTTTAATTTTATGTCTATCCTTAGACTTTTATTTATTAAAAAAATTATTGAATTACTACATCCTCCACTCCTTATAAGATTCCATATTACGAGTCTTGAAATGCTGCGTGTTTTGATCCATTGATTGCGTCTTTATATGATTTGATACAATCGAGATTCACCTTTTATATTTACTCCATATATCATAATCTGGCTATCAACGAAACTCAAATTCCTCCTTCAAAATCCTTTTATTAACGAGTTATTATTATAATATATATATTTTCCTGAAATTGTCTTTCGTATATCTATATTCAAGGGTTCCTAACGTTCACAAGGGTAAACGTACTTATCTTAACAATCTCACGGTATATAAGAAAAATAGGTTATATCTGAATCAAGTATATATATTCATAAAATTGATCGGAATCATAACTGGAACTCCATCTCCAGATGCTACCGTATCTTGAACCGTCATATTGAAGGTCCTTGCGGTTGGTTTATTTGGTGGATTTGGACCAGTTATTGCAAGTCTTCCGCTGTTATCCTCTGCATTAGCATTTCCCCCATCGGCTCTTCTTTTCGGACAATCCCTCACCATATGATCTATTGATCCACAAATGAAACACCCACTACTCTTCCTTGGATTAGGGCAGTTAGGAGAATTGTGTCCCTCCTGCCCGCATTTAAAACACACAAACTTTCCTTTCAGACATTCACCCGAGCAAGTTTTCCCACAATTACCACACTGATCAATCTTTTTCTTTATACCGCCCAGCCTATTATCTGTTTTTCCAAAATTATTCCACTTCCTTTTTCCACTTCCACTGCTTCCCTCAACTTTAACAGCTCCCTCGATTTTAACCTTATTCTTTTTTTCCTTATTGTAGAGGCTCATGGCCTCACTTAGTCTTTCGGCTATAATAGCCTGTTCCAAAAGTGATCCAAAAGAATCAATCTGCAATAATGTCACCTTATTTAAAGTCAGGTTTTTAGGCCCTGCTCAAACCTTCTTGCCTTCCTTGCTTCTGTATCCACTTGTTGTGGAGCGAATCTAGCTAACTCATTAAATTTTAGTGGCGTATTCCGAGACAGACATATTTTTCTGCTTCAACTGTAAAAATCTAACCTCCAACCTAGCTTGCATACTAGACGAGAAATATTTCTCGAAGAACAGTTCCTTGAACCTAGTCCACGCTATCACTTCTGCTCCAGCTCTACTCTGATTTGCCTCCCACCAGAAATTTACCTCCCCCTTCATCAAATAGGTAGCAAAAGCCGTCTTTTGCTCCTCTGTTACCCTAGCAATAATAAAAGCCTTCTCCATCTCCTTCACCCAAGTTTGGGCTTTTATAGGGTCAGTTGTCCCTCTAAACTCTAGCGTTCCTTCTGCCTTGAAGTCTTTGAAGTTTGCCCATTGATTATTTATCCGATTTCTCGCTGCTGGTGCTCCATTCTGCATTTCTTGTGCCAACATATTAGCAAGATTCTGCATTGGGTCCACGTTACCTCCTCCCTCATTAGCAGGTTCTTCTACTCTATGGTTTCATCTTCTTGGCGGCATTATCTGGTTAATTAAAACCTGAAATTATTCTTTCTTGTTTTATGTCTCATCGTATAATTGTTAACATTTAAAATGTAACACGAAATCTTAAACTCATACAATCATATAATTAGATAGAAACTTACTATCTTAATTCTAAAAACTTGTTTACTTAATCAAACATATATTCATATTCATTCAACTAGCTCATAATTATATAGTGCTTATTGCTATAAACTACTACTATCCCTTTGTGACAACAAAAGTCGGGAATCCCTACTACAACTTATACAAAAGTTGGCGATATTACCTTACACAAATATGCATATCATACACACATTACTCATATTCATAAAATTATTCATCCTACTTGTCTCTTACACCCTCCATTGATCCTGGACAACCTTTCGCCTGGTGACCTACCAACCTATATATAAAACATGCACCTTGCTTTCGGATTGGGACAATGAGGAGAGATATGTCCCTCATATCCATAATTATAGCATATGTTTTGCCCTTTCCTGAATACGCCTTCATGCTTCCTTTTACAGTTTGTACACTTTCCTATTTTTTTAAAGTTCCCTTGGTTATAATTAGAATTTTCTAGATCACGGTCATTCATCTTTCTTTTCCCCTTCTAGCTTGGAGCTGCACGTGATATGCTGCATTTGGCTCCCATCTGATCAATTTGGATCTTCAACTTATCTTGTTCTTCCATTATTTCAATTAAAGCCTTTTGTAATTGACTACTTAGTAACTTTTCTATTTCCCATAACTTTTCCAGAGAAGAAACCTTATTCTTCAAATTCATCACTTCAGTTGATGCCTGATCAGCTCCTAACTTTCATGTCCGAATCACTATCTGTCAGTACCACCGTTACTGGTTCTGGTACTATATTTTCCAAAATGATCACCTCATCGGGGTTGCTTTCAATGTGTGCCACTATTTCAGCTATTGGCTTAGATATTGGCTCGGATAGAGTGATTTGCTCTTTCTTCACGATATGAGAGTCTCCTAATCCTTTTTCGCTTGACATCTACACATAATTTTATTTTTAATTAGTACATATTATACACATAACAAACAATAGTTTCATATAAGTTACTTTTATTTCATTTTACGATCAATTTCCTTAACTCATCTCCTTTATACTCTATTTGAGTTATTTATTTTTTAACTCTTCTATCTAGCTTAATGTTATAGCCTAAGGTATCCCCACCTAAGGTTTCTAACCTAAAGCTTTGATACCAACCTGTGACGCCACCAAATTCGGGTACTTGAAACCCGTACTTGGTGCTACACGATACCATTCATTCGAACTGCTTAATATATTATAAACTTAAAAATTATATCAAATTTGACTAATCCCCAGGTACGGCGACCCTTAAGTACTCTATTATATGATAACTATCATAATATCGTAATACATAACTCCAATTATTACAAATAACACCTTATAACCTATTCCTTCAACTTCCCCTTTCTCTTATCCTTTCCAGAACCTTTCGATCGATCTCGCTTAGTTGAAAACATTTAATTTAAAGCAAGAATAAGCATTTAATTGCTCGGCAAGTAATAGCAGTTAAACAACATCAGTTGAAAGAAATAAATATTTTCTTTGAGATATACTTCTACAACGAATCAATAGTTGTGAAGCCATTTGAAACAATTCTTAACAACATATCAAACCATTTACATTTTTGAAACGACGTAGTGACTATAAATGCTGAGCGGTCAATAGACCATGAACCATTATTTTCAAGTTTAAAATGGTTTTAACAGAAATTCATCTGCAAACCGAATGACTTACGAGCACGTTGGGTGATCAGCCCGTATGCCCTGTATTGATCAACACTACATGCTGGAACGACATATGCGTTCATCATAACCGCCTTTGGCGCATAAAAAAATTTCCCAATTACGGGATGTTCATACTCAATCTGGAGTTCGAACCAAAGCAATTTAGTTGGACGACTCTATCATAACCAATAATATTCAATAAGACATTCAAAACTATGTCCAACCGAGTCATATAGCTTAGACAGTTTTTAAACCACGTATACATACCAAGATTCAATAGTATGTATAAAAACTTGTTATATCATAGAAATCTCGATTTTATCGATACTTGCTTAAATACAATAACTTATATAAGTGAGGAATCTTGCATAACCAAACTTAGTACACAAAGAACATAACAAATTTGAGTATATATGAATCATATGAAGACCATATTGAAATACTTATAATCAATGAACGAATCGAATCAAATTCGAGAGTTTGCATTAATATAAATGAATAAAGAATACTTGTTGAATTAAAGATCCATTGCATAAATGCAAAGATTCAGATTGCTCAATAAAAAGTAAAGTTCGGATACTTGCATAGTTATAGATCTTTTGCATAAAGTAAATGCATAGAGTAGGGATACTTGTTTACACAAAGATCCATTGCATAGAGTAAATGCAAAGGTTAGAATACTTGCCTTGATCGCTGCTTACTTCTACACAATTTAATATTACTTCTTTTGAAAGACCTATCATTAATAAGATTGATCTTTTAATTAGCATCACATATCTCACTCATTATACCATTATTCCATAATAATTTATCTAACATGTAATCACATAATCAATCACCTTAAATCTTTAGTAATATTATCAACCTTTGATAGTATTTCAATCACTAAACAATATACATTCAGATATAACACTTACTCTTTCATTTTATAAGTTCTTATTTATAATCCAGTAACCGAATACTAATACAGTAATCTGGATTATATAAACAGACAAATCCAACAACCTGGATTATCCAATCCAGAACCTGGATAGACCAATCCAACAACCTAGATAGACTAATCCAGCAAGTTGGATTATCCTTTTCAGCACACTATATACCCAATTTAGCATATTGAGTGCCCAATCATACTATATTCCTAAAATACTTAACTTCTTTTTATTATTCATTTTAAACTCTCATTTAATATTATTAATTATTTAATAATATTTTATTCATTTACAAGTATTATTAATCATTTAATATTGTCTTACTTACCACATAATATTCTTAATCATTTAATAATATCTTACTCATCCTATAATATTTTTAATCATTTAATAATATTTGAATCCTTAATCTTATTAATTATTTAATAATATTTTAATCTTTAACTAATATTATTAATTATATAATAATATTTTAATTTAACTTTAATCTAAATATTATTAATTACTTAATAATATCTTAATCTAATATTATTAACATCTTAATAATATTTTAATCATTTATTAAACTTATAAACAATTTATTTTAGTTGTTTATCAATTACTAAATAATTCATTTAATCATCTTAAAATGCCATAAATGTAATATCTCACCACAAATGACCAAAACCCCTATCAAAAATCTACATATATCTTATATAGGGGTTTTAATTTTATTTTCTAAATTTTCAACATCACATAATTAATTTAATTTATTTATCCATAATATCATTATTTATATGAAAAATAGCAAAACATCACTAAAATTATTTCTTTTTTGGAAATCAACTGAGTATAGTCCCCTTATGAAAATATATTTTTTCTGAAATTTTTAAAATCTATTTACTATATTTAAATAGTCCAAACCAGCCAAATCTTGCTGCATTTATCATAAATCGAAATTTGTCAGAACATTCTAAAATTTTTAGGGTATATTCCTGTTATATACATATATTTCCAGTAAAAATTTCATAATTGTTTATGTTAACCACAAAGAGTTATATGGGTGTACTTTTGAAAGTAGTCATTGGCCATAAAATATATAACTCTCATTCTACACGGTCAAAAATTCTCAAATTTTTACAGGACTCCGATAACTTCTCATACTATCACTCTAAATTTTCTAGAAATTTTAGTGCTCAGAAAAATGACTAAAACGTCCCTGGAAGTGACTGGCCAGCAAGTTCATATACCCTTTTTGTTTATTACCAGGACTGTTTTGACTAAAATAGTCACCACGACTTGTAAAAGATAATTTTTGAGTTCTACCACTTGGGTTTTCTATTAAACTTATATATCTAGCACCCCTCATTGACGGATCACAAAAAAAAGTTATAGATCTCAAGTTATAACCCTTCAAAGTAGTAAAAAGTTTCTAACTTTCAAAATATAGTTTTCATTTTCTTTAATCCAACTTTTGACACTCAAAAGGGTTAGATCTAATCATAAAACACTTATTAACATATAGATCTAAGGTTGTAGACTTCAACATCATAAACTTTATATCATCAAAAATCAAACCAAACAAAAGAAAATAAACTAGATTAAAGTTAAAATTTTGTTATACATTTGCTTGATTTCCTTTCTTCTTCTTTCTAGGGTTTGTTTATGGAACTTTGAAGCTTATAAAAACTCTCTCTCTCTCTTCTCTCTTTTGGCCGAAATCTCTCTTTGCTCTCTCTCTCTCTCTCTCTCTCTCTCTCTCTCTCTCTCTCTCTTGCTTTGTTTTGTTCTTAGCTTTCTAGGAGATAAAAGTAAAGAAAACTTTTACTAGATAATTAAGTGGGGGTATTTATAATGGATAAAATACATAGATATAATATGTGTATGTATGTATATAATCTCTCGAGATCTCCCACTCACTCTCTCTTGTTCTCTTTCCTAATCATGTTGCTTGTAGTCTTAAGATTTCTTTAGCTTGTGAATTTGGTACTAAAAGATGGCTCCATTAGAGAGATGGCACATAGCTTGAGTATAATGTAAGTTAACCCAAAATGAGAAGTAAAATCATTAGCCCACATGCTCCTTTCCTCCCCCATGTGGCCGCCCCTCTCCCTCTCTCTTTAGCCCATTTGTGATTTATTTTTCTTGCAATATTTAGCTTATCAATTGACTATTAAGTCCCTTCCAATTTGGGCCAAGCTTGGGTCATTGCATTAAATTGTTAGGCTCTCTAATAAAAATATTTAGGCCATGAAATTAGGTTAGGTCCAATACTTTTTCATTTTATTTTACCCCAAGTATTTATTTAGGGTTTCCATCCACTCATTTGTAATTTAAATAATCACTCATGTACATTTAATTATATAACCCAATTAGACTTGCTTTACTTAAGTTATAAAATTAACTAATTGAGATATATAAAATAAATCTCTTAAGGTTAGTATATATTTTAAATACTAACATTATTTTATATTATAACCCTTAAGTTATTTAATTCACATACCTAAAATATATATTAGGTTATAAATCTTTATTATTAACTCTCTTTATATGCTAAACAAATATATACACATTTAAATAATATATATATTTAAACACATACATAATCCATATAAGTCATAACATATTTATCATTATTGATAAATTCTTCTTATATTTAAATACTCACATAAATACAAATACATATCATTCTTAAATACAATTATATTAATAAATGTATTAATTTTCAAATCCCTATTTGAAATTCAAATTAGGGTTTTGATCAGTTCTTCATCTTGGCTTCCCTTTTTAGTCAACTTGTAATAATTAAATTGACTAACTTCCTTAATTCATATTGCATATGTTCAAAGTACTAATAACAATAGGAATAATAATTAATATAAAAAAAAATCATTCGTACAAATATACATATATAATCGTTTAAAAAATTCTCGGTCCTTACAGTAGCCACGCTGCTACAAGAGATTTCTAAGAAAGCTGACTTCGCCCATGCGATCCCAAATGAACTATTTAATCCTCCCCGGCGAGTTCTTCTCTGGTCGCGCCGTTCCCTAGTACAAATGGGGCTCGACCGGGGTAGGTTAGGAATTAGAGATTTTATGAAAGTTTTCAAGGCAGATTCTGGCATATTTCTACATAGAATTGGATTGATATTAGACTTAGGATTTTGTCTAGACTGAGATTTTCTTTCCAAATTGGATTCTATTTCTTTATAAAAACTTGAGTATTATTTGTAATTCCTTTTTGGATTTGGATTTCTAGTTCTCATAGGATTTAGGACCTTGTCTAGCACTATAAGTACATTGTACATTGTAATAGTCAGGGTTTGAGACATCATCTACTATCAGCTATCATACACCATTGGAGTGAAAACTTGGAAGCATGTCAGGCTAGTTTTCTTTATTCAGTTCTAAAGGGAGGTGGAACCTTGTTACAAGTAATTGATTAATTGAGTTATATTACTTATTCCTTCTTGCATGAAACTTCTTCTGATAATATGTTTTCTTTGTTTGCATGTTAATTAATCTGATTGATTTGATGTGGCCAGTTGAGTTAATTTGATCATTATCATCTGCTAGATTAGGATTGGTATTACGTGTAATTGATATCACTCTTCATCACAAGTAGTAAATTAGTAATACTAATTGTGGACAAGCTTTTGTGTATTGCTAAGATTATCAGAAAATAAGTTAAACAATTCGAGCTTATGTGTTTCTTGCTTGAATTAGCCTAATTCTCTATTTCTTAATGCTTCTGTCATATTAAATCTAGAGAGCTTATTTTAAGTTATATCACAGTTAGAATCTGGTGGAGATCTTATTTCATACAGTGACTATCTACGGAGAATTTCGGATAGCATAGCTTATTATTATCTAGGGCTAATAGTTTCATTGAAGGATAAATAATAACTACTTGATTAATTGATTGTTGTAACTTGGTGAAATCGAACTACAAAACTGAAGTTGTCACATATTTGGTTAATCTCATCAATTTAATCATGTTTTCTTAGTTTAAAACAATTTCAAAATTTCCCCATCTTTATTTAAATAGTAAAATAGATTTGAAATGACTTACTCTCTGTGGGACCGATCCTTTCTTGCTACTGTGCTAATTGTTAGAATTTTTGAAGTGAGAGTGAGGTTAATTTAGGAGTGTCAACGACAGCTCCCAACAGGATGGATTCTTTCTGAGTATCCCCACTTCAAGATGTTGGTCTTAGATTGTTGCGGATATTCCCCAAATTTCCTTAGGTATTTGTGACTTCTGTTGTTTCCGGTGCTAATCATATTTACTCCATCAGTACTATGCTGAGGTAGAGGATTTGTGTGTATATTGGGTTGCTCCGACGGTTTTATCACAACTTCCCCACTTTCTATCATGTTCTGAATCTTGTGCTACAGAGACCAACAATCCTGGGTGTCATACTCAGGAGATAGGGGTGTTCATCGGTAAAAAAACTGAACCAGTACCAAAAATACCGAACCGGTATCGATCCGAAAGTACTAGAAAAGTAAGAATCGGAACCGATACAGAATCACCAGTTTCGATACCGATTCAGTACAAAATTAGTACCGATTTTTTCGGTTCGATTTTCGGCTATATCGCATAGTAATATATATAATTATTAATAATAATTAAATAATTTTTTTTATATTAACATTTTTTTAAAAACTAAGAAATCATTAACTATTAATAATAACTAATATATAAAACTACAAACATTATTAATATATAAAAAAATTAATAAAACTACTATTATATAAAAATTATTAATATATAAAAAAATTATTTAATATATAAAATTACAAAACATTAACTATTAATTATTATAATATTAAATTTCGGTATTTTTGGTACTTTAATTTTTACCGAATTTAGAAAACTCATTACCGCTACCGGTACCGAAAAGTGTTAAAATATCAAAAAAACTGGTGCTGAAAAAATCGGTACCGAAAAAAATCGGTACTGCCGGTATCGGTATCAACCGGTTCGGTAAAAAATCGAAAAACCCAAAAACATTTGAGCACCCCTACCAGGAGATCCAGAATGATATGCACACCTCTTGCTAGGGTCGTATCTCTTGCCTTTAAGATTAGCAGGCTGGACAAGTTCAGTAATTTTCCTTTGCGCAATGAGCTGTGCCAGGACATTCTCAAGAGATTCACCGAGAGGGATGAATTCCCTGTTATGCCTATTTTCGCCAGTCCTCGGTTGTGTTAGATTTTGAGGGATTGTTGATGGTTGCAGCGGAGGGTAATTGTCTTGCATTTGGATAGGTGGAGCATTGTTGTTCCTCCTAGACTGTCTTTGTAACACCAAGGAGACATCATTTTCTTTCTTCTTATGATTCATTTTTGGTGCGCTTGCATAATTGCTTGATTGGATGGGTTCTGCTATAGCTTATAATGTCGTGAGATCATTAATCTTGCCTGCTTTCAAGCCCATTTCTGACATTTCCTCGTGCTTGATCATTTCTGAGAATGGCTTGCTTATTCCTGCTAGAACCCTTTCATAATATGGTTTATCCTGAATATCTATAAATGTCAGTCACCATTTCATTCTCGTGCATGGGTGGGTTCACTTGAGCAGCCATTTTCCTCCACCTTTGGGCATAGTCATAGAATGATTCACTGGAGAGTTTCTTGATCTTAGTGATTTGGTACCGGTCTGGAGCGAACTGAGACTGCAAGCTATATTGATTCAGGAATTTGTGGGCTAACTCTTCCCAGCTGTGGATTTTTGTGTTTTCCAATCTAGCATACCAAGTTTTAGCCTCCCTGGTTAGACTCTTTTGAAAAAGTTGCATTCTCAAGCTTTCATCTTCGGCGTAAGAGCCGAGTTCTCCTATGTAAACCTTCAAGTGAGTGTAATGGTCTCCCAGCCCATTGTATTTCTCTAATTCGGGTATTTGGAATTTCTCAGGATATTTTTCTCCTGGAAGATACATAGGTCAGAGTAATTAACGCTACCATAGGTCCTGACACCTTTCATGGTCCGTATGGATTCTTTCATAAGTTTGACTTTCCTCTGAATCTCCCCCATTTTCTTATCATCTTAAACATAGATGGGTTCCTCCATTCAGCTTCTACTTACAGCGCCTTTGGTATTCTTACTGCCAAATTTGAATATCGGGTTAGGACCTGGGGCGTTATTTGTTTTTTTGGGATTTGGACTCCTCCTTGGGTAGAGGATTCAACTTAAACCTTTGATTTTGGCTCTTGGATCAATCTACCTTGCTCTTTCAACAGGTTGGTCATCTCAACAATTTAATGTTTAAAATCTTCTAATTCTTATCGGGTCATGGAGACAGGTTTGGGTGCGGGATTCTCAAACATTTTGATTGGCGATGTTCTAACCTTTTTGGATTGGAGTAGGGTACAAGGACCAATCTACACATAAAACAGTACATAGTTTAGCCTTGTGCATCAGTAAGTATAGATGCATGCTAATGCATTTCATTTTGTAGGTTTTTTAATCTTTACCTGCAAAATAGGGGTTAACTATTTTTTTATAAAAGCAACTCGATTTAAGATAATTTAACATGGATGACATGCAATACAAAGAGTAACAGGGCATGAAGAAACCTCCCGTAACATTGTGTTTATCTAAGGTTGACCTACCCTAAGGTCACTATCATCGACTTTTTCGTATGAAGGTCCCCAGATCTTCTTATTCGCTAGGAATAAATTCAATCTTTTGATTTAAGCGAATCTAAGTGGTGCCTTTCTTGAGCCTCGCAGGGGAACACCCTCTTGAGTCCAGTAATTAACAACCGACGGGTTCGCCTCCTGGAGGAGGAAATCACACAACACACATTCATCGTGCCTCACCGCATACATATGATGACATTGTGTGAAGCACCAATATAAAGCATTTGGAGGCATTCATCCAAAACACACATTCGAATCATTCACACGACACACATATAAAAGGAAAACAACAATATTGAATGCGGCTTAATCCCTCTACGGTCCCCAGCAAAGTCGCCAAAAATTGTCGAGAATAGGAAACTTTACCTCTTTTCCTATTTCGTGTTTCCACCCCTTTTTATTTCATTATATTGATTTATTTAAGAGAGTGATATTTTAGGAAAAGACCGACATAAATGCCGATGGGGTTTTGAAAAATTAATTTTAATGATGGGCCAATTAGACAGAGTCGCCAGTTGGTATAAGTTTAAATGGATGTACCAACTCATCCGGATTTTTGAAGTTTTTGCAATATGGCCCAATATGTGACTCCATAAAATTGGTCTCCAAACCGAGATTCATAGAGTTCGAGGGCTTGCTTAAGCGAAGGGAAAGTGTTAGGCATCCCCCCCCCCCCCAACTTCTGTGAAAACACGGTTATCGCATCTTATAATTTTCCTAAATGTGAACAGTGTGTGTGTGATTTTTAAGAAAGCTTATGATATTTGAATCAAAATCATGTTAAGTGTGTTATCTTGAATATAATTCTAAGCCCTTTTTAGCCTATACGCGAAGGATTTGATTTTAGCAAAAGTTAGTTTTTAGATTTAATTTTGATAAAACATTTTGAGGTGAGATTTTGGAAAATATGGTTTTAGAACCCTTGGCCAAATATGGATCGAGATTAGTTGTTACTTTCAATTTTAACCTTAGGTTCGTCTAATATCCCGAGTCGATTTGATTTTATAAGATCTTTATTATTTTATTCCAAACTCGCTTTTGGTGATAATATATAAAATCAAACATCGAAAAGGGTCGGGACCACTTGTGGGCATGAAAGCCATCTTATCAATCATGAGCATCCGCAATCATAATTTTCACTATCACAGGGGCCTTAAATCCTCCTTCTCAAGATGAAGCCCTTGATGTCGTTTTAAGGCCCGAGGTTACATGTACAATGATTTAGATATTTATTACAATCGAGACTATGTCCATCGTGGGAATCTAGTCAAGATCCGATTCATGGATCTCAACTCCAGCATTCCTAGGTTCACATCATAATTGGAATGACAAGAAAGATCTAAACATGGGCTCCCGTAACTATCTCTTAGATTACAAAATCGAAACCAACATCGCGAGGGACTATGTGTATCGACGAGATCTATTGAAAGGACTTAGAATTAAGGACACAAGTACAAAGATCTAAGATGCCTAAGATCCATACAATTACACATTCAGGATTAAAATATGAAGAATATAAAAAATATATCTTAAACTGGCTATCAGGTGATTCAATTATTAGAGTCCCTTGACGGCGGGTAGGTGGGACCCCCTCCCCACTAGATATAGATCTATAGTTTTGCGGAGTGATCAACATTAACTTAAAACATTGGAAATAACTTGATCTAAACTAGATTCAAGTCAATCTAGCATAAAGATTCAAACTTTAAGCTTAAGAATCGAGAACTGGCTAGATCTGGGCTAAATCTAGGATAGATCTAGTAAAAAGATTTAATTTTTAACAACTTATAAGCAAAATAACAGGTAAAACAAGGTATATCTATAGAAAATCCACGAATATATATATATATATATATATATATCAAAACTTGAACGAGATCTAGGCACAATAATCAATAAAACACAAGAGATCTAATATATCTATATTAAATATACAAGAGGATTGGATCTTTCACCTTGGGAAATGGAGGAACAAGCTCTCTAGCCTTGAATCTATGCTATTACACTCAAATATATGAGAGATATACCTAACAAATACTAGATTGATATGTAATCTAGAGATTTTTTACTCTAAAATTCGAGCCCCTCTCTCTAAAACTTTCTCTCTCTCTCTAAAACTATTCAAATGTGCTCCTCTCTTCAGAAATGAGTTGAGATCGTCCATTTATAGGCATCAGGGACCAGTCACAAATGCATCTGTGGCTGGCCCTGGTGGGTCCCTCGACCTCAATTTTCGTGTCGTACAGTCAGTTCGCATGATGTTTGTTAAAATGTTCATAACTTTCAATCCGGAAAGAGCTGGGAGACGTGTCATACCATTTTGGAAAGCTCTTTCTGAGAGCTACGCAATGACATAGAGTTTCAAAAATTCTGGATTCGAGAAGATAGAGGAAAAAATCAAAAAAGCATCTTCCAAAATCTGTGAGATAGTTAATTATCTCGCCTTGAGTAGTCTTGAGCTCGGGGATCATTATGGTGGTTCTTTTGACCTTATCCTCAACTAAGTGATCTTTGTTAGATTATCTTGATGTCGGGGGGAAATGAAATTTCGGGTGTCTACAAGGGGATGATTGTTTGGCTGGTAAGGGGATTGTCATTCTAAGAGTTCTTCTTGCCATTTGCACCTTCATATGGAGAAAAGTGGAATTTCCTCTTAAATTGATGCTGAATTTCTAGCAAGAACTTCTCATTTTTGGCTCTCCTCTCGTTTGTTGTGATCAGTATACCTTCATCATCAATTACTTTGTCAAAGGCTCCATCAACCTTAAGTATCAAAAGATCTGACACATGTGCAGTGATTTTATTCAGTGGATCTCTAAAACTAGAGCTGCTGAAATTTTACATAAGGATGGTTAATAGGTGGGTTGTAACTCTCTTGTATGAATTTATTCTCTTGGAACTGCCAGAGTAGCCTAATCCGGCCCTTCCTAGTTGAGTGGGTATCTGGATTATGTCATTGACTCCTTGACCATCTTTACCCAATCCTTAGCTTGGCTGGAATTGTCTGGTGATCATTTCCTGAGCGACCGACAATCACCTTCGAGGATACCCTTTGTTTTAAAGCAGGAGAACCTACAAAATAGTACTGGGTTATGCTCACTTCAAATGCTTAGAAATTGACAGGCTCTACCCCTTCGTTCAAACCAATCGAGGGAATATTTCTTTCGAGCTGGGAGAGATACTTGAGCTCTACCAAAATGGTTACCAAGTTACCATTAACGATATATTGTAGTTGTTAATGGAGTGTAGATGGAACTACCCCAGCCATGTGGATCCATGCCCATCCCAGCAACAAGTTGTATCCGGTAGTGATATTCAACACATGGAATAAGATATTGAAGGTATATGGACTTATCTCCATGGGAAGCTCAATTTCCCCCACGGTGTCTCTCCTCGATCCGCCAAACACTCTAACCACCACGTAGCTGCTTCGGATTCAATTGAGGTTGATCTTCATCCTTTTTAAGGTGTCGTAAGGGCAGATATTTAGGGTGAATCCTCCATCGATCAGTACACCGCCTAACACGTATCATGTTGATATGACTACGATGTGCAATGGTTTGCCATGTCTGGTCCCTTCGATTGAAATATCATCTTTAGTGAAGGATATCACATTATTGTCGAGGATATGACTGATTAGCTGGTGGAACTTCTCTGTGTCCATATTTTTAGGGAGATGCGCTTCTTCCAATACCTTGACCAGTATTTTGCGGTGATCCTGGGAAGCCAATACCAAGTCGAGGATGAAGATTTGGGTTAGTGCCTCCTTTAGCTTTTTTACCACTTTTACCTTATTGTGTCCCATTTTAGTGAGGAAATCAATCATCTTTTCCTTGGATACCTCACTCACAGGCTTCCTTGCAGGTTACAATACTTGTTTTGGCAGGTACAAAGGGTTATTTTTGGGCAAGATGGTTACACCGTCGGATGTTTCCCCAATTTCCTTCCCGTAATTCCAAGGGACTATCTTCAAGCTGACGACAGGAAATTGAGATCTTGACATCAATATTAGAGGTTCAGGAGCGTCTACTTCCACAGGTATATTTTTTGCTTCACTTGTCATTCCTTGAATTATCAGAGGAGTAGTATAGGTGCCTTCCACATAGGTGATAATAGCCACTACCTCATCTGAACTTTCTGTTTCTTGGGGATACATCAACCCTTTCATTTCTGGCATGCTTTCTCCGATGGTAATAACCTCGATATCACTCACCACATTTAGCTCCCCAGTCTCAATTAGATTCTGAATTTTATGCCGGAGGGCCCAACATTCTTATGTGGTGTGGTCGGGAGTGTTTGAATAATAGAAGCAGATCTTTGTGGGATCATATCTCTTTGATCGAGGGTTTTTGGGTGGCAATAGCTCTATAATCTTCCCTTTCTAATTAATAGATGCAATATCTCTTCT
This sequence comes from Panax stipuleanatus, assembly GCA_020205555.1. Lineage (NCBI taxonomy): Eukaryota > Viridiplantae > Streptophyta > Magnoliopsida > Apiales > Araliaceae > Panax > Panax stipuleanatus. The sequence continues at coordinate 13,071,752 of CM035118.1, read as the reverse complement.
TTCGACTGATCCAAATGAGTAAACTTCTTATTCATAGCTAACTTGTGATTCAAATTTTCTTTGCTTTGGAAACTTGATTCTCTTGCAATTTTTTCCATTCATCTCCTTTGTTCATAAAGTCTGGTTTGGTCCTCTTTTGTAATTGGGATGACCTTAGGAGAAGTCATGGTTGATTTGTTCTGGCGATTTGGCTGATCATTTGGCGTGTGAGCTGGTGTTGATACACGACCAATTCTGCCAGTTACTTTATCTGTACTCTGATCATAGCCATCTCTTGCTTTACCGGATGGCTTCTTTCTAAGTATCCCCACTTCAAAATGTTGGTCTCAGATTTTTACGGATATTCCCCAACTTTCCTTGGGTATTTGTGACTTCTGTTGTTTCCGATACTAATCATATTCACACCTTCAGCATTATATTGAGCCAGAGGGTTAGTGTGGACATTAGGCTGCTTAGGTTGTTTTTGCATGATCTCTCCACTTTCTATCATGTTTTAAATCTTGTGCTTCAGCGACCAACAGTCTTCGGTATCATGACTAGAAGATTCAAAATGATATACGCATCTCTTGCAAGGATCGTATCTCTTGCCCTTAGGATCAACAGGTGGGGCAAGTTTGGTATTTTTCTTTTGTACAATGAGTAGTGCCAATACATTCCCAAGAGAATCACCGAGAGAGGTGAATTCCTTGTTACACCTATTTTCGCCAATTCTTTGTTCTGTTGGATTTTGAGGGATTGTTGGTGGTTCAGACAGAGGGTAATATCATTGCCTTTGTATGGGCAGAGCGTTGTTATTCCTCCTAGACAATCCTTGTAATACACCAAGGAGGCATATTCTTCTTTCTTCTTATTGGTTCTTTTGGGTGCACTTGCATATTTGCCTGATTGGATGCGCTCTGCTACAGCTTTTAATGTTATGAGATCCTTGATCTTGCCTGCTTTCAATCCCACTTCTTCCATTTCTCCGTGATTGGTTATTTCTAAGAATGGCTTACCTATACCTGCTAGAACCCTTTCATAATATGGTGCATCCTGAATATCTATAAAGGTCATCACCATTTCATTCTTGTCCATAGGCGGGTTGACTTTAGCAGCCATTATCCTCTACCTCTGGGCATATTCACAAAATTATTCACTGGATAGCTTCTTGATTTTGGTGATTTGGTACCGGTCTGGAGCCAGCTGAGACTGAAAGCTATATTGATTTAGAAAGGTGTGGGCTAACTCTTCCCAGCTGTGGATCTTTGTGTTATCCAGTCTAGCATACCAGGTTTAATCCTCCCCGGTCAAACTCTTTTGAAAAAGTTACATTCTTAAGCTTTCATCTTCGGCGTAGGATCTGAGTTCTCCTATGTAAATCTTCAAGTGAGTGTAAGGGTCTCCCAGCCCATTGTACTTCTCGAATTCAGGTATTTAGAACTTCTTAGGATATTTTGCTCCTGGAAAAGAATACAGGTATAAATAATTAACACTGCCATCGGTCCCGACACCTTTCATGGTATGTATGGCTTCTTCCATCAGTTTGACTTTATTCTTGAATCTCGCCTGTCTCCTTGTCATCTTGAACATAAATGGGTTCCCCTATTCCGCTTCCACTTGCAGCATCTTTGGTATTCTTGCTGCCAAATTGGAATATCAGGGTAGGACCTTGGAAGTCATTCATTTTGATTGGGATTTTGGTTTCTCCTTGAGTAGAGGATTTAGGTTGAGTCTTTGACTTTGGCTCTTAGGTCAATCTACACTGCTTTTTTAACAAGTTCATTTTTTCGGTAGTTTGCTTTTTAAAATATTCAAATTCATCCCGGGTCACGGAGACAGGTTCGGGTTCATGATTCTCATACATTTTAATTGGCAGTGTTCTGACCTTCCTAGATCAGAGTTGGGTACGAGGACTAATTTACATAAAAAATAGTACGTAGTTTAGTTTTGATACATGGAAAGTACATATGCATATCAATGCATTAAATTTACTTTGAGTTTTTTTAATCTTTTCCTGCAAAACAGGGGTTAGTTGTTTTTTTTATAAAACCAACTTGATTTAAGATGATTTAACATATATTCATGCTATGTAAAGAGTAATAGGACATGAAGAAACTTCCAGTAACGTTGGGTTTATCTGAAGCTGATCTACCCTAGAGTTACTCTCGCGGGCTTTTTCGCATAAATCTGATCTTTCAATTGGACCGGATCTGAGTAGTGCCTTTCTTGATCCTTGCTGGGGAACACCCCCTTGAGTCCAGTAATCAACAACCGACGGGTTTGCTTCCTGATGGAGGAATCACACAACATACATTCATCTTGCCTTACCACATGCATATGATGACATTGTGTGAAGCACTAAAGCATTCGAAAATACAAGGCATTCATCACATATACATTTGAATCATTCACACGACACATAGATAAATGGAAAACAATAAGATTAAACGAAACTTAAGCCTTCTAACTTCCCAGCAGAGTTGCAAACTCTCGTCTAATAATATTTTAATTCACTTCTTAATATTATTAATTACTTAATAATATCTTAATCATTTACAAATATTATTAACCCTTTAATAATATTTTAATCATTTACAAATAGTAATAATTATTTAATAGTATTTTAATCATTTACAAATATTATTAATCTTTTAATAGTATTTTAATCACTTACTAATAGTATTAATCTTCTAATAATATTTTAATCAATTACTAATGTTATTAATCATTTAATAATATTTTATTCAATTAATAATATTATTAATCATTTAATAATATTTTAATCACTTTTTAATATTATTAATCCTTTAATAATATTTTAATTATTTATAAATATTATTAATCTTTTAATAATATTTTAATCACTTACTAATATTATTAATCATTTAATAATATTTTATTCACTTTATAATACTCCCTCCGTTCCGAAAAAATTATCGTTTAAGGTTTTGGCACATGGATTAAAAAAGTCATTTAATACTAGTAAAATTTATTTGAAATTCCATCACTACCCCTTTATGGAAAATTAAAAACTATTAATACAATGAAGAGAATTTATTGGGACAATGAGAGAAGATAGGGGTAATATAGGAAAGTAAATAATTTATTCTTCTAGAAAGTTGTAAACGACAAACATTTTAGAATAAATTTTTTCTTCTAAAACGACAATCTTTTAGGAACGAAGGGAGTATTATTAATCATTTAATAATATTTTAATTATTTACTAATAATATTAGTCATTTAATAATATTTTAATCATTTATAAATAATTTTAATTTAATTTTTTATCTCTAATTACTATTTAATTTATTTAACAAACATATCAGACCATTCATAGATCATTTTATTAAAAATAACTAAATTACCCTCATATATTCTTAATACATCATATATTGATCATTAGTCAATAAATCACTTTAACAAGTTTTATAACTTAATTTTCTCAATTATCCTTAACTTAATCATAGGCATTAAAAATATCAAATCAACTTATTATTCTTATATCTTCTGGAAAAACTTAATATATAATATTTTAGTCACAAAATAATTATAATTTTTCAAGCTCATTTCCTATTTTTAAATAGGCTAAAACAATCCAAACGGCAACCTTTATTAAAAATTATCATTTTATCCAAAAATTCTGAAATTTGTACAGTAGCTTTATCTCATCAAAGAATGATTCCAATAAAAAAATTATAATTTGTCGGGCTCTATATTTTGAGTTATAACAATTTTGATTTAAAATCGCACTTTCTTGCACAGTCCATAACTCCATCTCAGGATATCGAAAAATGCTCATATTTGGACAACAACTATTTAACTTGATATCTTAACATACCACAAAAGACCAGAATTTTTAAGGCCTTCTAACTAGCCGAAACAACCCTCATAAAAACATGGACAGTAGGTTTTTAGGGTTTTCCCTAATTTTTTCGGTAGAAACTGTTTTACTAAAAATCACACTACAATTGACTCGTTTAACATTTTTGAGTGATTCCACTTGGTTTCATCAGATAACTCATGTATATAACTATTGGAGTTGACGGATCTCAAAAATAATTTACAGATCAAAAATGGTAGTGGTCCAAAGTGGACTGAAATTCTAGTGTTTTAAGTCCAAAAATAGTTTTTATTCTACTTTGTCATCCAAGCTAATCAACACTTAAAATGACTTTATCTAACCATGAAACATCATATAACACATAGATCTACTATCATATGAGTTAAGAAACATAAACTCAACATTTGATTTAAAACAACCACAAAAATACATATAGATCTAACTAGGTTTTAGGTTTAGAAAACTTGTAAACCTTGTTTTGGTTGCACTCCTTCTTCTCCCAAAATAAGTTATGAACCTTGATAGCATGAAGAAACTCTTCTCCTCTTCCTCCCTTAAAGCTCACGGCATCCCCCTCCTTTCTTTCTCTCTAATTTTTTCTCTCTTTAGCTTTTTGGAAGCTTAGGAAATGAAAGTGAACCAAACTTTTTGTTAGCACAAGAAAGGGGTGCTATTTATAGGCTATGAAATTATATACATATAACATATATATATATATATATATATATACATATATACATAATCATTCCATATCTCCTAATTTCTTTGTCATCCCCCATTTTATGGATGTCCATTTATTAAGCTAACTTAAGTAGGGAACAAGGGCTAGGGAAGTTAGTAATTAAGTAGCTTTGAAAATTAGGAAAAGAAACATTTATGAGCCCATGTGCTTCCCTCCCCCCTATTTCCTCCCATTTTGATTTTCTTTAAATGCTTAAATGCTCATTTTTATCTCCTAGAATTTCCATCTCATTTGGGCTAGGGTTTGGGCCACTTAAATTATTTATTTGGGCTACATTTGGGCCACATTAATTAGCATATGCCCAACATATTAATTTACCTTACCCTAGTTATTTAATTAGGATTTCTAGTCCACTTACATTGGACTTTAAATAATTACTCATATTATTTTAATTGCATAATCCAATTAGACTTGCTAATAATTAGGTTTAAAATAATTAATAGATTGAGATATTAAAAATAAATCTCTTAGGTTAATTCACTGGTATATATTTAAATACTAGAACCCTTCAATAAATACCTTAGGTTATTTAATTCTCATACCTAATATATATAATTAGGTTACAAGGATTTTCCTTTCCATTACTCTTATATGATAAATAAATATCTACATGCACATATATTCATTCCATTATATACACACTCTACATAAGTCATAAAGTTTTCTACTTCATTGATAAATAATTAATATATTCATTTACAATATGACATAATATTCTTGGTTATTACAATCTTAATTCTTCTTTGGACTTTTATTAAGTTTCTAACACTTGACTACTAGGTTAGGCTTAATTTAATTACCATCACAATACATAGTTTATCTCTTCCCAATTTAATATTTTTGGGTTCTCTTAAATTACCATTCAAGGCTTAACTTCCATGAGCTTGTTTAATTAAGCTTTCCATTATTCTTGTATGATTAATTTAATTAATCACTCCTCTTGTTTGGCTAAAATATAGATAGCACATCTCTAAGTATATATGTATCTATATATACATATTCACTTTAACCTTATAATATTTCTTTATTTAAAATTTATTTCCTTAATAATTTTCCACATACATCATTATAAAAATTTCTTACATAATCTCTTTCATCGATTAATTCATTTAAATTTAAAGGTATCATAATACATTATTCTTAATATACCTCCAAGTATAAATCCATTCTAGGTTTTTGAATTTTTCATAACCCATATTTTCTCACATTTAGTCCCTAACACATTGATTTGGTTCAAATGTTTACTCATTCTCCACATATCTCACTTCTATTCTTTATCTTCTCATTTCTTATTCTTCAACATTTCTATTATTCACATTAAATTTTCTCTACATTCTTTCAAATATCAAACCGTATACGTTCTTCTTTTAAAAAAAATTAAGCATTCCTCTACTTTCAAATCTAGGTTTTAAACTCTAACCTTTAATTTAATCATTCAAGATCTTATTTACAAGTATAAATTTTCGGGATGTCACACAGGGAATGGAGTAATGGTCCGAGATAGTTACTATAGTAGTACTCACTATGTTGTAAAATAGTGTGGCAATAATTTTAATGAGTACTTAATTTGAGTGTGGATATTTTTGTATTATATACGTTACAATATTTGTATTGAAAACTCACAGTTTAGGTGTTGTCGTATTTTGCATGACAAGTTAATAGTAATAAGTAGGAAAATTTGTATTTGAATTTTTGTAGTATATATTTGGCGACTCAAAATGGGTTGTGTGGACCTATTTTGGGGGGCGTCACAGTTGGTATCAAAGCTTAGGGATATGATCTCTATTGGAGATCTGGGATTAAAATAGGAGGGGAGAGATGAATAAAATCATTTGCTAGTGTGTCCTACCTAAAGCTAAATCTCGTTATTTAATTAGTCGGTTGAGATATAGGTATAAGATATGACATGTCAATTTCTTTAACTAATCTCTGTTTTGTGATCACATTTCAGAATGGCATCTGAAAATCAAGAGATGAACTATGAGACAATTGTGGCTGAGAATCAGGAAGCTACAAATAATACTGCTGCAAACTCAGAAAATTATGATGCTAACAACATGATGAATGATGGGTTTTTCAGAAACTTCATGAAATTTTTTGCAGAACCAGGCGAAATAAACTACTACTCATAATACCAGTAGAAACGTAGGTAACTCACGTATGGTCACTGCCAAAGTAGTTCAAGGAATTAGGACCACCTGATATTCTTGGAAAGCCGGACCCACTCAAGGCAGAGACGTGGCTCAAACAAATGACAAAGATATTTGATGTACTGCGTTGAGCTGATTATCAAAAGGTTCCCTTTGCTACCTTCATGTTACGAGGAGAGGTAGACTACTGGTGGGAATCTGTGAAGCATACACATCATTCAGCACCTGATATGTCTTGGGTAGAGTTTCAAGAGCTATTTAATGAAAAGTATTTTCCGGAAAGCATTTGTCATATGAAGGAAGTGGAATTTATTAAGTTGGAACAGAATAATATGACCGTCTCACAATATGAAGCCAAATTTACCGAGTTATCCTTATTTGTGCCCCACTTAGTGGATAATGAAGAACGCATGACCCGAATGTTCTTGCAAGGTTTGAAATTTGAGATTCATCAACATCTTATTTCTTATAAATTTCGTTTATATTCAAATATTATGGATAAGGCTCAATTGGTGGAACGAGAAAAAGAAACATTGCAACCAGGAGATAACAACCGACAACGAGAGAGAAACTACCATAATAATCGTAATCATGGCAATAACCATCAGAATAATGAGAACCCGTGAGGAGGGAATTATCATGCTAGAAATGGTAACCACTTTAGTGGTAATTCTGGCCTGGATAATAGAAGAAGTGAGTCGAGTGGAAACAACTTTAAGCATAGGAGATTCAACAATGATAACAGAAAGACATCGACAGCAGCACCAGCACCAGTTTCTAGAGGAGGAGAACAACCACCAATCAGATATTACAAATGCAGACATGAGGGACAAATCAGTCCAAACTGTACACAGCAATCTAAGGTGTGTTATAGTTGTGGAAAGGAATGTCACATAGCTTGATTGTGCCCTATAACAAAATCAAGTCCAGCTGTAATGGTGACACCAAAGGCTGTTACAGACAAGTCAAACTCTATGGTGTAGGGGAGAGCTTTTGTCGTAACCTCCCAAAATCATAACCGGTAAGCTAATTATAAACTCTCACGAAGTCTATACCTTATTAGATATTGGTTCTACCCACTCTTTTATTTCACCTTCTTGTGCTCAACATTTAAACTTGACTCCTGAGAAATTAGGTTTTGACTTATCTGTTAAAACTCCGTTAGGAGAAACCTTCATTACATCCACTATTTATAAATCTTGTTTGATTCAAATCAGAACCCTCACATTACCCGTTGATTTAATCTCTTTGAAAATACTTGAATTTGATGTGATTTTAGGAATTGACTAGTTAACTACTCATCATGCTAAAATTAATTTTTTTTGTAAGGTCGTTAGTTTTCATATTCCTAACCAACCTGTTATGCGAACTCAAGCAACCAAACAATTGAAATCAATCACTATCCCCTCAAGCCATAAAGTCATTCGTTTATTGAAAAACAGATGTCAAGTTTTCTTAGCCCATGTACACCGATTTGAACAAAAATAGGTCAGATTTGAATGATATTTCCGTTGTTAATAAATTCCCTGATGTATTTCCCGAAGAACTTCCTAACCTAACCCCAGAATGTGAAATTGAATTTTGTATTGACCTTAAACCCGGTACAAAACCCATTTTCAAAACCCCATATCGAATGGCTCCTATTGAACTTCAGGAGTTAAAAGCTCAATTATAGGAATTGTTAGACATTGGCTTCATTCGTTCTAGTACATCTCCTTAGGGTGCTCCTGTTTTATTCGTAAAGAAGAAAGACGGAAGTATGAGACTCTACATTGACTATCGAGAGTTGAACCATGTCACCATCAAGAATAGGTACCCATTACCTCTGTTTGACCAGTTGCAAGGTACTCAATTCTTTTCAAAGATCGATCTTCGTTCTGGATATCATCAATTAAAGATTAAAACTGATGACATTCCAAAGACTGCCTTTAGAACTCGATATGGGCATTATGAATTCCTATTCATGTCTTTTGGATTGACTAATGCTCCTGCTACCTTCATGGATACGATGAACCGAATATTCAAGGAATATTTGGATCATTTTATGATTGTCTTTATTGATGACATCCTCATTTACTCTAAAAGCCGCGAAGATCATGAGTAACACTTGAGGCTAATACTACAAAAGCTTCATGAAAACAAGCTATATGCCAAATTGAAGAAAGGCGAGTTCTGGCTTGAGAAAGTAGCATTTCTTGGGCACGTGATATCGAAATATGAAATATCAGTTTAATCGGCGAAGATTGAAGCAATATAAAGTTGGGATCAACCTAAGTCAGTAACCGAAGTACGTGGATCTCTAGGCCTAGCTGGTTCTTATCGGAGATTCGTAGAAGGATTTTCTTGAATCGCCACTCCATTAACTCAGTTGACTCGAAAAGACACAAAATTCGAATGGAGCGAGGAATGTGAGAAGCGCTTCCAAGAACTCAAGAAGAGACTCATTTTAGCACCTATTTTGACAATACCATCAGGTTCGGAGGGATTTGTCATCTACAGCGATGCTATAAACAGAGGTCTAGGTTGTGTTCTCATGCAACACGAAAAAGTCATAGCATATGCCTCTCAAAAACTCAAAGAATATGAGAAGAATTATCCTACTCATGATCTAGAGTTGGCAGCAGTCATTTTTGCGTTAAAGATCTGGAGATACTATCTGTATGGAGAGAAAGTGGAGATCTATACAGATCATAAAAGCCTTAAATATTTCTTCACCCAAAAGGAACTCAACATGCGGAAAGGACGTTGGCTTGAGTTGTTGAAATATTATAACCATACCATCTAATACCATCTTGGAAAGGCAAACTGTGGTAGCTTACGCGTTGAGTAGAAGATCATATACGGGTACGAGTGCGATATTGTCAACACAAAGGCCCATTTTGTTTAACTTACAAAAGATGAAGATAGAATTAAAGACTCCAGGGACCCACGTGAAGATGGCAAATATACAAGTACAACCGACTTTAATCGATAAAGTTAAAGTTTCTCAAGCTACAGACCCATAGTTGGTGAATATGAAGAAGAAAGTGCAAGAAGGTGTTGTTCCAGAAGCAAGGATCGACAAGGAAGGGATAATTCTAGTCAATTCAAGACTTTGTGTCCCTAACGACCCTGACTTAAACTATAAAATCATGATAGAGGCACACAACACATTGTTCGTAATCCATCCTGGAAGTACCAAAATGTATCATGATCTTCAACATACATTTTGGTGGAGCAATATAAAGAGAGAAAGTGGAGTTTATCTCAAGGTGTTTAACTTGTTAACGAGTCAAGGCAGAGCATCAAGTGTCAAAGGGTCCATTGCAGCCACTTGAGATTCTAGAATGGAAGTGGGAACACATCAACATGGATTTTGTGACGGGTCTTCCCAAGGTTTCAAGGCATAGACACAATTTGGGTCATTGTCGATAGATTAACTAATTCTGCTCATTTCTTGCCCATACAAGAGAACTATTCACTTGAGCATCTGGCTAGTATGTACATAAATGAGATTGTAAGACTGAATGGTATGCCAATATCTATAGTTTTTGATCGAGACCCTAGATTCACTTCATAATTTTGGGTCAGCTAGCAGAAAGCTATGGGCACTGAATTACGATTCAATTCTGCATACCATCCCCAAACGAACGGACAATCAGAAAGGACTATCCAAACTCTTGGAGATCTATTGAGACTCTTTGTACTAGACTTTAAAGGAAGTTAGGACAAGTACTTACCATTGGTAGAATTCTGATACAACAGTTATCAAGCAAGTATAGGCATGGCTCCATTCGAGGCGTTATATGGACGAAAGTGTTATTCTCCAGTATGCTGGGACGAAGTGGGTGAAGCAACGTTGTTAGGACTAGAGTTGGTACGCATGACTACAAAAAAGATTCAAATGATCCGGCAACGTATACAAACAGCACAAGATCGACAAAAGAATTATGATGATCTTCATCGAAGGGACATGGAATTCAATGTCAGAGACTATGTATTATTACGTGTTACTCCATGGAAAGAAGTTACGAGATTCAGAAAGAGAGGAAAGCTCAACCCTCGATTTATTGGTCCATTTGAAATCCTCGATCGAGTAGGAATTTTGGCCTACAGACTCACATTACCACCAAGCATGTCTCATGTTCATAACATTTTTTACATATCCATGCTACGTAAATATGTGAAAGACTCAAACCACATTATTAAATTAGAACCAGATGAGATAGCGAAAGATTTAACGTATGAGGAGATACCTATCAAGATCTTGGATAAGAAGGAAAAGATTCTACGCTCAAAGGTTATACCCCAAGTCAAAGTTTTATGAAGAAACCATGATATTGAGGAAATGAACTAGGAGTTAGAATCTGAAATGAGAGCAAGGTATCCTCACCTCTTTGAAATACCAGGTACGTACATCAATTTCGAGGATGAAATTTCATAAGGAGGGGAGGTTGTAAAATCCTAATTTTTTATGAATAAGATTTAATTTTTTCTAAATATTATTCTAAATAGTAAGGTGTTAATTTAATAAATGTTATAGTTATGGGTGATATGTGCAAATTATACAAAGTAAACAGTTGTCGAAAAATATTTATTTTGTCGGGGAATATTCGTACGACGGCGCTAAAATAACCAACCATTGGTGGTAGGGGTGCTCAAAATTTTCGGTTTTTTCGATTTTTTACCGAATCGGGCGGTACCGATTTTTTTCGATACCGATTTTTTTGGTTTTTTTATACTTTTCGGTACCGGTACCAGTTCTTAAATTTTTGAATTCGGTAAAACTGAAAAACTGAAGAAAAAAAAAACCGAACTTTGAGTAACAGGTCAGTTAGCCATCCTTTCAATTTTCAAGGACCATGAAAGTAAAGAAAAAGAGTTCAATGGAGTTTCATTTTGTTCTTATTACAAATATTTACTAGCATGCTCCCTTCACACGAGCAACAATAGTCGGTGGGCCTTGACTCTTCCATTTGACTCCTTCTTTATTCAGAGCATTATGAACACCTAGACTTAGATATTCAAGTTTTTGAAAAAACAGAATAAAATTGAAAAGACCCTTTATGCAGTCCTTGGTTGTTCGAAAGAAATATATCATTTTTCAACAAGTAAAGAAGAGCATTATTTGGCTTTTAAATTCTATTTAGTGTATCTAAGATGTTCCGGTCTTTGGTTGGTTCTAATATAAATCACAATTGATACAAATCATTCAATTTTAATTGATACAGTTAATCCCAACTATTAAAAATGTATGCTATCTAAAATTTCTAGCATGCATGAAATTGTAACAGTATAGATTTTTAAATAAATAATACTAACACCAATATTAATAATAATAATAATATATAAAAAAAAGAAATGGTAGATTACAAAAAAAAATGGTAGATTACAAAAAGAAATGTAGATTATAAAATAAAATGGTAGATTATAAAATAAAATTCTATTAATATATAAAAAAAATTCTTAGTTTTAAAAAAATTTATTAATATAAAAAAATTATTTAATTATTTAATTATTGCGGTATAACCGAAAATCGAACCGAAAAAACTGAAATCGATTTTGTACCGAACCGATACCAAAACCGATTTTTCGGTACCGGTATCGGTTCTTGGTTTTCCAGTATTTTTGGTTCGGTACTAGTTCGATTTTTTGGGTACCGGTTCGATTTTTTACCGATGAGCACCCCTAATTGGTGGGCCCCACAACAGAATAATTGTCGGATATAGAAAGCGACAGAAATAACCTTTTTAAAATTTGGCGACACAACTTTTACCATTAACTGTTAAATACTTGGTAATAAAATAACAGTATCACACGCTATTCCACAGTAGTACACGGTATTCCACAGGAGCACACAAGTATTGCACAATAATTCATATTATTGATTCAATAATTGCTACAGTGATAATTGTATAGTATTTCATATTATTAACTTAATAATTGTCACAGTAACAACTTAACAGTATTTCACATTATTAAATTAATAATTATCACGACACAGTAACTCATATTATTAAAATGATATTATTAGTTAGCATTATTGGCAATGTCTAGAAAGTTATGTCGAGGAAAGGGGTTAGGCTATCTAACTGTGCGCTAGTAAGGAAAAATCCTTATCGAAAAGTCCCCTCTTTCTTGGAAATGATCTAGTTGTCAATATTGCAAGTCTATAATATTCATGGTGAATAATTATTAAAATATTGAAAATATGCTGATTAAAGATATTTAATGTGCACATGTTCAAAGAATAACATTTTCCTATTGCATCTTTGATTAATCATATTGCCATTTTGTAAAATGAAAGGACCTCAAGAGCATCCTACAATAGTAGTTTGATTATTATTATTTTTCTTTGGGACCTGAAATAAGGAGAAACTTTCAATGTTAGGATATAAGGTATTGTTTTTTTATGAAACTATGAGTAAATCATGGAGATTATGTGTAAGAAGAATTGTTGGAATTGTGGTTGGTAGTAGACATGGGGGCCACTTTAGTGGTGGAAATTGAATGTTTGGTGCATGGGAACAAAATAGTTGGTTGGTGGCCGCAAACATTTTTCAAACTTTGCCTAATTATTTGCCAAACTTTGCCTAACCTTCTCCCTCCATTGCACTATAAATAGGTTGCTCGGATAAGCAACCAAGACCAACACTATCACAATACAAAAACTTTTCTAAATATTGTTAGTATAATATTGAGAGTATTTTTTTTAGTATAAGTATACTTTAAGTATAGCTAATAGTGCCAGATTTTCTCAGGATAATCTTCTTTATGCCAATCAGATCTAGTCTTCTACTAAGGATAAATGATATTATTTTCTTTCAATACTCATAAGGGGTATCATTTTCTTTCATACTCCATATTATGTAAGTGATATTATTTCAATTTATATTCCTAAATTTAAACTTACTTTGGTAAGTATTGCTTCTATAATTCGTGAAATGATTATAAATTTCTTAAGGTTTGCGCTTCATCTAATATCATTTCACTTGAATATTTTATTCACTTGAACTTTCTTATTAAATTTTAATATATTCATGCCAGAGTACTATTCATGTCGGAGTACTATTCACGATCGAGTGCTATTAACGACGAAGTTAGCCTTTTCTGTCTAAATTATCTTTGAAATATGAATCTTGAATATCATTCTTGAATTTGAATCCATATTTTGGTCATCATGTTGACAATTTGGACATTTTTATACTCTGGATAAATTAAATTATAAATCTCTAATGTTTATTTTTGATCTTATTATTCTTATTATTTCTATTCATCCTTTATATCATTGCCATCATCCTCGGACTTAAATTTGTGGTGGAAATTTATCTTTAGCACGTAGTGCAAAGATGAATTGTTGATTGGTATGATTATGACCATGAATTATTTATTGGTATGATCATGACCTTTAGTGTTACAGATAAAGGCTTGTGGTGAGAGTTCTATTTGGCCCGTAGTGCAAAGATGGACTGTTGTTTGGCATGATTATGACCACTGGTGATATAAAAAAATATCTTTGGCCCGTAGTGCAAAGACAAACTGTTGATTTACATAATTATGAGCAGAAACTGTTGATTGGTGTTACAGGGATAAAATATTGATGATGAATTTTTAAATCATAAAAGATAGTAGACATCATGCTCTACTTCACTCTTCTAATGGATTGTTTGTTTCGCAACAGTTATCGTTGAAAACTTATATTGTTTATAAATCTTTGATTTATAATTGTTGAAGACTATAGATAATTTATTCTTCACTATTTTATTCATAATATTTTTTATTGGGCTATTTGAGCTCACACTTTTCTTTTTTGTTCCTCTCTGGAAATGAGAGTGTAGCTGGGACTAGTCGGAGAATGGAGTAATGGTCCGAGATAATTGCTATAGTAGTACTCACTATGTTGTAAAATAGTGTGGCAATAATTGCAATGAATACTTAATTTGAATGTCGATATTGTCGTATTATATACATTATAATATTTGTATTGAAAACTCACAGTTTATGTGTTGTCGTATTTTGCACGACAAGTTAATAGTAGTAAGTAGGAAAATTTGTATTTGGATTTTTGTAATATGTATTTAGCGACTCAAAATGGGTTGTGTGAACCTATTTGGGGGGGGGGGCGTCACAATCCCTCTCATGCTTTGACATAATTCTTTTAAAGTGTTACTTAACATTCCGTTAAATATTTAAAAGGCCTTTCATTTCATCACATTATGTGTATAATGTTCACAAAATTTAAATTAAGTCTCCCTTGGCCATGCTTATAAAAGCTCTTTACTGGGTCTAGTCTATCACCGGCGCGGTCGCACCACTTTTGACCTTGCTACCAGCGCGGCAGCGCCCAACTACAAATTTAGTTTTCTCAGTACGCGATTTCAAACTTGTTTCCATCCAAAACTCCTATTTCCTTCATATAAGGTCCAAATTAACTAACCTTTGATTCTATAAGCTCATTAACCACAAAAAAATACATCTACAAAACAATTCAATATCTCATAAACCATTTTAAAAACTCAATTTCAGTTTTCAAACTATATTTTCATGTTTTAATATGTTTTACAAAATTCTTCGCCACGAATTCGTTTTAACTCCGTTTTGATTCATATAAATTGGGTTGTTTTCCCGAGGAGTACAGCATACATCCTTCAATTAAATTCTTTAAACACAGCAACATAACCATAATAATCCTTAAAATAGGCCACAATGACCAAAATTAGTCCAAATGTCCATTTTCCTTCCTCTTTACATCTAAATTCAGATTTGTTTGCTTTAATTTCACTTGTATGCTATTATCAAATCATCTAACAGTTTATCTATCAATTGCAATCACCCAATTGAATTTTCTCCAACTTAATCAACCAAAACAATTTCTAACAGAAAACTTAAGGAATAAAGATCAGAAGTTTTAGAATATCTTTCTTACCTCTCGAATCTTCCTTAGCTTAATTAGATGATGAAGAAAGTGTTTGATTAAGCCCTTTCTTCTTCTTCCTTGATTTCTTCTGAAGCCTCCTCTCAATTTTACAGTGAACCCACTCTCTCCCTCTCTCACTCTGCTCTTCTATTGCAACGTAAAAAGAATGAACTGATGAAACATAAAAGTGAGTTTTGTTGTATTTGTTTTATTGAGTGTTACTGTAAGCTGTAAAGCCTAAGCAGTTAGGGAATGGAAAGTCTGTGCCTTTTTTTGGGCTTCATGGTTTATTTTCATTTTTATTTTCCTCCTGTATGATTTCTCTAACTAAATCAAAATGTCTTGCTTAATTCTTATTATTAAATTATTTAGTCAGATACTCAACTCCAAATGCTAATAATTAAATCCCTCATTTATCTACCCATTAAGCCAATTTATATATTTTACAACTGAATTTAAATTGGCTCTATTATGAAATTAAATTAGATATTTACTTTCCACATATACGAAATATTTAATTCCTTTCCTTCTATAAATTGTCTCAAGACAATTTATTTAATCTATACATTTAATCACAACTAACATATTAGTTTAATTTACTAATCTTGACACCAACATTTATTTATAGATATATTTGTTTTCTTCTCTTCTCATAATCAATTTATATTCGCTTGGCATAATATAATATATTAAACCATATCATACTTATATTACATTTCTTCCTCATCACATAAACCATGTAAATATATATAACTCATATATATTTATACACTCCAACCCGACATGTCTTATAACAAAAAATTTATTTATTAAATTCTCATTTAAATTTTATTTCTGAAAATTTAGGTTATCACAAGTACCATGACATAATCGGTATTAAAAATAGAAAAAATATATCCCAAACTGGCTATCAACTGATTCGATTGTTAGAATCCCTTAACGGTGGGTAGGTCCTCACCACTAGATATGGATCTAGGGCTTTGCGGGGTCATCAAAATCAACTTAAAACATTGAAAATAACTAGATCTAATTAAACTAGATCCAAGTCAATCTAGCATAAAGATTCAAGGTTTAAGCTTTAGAATCGAGAACGGACTAGATCTAGGCTAGATCTAGTAAAAAGATTCATTTTTTAACAACTTGCAAGCAAAATAACCGGTAAAACGAGGTAAATCTATGGAAAATCAAAGAATATATATATAAAGATCGAAACTTGAACAAGATCTAGGCATAATAATCAATAAAACACAAGAAATCTAATAGACCTATATTGATTGTGCAAAAGATTGGATCTTTCACATTGGAAAATAGAGGAACAAGCTCTCTAGCCTTGGATCTATGCTATTACACTCATAATGGATGAGATCTATATACCAAATGCTAGATTTATATGGAATCAAGAGATTTTTTACTCTCAAATCTAAGCCCCTCTCTCTCTAGAACTCTCTCTTTCTCTAAAACTATTGAATTATGTTCCTCTCTTGCGAAATGAGCTGAAATCATCCATATATAGGCCTCAGGGACCAGTCAAAGATGCATCTGCGGCTGGCCCTGGTGGGGCCCATAGCATCGATATTCGTGTTGTGTAGACGGTTCGCACGCTGTTCGCTGAAACGTTCATAACATTCAATCCGAGAAGAGTTGGGAGACGTGACATACCATTCCGGAAAGCTTTTTTAGAGAGCTACGCAATTACATAGAGTTTGCCCAATTCTGGATCCAAGAAGATAGAACGAAAAGCAAAAAAGTATCTTCCTGAATCTACGGGATAGTCAACCGTCTTGCCTTGAATAGTCTCTTGCTCGAGGATCATTATGGTGGCTTCTATGAAAAACATTCTCAGCTAAGTAATCCTTGCTTGATTATCTTCACATCAGGGTGAAATGACGCTTTTGCCCTCTTGCCAAGGTTAGTAAAAGAAAGGCATAATTTCGAGTGTCTACAGCATCCCTTGCAATACGCTTAGTTTTTTCTTCTATTATCTTTATTATATTCTCTAGCCAACTATTCTTTCATTTCTCTAACTCCCACATCTCTTCTAAGGCTTTAATCATTTTCCTCAGAGTCTGAACCTCTATTGATGCTTGCTCGATTTCTATTGTTACAACCTCTTCCTTCTCTTCTGCATTATGATCATACACTATTTGATCCCCCTCAAGATCTTATTCCATCTTCCCTTATGGATTCCCTTCGGGATCTCTAACTGGTTCTACAATAAGGTCATCTCTAACGACCTAGCACATATCCCTCATCTACGCTTTACTTGTCATCCTAAATAAGAATAACAATAACTCCCTTAATATCCCATCATAATATAATATATGACTTAAATAACTTATACAGAACCTTTAATTTTAATAACCTAGATGAATTCCCAATTCATCTCTTATTAATTAAGAACTCTCGTATGAGTTCACATATCTCCGTCTCTACCATTCCTCATCAAATTATATTCTTAGTTTCTCTAACTTAAGGGGTATAACATACAGCTTTGATGCCAACATGTGACGCCCCAAATCTGTGAACTTGCTACAGCGGATCTGGTTCTCATTATTCATCCCATCCACAACATCTATCTAATAACATAATTCAAAAGATAGACAATAATTATAAATGTATTATACCTTCTTCCCAGGTTCTCTCAACCTCACTTCACTATTACAAATAATAATATAATCTTAATATTACAACAAAATATCATTCTATTACATCATAATCTTCTATTTTTTCTTATGCTTTCTCTTCTCTGACCCTTCGGGTACTCTAGCTCTAGCTGCAAAATATATAAGATTTTGTAAGAGTGAGCATCAAATTTTCTCAACAAGTTTAAAAAAATTAGAATTATACGCTCGATTATGAATCTCAATCACTGAATGAACATTACAAATAACTTTAAAATTGATGATTCAGAAAAGAATCTTAGGATTTCTGAAGTACTCAGAATCCACAACATAACATCACAGAACGTTCAGTTTTAGATTTCAAGGTCTATGAAATTTCATCACGTCTTTATTCATGAGAATCTCAATATATTATAGAGCTAACTGCGAGGTTATAGGGACCATGAACTCTTTCACAATGTTCAATAGTCAAAAAGTTTACGAACTTTTTTCAATATTTAACAATCACACAGACTGAAAATATTTTTCCATATGGTGTTATTAGGTGATCAGCCAAATAACATCCCTAAATCTTCAATGGTACTTTAGGGGATCAACATATCGTACCATAGGTTATGCATAACCATTCTTTCACGCTTAAAGCGTCAAGTCGATTACCCGACATACATATCCCCTTTATCAGGGTTGTTCATACTTAGTCGTAGGCTCATAATCTGCACCAAAATAATTTGGATTGGATTATATTAATTATCTCCAAAAATTTAAAACAATTCAATATTCCAAAGAAGCACATCACAAGTCACATCAATTTTGTATATATCCAAAACAAATGGCATAGACTCGATTGTAACACAAAATAGTTCATGAATTACAAAATCTTTAAGAAACAATTACAGTTCAATAGAGAAGAGTTCATAAATGCATATAAGTGCGGAACGTATAACTCAGGAAATCTCTTATAACAAGGAAACTTATATTGAATAATAAATTTGCACAAATTAAGGAAATTGGCATAAAAACTCAAAACTGGAATAAGATAGGAAACTTGCAATAAATTGAGGAACTTGCGATAGGTCAGGAAACTTGCCTAATTCAAGGGTATTTCCTTTATCGTCGTTTTTTGTTTCCAAAAGGTTCCCTACATTATTCATAATAATTTACATAATTAAATATTTTATAACCTTTAATAGTTACCGTCGGTAATTTTTTTTTATAATTCTGTTTCAGTAACTTCGGTTATCGTAATTAATTCATTCCCGAGTACCAACATAATTTCATTTTTATAATTTTACAGTGAAAATGACCGTTTTACCCTTAATATATCCCATGTGTCCTGTTTTACCATGTATTTACCTGTAAACTGCTCTATGCATTTCCTAGTAACCTTAAAATTAATTTTTCTTAAAATCATATCTTCTTCATTAAACCCCCTTTAACCATTTTATTTTTTTTCTTTTGGCCCCACTTAGGTAACTTCAATTTAGATCCTTTTACATTTTCCAAATTTTTCCAAGTATATTTAGTATTTATTTTGGGCTAGTTTCTTTCCAAAAATTAACATTTAAAAATATTTGAGATTATATCTAAAAATTATGAAATTTGGAAAAAATTTCCTATTCATCTAAACTAGTTTCCTCCCAAACTTTCAGCCCAATCCAAGATATAGAACTCAAGTTATCACAGATTTAATTTTAAATTTCTCGTTTTTGTTTTGGTCATAACTCCTTCATCTTAAGTCAAATTTTGTTCATTTTTGGAAATTACCTTCCTTATACCTCTGGGTATCACACGCCAGATGCCTGGATTTTTCCAAGCAAGTGTCCAAACAATTCGCCCAAAAATAAGATCACAATGTTCGACAGTCCGTCTTGTTTTGGTAAAAAAAATCACCAAAAATAATCCACAACGGTTTTTATCCTCAAACCACCGCCGAAATTTAGCTAACTCGTACATCTATCCAACACCACAAGCCTCACTCAAAAATTCATTATACACAAAAAGTTATATCTTTTACCATTTTGGGCCAGAATCTGAAAATTTCATACTAATCTAGCTTAGGCTACTTTATTCTTTCTTTTGCTTCAATGGAATTCCTCCATGATACATGGTGCTCTCAACCATGATCTAACATATTTAGACCAATACATGTATAATTCATGTTTATAAACATAAATCAAAGCCTTTCACAAGAAATTTTTCATATTAAGAGTTTTAGGTATTACCTTTACTTGATTTTTCCTCCTTTATTCAATCTTGAAGCTTTTTTTCCTTCTTTCTTATTTCTCCCATGTCAGCTCTTCTCTCCTCTCCTTGTTTCAGCCGAGTATTATCGGTGGGAGTGTGATTGGTTGCCCTTTTATCTTGCTTTTTGAATAATTATTATGCATAAAATGGCTTTTTAGGGTGTGGTCCAAAAATTGGCCACATTTCCTCTTGCCTTTTTGCCTCCAAATGAGCCACACACTTGTAAAAGCCAAAAAGGATCCCTCCCTTCTCCATGTTGCCGACCACAAGGGTCCTTGACCCTTCCAAAAATATATTTTTCCCTCTTTTATTTACTCATTAATTCATTTAATTATCCATTTCATCCTTTTTACTTTTAATAATTAATTTTTTCAACCCCTTTAATGATTACAGTCGATTCTTACAAAAGTCGACGTCTTGAACATCATGGTAACATCCATTTTTGTCAAAGTCACTACCAAACTCAAAATTTGACTTTTGACCCTAAAAGTCAACTGTTAACTTTGACCATAAAAACCAACCCTTACACGCCATTGTGTTTGCAATCTTGTCCAACTAAATTCAACATTCCGAACTCAACAGCGAAGTTTGTATTTAAAAATTTCATCTCGAACTCAAATTTGAGTTTTGATCTATTATATCCGTTCTCCTTTCCTTTCCTTTCCTTTCTTTCATTTTCCTTTCTTTCTTTTCTTTCCTTTGTAGTTACTTTTAGTTGATATTTTTAACTTGAATAAATTAGAATTTAAACTCACACTTCATTGACATTTTTGTTATAAATATCTATGATATTACAACATAGATTAGGTTACAAGTAATTTTTCTCTATAAATAGGGTCTCTTATGTTGGAAAAAGGGGAGATGTATTAGGTATTAGAGATTATTATGTATTTGTATTAGTTTAGATTAGGAGTAGGAGTAGGAGTAGGAGTAAAATTAAATCATCTCTTCATTGTACATTCGTTGGAGGATCGTTCAATAAAAGAAGTTTTCTTACTTTATTTTTATGTTTAATCTTCTTTGTCTTTACCTTAGTTGTTTTACTTATTTTAATGTCTACCTTATTTTTGTATCTAGGATGAAGCTGAAATTAAATATTTATTCATGACAATATCTTCATCTCTTCTATTATTTGTATGTTAATGTTTAATTGATTTCGCCTTCATATTTCGTTATTGAAATATCATCATTTTATATTTCTTATGTAATTTTAAATTAATTAAGAGTTTTTGATAGATTATTGTTAAGACATAATTTTTTCATAATTCATGCTTACTCGAAGAAGTTTTGATGAGTTATAGTTAATTCTTAAATTTTTATAGTCTATGTTTGCACAAGTTAATTATAAAATTACTAAATTAAAGAGAATAAATATCTAAAACTATAGTTAATTTTTAATTGGACTTAATTGGTTTATTTTTCGAATTATGTACACCAAACCGGTGGCGTAATTTGAGTTAAAAAATAAAAGAGATTGGATTACTTATTATTTTTATTGTTTAATGAATTCGGATTCCTAGATTTCTTTCTTTATTATTAGTTTTCATATTTTAATTAGGTTAATTGTAGTGAATCAATTCTCAATTTTTATTTTTAATTCGCCTGAGATAGCTATTAAGAATACATTAAAATTAATCTAATTTATGTGTGTTTGACATATACTTTTCAATTTTTCAGTTTGATAATGTGCACTTGTAGTTACATATTTTATCACATTAGTTATCCAAGTCTATTACATTTAGGAGTCTATTGTGGGTATTTAGGGACTAGTGGGCCGATTAGAGAATGAAACCCAATTAGGGCAGCCCATTATTTGTGCTAAATACGTAGCCCAATAATATGTATTGAAAAAAAAATATTAAAAGATAGATTTAACGAAGAGATCTTAATTTGAAAAAGAGAAAATAGAGTTGTAGTTGATTAATACTCTCTGGTATTTAAAAATTTTGATGGAAGATATATTGGTACTTCTATTTAAAAATTAGATTTACATCTACATTGTACCCCACAAATGGCATTCACGACTCTTGCAAAACCTGAAATTCATAGATATGGAGTAAAGGTGGGACAATAAATAAGATACAATATTCTTGAGTTGGGAGTAGTTTTTTTTTAATGAGTAGAATAATCAAATTTTCAGCAAATTCAACTACTAGAATAGTCTGGATCAATGGTGGCTGCTTAGTATGCCACGTGTTCTTATAAAAGAAATATAGGAAAATAAAAAAATAAAAAAATGGGACATTTAAAATGAATAATAATAAAAAATGGGACCTTGAAAATGAAATGAACCAAGTCAAATATTTTGAAGTGGCCCAGCCCAACAAACTCGTGCAGTGACCTATACTTATGGCCCCACACAGTTCTAATTAGCTGTGAAACTAAGACTTTGGTGTAGTTTTAAAGCTTTAGGGTGCCTAGCAGGAGTTGAGTAAAAACGGATTAAATTAAATAATCGAAACGATTTTTTAATTGAATTTTTTCAATTATTCAGTTATTTTGATATATTCAATTATAGCCGTTTTATATTTTTATTTTTGGTTTCGGTTTTGCATATGAAAATTAGACTATTTGGTCGGGTAACCGATTAATCGAATTAAAAACTTAAAAAAATAAAATATTATTTTTAATTAGAATTTGATAGACTTTGTCATATAGATTGTGTACATATATATTGTTAATATGAAATTATTAAACTATTTTATGAATTATTATTATTATTATTATTGCAGATTGTGATTAAATATTGTTTGAAAACTTTAATGTGAAATTTTTGTTTTGTAAAATTAAGTTCATATTCGATTATTAACCGAATAGTATAATTCGGTTATTCAAGTTTCGATTAGTACATATTTCGGATACTTGTTCGAATAGATGGTAAAATTATATGAAATTCGGTATTTGGTTATAACTGAATAGACAATTCGATTCGATTATAACGAAATGCTAAACCCTATGCTTAGTTGATTTC
Source organism: Panax stipuleanatus (assembly GCA_020205555.1). NCBI lineage: Eukaryota > Viridiplantae > Streptophyta > Magnoliopsida > Apiales > Araliaceae > Panax > Panax stipuleanatus. Next base: position 13,048,308 of record CM035118.1, on the reverse strand, counting down.
CCAAACATTTTCTTCTAGAACTTGGAAAAGTATGGAATAGAAACTATTGTATAGTAAAATTTCAGTGAGGCAGACATGTTTAGTTATTTCATGATAAGTGATATACATATTTTATATATATTTTAATATTTATTATTTTATATGCTTATTTTATTTAACTTATATATTTTATTTTGTTTTGTAAGAAATAATATTTATTTTTTTGGGGAGCAAATAAATGATTTATATCCAACTTTTAAATATGGAAAAGGATTCTTAAAGGATTACCATATATAGATTGAAGTCAAAAAGGATAGAAGAGGAAAAAAAAGAACAAAAGCTTTCGAGTTCAAAGAACCTAAACTAGGGTACAAATTTATTTTTCCTATAAATAGGCCTCTTGTTTTAGAGAGAAAGGACACCACTTTTTATTTTATTTTTCTTAGTTTTTCATTGGTGCAGAAAGGAGTGAGATACTTAAAGCTTTTGTCTTTTCTCTTATTCCAATCATGTGGGGTATTACTGTCAAGGAGTAATTGTAACTTTCTTTTATTGATATAATAAATATTTTCTTTTTAATTATTGTTCTTGTTGAAAGTAGTATGCATACAAGCCAATCATGTATGATGATAAAGCATAAATTTTATAAACGGTCTTATTTATCTATTAATAAAAGTATTTATTTATTAAAGGCATTTAATTATCTACATGATGCTGTTTTTATAATATGTAAATAACTCATAGTTTTAAGCAATGTTTTTAGAATCATGATGTTGATCATGCTAATGAGATCTAAATTCTTAGAAAGCTTAAAACTAAAATAGTTCCCAATCATTGGATTACTAAAAAGGGAATTAGTAAATCCGGATAGATTGGTACATATGTTGCTTGCTTGTTGGATGAGGATGATTGATCTCATGATCATTTGTGTGAAGACACTAAAGTAAGTATGTAGGTACTTATTGGAGAATAAATTCACTGAACGTGACTCGCTATTGAATACTTAATGGAGTTTTATTTGACTGTCAATAGGAATTTCTAATGTGATAGTAGTACAAGTGATCCTTAGACTTGAGATCATCATAATATCTTGTGTGTAATGAATTATACTTTGACTTATTCCTTAAGACCCTTAGAGTATATTAAAGGGTATGCTTGGGTGTAATAAGTTATATATGGAGATAATGAATGGTCAATAAAGAATCTATCACTTCTAGTAAAAGAAGAGATATGTCCTATGTGATTCGTTAAATGACAACCCAGTAGTTCTTGGCCAAGACAGAATGAAATTAGAAAGGTGTTTCTAATTTACATTATTTGGAGTTGTGCATGTTCTAATCGAAATACATATAATTAAATAAAATAAGACTTGACATTGTATGGTGAAAGGATTGAATTGTACGTAAACTATTAACTCACAGGTTCTTTTTATAATTAATGTTAAAATCTATATTATCTGGAAAGTCATTGATCGCTAGGGAGGCTTATCCCTATTGTAGAATAAATATTATTTATTTAAATAGATTATTAGTTTAATTTATTTATTTAAATAAAATTAGAATTAGTTCTAATTGATTTATTCATAACCATTTTTAATATGGAGAACCTAAAGGGTCACACCATAAAAAGAAGAATAATTATTTAAAAAGGTAATGACATAATCGTAATAATGCATTAAGTGTAATTAATTTAATCTATGATGATAGAATAAATTAAATAGCTTAATATTTATTATTTAATATTTTAGAAATATTAAATATAAATTAATAAGAGGAGTCTTATTAATATTATTATAATTATAATTATTTTATTTCTAAAGAAGTTTAGGAATTATTTTAATATTAGTACTCTTATTTATTCCTAATAAGATTAGGAGACAAATTAATTAAAAGAGTTTAATTAATTAAATCTCAATATGTTGGGAAGCCTAATTAATTAAAGAAGTTTAATTAATTAAATGAAAATCTATTTCTAATAGGATTAGAAGGGCTGATCAATATCTATATAAGAGGAGTCTTTTGTTAGATATCAGATGATGCAATCTCAATTATTGGAGAGTACTCATTTTCTATAGAGAATAGAAAACAATGGTTTTTCCAACCACCCTCCTTCTTGAACAATTTCTCTTCCTTGATGGATCACCTCTAGAGGCCAAACACTTGGGTGCCTAACGTTGATCAAAGGAAGGAATAATCCCGGAGATTCAAGGAGATCACGAAGAACAAGTAGTTAAACTCGTACTAGTGGAAGCTTAGTTCTATAAGGGTATGATTCCATAACTTCTTATTTATAGTTTTAAATTAATATTTTGCATAAAGGATGATCTGGGTAATTGGTTTGTAAAAAATTTTAAACTCTAATTTTACCATACTTCCGCTAATTTTTACAATTTGATTGCGCCATGATTTCGTACAAACCTAACAGTGGCATCAGAGCAAAACCTTTATGCAATTATTAATTATTTTTTGATTCCATATATATATGGGTATGTATTTAGAATAATTTATTGGGCATAATTTTATTGTATAAAATTATTTTTTATGAAAAAAGGTGCCAATTCCCGAATTGTGATAAAAATCGCGAAAAACTTCATCTTTTTTTTAGCAAATCACGTCACTATAGTCGAATCAGGATTTCAAAAGGTAATATATATAAAGTAGTTAGCCTGATTCAAAAGTATATAGTACTGTTACTTTAATATATTGCGTTACTTTATATATATATATATATATATATATATAATATTCTTAATAATTTTATAAATAAAATAAAGAGTTTATTTTAATCTTGAAATTGAATTTCATGCAATTTAAAATTGTCCATTAAATGATACTCATATATATATGAAATATTTTTAATTCATGAGATGAATGTTTATTTATTGATACATATGGTGATATGTATGATAATAAATGAGATTGATTATGAGAATATTGAACAATATGATTGGATTTTATTTTAGTTGGATGCTAGAATGTATGAGTTTTATTAAATGGGGTATGCGTATCTCGTCTTCTTTAATGTATTCTTGATGTAAATTCTATCTCACTCCTATGTACTTTTTCTTGACTGCTGATCAAGGTTTCTATTTAAATTAAATAGTTTATGTAATAGAAATAGTTAAAATTATCTTGAAGAAATTGGAGACCAAGGAGCGCGTGAAGACCCGTTTGTAATGGAGCCTGGGTTTAAATAAAATAGTTATGTTTAAATTTAAATTCTTGCACTCCTAGGTTTGACTTTTTGGTTCACTTAGTGGCTCAAGTGAACCAAACTAGAATAAAAATTCATAATCAATTCGGGTAGAATATAGTATTCTATATGTACATGCTATTATTATATATATTATATTTTATGCAAACATGCTTTGCATGTTTTAATAAAATAACGCATATTTTTTATATATATATATGTGCATGCGCGCTAAACAAGATGAGACAAATAATAATAAACCCCTCAAAAAAATTATATTAAGTTTAAAGCGTTCAAAGATATTTGGAATATCGAACGTCGCCTTCTAGCATGATAAAATTAATAGAGTATTAAATATTTAATATGAGTTTGTTGTGCTATCCACAAGGCAAGTATTAAGTTTTTAAGATGTTAATTTAATCACATTTGATGCTTATAAAGAAAATTGAATAATATTATTTTGTTGTGCTATCCATAAGGATAATTTTTTTTGAATATATGGAAGTGCTAGGTTGGACTTAATTTAAATCATTTTAGTTCGGATGTGCAAACACTTGACCATTATGATCTAAGAGACAAAATAAAAAAGAGTTACATGTTGATGTAATTAACAAAGAGTTGTCTACCTATTTATTTAAATATGGTTTGTTGTGCTATCCACAAGACTATATACACTTGACATAGGATCCTTATTCTCACTAGAAAATCTTTAATTAGATGTTGGCGAACTATATAAGCGATGGTAATATAGTTTGAAGAAAATAGTTGGAGATACCAATTTAAAATAAGACCTAATTTATTTTGGTATATATAAAATTAATTAAATGAATGTTTGCTAAAATATTTTCTTTTCATATGCAGAAATTTAAAAATATCAAAATCACTAATTTCACTGCGTAGCATACTTGATGCTAACAAACTGACCGGGCCGAATTACACGGACTGGTTAAAGAATCTGAGAATAGTTCTTACTGCTGAAAAGATTTCTTATATCCTAAATTCACTTGTCCCTGGAACTGTTCCAGAAACAGCCTCTGAGGAAGAGATTGCCACTATTGTAAATTGGCAAGATGATGCATCTGTGGCTCAATGCATCATGCCCGCATCCATGAATAACGAGCTTCAACTTCAGCATGAAAACATGGAGGCTCCTACTATGTTGCTTCACCTCAAGGAGTTGTTTGGTGAACAAAGTAGGACTGCTAGAGATGAGATATCTAAGGAGCTCTTCCGATATCGGATGACTGAGGGCACTGCCGTTGAGACTCATGTCCTAAGGGTGATCAATCTGATTGAACGCCTTGGACAGCTTGGGTTCATCATGGATGGGGAGTTGAGTCAAGACTTAGTCTTGCAGTCACTGTCTGAGACTTTCTCGCAGTTCGTTGTAAATTTCCACATGAATAAGTTAGATGTCAGCTTTCCTGAATTACTTAACATGTTGAAAACTGCAGAAGGTCACTTTCCATCCAAGAAGAACTATGTCTTAATGGTGGATGATTCTTCTAAGAAAAGGAAGAGGCCCAAGGTATCTTCTGAAAAGAAGAAATCTAAGAAGGCTGAGGGCAAGGTGAAAGTGAACGATTAAAAGAAACCTGATCCAGCTAGCAAAGGAATGTACTTCCATTGCAACGAGCCTGGTCATTGGAAGAGAAACTGCAAGAAGTTTATGGCAGAGAAGAAGCTTGAAGAAGCTTTGACTTCCAATCAAGGTTTGTTCATGATTGAAATTAATTTTTCTGAAAGTCAAAATTCTACTTGGGTATTGGATACCGGTTGTGGTTCTCACATATGTAATACTGTGCAGGGACTGTTGGATTTGTACGAAATCATAGCGCAATTAAATTGTAAAAATTAGCGGAAGCATGGTATATTAGAGTTTAAAAAATTTCTACAAAACCATTATCCGGATTATCCTTTATGCAAACTATTAATTTAAAACGATAAATAAGAAGTTATGGAATTCATGCCCTTGTAGAACGAAGCTTCCACAGGTACAAGTTTAACTCCTTGTTTTGCGTGATCTCCTTGAATTTTCGAGTTAGATTCTTTCCTTTGATCAACGTTAGCCACCCAAGTGTTTGGCCTCTAGAGGTGATCCACCAAGGAAGTGAAATTATCAAGAAGGAGGGTGGTTGGCTAAACCCTAGTTTTCTATCCTCTATAAAAAAGGAGTACTCTCCAACAATTGGAATTGCATCAAATAATATCTACTATAAGACTCCTCTTATATAGATATTGGTCAACCCTTCTAATCCTATTAAACATGAGGTTTCATTTTATTAATTAAACTCCTTTAATTAATTTAGGATACCCACCGCATTGGGGATAATTAATTAAATTCATTTCATTAATTTACCTCCTAATCTTATTAGGAATAAATGAGAGTACTAATATTAAATTAATTCCTAAACTCCTTTAAAAATTAAAATAATAATAATTATAATAATATTAATAAGACTCCTCTTATTAATTTATATTTAATATTTCCAAAATATCAAATAATAAATATTAAGCTATTTAATTTATTCTATCACCATAGATTAAATTAATTATACTTACTGCATTATTACGATTATGCCTTTACCTTCTTAAAGAATTATTTTTCCTTTTATGGTGTGACCCTTTAGGTTCTCCATATTAAACCGGTTGTGAATAAATCAATTAGAACAATTCTAATCTTATTTAAATAAATAAATTAAAATAATAATCTATTTAAATAAATAATATTTATTCTGTTAGTTCCCAAAGGCACAATAATTATCTAGAAGGGGGGTTGAATAGATATTTTAAACTTTTTCTTTGTTTCAAAATACTTGTCAGTATTGAATATACTGACAGCAGCGAAATATATGTTTGTTACCCTTAAAGATGATGCAGTAATAGTTTAATAAGCAGTTATGACAATTATGACAGATATAACAGTTATAGCAGTTAATGAGACACAAAGGTTTTAAGTGGTTCAGAGCACTCAAGGCTCTTAGTTCACTCTTCTACTCCACGAGTAAGAAATCCACTAAGGATGTCTTTACACTTTGAATCACTTAGATTCCTTCAAGGCCAGTAGCTTTGGAACTTTTCTAGTTCACTAAGAACTCTTCAAGATCAACAATCTTGGAACTTCTTTAGTTCACTTAGAACTTTTCAAGTCCTTCTGACTCGGTACACTTTGAATTGAGAGTTGTATTCTGGGGTGTGCTACTCAGTTGCAATTAAGCATCAGTTCTGAAGAACTGAGTAGGGAATCAAGCTTTCCTCTTTTAGGATCGTAGAGTCTATTCGTTGAGTGTTCTTAAGCGTTCTTAGATTTATTTCTTTCTTACTTGCTTGCTTGCTGTGAATCCGTGTCTGATTTGTTTATCAAGGAGCCCTTGAAATCCAACCGTTGAAGGCATCCGTTATAGCATTAAATGCTTCAGAAACTTCTGTGCACTGATATTGACTTCTTGCTTTTCTGCTGCACAGCCGATTGGCCCACTGACACAGCAGACTGCTTTCTCACCTAACACCTGAAAAGATGTTTTTCTGAAGGCATGATAGTCCTTTCCTTAGCTTCTTGAATACACTTCTTCGATAGTACTAAGGATAATTATAGGATTATTGGGACTATCAATTTGTCAACGTCTATAATCCTTTCTTCATTTGTTGATCTTTCTCCTTCATCACATAGACGAACTTTGATGCTGACAGGAGGGTCACCACGATCGTGGTATTTGTAACATGATCGTTGAGTGTTGTCTTGCACAGGCTGGACTCAGTCATGATCGTAGAGAACACTACGATTTCTCTTAAGCCCTTAGACAGACTACGATTTCCACTTACTTGTCTTGCAGACTCCACGCTTCTGAGAGCACACTGCAATTCTTGACTTAACTCGGATAGGCGCTCGGATCATTTCCACGATTCTGAGAGTGGCTTCCAGGACAGACTACGATCTTTGGACATCTTTATTGAAGCTCCATGATTCTGCCTTGACTTCTGCAGACTGCCTTTGACAGACTATGATTCTGTCAAGGCTTAACAATTACATCTCAAATAGATCAACCTAACAGATTTGATCTCTCTTCTATCCATTCAATTACAGAATGATAAACATTAAAGCACAGATCAACCTAATAATTTTGATCTATCATCTAAGTCCTTGTACAAATGATCTTTGAATGACTTTACACTTAAGCATTTATATTTACTTTCAATATCAAATTTGAATATGCAATTCCCAACATATTCTATAATAGGGATAAGCCTCCCTAGCGATCAACGATTTTTCAGATAATATAGATTTCAACATCAATCATAAAAGAACCTGTGAGTAAATAGTTACCGTACAATTCAATCATTCCACCATACAATGTCCCAATTAAATATAAGACATGGAATTACCGTCAAGTGTTATTTTATTTAATCATATGTATTTCGATTGGAAAATGCACAACTCCAAATAATGCAAATTAGAAACTCCTTTCTAATTTTATTCTGCCTTGGCCAAGGGCTACTGGGTTGTCATTTAACGAATCACATAGGACATATCTCTTCTTTTACTAGAAGTGGTAGATTCTTTATTGATCATTCATTATCTCCATATGTATCTCATTATACCCAAGCATACCATTTGATATACCCTAAGGGTTTTTAAGGAATAAGTCAAAGTATAATTCATTACATACAAGATACTATAATGATCTCAAGTCCAAGGATCACTTGTACTACTATCACATTAGGAATTCCTATTGACAAGGCAAGTAAAAATCCATTAGGTATTCCATAGCGAGTTATGTTCAGTGAACTTATTCTCCAATAAGCACCTACATACTTGCTTTAGTGTCTCCATGCAAATGATCATGAGATCAATCATCCTCATCCAATGAGCAAGCAATATATGAACCAATATAACCGATTTACTAATCCCCTTTTTAGTAATTCAGCGATTGAGAACTATTTTAGTTTTAAGATTTTTAAGAATTTAGATCTCATTAGTTTGATCAACATCATGATTCTAAAAGCATTGCTTAAAACTATGGGTTATTTACATATTATAAAAATAGCATCATGTATATAATTAAGGCTTTTAATAAATGAATACTTTCATTAATAAATACATAAGATTGTCTCCAAAGTATATACTTTATAATCATACATGATTGGCTTGTATGCATACTACTTTCAATCTCCCACTTGCACTAAAGCCAATCGCCATGGTATCTCATACCCATCTTGTCTAAGTGACGATTAAACTACTGTTATGTTAAAGCTTTAGTAAATGGATTTGCAATGTTGTCTTGAGAGTTTACACGCTCTAAGGTGACGTCTCATCTTTCAATGATTTCTTTAATCAAAGTGTCGTAACACATGTTTAGATTTAAGATGAGACTTAGGAACTATTCATAGTTCTATAATGAATTTTTCATCCGAAACATCAACTTGTAGCTTCACTTACAGTTATATACTTTGTCTTTTTCACTAAACTAGCAACCTTTTGCTGTTTAGAATCTTTCTAATTCACTGCACCAGCTTTCAAGGTAACGACTTACTCTAAAGTGGATTTGCTGTCATCTTGGTCAGTCTTAAAACTTGAGTCTGTTTAGTGCTCTAGTTTTATTTAGGTCCATCATGTGTCATGATGACATCCTTAGTGTCAGTTAAGTACTTTAAGATGTTTATCACTGTCTTATAGTGATCTTCTCCAGAAGATGACTGATAAACATCAAGTCTTGTATATTTCATTGCATACATGATAGTAACTCATGCGATCTTTCTTTTATTAAGGATAATTTTAGCGAGATACACTCCATGGCTCATCATCATGCGACACCTTTTAGAGTTTGTCATGCTAAACGCCTTTAGCATCTAATGAATATATGTTCCTTGGATTAAGCCGAACATCCTTTTAAATCTATCTATACAGACCCAATATAGGATGTTCTACCCAAATCATTCATGGAGGAATGTTTAGACAACTTTATTTTGATCAATTATAGCATAGGAATGTCATTTTCTATCAGTAATATATCATCAATATATAATACAAGGAATGAAACAGTGCTCCCACTAACCTTCTTGTACACACATGGTTCATCCTTGTTTTTGATAAAATCAAACTCTTTGATTGTCTCATCAAAACGAATGTTCCATTTACGAGAAGCTTGCTTCAATCCATAAAAGGATTGTTGTAGCTTATATACATGATTTGCTTCAACCATTGAAACAAATCTATCTGGATGTATCATACATCCAAGAAGGCAGCGTGTTTCGCAACAAACACCTTTTGATCAGTAGGATTGTAGAAATAGTATCCCAAACTTTCTTTAGGATATCCCACAAACGTGCACTTATCAGATCTTGTCCCAAGCTTATCATTTTGAAACCTTTTCACATAAGCTGGACATCCATAAATCTTAACATGCTTAAGACCAGATTTCCTCCCTGTCCACATCTCATATGGAGTTTTGGGGACAGATTTCGAGAGGACCTTATTTAGTAGATATGTAGCTGTTTCTAGGGCATGACCCCAGAATGAAATTGGAAGATCGGTAAAACTCATCATAGAATGAACCATATTCAACAATGTTCGATTTCTCCTTTCAGATACTCCATTTAACTGTGGTGTACCTGGTGGAGTCCATTGTGAGATTATACCATTATCGTTTAGAAAATTGAGAAACTCACCACTTAAGTATTCTCCACCTCTATCTGATCGAAGAATCTTAATACTCTTGCCCGTTTGTTTCTTTACTTCACTTCTGAACTCTTTGAACCTTTCAAATGATTCAGATTTGTATTTCATTAAATACACATATCCAAATCTTGAGTGATCATCAGTGATAGTAATAAAACAAGAATACCCTCCCGGTGTATTCGTTGTCATAAGTCCACAAACGTCTGTGTGAACCAACGCTAACAAATTTATAACTCTTTCTCCTTTTCCACTAAAAGGAGATTTAGTCATTTTACCCATGAGACAAGATTCATAAGTTGGATATGATTCATAATCGGATAGCTCCAAGAGCACATCCTTATGCAACTTGGATAATCTTGTTTCATTGATATGACCGAGTCTACAGTACCACATATAGGTATAATTAACATCACCTCTTTTTATTTTCTTAGTTTGTTCTAGTTGAAATATATTTTCATGCAAGTCAAGTATGTAAAGTCCATTTCATAAATTACCAACACCATATAAAACATTATTTTTATAAATAGAATAACTGTTGTTCTTTATTATAATTTCAAATCCATCCATATCTAATACATAATTTTGAAATAATGTTTCTAATGATATTCGGAACAAAATGACAATTATTTAAATAAATGGACTTGCCCGTAGGCAGTGCTAAACAATAAGTGCCTACAGCTAATGCAGCAACCTTTGCTCCATTTTTCACTTGTAGGACAACCTCATCCTTGTTCATCTTTCTACTTCTGACCAGTCACTGCATAGTATTACATATGTGAGAACCACAACCGGTATCCAATACCCAAGTAGAATTTTGACTTTCTGAAAAATTAATTTCAATCATGAACAAACCTTGATTGGAAGTCAAAACTTCTCCAAGCTTCTTCTCTGCTAGAAACTTCTTGCAGTTCCTCTTCCAATAACCCGTTACAATGGAAGTACATTCTTTTGCTAGCTGGATCAGGTTTCTTTTGTTCCTTTCTGTTCACCTTGCCCTTAGCCTTCTTAGATTTCTTCTTTTCAGAAGATACATTGGGCCTCTTCCTTTTCTTCGAAGAATCCACCATTAAGACATGGTTCTTCTTGGATGAGAAATGACCTTCTGCAGTTTTTAACATGTTAAGTAATTCAGGCAAGCTGATATCTAACTTATTCATGTGAAAATTAACAATGAACTGCGAGAAGGTCTCAGGGAGTGACTGCAAGACCAAGTCTTGACTCAACTCCCCATCCGTGATGAACCCAAGCTGTCCAAGACGTTCAATCAGATTGATCACCCTTAGGACATAAGTCTCAACGTCATTGCCCTCGAACATCCCAGATCGGAAGAGCTCCTTAGATATCTCATATCTAGCAGTCCTACTTTGTTCACCATACAACTCCTTGAGATGAAGCAATATAGTAGGAGCATCCATGTTTTCATGCTGACGCTGAAGCTCGTTATTCATGGATGCGAGCATGATGCATTGAGTCACATATGGATCATCTTGCCACTTTGTTATGATGGCAATCTCTTCCTCAGAGGCTGATTCTGGAACAGTTCCAGGGACAGGTGAATTTAGGACATAAGAAATCTTTTCAGCAGTGATAACTATTCTCAGATTCCTTAACCAGACCGTGTAATTCGGTCCGTTCAGTTTATTAGCATCAAGTATACTACGCAGTGAAATTAGTGATTTTGATATTTTTATATTTCTGTATGTGAAAAGATAACAATTTAGTAAACATTCATTTAATTAATTTTATATACCAAAATAAATTAGGTCTTATTTTAGATTGGTATCTCCCACTATTTTCTTCAAACTATATTACTATCACTTATATAGTTTGACAAGCATCTAATTAAAGACTTGCTAGTGAGAATAAGGATCTCATTTTAAATGTATATAGTCTTGTGGATAGCACAACAAAGGATATATAAATAAATAGGTAGACAATTTTTTGTCAATTACATCAACATGTAACTCCTTTTTATTTTGCCTCTTAAATCATAATGGTCAAGTGTGTGTACATCTAACTAAATTGATTTAAGTTAAGTCCAATCTATCACTTCCATAAATTCAAAAAAGAAAAATATTGTCCTTGTGGATAGCATAACAAAATAATATTGTTTAATTTTCTTGATAAGCATCAAATGTGATTAAATTAATATCTTAAATATGCAATACTTGCCTTGCGGATAGCGCAACAAACTCGTATTAAATATTTAATACTCTATTAATTTATCATGCTAGAAGGCAACGTTCGATATTCCAAATATCTCTGAACGCTTTAGACTTAATATAATTTCTTTGAGGGATTTGTTATTATTTGTCTCATCTTGTTTAGCGTGCATGCACACATATATATAAAATACGCGTCATTTCTGCACATATAGAATACTATATTCTACTTGGATTGATTATGGACTTTTATTCTAATTTGGTTCACTAGAGCCACCAAGTGAACCAAAAGGTCAAACCTAGGAGTGCAAGAATTTAAATTTAAGCTTCACTATTACATTTAAACCCGGGCTCCATACAAACGGGTCTTCACGCGCTCCTTGCTCATTGGTCTCCAATTTCTTCAAGATAATTCTAACTATTTCTATTACATTAAACTATTTAATTTAAATAGAAACCTTGATCAGCAGCAAGAGAAAGTACATAGGAGGGGGATAATATTTTACATCAAGAAAAAATAGGGAAGACGAGGTACGCAGACCCCATTTAATAAAACCCATTCATTCAAGCATTCAACTAAAATAAAATCCAATCACATTGGTCAATAGTCCATAATCAATCTCATTTATTTTCATACATATCACCATATGCATCAATAAATAAACATTCATCTCATGAATTAAAATATTCCATATATATATATGAGTATCATTTAATGAGCAATTTTAAATTGCATGAAATTTAATTTCAAGATTAAAATAAACTCTTTATTTTAATTATAAAATTATTAAAAATACTATATATATATATATATATATATATATATGATCACCGTGTATGTATATATTATATATATATATATATATATAATATTAACAGTATATACAATATATATATACTAGTGATGTAACAATATATACAATATATATATACTAGATGTAACTATATATACAATATATATATATATACTAGTAATGATCACTTTTTTGAATTCAATGTTGGAATCACAAATTCACCGGCAGGTTACCACTTTTGAAATCTAATCAAGTGAGTCTCCTTAAAATAAAAAAAATTTGCCAGCTTCTTTAAAAAAAAAACAGGGATCCCTTTAAAAAAAAAAATTCGTAGGTTATTTGCGAACTTTTTTTTTCCAATTTTTTTTATGAAATAATTTTATACAATAAATTATGCACAATAAATTATTCTAAATACATACCTATATGTATATAAAATCAAAACAATTAATAATTGCATAAAGGTTTGGCTCTGATACCACTGTTGGGTTTGTACGAAATCATGGCGCAATCAAATTGCAAAAATTAGCAAAAACATGGTATATCAGAGTTTAAAATTTTTTTACAAAATCATTACCCGGATCATCCTTTATGCAAATTATTAATTTACAATGATAAATAAGAAGTTATGGAAATCATACCCTTGTAGAACGAAGCTTCCATAGGTACAAGTTCAACTCCTTGTTCTTCGTGATCTCCTTGAATTTTCGGGTTAGATTCCTTCCTTTGATCAATGTTAGCCACCCACATGTTTGGCCTCTAGAGGTGATCCACCAAGTAAGAGGAATTATCAAGAAGGAGGGTGGTTGGCTAAATCCTAGTTTTCTATTCTCTATAGAAAATGAGTACTCTCCAACAATTATAATTGCATCAACTAATATCTATTATAAGACTCCTCTTATATAGATATTGGTCAACCCTTTTAATCTTATTAGACATGGGGTTTCATTTTATTAATTAAACTCCTTTAATTAATTTAGGATTCCCACCACATTGGGAATAATTAATTAAATTCATTTAATTAATTTATCTCATAATCTTATTAGGAATAAATGAGAGTACTAATATTAAATTAATTCCTAAAATCCTTTAGAAATAAAAATAATAATAATTGTAATAATTTTAATAAGACTCCTCTTATTAATTTATATTTAATATTTCTAAAATATTAAATAATAAACATTAAGCTATTTAATTTATTCTATCACCATAGATTAAATTAATTACACTTAATTCATTATTACGATTATGCCATTACCTTCTTAAATAATTATTCTTCCTTTTATAGTGTGACCCTTTAGGTTCTCGATATTAAACCGGTTGAGAATAAATCAATTAGAATAATTCTAATCTTATTTAAATAAATAAATTAAACTAATAATTTATTTAAATAAATAAAATTTATTCTACAATAGGGATAAGCCTCCCTAGCTATCAATAACTTTTCAGATAATATAGATTTTAACATCAATCATAAAAGAACCTGTGAGTAAATAGTTACCGTACAATTCAATCCTTCTACCATATAATGTCCCAATTAAATATAAGACATGGAATTACTGTCAAGTTTTATTTTATTTAATCATATGTATTTCGATTGAAAAATGCACAACTCCAAATAATGCATGTCGACGTCGGAAAAAAATTCGCGAGTCGGGTTACAACCCGGATCTTTCTCTCTTCTTAAGTTGTATCTACCCTTACTCTTTTTATAATGAAAAAGGTTTTGAAGGGTTTTTTTTAGGAAAAGGCCAACATGTATCATGTCGACGATTGAACGTTTTACAGAGTCGCCAGTTGGTAGATTTAAAATGATTGTACCAACTCAACCGAGTTTTGTTTGAAAAGAGGCCCAATTGCTGGACAATATCGAAACTTGATCTTTGAAACCGAAATTTTGAGTTCGGGGGCTTGGTTAAGTGTGGGGAAGGTGTTAGGCACCCCACAACTCCCGTGTAAATACGGTACCGCATGTTTTCAATATTTCTCTTTTAAATCTGCAATGTGTGTATGAATGCTAGAAGAAATTGGGCCTATGCTTTGATTGGAAGTATGTTTATGCATCGTTGAACCTATATACGAAGGGTTTGGTTTGATTTGAAAAAAGTCTTTGATTTGTTTTGTAAAAGTGTTTGATTTGATTTGCAAAAGCTTCTCTTTTCGATAAGATTATTGAAATGATGTTTTGAAAGCAGGTTTTCAAACCCTTACGCTAACATAGGAATTGAAGCATATCGATACTTCAGTTTTATCTTTTCAGTCTTAAGGCTCAATTTGAATGGTAATTGTCGGGCTGCGAAGCATCCTCAACCACAAAATATATACAAGTTTCGGTCTTCTCATGGGTATGACAGCCATCGGAGTGGCTCTGACACGACCAACCATGTTTTCACTATGTTGAGACCTTAAATCCGGATAACCGTTTTAAGGTCTTTTGTATGTACATTTTTACAAAAAAACTGGTAGGGTACATTTGTAAAGGGGAGTTTGTCCATTGTGGGAATCAGATTCTGATCTGTTTGATCATGAATCCCATGATTCCTAGGCTCACATAGGAAAACCAATAAACCTGCATAGCTCAAATTTGTACAGAAATATATATCCAAATATTGTCAGAACTAAGGATTCATTCAGTAAATCCTGGTTCGCATATGGCCGAAGCGTCTCGTTCCCACTAGATAGCTATCTAAGGGTCGTGAGGTTGCTTTCATACCTGAAACTAGAAAAATGCTAGATTTAAATAATTTTCAGCCATTCTAGCTTCCCGATTCCGTCTGGACCTATTTTTAATCGTTTGAAAGCTAGAGTTGGCGAGATTTAAAGAAATCTAGTTCGCCCACAGAAATGTCAGTGCCGATTCATATCAAATGAATATTTAAAGAATCAATTTAATAAAAATGGGTAAAGCAATATATATATATATATATATAATTATATATATAAGAAAGCTATAAAGGGAGATGAGTTTTCACTCGCAAGCCCGTACTGGAATTGATATATATATATATATATATATATATATTTATAAAAGATGTAATTAGCCACATAATATATATATATATATATATATATATATAAATTATAAAAAGGGCGATGGGTTTTCATGCCTGTGCCCGGACTGGAAAGTAAATATATATATATATATATATATATATAAAGCTGTAAAAGACACGGAATGATCCAGGCTAGATAGAATTGAAATATATATATATATATATATATATATATATATATATATATATATATATATATATATATATAAACAGTAAAGGGCGGTGGATTTTCACTCCGAGGCCCGGACTGGAAAGTAAATATATATATAGACAGAAAAATAGTCAAACAAGGACTTGGAAGATAACCAAGTATGGTGAATGGTGCAAAAATAGTAAAAAAGCCACAAAATAATCTAGACCGAACTAGAATATATATATATATATATATATATATAGTTATATATAGACAGAAAAGTAGTCAAACCAAGACTGGGAAGATAACCCAGTATGGTGAATGTTGCATATATATATATATAAAAGCAGTAAACTATCGCGGATTTGACATCCGGGCTTGACAGAATTGAAAAGTTAGTATATATACGGTTAAATATATACAAAAAAAAAACCAAACCCGGACTGAGAAGATAACCCAATCCGGCGAAGTTGCTCAAAACGAGGATGCAAGTATATAAAAGCTATTGGTTGCGATGGATTGTCAATCCGAGTTGTAGAAATGCTAGAATATGCGTTTAGGTTCTAAAATATACCAAATATTAACAAAAACGGCTATGGAACTGAGTTTCGAACATATTTAGAAAACGAAACTTGATATGCAAGTGTATAAATGTGCAAAGAAGTAGTAATAACTTTTTGATCGTAAAAATACTCACAATGGATTGCTACACTGGCTTTTTTGCCAAATCGTAGGCTTTAAACGTCCAAATCTACCGGTTAATTTCTGATATATGGTAGTATGTGGGTATATCTACGTGTTAGAGTAAAAAAATTTGGGTTTGGAAGACAAGAAAATAGTTGGAAAACCAAACGGGCAGGGGTTCAGAGCGTTTCTGAATTATCAAATGAGCTGGGGGTGCACTCATATATATAGACCAGGTGGAAGCATCTCTATCTGCGGCTGCCTCCACTCTACCTACGGCTCCACGTGGTAGGTAGAGGTGGTGGACCCTATTGCATCGAAGTGCGTGCACTCTGAGCAATATAATATCAGATTTAAAACTTTTTAACTTTTGATCGGAGCGTCTGTTTGAGGCGTGCTGTACCTTTCCGGAAAGCCCTCACCGAGAGTGTCATAATGAAATGGGATAAAACATTTTCTGGGTCTAAGAAGACGGGTTCATAACCAGGTCTTTGATTCCCCGCAGTTTGTCCGTTGAGCTGTCTTGCGCTGTTTGCATTTGGGATCATTGTTATGGTTCGTTCTGACCTTGGTGGCATTAATTCAGCTTGAGTTTGAACAAATCGGCTTAGAGTTGGTAAAATGACTGTTTTGCCCCTCTCGAGGTTTCCTTCAGTGTCGGCATGGCCTTCGGTTAACTTCCTGGGGTTGTTTCTAATATTTGGATCCCATTGGAGTCTGTTTGTCCTCAGTGTTGTCTCTGAGGCTGACTTGGTCCCTCCAGGTTTTTCTCTGGAGATGTTGTGATGCTTCAGGATTATTTTTGAAGTTGACCTGTACTCCCCGGTTCAGACCGGGGCTGACCTGTACTTTCCCGGTTGAGACAGGGGCTGACCTGTACCTCTCGGGTTGAGACTGGGGCTGACCTGTACTTCCTGGGTTGAGATCAGGGCTGACCTATACCTCCCGGGTTGAGATCGAGGCTGACCAGTACTTCTCGGGTTGAGACCGGGGCTGACCTGTACCTCCCGGGTTGAGATCAGGGCTGACCTATACCTCCCAGTTTGAGACTGGGGCTAACCTGTACCTCCCGGGTTCAGACCGGGGCTGACTTGTACTTCCTGGGTTGAGACCGGGGCTGACCTGTACCTCCCAGGTTGAGACTGGGACTGACCTGTACCTCCCGGGTTGAGACCGGGGCTGACCTGCTGGCCCAGTATTGGGACCGGGGTTGATTTAATGGCCCGATATTGAGAACGTGGTTGATTTGATGCCCCGCTATTGAGACCGGGGTTGATTTGGTGGCCCGTATTAAAATCGGGGTTGATTTGATGAGCCGGTATTGAGACCGGGGTTGAGTTGATGGCCCGGTATTGAGACCGGGGTTGAGTTGATGGCCCGGTATTCAGATTGGGGTTGAGTTGATGGCCCGGTATTGAGACCAGGGTTAAGTTGATGGCCCGGTATTGATATCGGGGTTGAGTTGATGGCCCGGTATTGATACCGGGGTTGATTGATGGCCCGATATTGAGACCGAGATTGATTTGATGGCCCGATATTGAGATCGGGGTTGAGTTGATGGACCGATATTGAGACCGAGATTGAGTTGATGGCCCGATATTGAGATCGGGGTTGATTTAATGGCCCGGTATTGAGATCGGGATTGATTTGATGGCCTGGTATTGAGACCGGAGTTGATTTGATGGCCTGGTATTGAGATCAGGGTTGAGTTGATGGCCTGGTATTGAGACCGGGGTTGATTTAATGGCCAGGTATTGAGACCGGGGTTGATTTGATGGCCCGGTATTGATACCGAGGTTGATTTGGTGGCCCGATATTGAGACAAGGGTTGATTTGATGACCCGGTATTGAGATCGGGGTTGATTTGATGGCCCGATATTGAGACTGGGGTTGAGTTGATTGCCCGATATTGAGACCGGGGTTGATTTGATGGCCCGATATTGAGATCGAGGTTGATTTGATGGCCAAGTATTGAGACCGGGGTTGAGTTGATGGTCCGGTATTGAGATCGGGGTTAGTTTATGGCCCGATATTGAGACCGGGGTTGATTTGATGGCCCGGTATTGAGATCGGGGTTGAGTTGATGACCTGGTATTGAGACCGGGGTTGATTTGATGGCTCGATATTTAGACTGGGGTTGATTTGATGGCCCGATATTGAGATCGTGGTAGATTTGATGGCCCAGTATTGAGACTGGGGTTGAGTTGATGGCCCGGTATTGAGACCGGGGTTGAGTTGATGGCCTGGTATTGAGATCCGGGGTTGATTTGATGGCCCGGTATTGAGACCGGCGTTGATTTGGTGGCCCGGTATTGAGACCGGGGTTAATTTAATTACCCGGTATTGACACCGGGGTTAAGTTGATGGCTCGGTATTGAGACCGAGGTTGAGTTAATGGCCCAGTATTGAGACATGGGTAGATTTGGTGGCCCGATATTGAGATCGGGGTTGATTTAATGACCCGGTATTGAGACCGGGGTTGAGTTGATGGCCCAATATCGAGATCGGGGTTGAGTTGATGGTCTGGTATTGAGACCGGGGTTGATTTGATGGCCCAGTATTAAGACCGGGGTTGAGTTGATGGCCCGGTATTGAGACCGGAGTTGAGTTGATGGCCCCTTATTGAGACTGGGGTTGATTTGATGGCTCGGTATTGAGACCGGGATTTAGTTGATGGCCCTGTATTGAGACCGGGGTTGAGTTGATGGCCCGATATTGAGACTGGGGTTGATTTGATGGCCCGGTATTGAGACCGGGGTTGAGTTTAAAGGACAGCTTTGGCCTCCTACAGTGTTAGTAACAGGGAAAACGAAATTTTGAGTGTCTACAGATGCCATTCTTTATCATGTTCATACAATGCAATGGAATGAACTGGATAAAGATTAGTAGACACGGGAAATTCACATGCAAAGGGGAAGCAATGCATAGCATTATATGCGATGAATGTTAGATACCTTCAAGGGGTAGGGTTATCACTGATTGATTACGTTAGTTTTTGCTGGGGATAACGTTACCTGTGATAACCCTTGTTGCGGCACTGTCAGACGATTACTGGTAGGATAACCACTGACAGGTTATCAGAGTTAGGTGATCACAGATTATTCTTGTCTAGTTCTGCTAGGGATGACGTTATCCGTGATGAACCTGCCAACTCTAATGAAGATGATATTATTGATGCTACCTTGGTTTGAGACCAATGGTTTCCCATGTCTGTCGAGACTCTTCACAAGGCATTTTCCTTCTCGACTGATGCCGTCGTATCTTCTGCCGGTTTCTCCGCTGGGGATACATCTCGATTACCAAGTTACCTCAGTGCTTCCGATGCGTATCTTGATGATAACTTACACCGGTAGTTTGAAACAGGGGGTTTGAATCACCAATCCTTCTCGGTGCTCCCTTTGAGGATGTGTATAACAGATTCCATCATTGGGGATGGATTATTATATTGCTTCCATCACCGGATCACTTTTGACGCTTCGCGGGGGTTGCGCTAACGGTTAAAACATCGCTGGGGTTGAGCCAATGGCTGATACTTCGTTGGGGTTGAGCCAACGGCTGCACTGTCCTTGGTCTGTACCCTATGCTTCGCTGGGGTTGTGCCAACGACTGAGACATCGCTGGGGTTGAGCCAACGGCTAAACTGTCACCGGTCTGTACCCGACGCTTCGCTTGGGCTGAGCTAACTGCTGAACTATCACCGGTCTGTACCCGACGCTTCGCTGGGGTTGTGCCAACGGCTGAACTGCCGGTCTGTACCCGATATTTCACTGGGGTTGAGCCAACGGCTAAATTATCATCGGTCTGTACCCAACGCTTCACTGGGGTTGTGCCAACGGTTGAACTGTCATCCGTCTGTACCCGACGCTTCGCTGGGGTTGTGCCAACGGTAGAACTGTCATCGGTCTATACCCGACGCTTTGCTGGGGTTGTGCCAATGGTTGAACTGTCACCGATCTGTACCCGACGCTTCGCTGGGGTTGAGCCAACGGCTGAACTACCACCGGTCTGTATCCGATGCTACGCTGGGGTTGAGCCAACGGCTGAACTGTCATCAGTCTGTACACGACGCTTCGCTGGGATTAAGCCAACTGGCTGAACTGTCATCGGTCTGTACCCGACGCTTTGCTGGGGTTGAGCCAACGGCTGAACTGTCATCGGTCTGTACCCGACGCTTCACTGGGGTTGAGCCAACGACTGAACTGTCATCGGTCTGTACCCGATGCTTCACTGGGGTTGTGCCAACAACTGAACTATCACCGGTCTGTACCAGACGCTTCGCTAGGGCTGAGCCAACGGCTGAACTGTCACCGGTCTGTAACCGACGCTTTGAACGTGGCCGTTTTTGGCAATTTTGCGTAGTTTTTCAGCATTCTTCATCATTGATCCCCAGACATTGCTTCGGGATGAATACCAAGGGTTTTCATGGAGTTCCCCTTTCTGTCAGGATTACGCTGCTTAAACGCAGGATTTCAGGACAAACCGCTCAATCGCGTAGCGATTTTTCTTCAGATTTAACTTGGCAGCTCATATGAACTCCATTTCAACTCGAACCAAATCGAGTCGGAGGGAGCTGGGCCCACCTTGGGGAGCCGCAAGTAGAGGTACGGTAGCCGCAGGTGGGCCCACTTTTACCTGTGGCTTTATATTTACTGCGGGAGTTCATTTGAAATCAGTTTCATTTCGAGTTTCAAACGGAATTCGATTTTCTTTTTCAGATCTACGGAGTTCAGGAAACCTTTTCAGATTCTGTCAGTTTCTACACGTTCAGCGCATCGCAGGTAACGTTTTACATCCTTTTTTCTCAAGTTTTGACTGTTAAAAGCATGTAAACCACGTAGGGTGCTTTTAGACGCAATGTATGAAAAATGTATGCTTATATGACCTGTTAAAAATTTCTAACTTCATATATATGCATATCTTACTGTAATGGACGTTTTGACGTAGGAAAATTCAGATTCTGAGACAGTCATATTTTGCTCTTTTTGATCAGTTTACTCATCCTTTTTGAGGCCTAGTGAGCCTGGATTTTCAACTAAAAATGTCCATGGTAATTTGGCTACCATGCGAAGTTTATTTTTGATTTTATTTTATAAATATGAACTGTTCCTATTTTTGGGAAGGTGTGCTACTGAATGGCCATCTAGACATGTTTGTGTGCATGCGGACATTCTATTTTACAAAGGAGACTCTGGCGAAATTTTTCAAAAGCCCAAGCATTTAATAAATATGCAATTTTGACTCTACTGGGAATTTTTTTGACTGACCCATGCATGTTTTAGGACTTAAAAATGCATAAAATACTGATTTAAATTAATAAGCCACAGGTTTTAGGCTTACCACACAATTTTTGAGGTGATTTGGAGACTTTGTCCATGTGATGGACCGAGACAGACCTGACAAGGCTAGCAGGGTAGTTTCAGGCATTAGACGGAGGCTAGCTTCTGATGTTTCTCAGCCACGTCCAGCTCGACCGCCTCGTAGATTAGCAGAGTCAGTGATTCATCCAGCACAAGACGAGCAATCGATTGATATCGATGATGAGTAGGCTCTTTTTGCTTCTCCTGCCCAGGCTCAGGCCCCACATTCGGAGCTTCTCGGTGTCGACGTCAGGCAGAAAAATAATAATCCCCTTCGTGCCCTCCCTTTCGTTGAAGGGGGGTTTATTTCTCTTTGGTTGTTTGCCATCGTCTCTTATCCGTGGGACGAGAGAGGAGTGCCTCAATTTCCTAATTTTATTCTTTTCCCTTTCGCTTTGTCTTTGGGGTTCCGTTTTAAAGGGTGAATTTCGTAGGAAACTGGTACCGATATATGTGTCGATGATTTTGAAAAGTTTGATTTTATTGATTGGACCGATTGAGACAGAGTCGCCAGTTGGTATTTTGGAAATGGATGTACCAACTCATCCGAGTTTTATTAGTTTTTCGCAAGATGGTCCAATGCGTGACTCTTTGATTGGTCTTGAAATCCGAGATTAGTGGAATTCGGGGGCTAGGTTAAGCGGGGGGAAGGTGTTAGGCACCCCTCGACTCCCATGCAAGCATGGTACCTCATCTTATTGATTTTCTATGCAAAAAGTGTGTAAGTGTGTGTGTGTGTGTTTGATTTTAAAAGCTTTATTAGTTAGTTTCTAAGTCTTTTTGGTGACTTGAAAGTAGTGCTGTACCTCTTTTGCGCCTAGGTACGAAGGATTTGATTTAATCAAAAGTTCATTTTAACAAGATATGCAAATTAAAATGAGGTTTTAAAAAGTAAGGTTTTCAAATCCTTTGCCCTGACTAGGAATCTAGGACTTCGATACTTTCTTTTATTCTTTACGTTGATTACGTGATCTACCCCGAATCGCTTTATTTCATCAAAAGCTCTTTGTGGTTTTTCTTTGAGAAATCATTTTGATGATATACTTGCTAAAGCGTTAAGAAGGTTTGGATCATCATCTGGCATGAAAGCCATCTCGATGAACCGAGCTCCCGTAATTAAAGTTTTCACTATCACGGGATCTTGAACCCTGAGCTCTTGAGACTAACCCCTCGAGTTCATTTTCAAGATCCAAATATTACATGCACATCAATATTACGTTATTTAAAGTATTTACAACATAAAAACCGGTCCATCGTGGGAATCAAGTCGGATCCATTCGGGGATCTCGACACCGGGATTCCTAGGCTCACATGATTTAAACAAAATAACATATACATAATGTCCACGACTTCGATACTAAGCGATTTCATCGTTTAAAATCACCGTTCGTGTCGATTCGGCCCCCCTTTCGCCTCTAAATATAGATTTAGGGCTATACGGGTTAATCGGGACCTTCCAAAGCAATAAATCCATAGATATACCATGAATCTAAGCCGTTATAGCCCCCGGGTTAAAGCTTCATGCTTAATAACCTCTCGGGGACTAGATTAGGCTTAGATCTAGGTATATCTAGCCTTCGAAGTCAATATACAATGTATTAAGCACAATATAACCAATAGAAACGTAAAATCTCTCAACTATTACATAATATACTTAAAATACAACAAGTTTAACTATATTAAAACAAGATACTTCATCAATCTATCATTTGAACAAAGTTTACAAAGGAAACGAAGCTAAAAGTGCGTTATTTCACCTTGGGGGACGCGTGAACAAGAGTTTTGAATCCCGGGATGAACTAAGAACACTAATATGGCTTCAAGTAGATGCTAGATGGAAGATTTGAGCTTCAAGTTGCTTGGTTTATGTTCCACCCGAGCTTTTCTCTCTCTAAAAATATATTTCTCTCTTTAAATGTCTCTCTCTTTTTCTTCTAAAATGAACTAAGTGGGGGATTATAATCTGTCCCGGGTAGCCGCACACATGTATGCGGCCAACAGTATACATAGTTGAGGCTACCCAAGTGGCCCCCCCAGCTCGGCTATTGGTCCTTCGGTCTCGGTTCGACAGAAGTTGACGTCCGCCGCTTGATCTTTCGGACCGTCTTTGACGAACGCAGCGAGATAAGATCGAGTCTGACTGAATTAGGATTTGGGAAATCGGTACTCGTAGCCGAGATATCTTCCCGGTCCATATATTCGTTCGTAGGCTTATCTTTTGATGGCACGTCGTTCGAGATTTACTGAGGTGATTTCCGATGATCACTTGTCTCAGTTCGTCAATCTTCGATCGGGTCATGGTATGTTCAGACTTCATTGGTCCTCTTCATCATTCCCGGGGTTATCTTCGAGATGATCGGGATCTTTTGCCCTACTTCGGGGTTGTTTCCGAAGTAAAATGACGCTTTTACCCTCCTGCAGGGTTAGTACGACAAAAGTAAAATTTTGAGTGTCTACAGATGCCCCTCTTTGTCATGTTTATGCAATGTAATGGAATGAACACGACAAAGATTTAATAGACACGGAGAATGCATGACAAGGTATATCTGATGATGCAATATCATGTATAATCGATGAAATAATGTGTGAGATGTATAAGAGGGTTACTTCAGGATTACTTTGTCGGGGTTGAGTCGACCTGCGTTGAATTTTAGTCAACGGATTGCACCATCGGGATCATGCCGATGCCTTCACTGGTTTGTAATCGACGGATTTCATTATCAGGGTTGAGCTGATTCTTTCACTAGGTTGTGGCCAACGGATTACATCATCGGGGATTTGCCGATCTGCGTGGGATTATAGCCAACGGATTACATCATCGAGGATTTGCCAACATACATAGGGTTGTAGCCAACGGATTACATCATCGGGGATTTGTCGATCTGCGTAGGGTTGTTACCAACGGATTACATCATCGGGGATTGGCTGATCTATGTAGGGTTATTGCCAACAGATTACATTCATCAGGGATTTGCCAATCTGTGTAGGGTTATAGCCAACGGATTACATTCATCGGGGATTTAGTCGATCTGCTTAGGGGGTTGTAGCCAACGGATTACATCATCGGAGATTTACCGACCTGCGTAGGGTTGTAGCCAACGGATTACATCATCGGGGATTTGCCGACCTTCACTGGTTTGTAGCCAATGGATCACATCATCGAGGATTTGCCGACCTTCACTGGTTTGTAACCAACGGATTACATCATCGAGGATTTGCCGATCTGCGTAGGGTTGTAGCCAATGGATTACAATCATCAGGATTGAACTAATTCCTTCACTGGTTTGTAGCTAGCGGATTACATCATCAGGGTCGAGTTGACGCCTTCACTGATTCATTGTCGGTGGAGTTCATCATTGGGGTCGAGCTGACGCCTTTATTGATTCATTGTCTATGGATTTCATCATCGGGGGTCGAGCCGACGCCTTCACTGATTCGTTGTCGGTGGATTTCATCGTCGGGGGTCAAGCCGACGCCTTCACTGATTCATTGTCGGTGGATTTCATCGTCGGGGGTCGAAGCCGACGCCTTCAGCTGATTCATTGTCGGTGGATTTCATCGTCGGGGGTCGAGCCGACGCCTTCACTGATTCGTTGTCGGTTGATTACGTCGTGTTACCAAACGGAATGCAGCAGGACCCACTTGTGGTAGCCGCATACATGGTTGTGACTAGAGCAACAATGGTCAAGGATACCCATAATCGAGCTTATACCCTCGGGAGGCCTCATTTTCACCCATTCCATTCCGGTTTCTTGTTATTTCTCTCTAAAAAATTGAGTTATCCTTCACTTATACTCGATTTCGGCTTGATTTGGAGCGATTCGCCACCGTACATTCCTTCTTTGGACTACGGGTAACGTCTAGACTCCGTTTTTTCGTGTTTTCATTGGTGAAAACACGTTTTTCCTTTCTTAAAGGCAATATATCTAACATGTATGCATGTATAGATAGATAAATATGTTTATGATGTAATGCAGGCGTATAAATCATCTTATGGACCGTATGAATGCGAGATATTATCATTTATCAGCTAATCTAGACATACATTGTATATATGTGTTAGAATAATAGTTGAAATGGATGTTTACATGCTTGGTTATGATGATGTACCCTCATAGGGTGATTTAATACATGCTTCGGGCATGTGGATAGTCCGTTTTATAAAGAAGACTCTGGCAAAATTTTTCATGAGCCAAATGTATGGATCCTAGATACATTATAGATGTACTAAGATGCAAAAAACATACACATTTAATGACACGTGTAGGACATGCATGATGTGATAATGGATTTTATAGATTTAATTTGAAATTTGCAAAGGGTAAGAATATACCTGACTTGGCTTTGATTCCTATGAACTCATTGTTCAGATATGGACTCTGAGGGACTTAGTCGTTCCACAGGCCTACTGATTTCATCTGGAGTTTGCCGACGTAGGACCCCATCTGAGGTTCCGGTTCCACGTATTAGCCGAATGGTGCAGCGATTGAACGAGTCCGCTCGTTTACCGGCTAGGAATGATCAGCCATTCCCGGACGAGGACATCCCCGACCCTGAGGTTCCACCTCCGCTCCCTACTGCACCTAGATTTCTTTCGGGCATTGAGGTAGAGGTTCTAGATTTGCTGGGCACGGATTTAAGCCACCATCCCTCCATTCAGTTGCAGTCGAATGAGGTATGAGATTGATTTGTTTTCTTTTCTCCTTTCTGACATAGACGTGTTTTCTTAACCTTGACGTCGTCCAGGTGCCAGAGTTTACCCAACTTAGGGGTTATTTAGTGTCTACGCTCTGTATCAGTCATTACATCCTGAGTACATGGCGATCGTAGATTCTTGGGATTTTGGGGCCTTCTTTACCATTGTTCCCCGTCGTTGCCTTGAGGGCTATTTATAGGCTTTGGGTGAGAGATGGTTTCACCAAAGTCAGTCACTGCATCTACTGGACTGCGAGGTGATGATGACTCCCCTTGATTGGAGGTATATCACTGGCTTGGAGTTTATCGGGGATAGGGTGCCCTTGGAGCCGACCATCACCGGGGCTGCTGTGCGTACCCTCCTAGGGTTTTCTCCTCAAGAGCGAGCTTTCAAGGCTCGTAGTGTTCGATCAGGATGTCTGGACGTCGATTCAGCTCGAGGCACCTTGCAGCAGGAGTTGTCTGTTGATTTGGCGGAGAGGGATAGCATCTTGCGGCGTCTGTTCCTGACCATCATGAGGGGTTATTTCATAGCGAACAACTCCTCCACTGTGCCCTTTAGCATGGTAGGGGCTGTTCAAGATGTAGACCTTATTGGGGACTACTGATTGGGGATCATTCACATTTGCTCTTTTCCTGCACAGGATGCGATTGCGATCCGAGGGAGTTACCGATGCCTGGGTCGGATTTTACCCGTTTCTTCTGGTAAGTCTTTTTGACCGAATTTCATTTACTTGCCTTTTGATTGATTTATCCTTTCCCACAACTGATGGAGGGTTTGTTTGAATTGACAGTTCTGGGCTTATGAGAGGCTTCCCTGTCTTCGCCCTACCTCTGTCTTAGGCTTGGACACTTATCCCCGGGGACGTAGATGACATCAGACTACTCTGTCTGAGGTCCTTGTCGTGGAGGACTTCGCCCATACCCGTCTTCAGTTGGAGACGTTAATAGCTCGAGACATAGTGTGGACCCCATATTATGGAGAGCACTTGGCTGAGGGATTTGAGGATGGCGTACCGACAGGGCCAGGGTTCTATTTATCGACTCGCCGAATTCCATTCCTTTTTGATAGAGGTTGGGAGCTCTACCTTGGAGAGCGCGCTATTCGATGCATTACTGGGGAGATTCGCCTGCCGTATCTTCCTCCAGCCCAGCGCTTTTGGCCTTTGACTTCATCGGATGCATCGATTCCCACTTTGGGGTTTGATGGTTTCCTCCTATTTGAGGGTCCGATCTCTTCGGCGGACTTTATCGCTTGGTGGGTCCGGAGCACAATAGGAGCTTGGACCCGGGCTACCTAGTTCTTGGGCGACATGGTTCCAGGATCCCTTATGATGAGGGACTGGATATAGTGTTTTCAGGAGCCGTCTCATCAGGATCAGATTGTTGCCTTGAGACTTCAGTTGGAGGAGCTGTCAGCCTATTGTAGTTACAATGGCTTGGACTCGTCCTTGGCTCACACTTTTGCTTCTCGGGGTCATGAGGCTGGACAGTCAGGTGGTGGTGGATCTTATAATGCGGAACCCTCAGGTTTTGGTGGCTTCCAAGATAGAGATGCTCCCTTCACCGTTCCCCCGGATATGCAGGAGACGCCTTATCGCCCGGATCAGTAGGATGTGCCCACTCCCGATAGACTGACCTCAGGTTGATCAGTTTGATGATACCACCACCTTCTTGGGTGATTTTGACGAGGTGGCGAGCCCCTAGGTCATTTGTTAGTTATTGGGCATTTGTGCCCCAATATCCTGTACTTTTTATTTTTAGTTTTCACATGTATCATAAGTATGACAGTGATGTTTATGAAACTAATGTACTTTGCAGATATCTATATATGATGCTTTTTATTTATTCATCACACATGCTATTTTATCATTGGTATGATGCATGCTTTAGATATATTTGAATGATTAGGATAGAGATTGACCCCTGTATGGTCTTATTGACATAGGTTATACAGATGTCGTCCTCTACTGTTTGGACCACCTTCCTCCTAGCCATGTAGCTACCAGCTTGAGGGTTTGGGTATGACCAGCTGCCATCCACCGATCGTATAGATGTTAGCCGCATGCTGGGCCACTTCATATCTTTACTGTCCTTCCAGATTCTGGAGGGATTTATTACCGGGATACTCAGGTACTGGATTTTTGAGCATCACGTCTTCCAGTTCGGCTCAGCCGAGTTGACTCCTACATTGGAGGAGTATAGTCGCATTTCAGGACTGTCGATAGAGGGGCCATGTGCTCGAGTTGCTTTGGGCCATATGCGCCGCCAGTTTATGACGGTGACTGGATTGAGGAGAGCAGTTGTGATGGCTGAAGTGGGTGGTAGCCACATCATTTCCATAGACTTTATGTTTAGGCATTTTTCTTTCGCGGATAGCTTCGCTGTTTATCACGCAGACTTCGCCATTTCGGAGGAGCGCTGGTACGTTGCCCGTGTGGATGCCTTGGTTATGTGCCTTGCAGCCTATCTGTACATGCCATTTTATACCGATCATTTGGATGTGGCGATGTCGATGGCTGTTAGGGCTCTTTGAGAGGACTTTACTATATTGCCCCTTATCCTGGCAGAGATATTGATTTCAACCTCTATCTGCCATGACGCTGGTGATCAGTAGTTCAGAGGTAGTCCAGTGCTTTTATACATCTGGTTGATGACGCACCTTCGACCAATAGGGCGACTTTGCCATCACGGTTTCTATTTTGGACATGGCTTATCTCAGGTTTATTCATATCTCTCAACTTCTTGCATCGATGAGGCATCCTGGACTTCATTTTTGGGTGCCATGGAGGAGCCTTTAGCTATAGTCATGTATTCTGGGTACTGCTCCTTTATGAGTTTCACCACCTATGTCGCTGACCTGGATTTCCTCCCCTTGGCGGGTTTGAGGCGTGTGACGACCTATCATCCTTTGGCGATGATGGGTCAGTTTGATCAGCACCAGGAGGTCCATGCATTTGAGGGGATTGAGGATTATCGCTTCCCCATTTGCTCAGCTACCGAGGCTGATTTAGCTCGTGTTTATGGGTTCTGGTCTCATCGACAGACAGCAGAGTTTAGAGATGGCCATCCAGGCCGCTCTGCAGAGTATTCCGCTTGGCTTGAGTCGGATTTGGCACCAGAGATTGTAGATCATGTTGGTATAGGATCTTTATCTGATGACGATGGTTGGTCCACGGATGCGGTGAAACCAATGGAGGATCCTATATCTCCTATTGAGGATGCTTTATTTACAGAGTTGACAGCTTCTCTAGTGAGCACTGTCCCGCATTTGGCCTCAATTTCCATGGAGGCGATGGATAGACAGCTTCAGCTGGTGACCTTTGAGAGAGATCAGGCTCGGGCTCTGTTGTTGACCACTGTTGTCGGTCGGGATACTGCCATCACTGAGAGAGATGCAGCCCGTGCTTCCAGAGATCAGGCCATCATTGATAGAGATGTAGCCGAGACTTTCTCAGATGGACTCATTGATCACGTACAAGGTGTAGTACTGAGTCGAGAGGAGGTTTTTCGCATGGCCGCAGAAATGCTGAGGTGGGTTGATATGTTGGAGCATGAGTTCAGAGATGCTCCCCCGACTACAGAGACTGCTGGATATTTGGCGATGTTGGCTCGTCTCACCACTGATTTGTAGCTCTATTTTATTTCTCTGTAGAGACTTTGTTATTATCACTTGTCATAGGTTAGAATCAACTTTAGTATTCTAAACAGTTGTATATATTAAAAAGAAGCAAGTTCAGTTCACTTCCCTGGTTTGCACATGTCTAACCATGTCCACGGTTACCATTTTTGCTTCATGACTTATTATGTCGACATAGCCCTAGTCTCGTCATATGGCATCAGATTCGGCGGGAGTGATGCTGAGGTGTCGCTAGGTCCCCTCCGCATGAGCCGTCGATTGGTTTGGGCTTGATGGATAGGTTTTGGATTTTTGTATAGGTTAGGAAAGTGTTTAGAGTTTTCTTAAGGTAAGACCGCACCATAAATGGCTTCCTACGTACTCCCACAGATAGGAGATCAGGTTGTTCGTAGTTCAGGCTCAGACCTGAAAAGCTTGAAAAGGGTTAATCTGGGTTTGAGTTTGGTTTGATAGGATTTTGATGTTTTTTGATTTGATTTGATGGGATTTTTGATGTTTTTCAAGGGTAAGATTTGATAGGATTTTGATGTTTTTCAAGGGTTAGGCCGCACCATAAATGGCTGCCTATGTACTCCCACGGATAGGAGATCAGGTTTTTCGTAGTTCAGGCTCAGACCTGAAAACTAGACTTGATATATTTTTCTTTTCTTTTTTTTTTCTTTTTTTTTTCTTTTTTTTTATCAAGACATAGTAGTCCAGTTTGAAAGCGAAAAGGGTCTCAGACATAATACCGTTTCACCGAGTCGGAATTGATTAGTTGCCGGAATTCCTCACCATCCATCTCTTCCAATTTCAAAGCTCCGCCCTATAGGACTGCTTTGACAAGAAAGGGTCCTTCCCAGTTTGGGGCAAATTTTCCCTTAGCTGCATCCTGGCCCGGAATGATCTTCTTCAGTACCAAATCATGCTCCTTGAATTCCCGAGGTCGTACCTTCTTGTTATAAGATCGGGACATTCGCTGTTGATAGAGTTGACCGTGGAATATAGCAGCAGCTCTTCTTTCATCTATAAGGGATAACTGATCGTATCGATCTTGTATCCATCGGCTCTCCACTATCTGGGCATCTAAGATCACTCTTAGTGATTCCATCTCCACTTCGACAGGAAGTACATCCTCCATACCATATACCAGTGAGTAGGGTGTTACCCCAGTCGAGGTTCTAGTCGACGTCCGGTATGCAAGTAGGGTTAACGACAATAGCTTAAGCCATCCCCGGTGATTTGCTGACATCTTTATCATTATCTTCTTGATGTTCTTATTAGCCGCTTCCACCGTTCCGTTCATTTTTGGACGATAAATAACCGAATTAAGGTGTTTGATATTGAACTTACTGCACAGTTCCCTCATCATCTCGTTATTTAGGTTCTTCACGTTGTCTGATATGATAACCTCGGGTTATCCATACCGACAGATGACGTTGTTTCTAATGAAACCAACGATGACCTCCTTGGTGACCCTGGGGAAAGAAGCTGCTTCCACCCATTTGGTAAAGTAGTCAATCATAGTGAAGATGAATCGATGACCGTTACTGGCTTTAGGCTTAACTGGTCCTATCACGTCCATTCCCCACATGGAAAAAGGCCATGATGATGTCATGCAATGTAGTTGATTCGGAGGTGCGTGAATAATGTTGGCGTGGATCTGGCATTGATAGCAACGCTTGACATGATCATCGCAATCCGCTTTGAGGGATATCCAGTAGTGTCTTATCGTCAGAATCTTTTTGGCAAGCAGGGGTCCACTCATATGTGCTCCGAATACTTCACCATGTACTTCATTTATAAGTTACATCTCAGAAGGCCTACACCTGGATCTCTCTTATAGAGAGCATCTCCACTTAGGTAGAAATTCATAGCCATTTTCTGTATGAGCTTCTTCGCGGCTTGACTCATCTCTTCCTGGGTTGATTGATCTCGTAAATATTCTTTGATATGGTGGTACCAAGGTGGTCCCGCAGGTGGTATCTCATTTGATATCTCCCCTACATTATTTCCATATGATGGTTTATTCTGCACAGCGAAAGTGATGACAGGCATTCCCTTTCTTACTGACAGGCTCACCAGTGAGGCTAATGTAGCTAACGCATCAGTGAAATCATTTTGGTTCCGGGGAATATGCATGAAGGCAATGTCTTCAAAATCCCCTGCCAGTCTGAGAACATGTCGATGATACGGCAGTAGATGTAGCTCTTTGGTAGTGTATGCCCCGGTAGACTGTCTGATGACTAGCTCCGAATCTCCAAACACTGCTAAACATTTCACTCCCATGGACTGAGCCAGCTTCAACCCCACAATGCACCCTTCATATTCTGCGGTATTGTTGGAATTATTGAAATGCAACTTGGTTGCCACGGGGTATTGATCTCCCGTGATAGATACCAGGACTGCCCCGGCTCCTGCACCCTCAGTGTTTGATGCGCCGTCAAAATACATTTTCCAGAATTGACCTTGATCCTCCTTATTGATCAGTTGAACAGTCAACACTTCCTTCTCAGGGAAATACATTTCCAGAGGTTCAAAACCCTCTGTTGGTGCAGCCGACAGGTGATCCGCAATCCCTTGTCCTTTGATGGACTTTTGGGTGACATATATGATGTCGAAGTGTTGAAGGATTAACTGCCACTTAGATAGACGACAGTTCAAAATTGGCATGCTGAAGATGTATTTTAAAGGATCCATCCTCAATATGAGATAAGTGGTATGGCTGTGTAGATAATGTTGTAACCTCGTGGCTGCCCAAGCTAATGCACATTAGGTTCTTTCTATCAGAGTATATTTCTGTTCTCCGCTGCTGAAGCACTTACTGAGATAATAGATAGTCTTTCTTTCCCCATGTCATCTTTCTGCCCCAGTAGACAACCCATAGCATTAGAGTTGACTGAGATATACATGAACAATGGAATCCCATCCTTTGGGGGTACCAAAATAGGTGCTTCAATCAACCTCTTCTGGATGATGTGGAAGGCTTTCTGGCAGTCTTCATTCCATTTTCCCGAAGAATTCTTCCTTAATAGTTTGAAAATGGGTTCACAGGTTGCTGTAAACTGCGATATGAACCGGCTGATGAAGTTTATTCTTCCCAGGAAACCTCTGATTTCCTTCTCTGTCTTTGGTTCAGGCATTTCTGTGATGGCTTTGATTTTGGCAGGATCCAATTCAATGCCCTAGTTGCTCACGAGAAATCCCAGTAGTTTACTGGATTTCACACCAAAAGCACATTTTGCTGGGTTCAACTTCAGATTAAATTTGCGGAGTCGTTCAAACAACTTCTGGAGATGGGTGCAATGATCATCAGCCTGTCGAAACTTTATGATGATATCATCCATATACACCTCGACTTCTTTGTGCATCATATCATGGAATAAGGTCATCATAGCACTTTGATAAGTAACGCCAGCATTGGTAAAGCCAAAAGCTAGTCTTCGATAACAAAAGGTTCCCCACGGGGTAATGAAGGCGGTCTTTTCCCAACCATGATCTGGTGATATCCAGCAAAGCAATCAGCGAAAGAATACATCTCGAACTGTGCAGTGTTGTCGATTAATCGTGGATGAACGACACTGGGAAGTCATCCTTAAGGCTGGCTTTGTTGAGATCTAGATAATCTACACAAACTCGCACCTTTCCTCCAGATTTTGGCACTGGGACTACGTTAGACAACCATTCAGGGTACGTTGACACCATAATGTTTCCCGCTTTAAACTATTTGACAATTTCTTCTTTGACCTTCAGGCTCCATTATGGTTTCAACCGTCTCAGTTTCTGCTTGACTGGTTTGAACCCTTCTTTAATTGGTAGTCGATGGACGATGATGTCAGTGGATAGACCTATCATGTCTTCATGAGACCAGGCAAAAACATCCTTGAATTTGGTTAAGAGTTGGATTAATTATTTTTCTTGGTTAGAGGGAAGGTTGGTTCTGATCTGTATTTCTTTGGGATCGTCGGGGGTTTCGATATTTATGGTGGTGATTTGATCGAGGTTGGGTTTAGGTTTATCTTTGACCCTATGTTTTAATTTCCTCGGGCACCTCGTCATCATCCCCTTCCTCCTGCTCGATTCCCATCAAGTCAAAGTCCAATTTTATGTCGAAATCGTAATCATTACTCAAATTCGGCAAACCATGGACGTGGCTAGAAACATGAAAATTGGGAAACCTGAAACAAAAATTTGATTGCTAAATATATACAAGTAGTTGTCAATTACAAAATGATTTATCAGTTAATATGATAACAAGCAATAACAAGCTACAGATGACATAAAACAGACATAAATATAGATAAAGGTAAAGCTCCCTGTCAGCGATTGCTTCCTGGTTTTTACCCTTTATGGACGATCTGTGGAGTGATCGTCCAATTGCTGGTCATGAGCTCCTGGGGAGTTGCTGAGATAGACGCGCTACTAGAGTCGCAGTCTTCCAAGATGGCCATAACTGGTTTGGAACTGGTCCCTGGATCCTTGCTCGGGATGTTTACATTTCCCCAGTTAAGGACTGGGAGAATAGGTTGATCACTTGACAGATCTGCCCCATCGGACTTTTTCAGGTCCTCTTCAGAGTGGTAAAAACTGCTCAGGAATTGCAACTGAATTTCTTCCAGAAACTTCTTGTCTTTGGCCTTCCGGGCCAACTCCTGGATAGACTTTTTATCCTCGTCTGTCTGATGTCCTCTTTGATTGACTTTAGGAATTAGAAGGTTTGAAATAATGAGGGGGATCTTCTTAAGTGTCTCTTTAAATCCAATTTCACCAAGGTTTAGCTTGAGGTGAATCAGATGATTAACTGGTTTATGCTTGTGAAGATCCTGATGCTTGGATCCACCAGAATATCCGAGTCCAGCCTTTCCCAACTGCGTGGCTATACGGATTGGGTTCTTGATTCCTTGGCCATTCTTCCCCAATCCCCGACCTAGTCGATGTCCTTGGGACAACAACTCTTGGCCAACTGCCAACACCTCTGGAGATATCCGGGGAATTAAGATCGGGACCCCCACAGAGTTATATCGTGGATGCTGATTTTGAAGGCTTGAAAACTGGCAGGCTCGACACCTTCATTCACACCGATTAGGGGCATATCTACCAGGTCATGAACAGGATAATCAGGTTTCGTACTGACAGTCACCAGATTGCCGTTGATGATATATTTCAATTGTTGATGAAGAGTTGAAGGAACGGCGCCAGCCATATGGATCCATGGTCGTCCTAACAACAGATTATACCAGATAGTGATCTTCAGGATCTGAAAAGGTATGTTAAAAGTGAAAGGGCCAATCTCCACAGGAAGCTCAATCTCCCCCACGGTATTCCTTCTTAATCCGTCGAAAGCCCGTACCACGACATGGCTTTCCCGAATTCAGTTCGGGTTGATCTTCATCTTCTCCAGCGTATCTTGTGGACAGATGTTTAAAGAAGACCCTCCATCGATTAGCACGCCACCTACTACATATCCTAATAAAACGACAGCGATATGCAATGGTTTGTGATGCCCAGTTCCTTCGACGGGTATATCGTTGTCAGTGAAGGATAGCACATTACTGTCCAGTAATGGCTGATCAAGTGCTGGAATTTCTCAGTATCGATATTATTGGGTAAGTGTGCTTCCTCCAATACTTGGATCAGGATTTGACGATGGTCGTCAGAATCTAAAACCAAATCCAATATGGAGATTTGATGGGGTTTAGCCTCCAATTGCCTCACCGTCCTGGCTTCACCGTGTCCTATCTTGTGGAGGAACTCTGTGATCTTTCTAGTAGATACCTTCCCCAATACCTTGGTTACCGATTTTGCCAAACGCC
This sequence comes from Panax stipuleanatus, assembly GCA_020205555.1. Classification (NCBI taxonomy): domain Eukaryota; kingdom Viridiplantae; phylum Streptophyta; class Magnoliopsida; order Apiales; family Araliaceae; genus Panax; species Panax stipuleanatus. The sequence goes on along the minus strand of CM035118.1, from coordinate 13,012,151 downwards.
CTGGGAGGTAATATGTATTCTCCCTAGGTATGATGGCAGTACAGTCAGGTGCAAATTTTATACCTTCTCCATAATTCCACGGTACCTTCTTCAGGCTGAGAATTGGGAGTTGTGGCCAAGGGGCCAACATCAGGGGTTTAGGCGCTGGTATCTCGAGAGTGGCTTTGTTTCTCTGCTCAGATACTCCTTGGATGGTTATGGGTCCGCCGGATATTCCTTCCATACAAAGGATAACAGCTATCATACCTTCTAAATTCCTCAGTCCTCGAGGGTAGTTTATCTCTTCCTCATAGAAGATTTCAGCTTTGTTCATTGAATCTAGTTCTCTTGATTCAATCAAGTTCTGGATTAGATGTCGCAGGGCCCAACATTCTTCCGTGGCATGTCCAGGGGCATTCGAATGGTAAAGGCAGGATCTGGAAGGATCGAAACACTTCGATCTCGTATCTGGGGGTGGTAGAAATTCTATAATCTTCCCCTCCTCGATCAAGGTACAGAGAATCTCCTCCCTGGATTGCCTTAACGGGGTGAATTTTTGTTTGGCGGTAAATCTCGAGGGCTCTGCAATCTAGCTTCTCGAGCCATCTTTTCAGTCCATTTGTTCTTCTCTGGGCAACGGATTCGATCCCTTCTGGAGGTGGAAACATCTTGGATAGATATGGGGTCATTTGGCTTTGATAAGACCTGGTCGATGAGCTGTCGGGTCAACTGGTGTTGGTATACCACCAATTCAGCTAGCTGATCCACCTGCACTCTGATTGAAGCTAATTCTTGCTCTACCCCATACTTTTCTTCAAGGTATCCCCATATTGCAGGGTCATGTGCCGAGGGTAACTCTCCCATCTTCCTCAGGTATTTACGATTTTCCCTGCTTCCGGCACTGATCATGTTGACTCCTTCCTCTGCATACTGAGGTAGAGGGTTGTTGTTGACATTCGACAGCTCAGGGCTTTTGACTATAATCTCCTCGCTGTCAATCAAGTTTTGAATTTTGTGCTTCAGAGTCCAACACTCCTGAGTATCATGCCCCGGTGAGTTGGAATGGAAGGCGCATTTCTTGCTGGAATCGAGTTGCCTTCCATTTGGATCGAAAGGTGGAGCAAGCTCAATGATCTTTTCCTGGGCAATCAGCAGGGCTAATATATTTTCCAAGGAGTCTCCCAAAGGAGTAAATATCCTTATTCGCTTGTTTTCCCCAACTTTCATTGCTGTAGGATTTCAAAAATTCGCGGGATGAGGGTTTTGCCTCTGGATAGGTGAGTTAGGGCTCTTGTTAGCAGATTGTCCTTGTAATACTAACGAGACATCTTCTTCCTTCCTCTTTGATCCTCTTTTGGGAGCGCTTGCATAATTTCCCGACTGTATGTGCTCGGTTACGGCTTCCAAAGTAGTGAGGTCTTTGATTTTTCCAGACTTCAAACCCATTTCTGCCATTTCCTCGTGTTTAATCATTTCAGAAAAGGATTTTCCTAACCCGGCAAGGACTCTCTCGTAGAAAGGGGCTTGTTGTATATTAATGAAGGTGGTCACCATCTTACCCTCATCCATTGGTGAGTTGACTTGGGCCACCATTCGCCTCCACCGCTGCACGTATTCTCTAAACGATTCATTACCCAATTTCTTAACTTTGGTAACTTGATAACGATCAGGTGACATCTGGGATTGAAAACTGTATTGGTTGAGGAAAGCATGGGCCAAATCTTCCCAACCTCTGACTTTAGAATTGTCTAATCGTGCGTACCACGTTAGGGCTTCACCGGTAAGGCTCTTCTGGAACAGCTGCATCCTGAGGTTTTCATCCTCAGCATAAGTTCCAAGTTCACCTATGTAGACTTTCAAGTGAGTGTATGGGTCTCCCAGTCCGTTGTATTTCTCAAACTCGGGGATTTAAAACTTACCTGGGTATCTCGCCTTTGGGAAAATACACAGATCCGAGTAATTCACGCTCCCGTGGGATCCTGTCCCTTTCATAGACCGGATAGCGCCTTCCATCTGTCTAACTTTCTTCCTAACGTCTCCAGTGTCTTTGTCCACCCGGAGGTTTATGATGTCCCGTGTCGTCTTCTAGATCGGGGCCTCCTTGGGTACTTCAACATCGTGGGGAGATATAGGTGTGGACGTATGGGTATCACCTTCCTTCTCGGGTACTTTCATGTCTCCTTGCACAGATGATTCAGTCGAACTCTTGTGCTTAGATTCCTGAGATACTTTGCACTGTTCTTTTAACAGGGTCGTCATCTCGGCCATTTGCTTCTTAAACTCCTCGAATTCATCTCGAGATACTGGGATGGGTTTTGATGAACTTCCTTCAGCCATTTGGACTGGTGAAAGGGCTTTTTTGGCTCGCGATTGGGTTTTAGGACCAATCTGCACAACAACCAATATCTAGTTTAGACTGGATATTGGTGGATAGGGATGCATGACATGTTATGCATCAGTTTAATGGTTTTTTAATCTTTTCCTGGAATACAACGGGTTAGTCAAATTGATGACAGGATGTGAAAGATATGTGTATGACAGTTCAAGATAACGATCATTTACATACACGAAAGATTAAATAGGGCATGAAGAAGCACACCGCGTGTTTGGTTTATCAGAGGCTGACCTATCTTAGGGTTACTCTCACGGGCTGTTTGAAATTGGTTCCCAGATCTTCGCAATCTACTTGATGAAAACATCCATATTTCAATTGGAGCGGATCTGAGTGGTGCTTTTTCTGAGCCTCATAATGGAAACATCCATAGGAGTCCAGTAATAAACAACCGACGGGATTGCCCCCTAATGGAGGTACCACACAACATACATTCACATACATTCACATCCTCACCGCATGTAATATGATGACATTGTACGAAGCACTAATATATTATGCGAGGCACTAATACAAGATGCTAAAAGATTGACACACACAAAGATCATTCACACAAATGCATATGCAGAATGAAAATCAAAAAATTTGATCGCGGCTTAAGCCCTCTTTGATCCCCAGTAGAGTCGCCATTTGTCGACGCCGGGCGAAAAAATAATAATTCCCTTCGTGCCCTCCCTTTCGTTGAAGGGGGGGGGGGTTTATTTCTCTTTGGTTGTTTGCCATCGTTTCTTATCCGTGTGACGAGAGAGGAGTGCCCCAATTTCCTAATTTTATTCTTTTCCCTTTTGCTTTCTCTTTATCTTTGTGGTTCCATTTTAAAGGGTGAATTTTATAGGAAACCGGTACCGACACATGTGTCGACGATTTTAAAAAGTTTGATTTTATTGATTGGACCGATTGAGACAGAGTCGCCTAGTTGGTATTTTGGAAATGGATGTACCAACTCATCTGGGTTTTAATAGTTTTTCGTAAAATGGTCCAATGCGTGACTCTTTGATTGGTCTTGAAATCCGAGATTCGTGGAATCTGGGGGCTAGGTTAAGCGGGGGGAAGGTGTTAGGCACCCCCGACTCCCGTGCAAGCACGGTACCGCATCTTATAGATTTTCAATGCAAAAAGTGTGTAAGTGTGTGTGTGTGTTTTTTTTTATTTTGAAAGCTTTATTAGTTAGTTTCTAAGTCTTTTTGGTGACTTGAAAGTAGTGTTGTACCTCTTTTGCGCCTAGGTACGAAGGATTTGATTTAATCAAAAGTTCATTTTAAAAAGATATGCAAATTAAAATAAGGTTTTAGAAAGTAAGGTTTTCAAATCATTTGCCCGACTAGGAATCGCGGACTTCGATACTTCCTTTTATTCTTTACGTTGATTACGTGATCTACCCTGAATCGCTTTATTTCATCAAAAGCTCTTTGTGGTTTTTCTTTGAGAAATTATTTTGATGATATGCTTGCTAAAGCATTAAGAAGATTCAGATCATCATCGGGCATGAAAGCCATCTCGATGAACCGAGCTCCCGTAATTAAAGTTTTCATTATCACGGGATCTTGAACCCGAGCTCTCAAGACTAACCCCTCGAGTTTGTTTTCAAGATCCAAATATTACATGTACATCGATATTTACGTTATTTAAAGTATTTACAACATAAAAACCGATCTATCGTGGGAATCAAGTCGGATCCATTCGGGGATCTCGACACCGGGATTCCTAGGCTCACATGATTTAAACAAAATAACATATACATAATGTCCACGGCCTCGATACTAAGCGATTTCATCGTTTGAAATCACCGTTCGTGCCGATTCGGCCCCCCTTTCACCTCTAAATATAGATTTAGGGCTATACGGGTTAACCGGGACCTTCCAAAGCAATAAATCCATAGATATACCATGAATCTAAGCCGTTATAGTCCCCGGGTTAAAGCTTTATGCTTAATAACCTCTCGGGGACTAGATTAGGCTTAGATATAGGTATATCAAGCCTCCAAAGTCAATATACAACGTATTAAGCACAATATAACTGATAAAAATGTACAATCTATCAACTATTACACAATATGCTTAAAATACAACAAGTTTAACTATATTCAAACAAGATACTTCATCAATCTATCATTTGAACCAAGTTTACAAAGGAAACGAAGCTAAAAGTGCGTTGTTTCACCTTGGGGGACGTGTGAACAAGCGTTTTGACTCTCGAGATGAACAAAAACACTAAGATGGCTTCAAGTAGATGCTAGATGGAAGATTTGAGCTTCAAGTTGCTTGGTTTATGTTCCACCCGAGATCTTCTCTCTCTAAAAATGTATTTCTCTCTCTAAATGTCTCTCTCGTTTTCTTCTAAAATAAACTAAGTGGGAGATTCTAATCTGTCCCGGGTAGCCGCACACATGTATGCGGCCAGCTGCATACATGGTTGAGGCTACCCAAGTGGCCCTCCCGGCTCGGTTATTGGTCCTTCGGTCTCGATTCGGCAGAAGGTTAACGTCCGCCGCTTGATCTTTCGGACCGTCTTTGACGAACGCAGTGAGATAAGATCAAGTCTTACTGAATTAGGATTCGGGAAATCGATACTCGTAGCCGAGATATCTTCCCAGTCTGGATATTAGTTCGTAGGCTTATCTTTTGATGGCACGTCGTTCGAGATTTACTGAGGTGGTTTTCGATGATCACTGTCTTAGCTCGTCGATCTTCGATCTGGTCGCGGTATATTCGGACTTCATTGGTCCTCTTCATCATTCTCGGGGTTATCTCCGAGATGACCGGGATCTTTTGCCCTATTTCGGGGTTGTCTCTGAAGTAAAATGACGCTTTTACCCTCCTGTAGGGTTAGTACGACAAAAGCAAAATTTTGAGTGTCTACACCCGGCATTGTTGTGCCGACCCAGGAGTTACTAGGAGACCTGAGTCGTTATCCATCGAATTTCTCCATGCCAACGAGGTGACTTGAAGTTTTCTTCTTTCTGGATTCTATTTCTTTCTTTTGCCATTCTCGGGGCACAGGTTTTTGACATGGGTTGGCTTTTGATGCAGGTTCCCAGCTTTACATAACCCAGAGGGAACTGGTTCAACGTGCACTCCCTCTACCATACTTTGCACCAGAAGTACAGTGATATCGTTGACGGCTGGGGATTTTAGGCCTTCTTCTCTATTCTTCCCCGTCATTGCCCCTGGGGTTATATGAGAGCTTTGTCTGAGCGCTTGTTCCACCAGACTCAGTCTCTTCATTTGTTGGACTGTAAGGTGATGATGACGCCTATGGATTAGAGGTTCATCACCGGCATTGAGGTTGAGGGTGAGCCCATGCCTGTCGTGGCTGACATAACACCCACTGCCGTTTGGTCTCTGTTCGGAGTTCCTGCGACTACAATCAAGGGTCGGACGGTCCGATTGGGTCCCTTGAGTATAGATGCCCAGAGTGGGGCTTTACTTGAGCCTCTTCTTAATGATCAGAGGGTTAGGGATCGCATCTTGAGGCTATTATTTTTGGTGATCATCAGAAGTTATTTCGTGGCGAATAATTCATCGACTGTATCCTTCGCCTTGGTCAGTGCTACCCGATATGTAGAGCGCCTCAGTGACTTTGATTGGGGTTGCTACACCTTTGCCTATTTTCTCCATGGCATACGCATGCTTTCGGAGGGTTTAACGGAGGCTTGGTTAGGGTTCTACCAGTTTCTGCTGGTGAGTACATCTTTCTTGTACCTTTTTGATTTTTGCATTTACATTTGTCGGTCTTGGTCACTGAGGATTTTTCATATTTACATGGCCAGTTCTGGGCGTATGAGAGGCTTCCTTGCCTACGGTCTGCCACTACTTTAGGTCTAGAGACCTATCCCCGGGGACAGCGTTGGCATTACTCCACTTTGACGGAGGTCCCTGTTGCTGAGGGTTTTACTCATTCTCACCAGCAGTTGGAGCTTTTGACTGCTGGAGCGATCTCGTGGATCCCATATACCTCTGAGTTTTTAACTGTTGGATTTGAGGGAGGCTTCCCCACTGGTCGGGAGTTAGCATTGTCGACCCGCAGAGTCCCGTTTTTGACAGAGGAAGGCTGGGAGTTCTATTTAGGAGAGCGTGCCATCCAGAGTATCACGGGTCAGATCCGCATTCCCATTGTTACTCCTGCTTGGCATCATTAGCCATTGGTTCATCCACTGACAGATATCCCTATGGAGGGCGTAGACGGCTTTGGCATATCAGAGGACCCTTACAGCCAGGAGGCATTCAGCAGCTGGTGGAGTCCTCACACTATTGGAACTCAGACTCGGGCTACCCAATTTATGGCAGACATGGTGCCTGGGTCTGTGATGATGACAGACTGGATAGGTTGCCTTAGGGAGCCTACTCATTTGGACCAGATCACAGGGCTGACCCAGTAGTTAGAGAGAGCTCACTTATTTATTAGGCATCTTGGCAGAGATTCGTTAGAGGCATCTTCTTTTGACCCTTTCAGCTCAGGAGAGGGCCCCTCATTAGGTCCATTTTCCAGCAGTTTTGCAGGGGCTGATCCTCCCTTGTAACGCCCAGACATGCCTGATGATCGCAACTTTGTGTCCACAGAGGAGATGGAGCAGGTTAACCACCTTAGCGTAGATGTTTTGGATCTTTTTGGATAGCTATTGTAGCTATATCTTTTGGTCGGCCACTGTTTTAGCTTTTGGGTGGCTGTGCCCCATTTTGATAGACCACTGTTAGTAGTTGGGTGGTGGTGCCCCATATTCCTGTACTTTTATTTTTCTTTGTATTATCAGACAGGGATGATGATTGCAGTAGATAGTTTATTGTATATATGTACGATATTTTCTATCTATTGCATCATATTTATCATTGTCATTATGCATGTACTATGTCATGTGTATGAATTTAGACAGATGAGTTCAGATTTAACCCTTGGATGGTCTTGTGATACGGTGATACAGATGTCGTCGTCCACCGTCAGCCGTATCGAGCACCTACCACCATCTGTGGTGGCATCATCCTTGAGATCGTGGTACGATAGCCTTCCCTTCCCAGCTAGAGGGACAGTGGATCAGATGTTGGGGTATTCATTGGCCCTCGTAGATTTTCAGGTGCAATACGGGTTCATAGATGGCATTTTACTCTTTTGGATACCCGATAGATAGGTCTTCCGCTTTGGGCATCATGAGCTAACTCCGACCCTTGAGGAGTACCAGCGGTTTATTGGCCTAACTTTAGAGATGCCATGCGCTGGTACGGCGATCAGTGATATGAGGAGACCATTTATACGGATGTCAGGTCTTTGCCAGAGCGTAGTTATGGATGAGATCATCTCTGGACGTGTGATCTCCATCGACTTTTTGATCTATAGGTTTGGTGAGCTTGATAGTTACACGATCGACATGTCGGGGATTTTATTATATCGGCAGAGGCATGGCGTTTGGCCAGGATAGACGTTTTGCTGATGTGCATCATAGCCTACGTCTATATGCCGCTACGCTTGGACCATTTGGATGTGGGATTGATAGTTGTGGCTCGGGCCCTTAGGCAGGGTAGCACCATCATACCGATGATATTGGCTGAGACGCTGAGAGCAGCCACCTACTGCAGTACCCACCCGGAGGGGTTTTTTAGAGGCAGTTCAGTCTTAGTATATGTATGGCTCATGTCCCATCTACGACCAATTGGATTTTTCCAACCCCAGGGGTATTTCTTCACCCATGAGATAGCCATGTCACTCTCCTTCTAGCCCACTGAGTGCTCAGATGCGGGGTCATGTTCAACATTTCTGTCTGATATTGTGCATCCATTCTCAATTCTGCTCTGCTCAATGCTAGTTTCTCCCTATAGCTTTATTACCCATGCATCCGGCATGGACTATTTGCCTCTAGCGAGATTAAGGGGAGTGACTACTTATCATCCTCTGGCTGCTATGGGCCAGTTCGATCAGTTTCAGAGCCTGCATCAGTTTGAGGTCGCTGTTGATCAGAGGATATCAACTTCGTCTATATCATCTGCCGATTTGATTAGGGTGTATGAGTGTAGGACTCATAGGGAGAGGGATGATTTCTCCAGTAGCCATCCGGACCGTTCTCCAGAGTACTCAGCGTGGTTGGAGGCTGATATAGCATCAGCTGCATTCATCCAATCAGCTCCGATAGTGGATTCAGATGAGGAGGAGCCTATAGAGGATCCTGAGTCTCCTACTGAGGATGAGTTGTTCATGGGTCTGATAGCAGTACTAGTTAGTGACCCGCCGATCATTCTTGCAGGGATTGATCCAGCTTTGGCAGACTCACTAGCTAGGATGACCTTTGAGAGAGATCAGGCTAGAGCAATGATGTTGACTGCCCAATCTGGCAGACACATAGCTTTTGCAGAGAGGGATGCGGCTCGAGCCGCTCAGGATATGACATTGATTGAGAGAGACGAGGCTCGATCTTCTCGCGATGCTGCTTTTGTAGATATTGAGGTGACTTTGATCACCAGAGACGCAACTTTTGCAGAGAGGGATGAGATTCGATCTGCCAGAGATGTAGCCTTTGAGGAGATTGAGGAGGTTTTGATTTCCAGGGATGCTGCTTTTGTGGATAGGGATGAGGCTATAGCTTCCCAGGATTTCCACATTGCCGACAGTACTACTCTCTGATCTTATACTCATGGTATGGTTACCGAGATGAGTGCATACATTGACTATCATAGTGCCACACTGCAGATGACTATGGATATTTTGACTCGTATGGAGGCTGAGGGTATTGCACTTACAGTTGCTCCTCCATCTTCAGAGAGAGATGCCATGTTGGCACTGCTGTTCTGCTTATCCACAGTGTTGGGTTTGTATGTAACGCAATCATGCAATCAAATCACATAAATAGGGCGGAAGCGTAAAAACTAGGTTTTCAAAATTTATACAAATCCATAACCATGATCATGCTTTGTGCTTGTTATCAATAACAGAAAAGAGAGAACATGGAATTATACCTTTGAAGATCTAAGCTTCCTCAGGTACAAGTTCTACTCCTTTGATTCCTTTGATTCCTCTGATAGTGGCTCCTTCCCTTGAATAATGTCAGCCACCCAAATGTTTGGCCTCTAACGGTGATCCACCAAGGAAGATGAAGAACTCAAGAAGATGGGTTATTGGCTTAACCCTTGTTTCTATCTCTATAGAATATGTGTACTCCCAACTCTTGGAAAATTTCACACAGTATACCTTATTTCTGATATAAGACTCTCTTATATAGATATTAGGTTAACCCTCCTAATTCAATTAGAATAGGGTTTTATTTAATTAATTAATTAAATACTTTTAATTAATTTATATCCTAATCTTTATTAGGATTGAGAGAGAGAGTACTGATATTATATTAATTCCTAAACTCCTTTAGAATTAAAATAATAATAATAATAATAATATTAATAAGACTCCTCTTATTAATTTATATTTAATATTTCTAAAATATTAAATAATAAACATTAAGCTATTTAATTTATTCTATCATCATAGATTAAATTAATTATACTTAATGCATTATTACTATCATGCCATTTTCTTCTTAAATAATTCTTCTTCCTTTTATGGTGTGACCCTTTAGGTTCTCCATATTAAACCGGTTGTGAATAAATCAATTAGAACAATTCTAATCTTATTTAAATAAACAAATTAAACTAATAATCTATTTAAATAAATAACATTTATTCTACAATAGGGATAAGCCTCCCTAGCGATCAACGACTTTCCAGATAATATAGATTTCAACATTAATCATAAAAGAACCTGTGAGTTAATAGTTACCGTACAATTCAATCCTTCCACCATACAATGTCCCAATTAAATATAAGACATGGATTTACTGTCAAGTCTTAATTTATTTAATCATATGTATTTCGATTAGAAAATGCACAACTCCAAATAATGCAAATTAGAAACCTCTTTCTAATTTCATTCTACCTTGGCCAAGGATTCCTGGGTTGTCATTTAACGAATCACATAGGACATATCTCCTCTTTTACTAGAGGTGGTAGATTCTTTATTGATCATTCATTATCTCCATATGTAACTCATTACACCCAAGCATACCCTATATATGCCTTAAAAGGCCTTAAGGAATTAGTCAAAGTATAATTTGTTACATACAAGATACTATGATGATCTCAAGTCCAAGGATCACATGTACTACTATCACATTAGGAATTCCTATTGACAGGCGAGTAAAACTCCATTAGGTATTCCATAGCGAGTCACGTTCAGTGAACTTATTCTCCAATAAGCACCTACATACTTGCTTTAGTGTCTCCACACAAATGACCATGAGATCAGTCATCCTCATCCAATGAGCAAGCAACATATGTACCAATCTATCCGGATTTACTAATCCCCTTTTTAGTAATCCCACGATTGGGAACTATTTTAGTTTTAAATCTTTCTAAGAATTTAGATCTCATTAGCATGATCAACATCATGATTCTAAAAGCATTGCTTAAAACTATGGGTTATTTACATATTATAAAAATAGCACCATGTAGATAATTAAATGCCTTTAATAAATAAATATTTTATTAATAAATAAATAAGATTGTTTGCAAAGTATGTGCTTTATCATCATACATGATTGGCTTGTATGCACACTACTATCAATCTCCCACTTGCACTAAAGCCAATCGCCATGGTATCTCATACCCATCTTCTCTAAGTGACGATCAAACTGCTGTTGTGTTAAAGCTTTAGTAAATGGATCTGCAATGTTGTCTTGAGAGTCTACATGCTCCAAGGTGACGTCTCCTCTTTCAATGATCTCCCTGATCAAGTGAAATCGCCGCAACACGTGTTTAGATTTCTGATGAGACCTGGGTTCCTTAGCCTGTGCAACCGCTCCGGTGTTGTCACAGTATACGGGAACTGCTTCTCCAATGCTAGGAACCACACCAAGTTCAGTTATGAACTTCTTCATCCAAACAGCTTCCTTTGCAGCTTCACTTGCAGCTATATACTCTGCCTCTGTCACTGAATCAGCAACCGTTTGCTGCTTGGAACTCTTCCAACTCACTGCACCTCCGTTCAAGGTAAACACTTACCCTGAAATAGATTTACTGTCATCTTGGTCTGTTTGAAAACTTGAGTCCGTGAATCCCTCGAGTTTTAATTCAGACCCACCGTAGACAAGAAAAATATCTTTAGTCCTTCTCAAGTACTTTAGGATATTTTTCACTACCTTCCAGTGCTCTTCTCCTGGATTCGACTGGTATCTGCTTGTTACACTAAGTGCGTGAGCAACATCCGGTCTAGTACATATCATACCGTACATGATAGATCCTATTGCAGAAGCATAAGGGATCTTACTCATACGGTCTCTCTCCTCAGGTGTCTTTGGGGCCTGTTTCTTGGAGAGATTTATTCCATGGCTCATCGGCATGAGACCTCTTTTGGAATCTTCCATGCTAAACCTCTTTAGCATCGTATCAATGTACGTTCCTTGGGATAAGCCGAGCATCCTTTTAGATCTATCTCTATAGATCTTTATCCCCAAAATATAGGATGCTTCACCCAAGTCCTTCATGGAGAAGTTTTTAGATAACCAGATTTTAATGGATTGTAACATAGGAATGTCATTCCCTATCAGTAATATATCATCAACATATAATGCAAGGAATGATACTGCGCTCCCACTAACCTTCTTGTATACACATGGTTCATCCTCGTTTTTGATAAAATCAAACTCTTTGATTGTCTCATCAAAACGAATGTTCCATCTACGAGAAGCTTGCTTCAACCCATAAATGGATCGTTGTAGCTTACAGACTTGATTTGTTCCAACTTTTGAAATAAATCCCTCTGGCTGTGTCATATATACATCCTCCTCAAGTTTCCCATTGAGGAAGGCCGTTTTCACGTCCATATTCCAGATCTCATAGTCGTTGTAAGCTGCAATCGCAAGCAAAATCCGAATGGACTTGAGCATGGCTACTGGTGAGAAGGTTTCATCATAGTCAACTCATTGTCTTTGTTTGAAACCTTTTGCAACCAGTCGGGCCTTATAGGTCCCTACCTTTCCGTCTGCTTAAAAACCCATTTACACCCAATAGGTTTAATACCTTCAGGTGGTGAAACCAAAGACCATACTTTGTTTTCATACATGGAGTCCATTTCAGATTTCATGGCTTCAAGCCATTTCCCTGAGTCTTTATTACTCATAGCCTGTTCGTAATTCAATGGATCATCATCATTCATGATGTGTACCTCATCGTCATCCTCTATAACGAATCCATACCTCTCAGGTATCTTCGGTACTTTTCCTAGATTTACGAACATGGTGTGGTACAGTAGGTTCTTCTACTTGGTTAGGTACCTGACTTTGGTCCGTGGTAACTTGTGGTTCTTGAACTTCTTCAAGATATATCTTACTCCCACTGACCCCTTCATGGATAAACTCTTTCTCCAAGAAGGTAGCATGTTTCGCAACAAACACCTTTTGATCAGTTGGATGATAGAAATAATACCCTACGGTTTCTTTAGGGTATCCCACAAATCTACACTTATCGGATTTAGTCTGTAGCTTATCATTTTCAAACTTTTTGACATAAGCTGGACAACCCCAAGTCTTAACATGCTTAAGATTTGGTTTCCTCCCTTTCCACATCTCATATGGAGTCTTTGGGGCTGATTTGGTAGGTACCTTGTTAAGTAGGTATGCAGCCGTTTCTAGGGCATATCCCCAGAAGGAAATTGGAAGGTCGGTAAAACTCATCATGGATCGAACCATGCCCAACAGTGTTCGATTTCTCCTTTCAGATACTCCATTTAACTGTGGTGTACCTGGAGGAGTCCATTGTGAGATTATACCATTTTCTCTGAGACAATTGAGAAACTCACTGCTTAAGTATTCTCCACCTCGATCTGATTGAAGTATCTTAATACTCTTGCCCGTTTGTTTCTCTACTTCACTTCTGAACTCTTTGAACTTTTCAAATGATTCTGATTTGTATTTCATTAAATACACATATCCAAATCTTTGAGTGATCATCAGTGAAAGTAATAAAATAAGAATACCCACCCCGTGCACTTGTTGTCATAGGTCCACAAACGTCTGTGTGAATCAATGCCAACAACTCTGTAACTCTCTCTCCTTTTCCACTAAAAGGAGATTTAGTCATTTTACCCATGAGACAAGATTCACAAGTTGGATATGATTCATAATCAGATAGCTCGAGGAGCCCATCTTTATGCAACTTGGATAATCTTGTTTCATTGATATGAATCTTGTTTCATTGATATGACCGAGTCTACAGTGCCACATATAGGTATAATTAATATCATCTCTTTTCCTTTTCTTAATTTGTTCAATTTGAAATATATTTTCTTGCAAGTCAAGTGTATAAAGTCCATTTCGCAAATTTCCAATACCATATAAAACATCGTCTTTATAAATAGAACAACCATTGTTCTTTATAATAACGTCAAAACCTTCCATATCCAATACAGAAATTGAAATAATGTTTTTAATAATATTCGAAACATAATAATAATTATTAAGATAAATGGATTTGCCCGAAGGCATTGCTAAACAATAAGTTCCTACAGCTAATGCAGCAACTTTTGCTCCATTTCCCACTCGTAGGATCACCTCATCTTTGTTCAGCTTTCTACTTCTGACCAGTCCTTGCACAGTATTACATATGTGAGAACCACAGCCGGTATCCAATACCCAAGTAGAATTATGACTTTCAGAAAAATTAATTTCAATCATAAACAAACCTTGATTGGAAGTCGAAGCTTCTCCAAGCTTCTTCTCTGCTAGAAACTTCTTGCAGTTCCTCTTCCAATGTCCCGGCTCATTGCAATGAAAGCACATTCCTTTAGCTGGTTCAGGTTTCTTTTGCTCCTTTTCTTTCCCTTTTCCCTTAGCCTTCTTAGATTTCTTCTTTTCAGAAGACACCTTGGGCCTCTTCCTTTTATTGGAAGAATCCACCATCAAGACATGGTTCTTCTTGGATGAGAAGTGACCTTCTGCAGTTTTTAGCATGTTAAGCAGCTCAGGTAAGCTGACATCTAGCTTATTCATGTGAAAATTAACCACAAACTGCGAGAAGGTCTCAGTGAGTGACTGCAAGACCAAGTCTTGACTCAACTCCCCATCCATGACGAACCCAAGCTGTCCAAGGCGTTGAATCAAATTGATTACCTTCAGAACATGAGTCTCGACGGTAGTGCCCTCGGTCATCCGAGATCGGAAGAGCTCCTTAGATATCTCATATCTAGCAGTCCTACTCTGTTCACCATACAACTCTTTGAGGTGAAGCAGCATAGCAGGAGCATCCATTTTTTCGTGCTGACGCTGAAGCTCGTTATTCATGGATGCGAGCATGATGCATTGAGCCATAGATGCATCATCTTGCCACTTATTGAAAGTGGCAATCTCTTCCTCAGAGGCTGTTTCTGAAACAGATTCAGGGATAGTGGAATTTAGGACATAAGAAATCTTTTCAGCAGTGAGAACAATTCTCAGATTTCTTAGCCAGTCCTCATAATTCGGGCCGATAAGCTTATTTGCATCAAGTATGCTTCGTAGTGAGATTAGTGATTTTGACATTTTTAAAATTCTGCATGTGAAAAGACAACATTTTAGCAAACATTCATTTTATTAACTTTGCATACCAAAATAAATTTAGGTCTTTATTTTAAATTGGTATCTCCCACTATTTTCATCAAACTATATTACCCTCACTCATATAGTTCGGCAACGTCTAATTAAAGATTTGCTAGTGAGATTAAGGATCCCATTTCAAATGTATATAACCTTGTGGATAGCACAACAAGCGATATACAAATAAATAGGTAGACAACTCTTGTCAATTACATCACCATGTAACTCCTTTTATTTTGCCTCTTAAATCATAATGGTCATGTGTGTGCACATCCGAAGTAAAATGATTTAAGTTAAGTCCAGCCTAGCACTTCCATAAATTCAAAAAAGAAAAATTTTCGTCCTTGTGGATAGCACAACAAGACTAGATCGTTCAATTTTCTTGATAAGCATCAAATGTGATTAATTAACATCTTAAATATTCAATACTCGCCTTGTGGATAGTACAACAAACTCATATTAAATATTTAATACTCTATTAACTAATCATACTAGAAGGCGACGTTCGATATTCCAAATATCATTTGAACGCTTCAGACTTAATATTATTTCTTTGAGGGGTTTGTTATTATTTGTCTCATCTTTTTAAGCGCGCATGCACATATATATATAAAATACGCGTCATTTTATTAAACACGCGAAGCATGTTTGTATAAAATATAATATATATAATATTTAGCATGCAATATAGAATACTATATTCTACCCGGATTGATTATGGACTTTTATTCTAGTTTGGTTCACTAGAGCCACCAAGTGAACCAAAAGGTCAAACCTAGGAGTGCAAGAATTTAAATTTTAAATGTAACTATTACATTTAAACCCGGGCTCCATACAAACGGGTCTTCACGCTCTCCTCGCTCCTTGGTCTCCAATTTCTTCAAAATAATTCTAACTATCTCTATTACATTAACTATTTAAAATTAAATAGAAACCTTGATCAGCAGTCAAGGGGAAGTACATAGAAAGGAGATAGAATTTACATCGAGAATAAAACAAGAGAAGACGAGGTACGCAGACCCCATTTTATAAAACCCATTCATTCAAGCATTCAACCAAAATAAAATCCAATCACATTGGTCATAGTCCATAATCAACCCCATTTATTATCATACACATCAACATATGCATCAATAAATATCCATTCATCTCATGAATAACAATGCTATTCCATATATGGATCGATGTTATTTAATGGACAAAAGTTTTGCTAAATTTTATTTTAGAAACAAAATAAACTCTTTTATTTTAATCAAAAATAAATCCAAATTAAACTCCTTTAATTTTAGCATTCTGAAATCATATTTCAGATAAAATAAACTTCTTTATTTTAAAACTTTATCAATTAAATAAACAGTTTACTTAATTAATTAAAATCAATTTTCAGGGTCTGTCCAGGTACCGGCGCAGCTGCGCTAGTAATTAACTGGGTAGCTGCGCAGCTGCGCAGGTAGACGAAAGCAGCAGTTTTTGCAGACCGGCGCAGCTGCGCCAGTAATGAACTGGGCCGCTGCGCAGCTGCGCCGTTCGCCGCAGAAACTTGCAGAAAATGATTTTTTTCCAGAAAAACGATCCAATTCTCACATCAATTCATACATGGAATTATAAAATTGATAATTAGCACAAAGTTAGGCTCTGATATCACTGTTGGGTTTGTATGTAACGCAATCATGCAATCAAATCACATAAATAGGGCGGAAGCGTAAAAACTAGGTTTTCAAAATTTATACAAACCCATAACCATGATCATGCTTTGTGCTTGTTATCAATAACAGAAAAGAGAGAACATGGAATTATACCTTTGAAGATCTAAGCTTCCTCAGGTACAAGTTCTACTCCTTTGATTCCTTTGATTCCTCTGATAGTGGCTCCTTCCCTTGAATAATGTCAGCCACCCAAATGTTTGGCCTCTAATGGTGATCCATCAAGGAAGATGAAGAACTCAAGAAGATGGGTTATTGGCTTAACCCTTGTTTCTATCTCTATAGAATATGTGTACTCCCAACTCTTGGAAAATTTCACACATTATACCTTATTTCTGATATAAGACTCTCTTATATAGATATTAGGTTAACCCTCCTAATTCAATTAGAATAGGGTTTTATTTAATTAATTAATTAAATACTTTTAATTAATTTATATCCTAATCTTTATTAGGATTGAGAGAGAGTACTGATATTATATTAATTCCTAAACTCCTTTAGAATTAAAATAATAATAATAATATTAATTTCTAAAGGAGTTTAGTAATTAATTTAATATTAGTACTCTCAATTATTTCTAATAAGATTAGGAGACAAATTAATTAAATAAATTTAATTAATTATTCCCAATGTGGTGGGAAGCCTAAATTAATTATTTAGAGTTTAATTAATTAAATGAAATCCCATGTCTAATAGGATTAGAAGGGTTGACCAATATCTATATAAGAGGAGTCTTATAATAGATATCAGTTGATGCAATTCTAATTGTTGGAGAGTACTCCTTTTCTATAGAGGATAGAAAACTAAGCCAACCACCCTCCTTCTTGATAATTCATCTTCCTTGGTGGATCACCTCTAGAGGCCAAACACTTGGGTGGCTAACGTTGATCAAAGGAAAGAATCTAACCCGAAAATTCAAGGAGATCACAAAGAACAAAAAGTTAAACTCGTACCTGTGAAAGCTTCATTCTACAAGGGTATGATTCCATAACTTCTTATTTATCGTTTTAAATTAATAATTTGCATAAAGGATGATTCGGGTAATGATTTTGTAGAAATTTTAAACTCTGATATACCATGCTTCTGCTAATTTTTGCAATTTTATTGCGTCACGATTTCGTACAAACCCAACAGTACCGATCTACCAACCACTGGTCTTCTTCAATTTGAGCGTCTATCAACACTCTCAGGGACTCCATTTCTACCTCTATGGGAAGTACTGCTTCCATGCCATAGACCAATGAATAAGGGGTAGCTCCAGTAGAAGTGCGCATTGACGTCCTGTATGCTAACAAGGTTAGAGGCAGCAGGTCAGACCATTCTTTGTGATCGGCGGACATTTTCTGCATGATCTTCTTGATGTTCTTATTGGCCGCTTCGATAGTACCATTCATCTTGGACCGGTAAATGACAGAATTGAGATGCTTGATGTGGAACTTGCTGCATAGTTCTCTCATTATCTGGTTATTTAGGTTTTTGGCGTTGTCTGATACGATCACCTCCGGTTGTCCATACCGACAGACGACATTGTTTCTGATAAAACCAATGATGACCTCTTTGGTGACTTTAGGAAAGGAGGCAACTTCAACCCATTTGGTGAAGTAATCGATCATGGTGGAGATAAATCGATGACCATTGCTGGCTTTTGGTTCTACTGGACCGATCACATCTATTCCCCACATGGAGAAAGGCCATGGTGAACTCATATTATGTAGCTCATTTGGAGGAGCGTGTATGGCTTTTCCATGGACTTGGCATTGAAAGCATTTCCTGACATGATCGTCACAGTCAACTTTGAGAGAGATCTAATAATGTCCTGTTCTTAATATCTTCTTGGCCAATAGATGACCGCTCATGTGTGGACAACAGACTCTGCCGTGGATTTCATCCATCAATCTTTGGGATTGCTCTTTATCAAGGCATCTTAATAGGTCTATTCCAGTATCCCTTTTGTAAAGTGCATCTCCGCTCAGATAGAACTTCATAGCCATTTTGTGAATTCGCTTTCTCTCGGATTGGCTTGCTCTAGCGGGTGTAGATCCAACTCGGAGATATTCCTTGATGTCTTGATACCAAGGCTGTTTAACAGGAGGTATCTCATCTGATATGTCTCCAATGTAATTCTAGTATGTCGAGGCTTTCTGACTTATGAATTTTATGCAGGGAATCCCACTCTTATTAGATATATAGATAAAGGAAACCAACGTCGCCAATGCATCAGTGAAGTTATTCTACCTCGAGGTATATGGATGAAGGTTATGTCTTAAAATCCCCTAGATATTTTGACGACTTGCCGATGATAGGGTAGCAAATGCAGTTCTTTGGTGTGATATTCCCCAGTGGTTTGTTTGATAACCAATTCAGAGTCTCCGAAGACTAGTAAATTTTTGATACCAATGGATTGGGCTAACTTTAACCCCATTATGCAGCCTTCATACTCGATTGTGTTGTTGGTGTTGCCAAATTACAGTTTGGTAGCCACATGATATTGTTCTCCTGTACCAGAGATAAGGACTGCCCCAGCTCTGGCACCTTCCATGTTTACTTCTCCATCGAAATACATTTTCCATGGTTGGACTGTATTCTTTTATTGGAGTTATTGAATTGTCATGATCCCATCATCTGGGAAATAAGTCTCCAGGGGCTCGAACCCTCCTGATGGTTCTTCGGCTAATTGATCTACAATGCCTTGACCTTTAATGGACTTCTGAGTCACGTAGACAATGTCGAATTATTGTAGGATCAACTGCCATTTGGACAGTCGACAATTCAACATTGGCATGTTGAATACGTATTTCAGTGGATCCATGCGGGATATAAGGTAGGTCGTGTGCCCATGGAGGTAATATTGTAACCTTATGGCGGCCCATGCTAATGCATAACAAGTTTTCTCGATCAGGGTGTACTTTTTTTCACTACTACTAAACCTTTTGTTGATGTAGTAGATGGCTCTTTCCTTGCTACTATCATCTCTCTGTCCCAGCATGCAACCCATTGCATTGGCATTGACAGACAAGTACATAAATAAGGGAACTCCATCCCTTGGGGGTACCAAGACTGGTGCTTCAATCAGCTGCTTCTTGATGGCAAGGAAGGCTTTCTGACAATCCTCATTCCATTTGGTGGAGAAATTCTTCCTTAGTAGCTTGAATATGGGTTCACAGGTTGCTGTGAGCAAGGAAATGAACCTGCTTATGAAGTTAATCCTTCCCAGGAACACGCGTATCTCCTTCTCTGTTCACGGTATTGGCATCTCAGTGATGGCTTTGATCTTGGCAGGGTCTAGCTCAATGCCTCAATTACTCACCAAGAATTCCAATAACTTGCCTGATTTGACGCCAAAAGCACATTTGGCGGGATTCAGCTTGAGGTTTTACTTACGCAGCCTGTTGAATAGCTTCCTGAGATGCTCTAGGTAATCATCTTCCCTCTGGGATTTTATGATGATGTCGTCCACATAAACCTCTATCTCCTTATGCATTATGTCATGAACCAGGGCCATTATGGCTCGCTGATATGTGGCTCTGGCATTAATGAGGCCAAAGGATAGTCGTCTATAGCAGAAAGTTCCCCAGGGAGTGATGAAAGCTGTTTTCTCCCTGTCTTCTTCAGCGACCATAATTTTATGGTAACTAGCAAAGCAATCCACAAAATAATACATGACGTACTGCGCCGTGTTGTCTATCAGGATGTGGATGAAAGGGACTGGGATATTTTTCTTGAGGCAGGCTTTATTCAAGTCTCAGTAATCCATGCATACTCGCACTTTCCCTCTGGGCTTTGGCATGGGGACTATGTTTGACAACCACTCTGGGTATGTTGAGACCATGATGATACCGGCTTTGAATTATTTAACGACTTCTTTTTTGACTTTCAGACTCCATTCAGGTTTCAATCGCCTGAGCTTTTGCTTGACTGGCTTGAATCCATCTTTGATGGGCATTCGATGGATGACAATGTAAGTAGACAGGCCAATCATGTCTTCATGCGACCATACAAACACATCCTGGAACTGTGTTAGGAGTTCGATCAGGTCAGTTTTTTGATTTGGTGTGAGGTCTATGCTTATCTGGATTTCTTTGATGATTTCGGAGGTTACTATATTGATAGTGGTGGTTTGGTCGAGGTTTGGTTTGGGTTTGTCTTCGACCTATTCTTTAATCTCCTCGGGCACCTCATAGTCATTTTCCTCCTCTTGATCAATATCCATCAAGTCGAAGTTCAGTTCTACATCAAAGTTGTAGTTATTTTGATAGGTTGGCATCTCATTAGCAGTGACACACAAATCCAACTCTGGAGTCCTGAAAATAAAAATGCTTTCACTTTAATATATGCAACTGCTTAAATATACAAAGCATTTGGCAAAGCATGACAAAAGTTATTGCTATAGCTGTGCAATCAAAAGTAAGCAGTAAATGAAAGCATGTTACAGGGCAGACGGACTCTCTGACTGAGGCACGGCATGCTGCTCTAGTTATCCTGGGTTAGAACCCCATGAACAGGGAGAATCGAGGAATTGTGCTCGTCTGCCTCGTCTCGAATAATGACTGAGACATCCTTTATAATAAGACCGGGGTTTTTCTTTGAACGACCCTCTTTTCCCTTCTTGATGAGAGGAATTTGAATCTGATCCTCGTCGTCACTGTCTGGGATATCATCATTCATATCCTTGTAGTTTATGATTACCCGCATGTTAGCAAATGGGTCTCGTCCTTCGTACAAGATCTTTTCTTTTCCCTTTTTGCTATCACCCTCAGGCTTTGGGGTCTTTCTCTCACCTACTGATTGAAGGAAATGACATAGCTGATATCACAGTGGGGATCTTCCTCATTGGCTTTATGAAACCAACATCAGTGAGGTTTGGTAGCAGTATGGTGGAAAGCATGAGCTTTAGAGTGCTTATATGGATTTCGACGGCTTGACCCAGATGAATAACCCAATTTGGCTCTCCCTGACTGGCTCGGGATTTGGACTGGACTTCTGATACCTTGTTGATTCTTTCCTAATCCTTCTCCAGGTTGGAAACCCAAAGATACCATCTCTTGGCCTACTGTCATTACTTCAAGGGAGACCTTTGGCTTTAGGGGTGATGCCCCAATAGGTAGATACTGAGTATCACTCACCTCTAGGGCTTGAAAACTAGCAGGTTCAATTCCTGCATCCAGGCTGATCACCAGTATGTCTCCCTGTATACAGACAGGGTATTCCGGTTCGATATTGACCGTGATGAGGTTGCCGTTAATAATGAATTTGAGTTGTTGATGGAGGGTGGATGGCACTGCCCCTACCATGTGGATCCATGGCCTGCCCAGCAACAAGTTGTATCCATTGGTGATGTTGAGCACCTAGAAAGATACATAGAAAATGTGCGGACCAATCTCTAGTGGAAGCTCTATTTCTCCCCTAACTTGTCGGTGAGATCCATCGAAAGCCCAGATGACCACATAACTGGTTTTGATCCGGTTCAGGGTTAATCTTCATTCTCTCCAAGGTATTATAGGGACAGATGTTGAGGGATGACCCTGCATCTATGAGCACACCTTCGATCACATACCCGGAAGACATCACTGCTTTGTGTAATGACTTGCGATGACCCGTCCCTTCTGCAGGTATATCATCGTTAGTGAAAGATATCTCATTATTGTTGAAAATGTGTTCTACCATATGACGGAATTTCTCGGCATCCACGATATATGACAGATGGGCTTCTTTTAGTATTTTTACTAGAATGTTATGATGCTCCACCGATGATAGGACCAGATCTAGGATGGACATCTGCTTGGGTGCGTCCTTTAAAATTTGCACCACTTTGATTTTATTGTGTCCAATTTTACTGAGGAACTTTTTGATGACTTGTTTGATCACTCTCTGAGGTAGGTACAATGGATTATCCTTTGGTACTATGGAAATGTTATTTGAGGTGGAACCTTCGGTCATTCTCGTAGTTCCATGGGACCCTCTTCAGACTGATAACTGGATACTGAGGTCTGAAATGCAAGATTAAAGGCTCGGGTGCGGCCAATTTCATAGGATTTTATGTTTCTTGGACCCCTTTCCCTGGCAGTACTAAGGGTGTGAGGGTTGGTTCATTGTCACATGAAACAATAGCCACTGTATCCTGATTCCATGCAGTGGGAATAAAGAGAGTGTCTTCATCTGGGAGGCCATAATCCCGATTCCCTCTTATCAATTCACCACTTTTAATCATATTCTGAATCAGGTTACGAATTGCCCAGCAATCCTCAGTATCATTACCGGGTGCATTGGAATGGTACTGACAAGTTTGGTCAGGTTTGAATTTCTTGGATCGCGGGTGTAATGGAGGTAATAAATCTACAACCATTCCCTCGTTGATTAACATCTGAAGGATTTCCTTCATTAGTTGTTTCAGGTTAGTGAAATTCCTTTGAAATAAGAATTTCCTACCAGCTTGGAAATTCTCCTCTTTGGCCATCTGGTCAGCCCAGGGTTCATGCTCTTGAGACCGGTAGTGATCCCTCATGGGAATGGGACTGATCTCCGGTGTGGGAGGATTTGTATCAGATTGGTTAGTTTGGTTCATGTACTGCCTGGTAATTTGATGTTGGTATATGACCAATTATGCTAACTATTTAATTTGTTCCTTAATAGACTTGATCTCTTGTTCTATCAGGAATCGCCTTTCTGAAACTTCCCAACTGTCTGGGCTGTTGTTGCTAGATGGAGTCGACTCTCCCACATAACAGAGGTATTTGGATCATTCTTCATTTCTTGTGTTGATCATGTTGACATTCTTTTCTTTGTGCTGAGGTAAGGGATTATCCTGCACATGCGATTGTTCAAGTTTTGTCACCACAATCTCTCCGTTGTCAATCAAGTCTTGTAATTTGTGCTTGAGAGACCAACAGTCTTGTGTGTCATGGCCCGAAGATCCAGAATGATAGGCACACTTCTTGCTTGGATCAAAATTTTGTCCACCAGTATTGGTTGGTGGAAGGAGTTACACAATCTTTTTCTGTGCGGTTACTAGTTTCAGCAGATTCTCGAGTGAATCCCCTAATGGGGTGAATGTTCTCCGACGCATGGCCTCCAATTTTTTCTAAAATGGAGGGTTTGAAAGCTGTGCAGGAGCTTGAAAAGGGGTATAATTCCTCCTTTGAATGGGCATATTGCTTGACTCGCCCCTTGGATTCTGTCCTTGCAATACTAAGGATACTTCCTCATCTTACTTCTTATGTACCCTCCGGGGATTACTCCTGTAATTTTTGGACCGGATATGTTCAGCAACGGCTTCTAAGGCAGTCAGGTCCTTTATCTTCCCAGACTTTAGCCCCATTTTGGCCATCTCACCGTGCTTGATCATCTCTAAGAATGGTTTTCCTATGCCTGCTAGGACCCTCTCATAATATGGAGCTTCTTGAATATCAATGAAGGTCATGACTATCTCAGTCTCATTCATAGCTGGAATGACTTGTGCTGCCACTCGTCTCCATCGTTGAGCATACTCTCTGAATAACTCAGAACTTTATTTTTTGATTTTGGTTATCTGATATCTGTCTGGAGCCAGCTGAGATTGGAAGCTGTATTAACTGAGGAAGGCATGGGCCAACTCTTCCCAACTGTGAATTTTGGAGTTGTCTAAATGGGCATACCAGGCTCTAGCCTCTCTGGTCAGACTCTTCTAAAATAATTGCATTCGAAGCTTCTCTTCCTCTTCATAGGATTTGAGTTCTCTAATGAATACTTTCAAGTGGGTATAGGGGTCTCCCAATCCATCGTATTTCTCAAAATCAGGAGTTCTAAATTTTTCAGGATAACGACCCCAGGGAATATACAGAGGTCTGAATAATTGACACTGCAAAATGCCCCAGTCCCTTTGATAGACCAGATGGTTTCTTCCATCTGTTGTACTTTTTTTAGAATGTCACCAGCTTCCTGTTCTTTGTTGAGGATGGTGATTTCAGGGATTTTGTTGGTTGTGTCCTGGTTTTGTGGTCCATGAATCTAGTCTCGACTTTTTTAGTCTCTTGACTGCCACCACTACCACCAGGTGTTCCTGGTTCTTTGTGAGCTTGGGCTTGCTTCCCTTTAAGAGCCTTACTTTGTTCTCTCAGAAAATTAGCCAATTCGGCTATCTGATTCTTCAGTCCTTCGAACTCTTCCCTAGAGACAAGAGTGGATTCTGGCGGAGCATTTGAAGTCATGTCCGTGGTTGGAGTTAGTGCTTTCTTAGACTTAGATATAGTGACAGAACCAATTTGTCACCTACAACAAAACGTAGGCGTGTCAATTTCCTGAGATAGTTAGGGATAAGATGCATGCCATGATGTGTTTTTGTGGTTTTTTAATCTTATCCTGCAAAACAAAGGTCAGTTGTTTTTATGATAGGATGACAAGTTGTATATAACAAGGAATGTAAATTTTTATTATGATATTTACATTGTGCTCCTTTACATTGGAATTGAAAACTTGACATTGAATTGAAAGAGGAAGGCATGAAGAAGCTTCCCATCGGATTTGGTTAATCAGAGGCTGACCTATCTTAGGTTACTCTCGCGAATTTTTTAGGCATGAAGGTCCCTAGATCATCGCAATCTACTAGAGGGGAAATTAATCCGATCTTTCAACTGGAACGAATCTGGGTGGTGCATTTTTATGAGCACCAAAGACATAGTCGTCCCCAGAGACATTACTTATCACCGACTGGTTTGCCTCCCGGAGGAGGAATCACACAACATACTTTCATCATATACATCGTGTCTCACCGTTATGCATATGATGACATTGGTGCGAGGCACTAATATGGGTGTGAAGCACTAAAAAAGCAGGAAAGCATTCATTCTCATTCATTCAATGTAAAGATGCAACATTCACGCATTTATTCAATGTAAAGAAGCAGCTTTCACACATACGTAGTTTTTTTAAAAGGGAAATTTTTGAAAAGATTTGAACGCGGCCTAAGCCCTCTACTGTCCCCAGTAGAGTCGCTACCTTTTGATGTCGAAAATAAATCCTCGGGTCGGGTCACAACCCGGATCTTTCTCTCTTCCTAAGTTGTATCTACCCTTACTCTTTTTATAGTGAAAAAGGTTTTGAAGGATTTTTTTTAAAGAAAAGGCCAACATGTATCATGTCGACGATATAATGTTTTATAGAGTTGCCAGTTGGTAGATTTGAAATGGTTGTACCAACTCAACCGAGTTTTGTTTGAAAAGAGGCCCAATTGCTGGACACTATCGAAACTTGATCTTTGAAATCGAAGTTTTGAGTTCGGGGGCTTGGTTAAGTGTGGGGAAGGTGTTAGGCACCCCACAACTCCCTTGTAAATATGGTACCGCATCTTTTCAATATTTCCCTTTTAAATCTGCAATGTCTGTGTGAATGCTGGAAGAAATTGGGCCTATGCTTTGATTTGCAAAAGCTTCTCTTTTCGATAAGATTATTGAAATGATGTTTTGAAAGTAGGTTTTCAAAACCTTACGCTAACATAGGAATTGAAGTATATCAATACTTCAGTTTTATCTTCTCATCCTTAAGGCTCGATTTGAATGGTGATTGTCGGGCTGCAAAGCATCCTCGACCACAAAATATATACAAGTGTTAGTCTTCTCATAGGCATAACAGCCATCGGAGTGACTCTGACACGACCAACTATGTTTTCACTATGTTGAGACTTTTGTTGGGTTTGTACGAAATCGTGACACAATCAAATTGCAAAAATTAGCGGAAGCATGGTATATCAGAGTTTAAAAAATTTCTACAAAATCATTACCCGGATCATCCTTTATGCAAATTACTAATTTAAAACGATAAATAAGAAGTTATGGAATCATACCCTTGTAGAACGAAGCTTCCACAGGTACGAGTTCAACTCTTTGTTCTTCGTGATCTCCTTGAATTTTTGGGTTAGATTCCTTCCTTTGATCAACGTTAGCCACCCAAGTGTTTGGCCTCTAGAGGTGATCCACCAAGGAAGATGAATTATCAAGAACGAGGGTGGTTGGCTTAACCTTAGTTTTCTATCCTCTATAGAAAAGGAGTACTCTCCAACAATTGGAATTACATTAACTGATATCTATTATAAGACTCCTCTTATATAGATATTGGTCAACCCTTTTAATCCTATTAGACATGAGATTTCATTTAATTAATTAAACTCCTTTAATTAATTTAGGCATTCCCACCACATTGGGAATAATTAATTAAATTTATTTAATTAATTTGTCTCCTAATCTTATTAGGAATAAATAAGAGTACTAATATTAAATTAATTACTAAACTCCTTTGGAAATTAAAAAAATAATAATTGTAATAATATTAATAAGACTCCTTTTATTAATTTATATTTAATATTTCCAAAATATTAAATAATAAACATTAAGCTATTTAATTTATTCTATCACCATAGATTAAATTAATTACACTTAATACATTATTACGATTATGCCATTACCTTCTTAAATAATTATTCTTCCTTTTATGGTGTGACCCTTTAGGTTCTCTATATTAAACCGGTTGTAAATAAATCAATTAGAACAATTTTAATCTTATTTAAATAAATAAATTAAACTAATAATTTATTTAAATAAATAATATTTATTCTACAATAGGGATAAACCTCCGTAGCGATCAACGACTTTTTAAATAATATAGATTTCAATATTAATCATAGAAGAACATGTGAGTAAATAGTTACTGTACAATTCAATCCTTCCACTATACAATGTCCCAATTAAATATAAGACATGGATTTACTGTTAAGTCTTATTTTATTTAATTATATGTATTTCGATTAGAAAATGCATAACTCCAAATAATGCAAATTAGAAACTCTTTTCTAATTTCATTCCACACTGGCCAAGGATTCCTGGGTTGTCATTTAACGAATCACATAGGACATATATCCTCTTTTACTAGAGGTGGTAGATTCTTTATTGATTATTCATTATCTCCATATGTAACTCATTATACCAAAGCATACTCTTTTATATACCCTAAAGGCCTTTAAGGAATAAGTCAAAGTATAATTCATTACATACAATATACTATAATGATCTCAAGTCCAAGGATCACTGATAAGTGGTATTTATATCGCGAATCATATTCTCTAAAGCTTAAGACGCTGTTTGTTTTATGTTATTTGTTTTGCTTTTATATATATTTTGTTGTTATTATGCTTATCCTGTATGATGCAGGGCTGTTTAGGTCATTTTTAGCTTATAGGGGCAAAATTGTCATTTTTTACACTCTGGCGTCGTAGCGCCAGAGCCATGCCTTTTCCTCGCGTCGCAGCGCCGCCTCCTTGTCCAAGCTGACGTCATCTGGCGCTGCAGTGACCCTGGTTCTTCTTGAGCTCGCGCCGCAGCGTGAGTGCTAGTGTTTTAAGCCTACGTGGCGCCGCAGCGCCACCCAACAACTTTAGTATCCGCGCCGCAGCGCCACCTCCGGTGCCTAGCCAGTGACTTGCTTTTAATGACCTAAAGAAAAAGACAATAAGGCAGATAGATAGAAAAAAGGACGGCAGAGAGGACATTCATTACAGAAAGTGATAACAGAGTAGTATGAATTAGTTTCTAGAACAGAAAGAAGCTGTGCTTGATGGGAGAATAGTTATTGCATCCTACACAGCTCAGGAGTTACGCAGAGAAGAGAAGACTTGGAGACAGAAAACCTCACAACATGAGTTTTCTTATTCCAAATCTCTCAGTTATTTGTGTATTACTGAGCAATGTTGAATGTTATAAAAATGTGTATTAGCACCATGGTTACGAACTAATTCCTTTTTAGGATTGCAATGTAACCTAGTGTTTAGCCTAATTAACTTTCTCTCCTATTTATATTAATGAATCATTTTGGGAATGGGTTGCTGTATTTCTTGCTTATTGACTGATTGCTTGACAGAGTTTTTGGTATTGATATTAATGGATATTGAAAAATGGACATTAATATCTAGGTTTTAAAATACAAGAACACTTGCTATGCCCTTGCCTAAGGGAATGTGTGCATAAACTGCTTAATAGGATAGACATATCTCTATTTGCCTTGTGTAGCCTTGAGACTAAGCTTAATGACCCTAGTCTAGTTATTTTCATCAATAGACATATTGTGATTCATCTAGCTAGGGATGTGCATTTGGCCTTCGATAGAAGCGTATAAGTAGTTCTATTCTTGGCTGACCATTCCTTGATTCGTTTGTAATGTGGAGAGTTAGGAGATTAGGCGATGCATTAGGGGAATTGTAATCCTAACTTGACTCCCTAGTACAACTACTTCTCTCACCTCCTTTAGTTGTAATGACATAGTTTAACATACCATCTCTAATCACTTGTTTAGATAAGATAGTATAGAACTTACATTAGTATTTGATTTGCACTTAAAACTTCGTCCTCGTGGGTACGACACTCCACTTATCTTATATTACTTGTTGACCGCGTATACTTGCGCGTTAATTGTCGTTACATAAATCGGACAAGTTTTTGGCGCCGTTGCCGGGGACTTAGTATTATTTTTTATCAATATTAAAGCTAAGTCAATACGATCTTAATTTACACTGATATTATCTGTTTAATTTTCTTTTAAGGTGATCTCTACGGCGTATGCCACCTCGAAGGGGTCGAAACATAATACCTCTCGATCTCGAGGTTGATAGAACGTACAGACGCCTGCAGAGAGAAAAAGCTTGGGACATACATACTCCTATTACAATGGCTGAGGAACTTCAGAAATCTTTAAGGGAGCATCGCAGATTTTCAAGCGAGCATTCTCAGGCCCGCAATCCAAGCAAACAATTTTGAGATCAAGCCGGGAACCATCCAAATATGCTCCAATATTCAGTTTAGGGGATTACCAAATGATGACCCCAATGATCACTTGATGAACTTCTTGGAGATCTGCGATACGTTTAAGTGCAACGGAGTGTCTAACAATGCCATCAGACTCCGATTGTTTCCATTCACCTTGAAGGACAAGGCCAAGAGTTGGCTACATTCACTTCCGTCAGGCTCCATTACCACATGGGATGACTTGGCTCAAAAGTTCGTGGCAAAGTTCTTCCCACCCGCTAAAACCACCAGGCTCAGGCTCGAAATTACCTCTTTTACCCAGTTTGAGTAAGAGTCTTTGTACGACTTATGGGAGCAATTCAAGGATCTTCTGAGAAAATGCCCCCACCATGGACTGCCAGAATGGGTTCCCATCCAGACATTCTATAATGGGTTATCCGGATCTACTCGTTCGAGTATTGATGAGGAGCTTTCATGTCTAAGCATCACACAGCGGGGTATGAATTAGTGGAAATAATGGCGGCCAATAATTATCAATGGCCAAATGATAGGCAGGCCCCTAGAAGAGCAGCAGGGATATATGAGGTTGACCCTAGTCACACAATTAGCGGCTCAGGTTGCAGCGCTAACAAAAAGACTCGACACCATGGGAGTGCAAGCTGTACAGAATGTTCAGAGTGTCGCAGTGTCGTGTGAATTGTGTCAAGGGAGCCACCCAACTGATCAGTGTGCCATAAGCCCCGAGTCAGTTCAATTTGTTTCCAACTACGGGCAGCAGCAAAATGTAAGTCTCCCCACTCATTATCATCCGGGCTTGAGGAATCATCCAAACTTTTCTTGGGGCAATACAAATAGCAATCAAGCACAACCTCCGACCACTAGGCCTAATTTCTCAAACCCTCCGAGTTTTCAAGCTCAAAATCAGTACAACCAACAACCACAGAGTTCTCATAATCAGTTCCACCATCCACCACCTCAACAGGAAAGAAAACCTAGTTTGGAAGATCTCCTGTCACGATATATTGCCCAAAATGAGACAAGGAGCAGTAATCAAGAAGCTTCCATCCGGAACCTTGAAGTCCAAATGGGACAGTTGGCCTCTGCTTTGAACTAGTCGTCCGCAAGGCACATTGCCGAGTGACACTGATGTCAACCCGAAACAGGATGGGAAGGAACACTGCAAAGTAGTTACACTCCGGAGTGGGAGAACTATAAATGAAAATGGTGGAGAGAGTCCTATAGTGCAAGAAGAAGTGACTATAGAGGAACCTATTGTGGAGCAGAGTGATGATAAGTCTGGCGGTGAGGTACATGCTCAAGATAGCCCTTCATCACCAACCCCTACAGTGAACACAGCTAGTCCTCTTATCCCACAGTTGCCATTCCCCCAGCCCATGCAGAAACAAAAGCTTGATAAACAATTTTCTAAGTTTTTATAAGTGTTTAAGAAGCTTCACATAAACATCCCGTTTGCAGAGGCGTTGGAGCAAATGCCGAGCTATGTCAAATTCATGAAAGACATATTGTCAAAGAAGAGGAAAATGGGAGATTATGAAACCGTGGCTCTGACAGAGGAATGCAGTGCCATTCTACAAAACAAGCTTCCGCCAAAACTAAAAGATCCTGGAAGTTTCACGATTTCATGCACTATTGGGGACCAATTCATTGGCAAGGCCTTATGTGATTTGGGGGCGAGTATAAATTTGATGCCTCTGTCAATATATAAGAAGCTTGGGCTAAATGAAGCCAAACCCATAAGTGTTACCTTGTAATTGGCGGATAATTCTCTCACTTACCCAAAGGGGATAGTAGAGGATGTGCTTGTCAAGGTGGACAAGTTAATCTTCCCAGCGAACTTTATTGTCCTGGACTTTGAGGAAGATAGGGAGGTCCCGATAATACTAGGCAGACCATTCTTAGCAACGGGGAGAACCCTTATAGATGTGCAGAAAGGGGAGCTGACTATGAGAGTACAGGATCAGGAAGTAACTTTCAATGTGTTTAGGGCAATGAAATATCCGAACACCCCTAAAGACTGCTTCCAGATTAAAGTGATTGATGATACAGTCAGGGAAGTATTCTTAGAAACATGCATGACAGACCCTTTAGAGGCTACACTAACAAGTACCAGTACTATGGAAGAGGCCACCCATGTTGAATGTGCTAACTGGCTGGATGCACCCCAGAGATCTACACAGTTCCAAAGACAGTTTGAGTCTCTGAATGATCCAGACGCATCTACCTCCAAGGCCCAGCCATCAATTGTAGAACCTCCTGTCCTAGAGTTAAAACCCTTGCCCAATCATCTGAGGTATGCATACTTGGGGGAATCATCCACTTTGCCTGTTATAATATCTGCATCATTAGATGAATGTCAGGAAGAGAAGCTACTGCTAGTGCTTAAACAGTATAAAACGGCACTAAGGTGGTCGATTTTAGACATTAAAGGGACCAGTCCATCCCTTTGTATGCACAAAATTCTACTGGAGGAAGGATCCAAGCCGACTATTAAACATCAGAGGCGGTTGAACCCAATAATGAAAGAGGTGGTCCGGAAGGAAATCATTAAGCTGCTAGATGCGGGCATTATCTACCCTATCTCGGACAGTCCTTGGGTCAGTCCCATTCAGTGCGTGCCAAAAAAAGGCGATATGACGGTAGTAGCCAATGAGAATAACGAGATGATTCCAACCAGAACGGTGACTGGATGGAGGGTATGTATGGACTACAGAAAGTTAAACAAGTCCACCTGTAAGGATCACTTCCCTCTACCATTTATTGATCAGATGCTCGATAGACTTGCTGGGCATGCTTTCTATTGTCTGCTAGATGGTTATTCTGGATATAATCAAATTTCTATTGCTCCCAAAGATCAGGAGAAAACAACATTCACATGTCCGTATGGGACCTTTGCCTTTCAAAAAATGTCCTTTAGGTTGTGTAACGCTCCTGTAACATTCTAACATTGCATGATGTCCATCTTCTCTGACATGGTCAAAAAGACCCTCGAGGTTTTCAGGGACGATTTTTCTGTATTCGGGAGTTCATTTGATAACTGTCTTGTGAATTTGACTGCCGTTCTCCAAAGACGTGTTGAAACTAATCTTGTATTGAATTGGGAGAAGTGCCACTTCATGGTCAAGGAGGGCATTATTCTGGGCCACAGAGTATCTGATGGTGGTATCGAGGTAGACAAGGCTAAAATTAATGTCATCAATAGTCTACCACCGCCAACATCAGTGAAAGGGGTTAGAAGTTTTCTTGGACATGCAGGATTCTATAGGCGGTTTATTAAGGACTTCTCAAAGATAACCAAATCGCTATGTTCACTATTGGAAAAGGATATACCTTTTCAGTTTGATGAAGCCTGCCTCAGAGCATTTGAACTATTGAAGGAAAAACTCATTTTGACTCCTATTATGGTAGCTCCTGACTGGACTTTCCCATTTGAGCTCATGTGCGACGCCAGCGATTTTGCAATTGGGGCAGTGTTGGGACAGAGAAGGGACAAAGTGTTCCACACAATCTACTATGCCAGCAAAATATTAACTGATGCTCAGTTAAATTACACCACAACCGAGAAGGAACTGATGGCAGTGGTTTATGCTTTCGACAAATTCTATTCCTATCTCATTGGAACAAAAGTGACCGTGTACACGAACCATTCAGCCATCAAATATTTGATAGAGAAGAAAGATGCAAAGCCTAGGCTGATAAAGTGGGTCCTTCTTCTCCAGGAGTTTGATCTGGAGATCCGCGACAAAAAGGGGATAGAAAACCAGGTAGCAGATCACTTGTCGAGGTTGGAAAACCGTCCTCATTCGGTAGATGCAGTCAAAGACATCAATAATTTCTTCTCGAATGAACAACTGTTTGTCGTCCAAAGCAAAGCCCCGTGGTATGCAGACTTTGCTAATTTTGTCGCTTGTCAAGTGCTTCCTCCCAACTTGAGCTATCAACAGAGGAAGAAATTCCTAAATGATACAAAATAATACTTGTGGGACAAGCCCTTTTTATTCAAGCTGTGTTCAGATCAGATTCTGCGGAGATGTTTGCCAGAGGAGGAAATCGAAGGTGTGCTCCATCATTGCCATTCCTCAAATTATGGAGGACATTTTGGGGGCCAAAGAACTACTGCTAAAGTACTCCAATCTGAGTTTTACTGGCCTACCCTATTCAAAGATGCACACCTATATGTGTCTCACTGCGATAGATGCCAAAGGGTAGGAACCATCTCAAAAAGGCATGAATTGCCTCTACAGAATATCCTTGAAGTAGAGTTGTTTGATGTATGGGGTATTGACTTCATGGGACCATTCCCGTCTTCCTACAACAATCTCTATATTCTTGTTGCGGTTGATTATGTCTCCAAATGGGTAGAAGCAGTCGCCTTGCCTTCTAATGATGCTAAGGTGGTGCTTAATTTCTTAAGGAAAAATATTTTCACTCGCTTCGGCACTCCTCGGGCAATAATCAGTGATGAAGGGTCACATTTTTGCAACAAATATTTTGAAGCCCTTCTTGCTAAGTATGGGGTGACCCATAAAATAGCCACAGGTTATCATCCGCAGACAAGTGGCCAAGCAGAGATCTCTAATCGAGAGGTCAAACGTATCTTGGAGAAGATTGTTAACCCTAATCGGAAGGACTGGTCAAAGAATCTTGATGATGCCTTGTGGGCATACCGCACCGCTTATAAAATGCCTATCGGAATGTCTCCGTATAGGGTTATTTATGGCAAGGCTTGTCATCTTCCTGTGGAGCTGGAGCACCACGCATATTGGGCTATCCAAAAGCTCAATTTCGATCTGGATGCAGCGGGTGAACGAAGACTATTACAACTCAATGAATCAGACGAGTTTCGTCTGCACGCGTATGAAAATGCTAAGTTGTATAAGGAAAAGACAAAGCGGTGGCATGACAAGAAAATTGTCAAAAGGAATTTCGAACAGGGCCAGAATGTGCTTCTTTTTAACTCCCGGCTGAAATTATTCCCTGGGAAGTTGAAGTTCCGATGGTCAGGGCCGTTCACAATTGCTAAGGTGTATCCCCATAGGGCTATTGAGGTCGAAGACCCTCACTCAGACAAAACCTTCAAAGTCAATCGACAGCGTTTGAAACACTATTGGGGTGGCGAGGTCGACCGGCAAAACACCTCCATCACCTTGGGAGACCCGGTGTAAGGTGGGGTGAAAGTCAAGCCGACGACTCTAAATCAAGCGCTTGATGGGGAGGCAACCCCATCTCTCAGTATCAAAATTATCCTTATTGTTTTCATTCAGTGTTGTTTTCTTTAGTTATCATTAGTGCACTTGGTTTTCCTTAGAATAATTGTAGATGCTAAATTAGTATGTTAGTATGTAGTATAATTGTTAGTATGATTAGTAGTCTATGGCTAATAGGTAGAATGTTTGTGTTGATTCACTGATATGGATGTTTGCCTGTGCAGGAAATTAGAGGATGGCGCCGCAGCGCCAGCTAGTTAACTAAATTTCGCGCCGCAGCGCCATGTTCATTATCCCAAAATTCTATATCGCGCCGCAGCGCCAATCCCTTTAGAAATTTCCCGCCGCAGCGCCGGTATAAGCTAATAGCTACTGGAGAGTTTCACTGTAGCATTGAGGTTTTAACTGATCTTCGCGTCGCAGCACCAAGAAGTCGCGCCACCGCGCCTAGAATGATGCAGTAGCGCCAAGGCAGATCTAGGTCACGCCGCAGCTCCATGCACCGAGCCGCAGCGCCAGTAGCGTGTTTTTGAGTTTAAACAAGGCTTTTGGGTTCCGTTTGCAGTAGTTCACGTTACTTCCCCTCTTTTCTCTCACAGACATCCCCTTTCTTCCAAAGAGTTCGATAAATCAACCGTCACCCTTTCAGTTTCTTACCGTTCAAGGCCATCCAATTGTCGTGCAGTTACTCTCCTTCTGGTGCCTGCCTATTTATAAGCAGTATAAGGTAAGGAATTCTTCATAGAGCAAGAGTTTGGGATTTTGTTTGTTAAAAAATTTTCTTTGTGTCCTTGGAGTTTTGTTGGCAATGGGTTCAAAGTGGCCTCGCAATAGTATAGGTCCTCCTCCGACATCCAGAACCCCTCCTTCCCTTTAGGATGCTGTAAAATTCCCAAGTGAGGAAGCCTGGAAGCGCTATGCTCAAAATTTTTCAAAGCGGAGTTTGGTGCCTGAAAGAGGGCTAAGGCCAGATGACAAAACGGACAGCGATATGAATTCCATGATTATAACTATGAAATGGATTCACTTCACCAAGCCGCCTGACTCTGCAGTTATTTCGGTGGTAAAGGAATTCTACGCAAATGCTATTGCTGATGGTTTTTCAACGGTGTCGATTCTGGGTAAGTTGATCAAATTTGACAGTCGTACCATCAATACTGTGTATGGGACTCCAAACTATGATGGTATGGACTACCTGGAGCCTGGGATGCGGAGTTACAGTACAGATGAGATAATAACCAAGCTCTACAAGTCTGGTACCGTTTGGAAAACCAATGAATTCCACGGTGAAAAGTCCTCTTTCCCCCATCAAGCCTTAAGTCATTATGGTAAGGCGTGGTACTCCTTTATTTGTGCCAATATCATGCCAACACGCCACCTGAGCGATGTAACAAGAGAGAGGGCAGTTCTGCTGTATACAATTGTTATGGGGCTGAAGGTAGATGTGGGGGTTCTTATCCAGGATTCAATTAAAAAGGCAATAAGGAGCAACGTCAATTCCGAACTCCCTCACCCGTCTCTAATCACACGTTTATGCAAAAGGGCATGTGTGGTATGGGAGAAAGATGATATCACTCAGCCACCTATGGCTGTCATTGATCATCACGTTATAACCCGATATGGAGTATGAGATGGGGGACCTCCGTCGCACCCAAAGGGTCAGGGATATTTACCGGGACCTCTGTCGCCTCCCTCATCTGAGGCCGGTACCTCCGCTCAAGCGCCTGAGCCCCCATCTTCTGAGGCTATGCCACCCGGGGCCCTAGCAGAGATTTTGAGCAGCCTTAACTTTCTGCACTGCAAGGTTGATACCGTGGCTTAATGGCAGAGCCAATTCAATTACTATTATGCGGAGTTCGCGAATACAGTTTCCAGTATCTATTATGCCCAGGGAGGAGATGACGCAGAGTCCATGCCATTTCAATTTCCAGAACCTCCAATTTTTGCGCCTTATCCGCCACCATTTTCGGCCAGAGGGGAGGATCGCGAGGCGGAGCCAGCGGGTGCCGATGTTGATGACGATGATGATGATGATGCTGCGGAGGTTGAAGGCCAGTGAGGACATTGGCAGATTTCAAGCTTGGGGGAGATTCCTTTTTAAGTATTATTATATATGAATTGCTGTTATGTTTCTTTTGGGCGGCATAGCCCCAGACTTTGTTTTATTTATGCAGTGTTTGTGGATGTTTGTGGTTGTTTTTGGTTTATTTTGGGATGCATGTTAAGATGCATTAGTACGTTGGTTTTATTAAATATATATATGAATGCTTTGGTTTATAATATATGAATACTTTTGTTTTATTTTGTATATAGTATTTTGCGATTGCGATAGATATCATGTCATTTTTGGTTGTTGTGTTTATAGCCATATTTTGGGGATTGTGAAGATAATTGGTTTACTTGATGCTATGTATTATGGCTTTACCTTATTTGGGCAGGGTGCTTTTTCTTTTGTTACTTCATGCCTAAATGTTTTGATTAACCCTTTTACCCCGTTCTGTAACTGTATATATGCTGGGTGAGGGTGTTATAGCTATTAATTTTTGATCGTGGCTAATGGCAGGCACCATGTAATTATGTCTATCTCTTAGAGTCGTGTCAAGCATGTTTGAGTTAGGGGTTGTTCAATCGATAAGTTGAGACTGTTATTGATCCGTCCTTCTTATCAAGCACCGTCCAACTATGTTAACTAGTTATTTTTCGATTTTAGTTCGCGTGTTTATTGCTTTGAGAGTATGTTCACTCTTATAATCTTTCATTTCTACAAGATAATAAAGGACTTAAACGCTTATACAGTTTTGGATCTTGGTTTCTGGCATGTTATCTTAAAAAAAATAAAAAAATAAAAAAATAAAATGAAAAGAAGATTGAATATCGAAAGTCTTGCGGTGGGTCGAGATGGAGCGTGAAACGCACTCGCCCATAAACGCAGGACCGATGTTGAGATGGAGTATAAAATGCACTCGCTAAATAATCTTCAGATTTCGTAAAGTCTAATTTGGCTTATGTTGATTACGTGGCCTTTGCTGCTCGAGTTATTAGATTCATAGGGGTGTTCCACACCTAGTGCCCTAAAGTCATCTGACTTGGGAGTCACTGATCAAAAGCTCATTAATGGGTAGCTCTAAATAGCCTAAGGTAATTAAGGACTGTCCGAGTCAGATTTTATTGTCTTCATACTAGAACCTTTTGATCCTTTCCTACACTTGCATCTTAGTCTTAATGCTTGTTGAATGTTTAAGTTGTGAAGTGTGCATATTGGTTTTAACAATCGACTATGCGATCTTATTTGAGCTATGATTAGTTAGGATGGTTGGTCTCCACACACACACATAGAATGGATCGACTGCAGTCTCATTCTTGCAAATTTGATATTAAGCCCCCACTCCTGTCGGTGTTTGTCCTATTCTCGGAGAGGCTCTATAATTGCGCTTAGAAGCCGTGGTAATATTCTATAGTAGTAGTTTCCATTCGCGTCTTCCAGTAATGTAGGTGTGGATGTTATATAGTTTGCTTGAGGGCAAGCAAAAGCTTAAGTTTGGGGGTAGTTGATAAGTGGTATTTATATCGCGAATCAGATTCTCTGAAGCTTAAGACGCTGCTTGTTTTATGTTATTTGTTTTGCTTTTATATATATTTTGTTATTATTATTCTTATCCTATATGATGCAGGGCTGTTTAGGTCATTTCCAGCTTATAGGATCAAAATTATCATTTTTTACACTCTGGCACCGCAGCGCCAGAGCCTTGCCTTTTCCTCGCGCCGCAGTGCCGCCTCCTTGTCCAAGCTGACGTCATCTGGTGCTGCAGCGGCCCTGGTCCTTCTTGAGCTCGCGCCGCAGCATGAGTGCTAGTGTTTTAAGCTTACGTGGCGCCGCAGCGCCACCCAACAGCTTTAGTATCTGCGCTGCAGCGCCACCTCCGGTGCCTAGCCAGTGACTTGCTTTTAATGACCTAAAGAAAAAGACAGTAAGGCAGATAGATAGAAAAAAGGACGGCGGAGAGGACATTCATTACAGAAAGTGATAACAGAGTAGTATGAATTAGTTTCTAGAACAGAAAGAAGCTGTGCTTGAGGGGAGAATAGTTATTGCATCCTACACAGCTCAGGAGTTACGCGGAGAAGAGAATACTTGGAGACAGAAAACCTCACAACATGAGTTTTCTTATTCCAAATCTCTCAGTTATTTGTGTATTATTGAGCAATGTTGAATGTTATAGAAATGTGTATTAGCACCATGGTTACGAACTAATTCCTTTTTAGGATTGCAATGTAACCTAGTGTTTAGCTTAATTAACTTTCTCTCCTATTTATATTAATGAATCATTTTGGGAATGGGTTGCTGTATTTCTTGCTTATTGACTGATTGCTTTGACAGAGTTTTTGGTATTGATATTAATGGATATTGAAAAATGGACATTAATATCTAGGTTTTAAAATACAAGAACACTTGCTATGCCCTTGCCTAAGGGAATGTGTGCATAAACTGCTTAATAGGATAGACATATCTCTATTTGCCTTGTGTAGCCTTGAGACTAAGCTTAATGACCCTAGTCTAGTTATTTTCATCAATAGACATATTGTGATTCATCTAGCTAGGGATGTGCATTTGGCCTTCGACAGAAGCGTATGCGTAGTTCTATTCTCGGCTGACCATTCCTTGATTCGTTTGTAATGTGGAGAGTTAGGAGATTAGGCGATGCATTAGGGGAATTGTAATCATAACTTGACTCCCTAGTACAACTACTTCTCTCACCTCCTTTAGTTGTAATGACATAGTTGAACATACCATCTCTAATCACTTGTTTAGATAAGATAGTATAGAACTTACATTAGTATTTGATTTGCACTTAAGACTTCGTCCTTGTGGGTACGACACTCCACTTATCTTATATTACTTGTTGACCGCGTATACTTGCGCATTAATTGTCGTTACATAAATCGGACAACAATCACTTGTACTACTATCACATTAGAAATTCTTATTGACAGACGAGTAAAACTTCATTAGGTATTCCATAGCGAGTCACATTCAGTGAACTTATTCTCCAATAAGCACCTACATACTTGCTTTAGTGTCCCACACAAATGATCATGAGATCAATCATCCTCATCCAATGAGCAAGCAACATATGTACCAATCTATCC
Organism: Panax stipuleanatus; assembly: GCA_020205555.1. NCBI lineage: Eukaryota > Viridiplantae > Streptophyta > Magnoliopsida > Apiales > Araliaceae > Panax > Panax stipuleanatus. The sequence goes on along the minus strand of CM035118.1, from coordinate 12,972,345 downwards.
GGATTTACTAATCCCCTTTTTAGTAATCCCACAATTGGAAACTATTTTAGTTTTAAAGCTTTGTAAGAATTTAGATCTCATTTGCATGATCATCATCATGATTATAAAAGCATTGCTTAAAACTATGAGTTATTTACATATTATAAAAACAGCACCATGTAGATAATTAAATGCCTTTAATAAATGAATATTTTTATTAATAAATAAATAAGATTGTTTCTAAATTATATGCTTTATCATCATACATGATTGGCTTGTATGCATACTACTTTCAATCTCCCACTTGCACTAAAGCCAATCGCCATGGTATCTTATACCCTTCTTCTCTAAGTGACGATCAAACTGCTATTATGTTAAAGCTTAAGTAAATGGATCTGCAATGTTATCTTGAGAGTCTATATGCTCCTCTTTCAATGATTTCTTTAATCAAGGTGCCGCAACACATGTTTAAATTCAAGATGAGACTTAGGAACTATTCTTAGTTCTGTAATGAACTTTTCATCTGAAACATCAACTTGCAGCTTCACTTACAGTTATATACTTTGTCTTTGTCACTAAAGCAACAACCTTTTGTTGTTTGGAACCTTTCCAATTAACTGCACCATCTTTTAAGGTAACGACTTACCCTAAAGTGGATTTGCTATCGTCTTGGTCAGTCTGAAAACTTGAGTCTGTTTAGCCCTCTAGTGTAATTCAGACTCATCATGTGATATGAGGACATCCTTAGTGTCAGTTAAGTACTTTAAGATGTATATCACTGTCTCACAGTGATCTTCTCCAAAATATGACTGATCAACATCAAGTCTCGTATATTTCATTGCATACATGATAGTAACTCATGCGATCTCTCTTTTACTGAGGATAATTTTAGAGAGATTCACTCCATGGCTCATCATCATTAGACACCTTTTGAAGTTTGTCATGCTAAACGCCTTTAGCATCTAATGAATAAACGTTTCCTTGGGTTAAACCGAACATCCTTTTAAATCTATCTATACAGATTTGTATCCCCAATGTAAGATGTTCTACCTAAATCATTCATGGAGGAATGTTTAGACAACTTTATTTTGATCGATTGTAGCGTAGGAATGTCATTCCCTATCAGTAATATATCATCAACATATAATACAAGGAATGAAACAGTGCTCCCACTATCCCTTTTGTACACACAAGGTTCATTCTCATTTTTGATAAAATCAAATTCTTTTGATTGTCTCACCAAAATGAATGTTCCATCTTTGAGAAGCTTGCTACAACCTATAAATGGATTGTTGTAGCTCATATACATGATTTGCTTCAACTACTGAAACAAATCCATTTGGCTGTATCATACATACATTCTCCTCTAATAATATATATTGGAGGAAGGGCTTCTCCACGTCTATTTTGCCAGATCTAATAATAATAAGCTGTAATTGCAAGGAAAATCCAAATGAACTTGAGCATTGCTTCAAAATCTATTTTAGATTTTATGGTCATCTACCATTTCTCTGAGTCTTTATTACTCATAGTCTGTTCATAATTCAATGGATCATCATCATCCATGATGTGTACCTCATCGTCATCCTCTATGACGAATCTATACCTTTCAGGTATCTTCGGTACCTTTTCAGATTTACGAATAGAGTATTGTACAGTAGGTGTCCCTACTTGGACAGGTTCATCCACTTGATCTGTAGTGGTTTGTGGTTCTTGAATTTCTTCAAGATCTATTTTTCTCCCACTAACCCCTTCAAGGATAAACTCCTTTTTCAAGAAGGCAGCGTGTTTCACAACAAACACCTTTTGCTCAATAGGATTGTAGAAATAGTATCCCAAACTTTCTTTAGGATATCCACAAACGTGCACTTATCAGATCTTATCCCAGGCTTATCATTTTGAAACCTTTTCACATAAGATGGACATCCCCAAATCTTAACATGCTTAAGACTAGGTTTCCTCCCTGTCCACATCTCATATGGAGTCTTGGGGACGAATTTGGTGGAGACCTTATTTAGTAGATATGTAGCCGTTTCTAGGGCATGACCCCAGAATAAAATTGGAAGATCGGTAAAACTCATCATTGAACGAACCATGTCCAACAATATTTGATTTCTCCTTTTAGATACTCCATTTAACTGTGGTGTACCTGGTGGAGTCCATTGTGAGATTATACCATTTTCTTTGAGACAATCGAGAAACTCACCTCTTAAATATTCACCACCTCGATCTGATCGAAGTATCTTAATCCTCTTGCCCGTTTGTTTCTCTACTTCACTTCTGAACTCTTTGAACTTTTTAAATGATTCTGATTTGTATTTCATTAAATACACATATCCAAATCTTGAGTGATCATCAGTGAAAGTAATAAAATAAGAATACCCACCCTGTGCATTCGTTGTCATAGGTCCACAAACGTCTGTGTGAACCAACGCTAACAACTTTGTAACTTTTCCTCCTTTTCCACTAAAAGGAGATTTAGTCATTTTACCCATGAGACAAGATTCACAAGTTGGATATGATTCATAATCATATAGCTCTAAGATCCCATCCTTATACAACTTGGATAATCTCGTCTCATTGATATGACCGAGTGTACAGTGCCACATATAGGTATAATTAATATCATCTCTTTTCCTTTTCTTAGTTTGTTCTATTTGAAGTATATTTTCATGCAAGTCTAGTATATAAAGTCCATTTCGCAGATTTCCAATACCATATAAAACATTGCTTTTATAAATAGAACAATTATTGTTCTTTATTATAATGTCAAATCCATCCATATCTAATACGAAAATAAAAATAACGTTTCTAATGATATTCGAAACAAAATAACAATTATTTAAATAAATGGACTTGCCCGTAGGCTGTGCTAAACAATAAGTGCCTACAGCTAATGCAACAATCTTTGCTTCATTTCCCACTCTTAGGACAACCTCATCCTTGTTCAGCTTTCTACTTCTGACCAGTACCTTCACATTATTGCATATGTGAGAACCACAGCCTGTATCCAATACCCAAGTAGAATTTTGACTTTCTAAAAAATTAATTTCAATCATGAACAAACCTTGATTGGAAGTTGAAGCTTCTCCAAGCTTCTTCTCTTCTAAAAACTTCTTACAGTTCCTCTTCCAATGACCCGGCTCGTTGCAATGGAAGCACATTCCTTTGCTAGCTGGATTAGGTTTCTTTTGTTCCTTTATATTCACCTTACCCTTGGTCATCCGAGATTGAAAGAGCTCCTTAGATATCAAATATCTAGCAGTCCTACTTTGTTCACCATACAACTCCTTGAGGTGAAACAACATAGTAGGAGCATCCATGTTTTCATGCTGACGCTGAAACTCGTTATTCATGGATGCGAGCATGATGCATTAAGCCACAGATGCATCATCTTGCCACTTTATGATGGTGACAATCTCTTCCTCAGAGGCTGTTTCTGGAATAGTTCCAGGGACAGGTGAATTTAGGACATAAGAAATCTTTTCAGCAGTGAGAGCTATTCTAAGATTTCTTAGCCAGTCCGTATGATTCGGTCCGGTAAGCTTATTAGCATCAAGTATGCTTCGCAGTGAAATTAGTGATTTTGACATTTTTAAAATTCTGCATGTGAAAAATAACATTTTTAGCAAACATTCATTTTATTAATTTTGCATACCAAAATAAATTTAGGTCTTTATTTTAAATTGGTATCTCCCACTATTTTTATCAAACTATATTACCCTCACTTATATAGTTCGGCAACATCTAATTAAAGATTTTCTAGTGAGAATAAGGATCCCATTTCAAATGTATATAGCCTTGTGGATAGCACAACAAACGATAAATAAATAAATAGGTAGACAACTATTGTCAATTACATCAACATGTAACTCCTTTTATTTTGCATCTTAAATCATAATGGTCAAGTGTGTGCACATCCGAACTAAAATGATTTAAGTTAAGTCCAGCCTAGCACTTCCATAAATTCAAAAAAGAAAAATGTTCGTCCTTATGGATAGCACAACAAAACTATATTGTTCAACTTTCTTGAAAAGTATCAAATGTGATTAATTAATATCTTAAATACGCAATACTCGCCTTGTGGATAGCACAACAAGCTCATATTAAATATTTCATACTTTATTAATTTATCATGCTAGAAGGCGACGTTCGATATTCCAAATATCATTGAATGCTTCGGACTTAATATTATTTTTTGAGAGGTTTGTTATTATTTGTCTCATCTTGTTTAGCGCGCATGCACATATTTATATAAAATACGCGTAATTTTATTAAACATGCGAAGCATGTTTGCATAAAATATAATATATATATATATATAATACTTAGCATGCACATATAGAATACTATATTCTACCTGGATTGATTATGGACTTTTATTCTAGTTTGGTTCACTAGATCCACCAAGTGAATCAAAAGGTCAAACCTAGGAGTGCAAGAATTTAAATTTAAACGTAACTATTACATTTAAACCTGGGCTCCATACAAACGGGTCTTCACGCGCTCCTTGCTCTTTGGTCTTCAATTTCTTCAAGATAATTCTAACTATCTCTATTACATTTATTATTTAAAATTAAATAGAAACCTTGATTAGCAGTCAAAGGGAAGTACATAGGAGAGAGATAGAATTTTACATCAAGAAAAATCAGAGAAGACGAGGTACGCAAACCCCATTTAATAAAATCCATTCATTTAAGCATTCAACTAAAATAAAATCCAATCACATTAGTCAAATAGTCCATAATCAATCCCTATTTATTATCATACATATCACCATATATATCAATAAATAAATATTCATCTCATGAATTAAAATATTCCATATATATATGAGTATCATTTAATGGGAAATTTTAAATTGCATGAAATCCAATTTCAAGACTAAAATAAACTATTTATTTTAATTATAAAATTATTAAGAATAATATATATATATATATATATATATATATATTATATAGTATATATATCACATATATATACTGACCCACGAAACAGATTTAGTTTATATAAGGTAATTAGGAGATATAAGTTACCTAATATATCTTATATATATATGAATTCGATAATCATTCATTTACCTTGAAAACAATACAGGATTGTTAGTTTCCCTTTTTCATGACATCCTGCTATGTTATCATATATATATATATATATATATATATATATAATATAATATCCTTCACTTTCGTGGGTTCTTGTCTAAAAAAAACGCCAGTCACCCACTCCTTTACCGAATTTTGATTTTGAATGGCACGGATCATGAATCCTCATTCACTTATAAAAAAAACAAATTCGCGATTTTGAAGCTTTCCGTTTTTTTTTTTAAAAAAAAATTATACAATTAATTATGCCCAATAAATTATTCTAAATATATACCCATATAATATGGAATCAAAATAATTAATAATTGCATAAAGGTTTGGCTTTGATACCACTGTTGGGTTTGTACGAAGTCTTGACGCAATCAAATTGCAAAAATTAGCGGAAGCATGGTATATCAGAGTTAAAAAAATTTATACAAAATCATTACCCGGATCATCCTTTATGCAAATTATTAATTTAAAACGATAAATAAGAAGTTATGGAATCATACCCTTGTAGAACGAAGCTTCCACAGGTACGAGTTCAACTCTTTATTCTTCGTGATCTCCTTGAATTTTCGAGTTAGATTCCTTCATTTGATCAACGTTAGCAACCTAAGTGTTTGGCCTCTAGAGGTGATCCACCAAGGAAGAAGAATTATCAAGAAGGAGTGTGGTTGGCTTAACCTTAGTTTTCTATCCTCTATAGAAAAGGAGTACTCTCCAACAATTGAAATTGCATTAACTGATATCTATTATAAGACTCCTCTTATATAGATATTGGTCAACCTTTCTAATCCTATTAGACATGAGATTTTATTTAATTAATTAAACTCCTTTAATTAATTTAGGCTTCCCACCACATTGGGAATAATGAATTAAATTTATTTAATTAATTCATCTCCTAATCTTATTAGGAATAAATGAGAGTGCTAATATTAAATTAATTACTAAACTCCTTTGAAAATTAAAATAATAATAATTGTAATAATATTAATAAGACTCCTTTTATTAATTTATATTTAATATTTCCAAAATATTAAATAATAAAAATTAAGATATTTAATTTATTCTATCACCATAGATTAAATAAATTACACTTAATGCATTATTACAATTATGCCATTACATTCTTAAATAATTATTCTTCCTTTTATGGTGTGACCCTTGAGGTTCTCCATATTAAACCGATTGTGAATAAATTAATTAGAACAATTCTAATCTTATTTAAATAAATAAATAAACTAAAAATCTATTTAAATAAATAATATTTATTCTACAATAGGGATAAGCCTCTTTAGCGATCAACGACTTTTTAGATAATATAGATTTTAACATTAATCATAGAAGAACATGTGAGTAAATAGTTACCGTCAATTCAATCCTTCCACCATACAATGCCCCAATTAAATATAAGACATGAATTTACTGTCAAGTCTTATTTTATTCAATTATATGTATTTCGATTAGAAAATGCATAACTCCAAATAATGCAAATTAGAAACTCCTTTCTAATTTCATTCCACCTTGGCCAAAGATTCCTGGGTTGTCATTTAACGAATCACATAGGACATATCTCTTCTTTTACTAGAGGTGATAAATTCTTTATTGATCATTCATTATCTCCATATGTAAGTCATTATACCCAAGCATACCCTTTTATATACGCTAAAGGGCTTTAAGGAATAAGTCAAAGTATAATTCATTACATACAAGATACTATGATGATCTCAAGTCCAAGGATCACTTGTACTACTATCACATTAGGAATTCCTATTGATAGGCGAGTAAAACTCCATTAGGTATTCCGTAGCTAGTCACGTTCAGTGAACTTATTCTTCAATAAGCACCTACATACTTGCTTTAGTGTCTCCACACAAATGATCATGAGATCAATTATCCTCATCCAATGAGCAAGCAACATATGTACCAATCTATTCGGATTTACTAATCTCCTTTTTAGTAATCCCACGTTTGGGAACTATTTTAGTTTTAAAGATTTCTAAGAATTTAGATCTCATTTGCATGATCATCATCATGATTCTAAAGGCATTGCTTAAAACTATGGGTTATTTACATATTATAAAAACAGCACCATGTAGATAATTAAATGCCTTTAATAAATGAATATTTTTATTAATAACTAAATAAGATTGTCTCCAAAGTGTATGCTTTATCATCATACATGATTGGCTTGTATGTATAATACTTTCAACCTTAAATCCGGCTAACCGTTTTAAGGTCTTTTGTATGTACATTTTTACTGAAAAACTGGCAGGGTACATTTGTAAAGGGGAGTTTGTCCATCGTGAGAATCAGATTCTGATCTATTTGATCATGAATCCCACGATTCCTAGGCTCACACAGGGAAGCCAATAAACCTGCACGGCTCAAATTTGTACAGAAAAATATATCCAAATATTTCCAGAACCAAAGATTCATTTAGTAAATCCTGGTTCGCACATGGCCTGAAGCGTCTGGTTCCCACTAGATAGAGATCTAAGGGCCGCGAGGTTGCTTTCATAACTGAAACTAGAAAAATGCTAGATTTGAATAAATCTCAGCCATTCTAGGTTTCCGATTACGTCTGGACCTATTTTGAATCGTTTGAAAGCTAGAGTTAGCGAGATTTAAAAAAATTTAGTTCGCCCACAGAAATGTCAGTGCCGATTCATATCAAATGAATATTTAAAGCAATAATTTAATAAAAATGAGTAAAGCAATATATATATATATATATATAATTATATATATAAGAAAGCTATAAAGGGCGATGGGTTTTTACTCGCAAGCCCGTACTGGAATTGAAATATATATATATATATATATATAAACTGTAAAATTGGCGATGGGATTTCACGCCTGTGCCTGGACTGAAAAGTAAATATATATATATATATATATATATATATATTTATTTATTTATAAAAAATTGTAAAAGCCACGGAATGATCCAGGCTGAACAAAATTGAAATGTATATATATAAAAACAGTAAAAGGCGATGGGTTTTCACTCCGAGACCCGGACTGGAAAGTAAATATATATATATATATATATAGAAAGAAAAGTAGTCAAACCAGGACTGGGAAGATAACCCAGTATGGTGAATGATGCAAAAACAGTAAAAACACCACAGAATGATCCAGGCCGAACTAGAATGTAAATAACTATATATATAGTTATATATAGATAATAAAGTAGTCAAACATGGACTGTGAAGATAACCCAGTATGGTGAATGTTGCATATATATGCATATATATATATATATATATATATATATATATATATATATATATATATATATATATATATATATACAAAAGCAGTAAATTAGCGTGGATTTGACATCCGGACTTGACAGAATTTAAAAGTTAGTATATATATGGTTAAATATATACAAAAATAAAACCAAACCCGGACTGGGAAGATAACCCAGTCCGATGAAGTTGCTCAAAATGAGGATGCAAGTATATAAAAGCTGTTGGAAGCGACGGATCGTCAATCCGAGTTGTAGAAATGCCAGAAAATGCGTTTAGGCACTAAAATGTACCAAAAGTTAACAAAAACGGCCACGGAACTGAGTTTCAGACATATTTAGAAAACAAAACTTGATATGCAAGTGTATAAAAATACAAAGAAGTAGTAATAACTTTCTGATCGTAAAAATACTCATAATGGACTGCTACAAGGGCTTTTTGCCAAATCGTAGGCTTTAAACGTCCAAATCTACCAGTTAATTTCTTATATGTGGTAGTATGTGGGTGTATCTACGTGTTAGAGTGAAAAAATTTGGGTTTGGAAGATAAGAAAATAGTTGGAAAACCAAACGAACAGGGGTTCAGAGTGTTTCTGAATTATCAAATAAGCTAGTGGGGTACTCATATATATAGACCAGGTGGAAGCAGCTCTATCTACGGCTGCCTCCACTCTACCTGCGGTTCCACGTGGCAGGTAGAGGTGGTGGACCTTGTTGCATCGAAGTGCGTGCACTCCAAGCAATGCAATGTCAGATTTAAAACTTTTTAACTTTTGATCGGAGCTTCCGTTTGAGGTGTGCTGTACCTTTTTGGAAAGCCCTCGCCGAGAGTGTAACAATGACATGGGATAAAAAAAATTATGTGCCAAAGAAGACGGGTTCATAACCAAGTCTTCAATTCCCTGCAGTTTGTCCGTTGAGCTGTCTTGCGCTGTTTGCACTCGGGATCATTGTTATGGTTCGTTCTGACCTTGGTGGTATTAATTCAGTTTGAGTTTAACTGAATCATCTTAGAGTTAGTAAAATGATAGTTTTGCCCTTATCGAGGTTGCCTTCAGTGTTGGCATGGCCTTCAGTTGACTTCCTGGGTTGTGTCCAAGTTTTGGATCCCATTCGAGTCTGTTTGTCCTCAGTGTTATCTCTGAGGCTGACTTGGTCACTCCAGGTTTTCCTCTAGAGATGTTATGATGCTTCAGGATTGTTTTCGAAGTTAACCTTTACTCCCGGGTTGAGACCGGGGCTAACCTGTACTTCCCGGGTTGAGACTGGGGCTGATCTGTACCTCCCGGGTTGAGACCGGGGCTGACTTGTTGATGAGTGTGTTTTATATAAACAAATTAGGTACTTTTGGCCTTGATAATTTGTAAGTCTTTAGCTATTTCGTTTGGTTTTTATGTTTTTTCACCTTATTGTACATTGTGTGGTTTTATATTGCTATTATGTGTTTTTGTATGCCTTTATGTGTTTTTACTTTGTTTTGTAGGAATTGAAATAAAAGCTCTTTGGATCAATGTTTAGAGTTGCCACTTTCGCGTTTTTGACTTGAATTTGGCACATCAGCCGCTTGTTTCTCAATTTCAACCTTGATCCAATCCGTATCTCTCAAAACTCGATGAACGAAAGTTGTAGATATTCTCCTCAGCTTTCCGTAACATCTTGAATAATCCCAATTGAAGTTCGTATGAGAGATTTATGGTCATTTTACAATCAGATTGTGCATGTATTTTACATAGCAGCTGTTTTCAGGCCAATTTGAGCCTAGCTCCGGCCGGTATCTGTCCAAACTCAAAAAATGAAAGTTGTAGAGCTACTTCTAAGCTTTCCGGAGCCTCTTGAATCTCCTAAATTCGAGTTTGGACTGAAGAAGTTATGGCTATTTTACCAACAGACGTCGAAGCTAAAAATTTTAGAAAATGGCCAAGCGCCTAGGCGCTCGTTTGTAGTTCATTTCAAGAGCCTAGGTGCTCCAAGGCAGGGATCCAGAGCTTAGGCGCCAGAAACAAGCGCCTAGGTGCTCCAAAGTCAGATTTGCTCGATTTTACTGAGTTTTTAGGGTTTTATGATGTAATGCTATAAATAGAACATGTAACCTCTATTTTGTGGGAACTAATACTTCTAACATCTGATCCAGAGCTTGGGAGGCTACTCTAAACATCCAAATTAAGAGCATTGGGCTGCAATACAAAGGAGAATTCAGAAAAAGATAAGGTTCTAAGGCCAAAGGAGTGCAAGATTTGGGGATATTTGAGCTAGAGATCATCACCATCCAAGCAAGGCAATTCTGAAAATCATCAAAAGGGGTGTTGTTATCTCTTTTCTCTTGTTTCCTATTAATTTTGTAATCCTAAATAACATGTATAAATTGGGCATGATGTTTGTGCTAGTTACCATGAACTAGATCCTAATTTCTAAGATTTCAATGGAACCCAACACATAGTTTGTATTGATTTCTCTCTCTTTGCTATTAATTGATTACTTATGAATTGGTTATCATAACCTATGTTTATAGATTAATTGCTTGGTTCGTAATTGCCTTGGGGAACCTATATGAACTTGACAAACGAATTATAGGTTGAGACCTAGTTATGATATCATGCGAAAATTAGCGATTCTTGTGCATAGTCTATAAGATTATGTGAGGTGTGTCTTATTCATTATCCTCAAGAATAGATAATTTGATAGTATTTAGGATAGAGATATACCTAAATACCGTATGCATCTAATTGAGAATTTATCTTTAATGACTTCCTATGTGAAAGTTGGTAATTGAAGGAGTAGTTAACAAGATTTTCCCGTGACATGTGTCTTGTTAATTATTCTTGATATTGGTCTCTTGATAGTGTGTAGGATAGACATATACCTACATGCCACATTAGGAAGATTCATAATTGACCATCGAGAGAGGCTTTTATGTAATTGCAATTTCTCGGATGACAATTCGTGTGATTTAACTAGTTGAAAAGAGAGAGTTAGGATATTTAAATGAAGTGTTGGGGGAAATTTTGATCTTAGACTTGTTAAAATTAGACTTTCCTTATTTTAAAAGCTTTCCATAGTTATTTGATTATTTGTTATCTTAATTAGTGCGAAACTACAAAAAGATAAATCATTGGTTTAAATAAGATTGAGATGATAAAAGGTTAGTACTTGGAAAAGATTAGTAATAATTCCTCAGTGGGATCGATACTCTACTTACTCTTTATTACTTGTTGATCGCGTATACTTGCGTGTATTTGTTATTATATAAATCGGACAACACCTGTACTTCCCGGGTTGAGACCGTGGCTGACCTGCACCTCCCGGGTTGAGACTGGGGATGACCTGTACTTCCCGGGTTGAGACTGGGGCTCACTTGTACCTCTTGGGTTGAGATCGGGGCTGACCTGTACTTCCCGGGTTGAGACCGGGGCTGACCTGTACCTCTTGGGTTGAGACCGAGGCTGACCTGTACCTCCCGGGTTCAGACTGGGGCTGACTTGTACCTCCCAAGTTGAGATCGAGGCTGACTTGTACCTCCTGGGTTGAGACCGGGGCTGACCTGCTGGCTTGATATTGAGACCGGGGTTAATTTGATGGCCAGGTACTAAGACCGTGGTTGATTTGATGGCCCGGTATTGAGACTGCGGTTGATTTGGTGGCCAGGTATAGAGATTGGGGTTGAGTTGATGGTCCAGTATTAAAATTGGGGTTGAGTTGATGGCCCGGTATTGAGACCTGAGTTGAGTTGATGGCCCAGTATTAAGATCAGGGTTGAGTTGATGGCTTGGTATTGAGACCGGGGTTGAGTTGATGGCCCGGTATTGAGATCGGGGTTTATTTGATGGCCTGGTATTGAGACCGGGGTTGAGTTGATGGCCCGATATTGAGACTGGGGTTAAGTTAATAGCCTGGTATTGAGACCGGGGTTGAGTTGATGGCCCGTTATTGAGACCGGAGTTGAGTTGATAGCCCAATTATGAGATCGGGGTTAAGTTAATGGTCCGGTATTGAGACCGGGGTTGATTTGATGGCCCGGTATTTAGACCGAGGTTGAGTTGATGGCCCAGTACTGAGACTGGGGTTAATTTGATGGCCCGGTATTGAGACCGGGGTTGATTTGATGTCTCGGTATTGAGACCAGGGGTTGATTTGATGGCCTGGTATTGAGACTGGGGTTGAGTTGATGGCTCGGTATTGAGACCGGGGTTGATTTGATGGCCTGGTATTGAGACCGGGGTTGATTTGATGGCCCAGTATTGAGACCGGGGTTTATTTGGTGGCCCAGTATTGAGACCGAGATTGATTTGATGACCCGGTATTGAGATCGGGGTTGAGTTGATGGCCCGGTATTGAGATCGGGGTTGATTTTATGGCTCGGTACTGAGACCGGGGTTGATTTAGTGGCCCGATATTGAGATCGGGGTTGAGTTGATGGCCCGGTATTGAGATCGGGGTTAAGTTGATGGCCTGGTATTGAGACTAGGGTTGATTTGATGGCCCGGTATTGAGACCGGGGTTGAGTTGATTGCCCAGTATTGACACCGGGGTTGATTTAATGGCCCGGTATTGAGATCGGGGTTGATTTGAAGTCCCGATATTAAGATCGAGGTTGATTTGATGGCCCGATATTGAGATCGGGGTTGAGTTGTGGCCCGGTATTGAGACCGAGGTTGATTTGATGGCCCGATATTAAGACCGGGGTTGATTTAATGGCCCGGTATTGAGACTGGGGTTAATTTGGTGGCCGGTATTGAGACCGGGGTTGATTTGATGACCCGATATTGAGACCGGGGTTGAGTTGATGGCCCAGTATTGAGATCGGGGTTGAGTTGATGGCCCAGTATTGATACCGGGGTTGATTTAGTGGCCCGGTATTGAGATCGAGGTTGTTTTGATGAACCGGTATTGAGATTGGGGTTGAGTTGATGGCCTGGTATTGAGACCGTTGTTGAGTTGATGGCCCGATATTCTTACCGGGGTTTAGTTGATGGCCCGATATTAAGACCGGGGTTGAGTTTATGGCCCGGTATTGAGACCGGGGTTGAGTTGATGGCCTGAGGTTGAGTTGATAGCCCGGTATTGAGACCGGGGTTGATTTGATGGCCCGGTATTGAGATCGGGGTTGAGTTGAAAAGAGAGTTTTGCCCTCCTACAGTGTTAGTAACAGGGAAACGAAATTTTGAGTGTCTACAATGCAAATTAAAAACTTCTTTCTAATTTCATTCTGCCTTGGCCAAGGACTTCTGGGTTGTCATTTAACGAATCACATATGACATATCTCTTTTTTTACTAGAAGTGATAGATTCTTTATTGATCATTCATTATCTCCATATGTAACCCAAGCATACCCTTTGATATACCCTATTGGTTTTTAAGAAATAAGTCAAAGTATAATTCATTACATACAAGATACTATGATGATCTCAAGTCCAAGGATCACTTGTACTACTATCACATTAGGAATTCTTATTGACAGGCAAGTAAAACTCTATTAGGTATTCCATAGCGAGTCACGTTCAGTGAACTTATTCTCCAATAAGCATCTAAATACTTGTTTTAGTGTCTCCACACAAATGATCATGAGATCAATCATCCTCATCCAATAAGCAAGCAACATATGTACCAATCTATCCGGATTTACTAATCCCCTTTTTAGTAATCCAACGATTGGGAACTATTTTAGTTTTAAGGTTTCTAAGAATTTAGATCTCATTAGCATGATCAACATCATGATTCTAAAAGCATTGCTTAAAACTATGAGTTATTTACATATTATAAAAATAGCATCATGTAGATAATTAATGCCTTTAATAAATGAATACTTTCATTAATAAATACATAAGATCGTCTCCAAATATATGCTTTATCATCACACATGATTGCTTATATACATACTACTTTCAGGCACTGGTCAGAGTAGAAAGCTGAACAAGGATGAGGTTGTCCTACGAGTGAGAAATGGAGCAAAGGTTGTTGCATTAGCTGTAGGCACTTATTATTTAGCACTGCCTACGGGCAAGTCCATTTATTTAAATAATTGTTATTTTGTTCCAAATATCATTAGAAACATTATTTCTGTTTTCGTATTAGATATAGATGGATTTGAAATTATAATAAAGAACAACAGTTGTTCTATTTATAATAACAATTTTTTATATGGTGTTGGTAATTTGTGAAATGGACTTTATATACTTGACTTGCATGAAAATATATTTCAAATAGAACAAACTAAGAAAAGGAAAATAGATGATATTAATTATACCTATATGTGGCACTGTAGACTCGGTTATATCAAGGAAATAAGATTATCCAAGTTGCATAAGGATGGACTCTTAGAGCTATATGATTATGAATCATATCCAACTTGTGAATCTTGTCTCATGGGTAAAATGACTAAATGTCCTTTTAGTGGAAAAGGAGAAAGAGTTACAGAGTTCTTAGCCTTGGTTCACACAAACGTTTATGGACCTATGACAATGAGTGCACAGGGAGGGTATTCTTATTTTATTACTTTCACAGATGATCACTCAAGATTTGGATATATGTATTTAATGAAATACAAATCTGAATCATTTGAAAAGTTCAAAGAGTTCAGAAGTGAAGTAGAGAAACAAACGAGTAAGAGTATTAAGATTCTTTGATCAGATCGAGGTGGAGAATACTTAAGCGGTGAGTTTCTCAATTGTCTAAAAGATAATGGTATAATCTCACAATGGGCCCCACCAGGTACACCACAGTTAAATGGAGTATCTAAAAGGAGAAATCGAACATTGTTGGACATGGTTCGTTCCATGATGAGTTTTACCGATCTTCTAATTTTATTCTGGGGTTATGCCCTTGAAACGGCTGCATACCTACTTAACAAGGTGCCTACCAAATCCTCCCCAAAGACTCCATATGAGATGTGGAAAGGGAGGAAACCAAATCTTAAACATGTTAAGACTTGGGGTTATCCAACTTATGTCAAAAAGTTTGAAAATGATAAGCTACAGACTAAATCCAACAAGTATAGATTTATGGGATACCCTAAAGAAACTTTAGGGTATTATTTCTATCATCCAACTGATCAAAAGGTGTTTGTTGCGAAACATGCTGCCTTCTTGAAAAAGGAGTTTATCTATGAAGTGGTTAGTGGGAGTAAGATATATCTTAAAGAAGTTCAAGAATCACAAATTACTACGGATCAAAGTCAAGTACCTGACCAAGTGGATGAACCTACTGTACCACACCATATTCATAAATCTGGAGGAGTACCGAAGATACTTGATAGGTATGGATTTATCATAGAGGATGACGATGAGGTACGCATCATGAATGATGATGATCCATTGACTTACGAACAGGATATCCCAAGGAACGTACATTGACTCGATGCTAAAGAGGTTTAGCATGGAAGATTCCAAAAAAGGTCTCATGTTAATGAGCCATAGAATACATCTCTCCAAGAAACAGGCCCTAAGGACACTTGAGGAGAGAGATCGTATATGTAAGATTCATTATGCTTCAGCAATAGGATTTATCATGTACTGTATTATATGTACTAGATCGGATCTCGCTCATGCACTTAGTGTAACGAGCAGACATCAGTAATCCAAGAGAAGAGTACTGGAAGGCAGTGAAAAATATCCTAAAGTACTTACGAAGGACTAAGGATGTATTTCTTGTCTATGGTGGGTCTGAATTAAAACTCGAGGGCTTCACGGACTCAAGTTTTCAAACGGACCAAGATGACAGTAAATCTGTTTTGGGGTATGTATTTACCTTGAACAGAGGCGTAGTGAGTTAGAAGAGTTCCAAGCAGCAAACAGCTGCTGATTCAGTGACAGAGGCAGAGTACATAGCTTCAAGTGAAGCTGCAAAGGAGGCTGTTTGGATGAAGAAGTTCATAACAGAACTTGGTGTGGTTCCTAGCATTGGAGGAGCAGTCCCCTTATACTGTGACAACACCGAAGCTGTTGCACAGGCTAAGGAACCCAGGTCTTATCAGAAATCCAAACACGTGTTGCGGCGATTTCACTTGATCAGGGAGATCATTGAAAGAGGAGACATCACCTTGGAGCGTGTAGACTCTTAAGACAACATTGCAGATCCATTTACTAAAACTTTAACACAACAGCAGTTTGATCGTCACTTAGAGAAAATGGGTATAAGATACCATGGCGATTGACTTTAGTGCAAGTGGGAGATTGAATGTAGTATGCATACAAGCCAATCATGTATGATGATAAAGCATATACTTTGTAAATGATCTTATTTATCTATTAATAAAAGTATTCATTTATTAAAGACATTTAATTATCTACATGATGCTGCTTTTATTATATGTAAATAACCCATAATTTTAAGCAATGCTTTTAGAATCATGATGTTGATTATGCTAACGAGATCTAAATTCTTAAAAAGCTTAAAACTAAAATAGTTCCCAATCGTTGGATTACAAAAAAAAAGGGATTAGTAAATTCGGATAGATTAGTACATATGTTTCTTGCTTAATGGATGAGGATGATTGATCTCATGATCATTTGTGTGGAGACACTAAAGCAAGTGTGTAGGTACTTATTGAAGAATAAGTTCACTGAACGTGACTCGCTATGGAATACCTAATGAATTTTTACTTGTTTGTCAATTGAAATTCCTAATGTGATAGTAGTACAAGTGATCTTTAGACTTGAGATCATCATAGTATCTTATGTGTAATGAATTATACTTTGACTTATTCCTTAAGACCCTTAGGGTTTATCAAAGGGTATGTTTGGGTGTAATAAGTTACATATGGAGATAATGAACGGTCAATAAAGAATCTACTACTTCTAGTAAAAGAAGAGATACGTCCTATGTGATTCGTTAAATGACAACCTAGTAGTCCTTGGCCAAGGCATAATAAAATTAGAAAATAGTTTCTAATTTGCATTATTTGGAGTTATGCATTTTCTAATCGAAATACATATAATTAAATAAAATAAGACTTGACAGTAATTCCATGTCTTATATTTAATTAGGACATTGTATGGTGGAAGGATTGAATTGTACAGTAACTATTAACTCACAGGTTCTTTTATGATTAATGTTAAAATCTATATTATCTGAAAAGTCGTTGATCGCTAGGGAGGCTTATCCCTATTGTAGAATAAATATTATTTATTTAAATATATTATTAGTTTAATTTATTTATTTAAATAAGATTAGAATTGTTCTAATTAATTTATTCACAACCGGTTTAATATGGAGAACCTAAAGGGTCACACCATAAAAAGAAGAATAATTATTTAAGAAGGTAATGACATAATCGTAATAATGGATTAAGTGTAATTAATTTAATCTATGGTGATAAAATAAATTAAATATCTTAATGTTTATTATTCAATATTTTAGAAATATTAAATATAAATTAATAAGAGAACTCTTATTAATATTATTACAATCATTATTATTTTAATTTCTAAAGGAGTTTAGGAATTAATTTAATATTAGTACTCTCATTTATTCCTAATAAAATTAGGAGGTAAATTAATTAAAAGAGTTTAATTAATTAAACCCCAATATGTTGGGAAGCCTAATTAATAAAAGAAGTTTGATTAATTAAATAAAAACCTATTTCTAATAGGATTAGAAGGGTTGACCAATATCTATATAAGAGGAGTCGTATGTTAGATATCAGATGATGCAATTTCAATTGTTGGAGATTACTCCTTTTCTATAGAGAATAAAAAACAAGAGTTTAGCCAACCACCCTCCTTCTTGAACAATTCATCTTCCTTGGTGGATCACCTCTAGAGGCCAAACACTTGGGTGGCTAACGTTGATTAAAGGAAGGAATCAATCTCAGAGATTCAAGGAGATCACGAAGAACAAAGAGTTGTATTCGTACATGTGAAAACTTAGTTCTACAAGGGTATGATTCCATAACTTCTTATTTATCGTTTTAAATTAATAATTTGCTTAAAAGATGATCCGGGTAATTGGTTTGTAGAAAATTTTAAACTCTAATTTTATCATGCTTCCGTTAATTTTTGCAATTTGATTGCGCCATAATTTCGTACAAACCTAACACTTATTTCATGCAATTAGTAGTATTATTTTTTAATTTCATGGCTAGCTAAACTTCTAATACCTAAGTTGATGATGAAACTAAGTATTTCATAATAATTAATTTTTTTCTGTTTCAAAATTAATGTCTAATTATTTTCACCTTCATATTTTTCTTCGCACAAATTTCATATGATTCTTATTTTGATTGTGAGGTTTTGATTTCATAACTTATGCTTTCCCATATTAATTATATGAATCATTTATTTTTAAAAGTAAAGGAAGATAATTTGGGAATTGATTTGGAAAATAAGGAATTGTTTATTAAGTTAATATTTGGTGGATTCGGATTCCTAAGTAGTTTTTCTCATTAATAATAGTTTTCATTATTAATTATTAGCTTGCATAATTCAGTTAGTTAATCATCACTACTATATTTATTTTTAATTTGCTTAAAATATTAATTAAGGATATATTTAATAATTAATCTAATCTTTGTGGGTCGACCTGCACTTGCCAAATCTACAATAGACGTTGTGCACTTGTAGTATATAATTATAACTAATCAAGTTTTTGGTGTCGTTGCCAGAGACTAGAATTAATTTTTTTATTTATTAATTTTTATTTATTCGAATTAGTTTTTAACTCATTCTTTTTTTATTTTTATTTTTTAGGATTATCGAAGAGGATAGAAGGAGCGAAAACATAAAAACTTTGTTGATGCGCTTCTTTGGTACTTCGTATCACCATATTTTTTATTAAACTAAAAAAACAAAAAAAAAAACTAGTAGTTTAGTTTTTTTATTATTAATTTTTTTAATTGCCGCATTCATGCATTCACTCACGTATAGCACATCCTATTAGATTTGTTTTGTCAAATATAAACTGTGGTGATTGTTGGAAGATTGAGGTACGTCAAAATTTCTCATTCTCTCGTAATTCACATAGTTTTAGGACACTTTATTTGTTTACAGTTTTTTTATTTGTGTATTTTCATCTTTAATCTAGCATTAAGGGCAAAAACCTATAACATGATAATGTGGGGATTTCATCACCTTCATTGGCCCACAAACAACCTAACTTGCATTTTGCATAACTTTGACCTAATAAAATCAAGTAAACGTTGGCCTTTAGGACTCTCGAGCTCAGTTAGGACAAGAAACTTCAAGAGGAGGCTGCATTTTAAATTAATCAAACTACTGGTGTCTAGGCAAGTGGTTCAAAAGGTAAACGCTTAAAGAACGTGTGGTTATTCATTTAGTCATCGTATCTATGGAGAGACTCCCACCTTTCTTACACTTAACTGGCTAGTGGTGTAATTAATTTCGAATTTGGTAGACCTTGTGGTGTAACTTGGAACAGTTAGGAGTTGTCTAGATTTTATTTAAGTTGACCTCAGAAGTAATTTTTTTATTTTTTTTATTACTATTTTTTTTCTTATTCATTTTTTGGTGCTTATCTTCTTATTTGCTAAGTAGTGTATGCAAAAAGTGTGGATTAGGGCTGAAACATCCCGATTTGTGAGAAAACTTGATTTTTCAGATTTCACTTTAAAAGATCTCATTTTAAGGAAAAATGGAGGTCGCATAAATGAAGGCCGCACAAATTATTTCTTTAAGGTATCGATGTTATCCTTCCTGCTTTGCCCAACCTTCATATATCAATCTACCACCGATAACTTGTAACAATTTTGAACTTAAACCGCATTTTATAAATATGTTACCTTGGTTCACGAGGATAGAAGATGCATATTTAATTATTTATTCAGAATTTGAGGAAGTTTGTGTTTTAATGAAAATTCAACAATTGTCTGATGACTCAATTAGGCTAAGATTTATCACATTTGCTTTAAAAGATAATGCTAAAAAGTTGTTATATAGCCTACCAAATAATTCCATATCAACCTGGGACGAATTCGTTGTTACATTTCTTAAAAACTATTTTCCAAATCATAAAACTGCTAAAATTAGGACATCAATTCATTAATTTTGCCAACTTGAAAAATAGTACTTTTGGAAATATTTTGATAGATTTAAAAATTTGTTATCCTAGTGCCCACACCGTGGAATTGAGAAATGACGATTTAGTCAAATTGCCTACAAAGGTTTAGACTATCCCACTAAAATAATGTTGGAGTCAATGTGTCAAGGGAATTTTCTAAATAATGATGAAGAAAAAGCTTGGAAATTTTTAGAAGACTTAGTAGAAAAAACTATGCAACGGGAAACCACCCGAGAGACCGATAAACCTAGTTCATCTAGGAGTGCTCATACAATTGAAAATTCAATTGCAACCAAAGATAAGTTGGCGGGTGTACTTAAAAGACTCAAAACTTTAGAAACTAGGGGACCATCACATGTGAACCAGCTCTGCACACCAACACCTTTGTGTCTAAGGTGTAATTCACCAAGTCACGTGATAGAGGAATGTCCTAGAGTCATAGCTCAATCTGAAGAATATGAACAAGTTAATGCAATGTTTCAAAGACCTAGGAATGACCCATTTGCACCCACTTATAATTCAGGTTGGAGAAATCATCCTAATTTTGCATGGAACAAAGGACTCTACCCAAATAATTCTTTAAATAAGGTCAATCAGTTTCTAAATTAATCTTTTCAACCTTACCAAAAGTCGAATCTTGGTCCGTAACAAAATGCAAATTCAACAACTCAATATCCACCAGGTTTTTCTAATAAAAGTGAAAAGAGACTTAACACTTTAGAAAAGAGCATAAAAACTTTAATGAAATCTCATAATAATTTCACGCAAAACACTAACCAAGCCTTATCTCGTCTAGAGATCCAAATGAGTCAATTGGCCACTACAGTTAGTGAAAGAGAGAAAGGTAAGTTTCCTAGTCAACCCAAGACCAATCCAAAATTTTCATTCCCTAATCAAAAACCTTGTCATGCTAATTCACTTGAAAACAACCAAGTCAATCATGTGAATTCTATAATCTCTTTAAGGTCTGGAAATTATTTTAACAATCACGTTGGCATTTATAATGAAGAAGAGAAAATTTTAAATGTTGAATCTAACAATCCATCTTCAAAGTTAGCTCAGCCTGAAAAGCCCACAAACTCTGAGTCAGTAGGCCCATCCACTAAGCATGATCAAACCACATCTTATGTGTCAAACTAAAATGTATTTAAACCAAAAGCCCCAGTCCCTCAAAGACTTATTTCAAACAAGCAGTCTGTGACGCCCCCAAATTCGAGTACTTGAAACCCGTACTTGATGCTACACGATGCCATTCATCAAACTGCTAAATATATTACATACTTAAAAAGATTACATCAGAGTTGTATATTCCCCAGGTACCTCGACCTTTAAGTACATTATTACATGTTAGATAATATAGTATCACAATAAAAAACTCTAGTTATTACAAATAACGCCTTTTAACTTATTCATTCAGCTTCCCCTTTCCCTTATCTTTGCAGGAACCGTCTGTTCGATATCGCTTAGCTGAAAACATTTAATTTTAAAACAAGAATGAGCATTTAATTTCTCAACAAATAATAATAGTTAATAAACATCAGCTGAAAGAAATAAATACTTTCTTTGAGTTATATTTCTATAATGAATCAATAGTTGTGAAACCATTTGAAATAATTTTGAATAACATATCAAATCATTTACATATTTGAAATGACGTAGTGACTATAAATTGCTGAGCAGTCACTAGACCATGAACCATTATTTTCAAGTTTGAAAAGGTCTGTACAAAAATCAATCTGCAAACCGACTAACTTACGAGCACTTTGGGTGATCAGCCCGTTATGCCCTGTATTGATCAATACTACATGCTAGAACGACATTCGTGTTCATCATAACTGCCTTTGGCGTATAAAAATTTCCCAAGTCTGGAATGTTCATACTCAGTTTGGAGTCCGAACTAAAGCAATTCAGTTGGACGACTCTATCATAATCAATAATATTCAATGAAATATTTAAAACTATGTCCAGCCGAGTTAAATAGCTTAGAACTCTTTTAAGCCATGTATACATACCAAGATTCAATAGTATACATCAAAACTTGTTATATCAAAGAATTTTGAGTTTACAGATACTTGCTTAAATACAATAACTTATACAAGTGAGCACATTTGCATAACCAAAATTAGTACGCAAAGAACAGAACAAATTTGAGTATATATGAATCATATGAAGACCATATTGAGATACTTGTAATCAATGAACGAATCGAATGAAATTCGAGAATTTGCTTGAATATAAATAAATTAAGGATACTTGCTTAAACAAAGATCTATTGCATAAAATAAATGCAAAGGTTCAGATACTTGCTCAATAAAAGAGTATAGTTCGGATACTTGCCCTGATCGCTGCTTTATGCTACGCAATTTAGTTTAATATTTTATGAAAAGACATATCATTAATAAGATTATTCTTTCAATTAGAATAACACATCATACCTCATAATACTACTATTTAAAGTCGTTACACAGCCTAAATATATTACCACGTATTCATAACAGTCGTTAGAATATATAAGAACAAGTATAATATTAAACTTTTTACGTTTGGTTTGATTTTGGTATTAATTTGATGTCCTGGTTACTTTATTGAATAATTATCGAGTTTATTTTTTTAATAAAACTCTATTTAAAAGCTTCAGCATTATTTTAAATAATTTAATTATCATTTATAATATTTTTCAGAAGCTCATAATAATTTTTAAATAATTATTATCATTTATAATAATTTTTCAAACATTAATATCATTTTTAAATAATTTAATTACTAAATAATTTTATTATCATTAATATTTAAATAAATTAAAATATTAATAAAATTTATGTCAAAATATTAAAAGTTATTTATTATAACTTAAAATATTTTTAAAACTCTAATATCATTTTTAAATGATTTTTAAAACATTAAAATCATTTTTAAATGATTTATTTAATAAAATGACTAAATAATTTTATTATCATTAATATTTAAATAAATAAAAATATTAATAAAATTTATGTCAAAATATTAAAAATTATTTATTATAACTTAAAATAATTTTTAAAACTTAATTATTAATTATTAATAATTATTTACTATTTTTTCTAATTATTTTAATTTATTTTTATTATAATCATCGTTAAAGGCTACCGCGACAGAAAGTGTCGATATAACTGTTCTTCGGCCCATGAAGAACAACCAAGTCAACGCTTTAAAGCCTACTTTGACCATCTTTAATTTCCATTTCATTAAGTTTCTAGACATTTAAGAGTATCATTCTTGTAGTATTGATGTAGTATTACAAGTATATAGCAAGTTTGGGGTCTAACTACATCATATCAAGAAGATATTTGATGGTCAAACTACCCATCTAAGCTGTTCTTCATTTCTGGAATTTGCATATTTTTAGTCAATGTCGGTCAATGCTTTTTAAGGGCTAATAACTTTATTCTATGTGTTATTTAAGTGATCTAGTGTCACACTCTTGTAGTATACATGTCAAGGTTCAAAAGTGTTACACTGGCTTAGCATATCAACATCACAAATGAGAGATTTAAGCCGGTCAAACGGCTGTCAGAGGTTGTTCTTCACGTTTTCTGGAATTTCCATAAAGTAATTTTTCGTGCTTGGTCAATGCATTTTGACCATTAATAACTTTCATCCTGGTCGTGATTTAAGTGTTTTAACGTCATGGATTTGTAGTACATATGTCAGGGTATAAAAGTGATACACTTAGCTAGTCTAACAACATTACAGATAAAAGACCTAAGCCATCCAAAAGCATGTCAGGCCACTGTACACTAGGTTTTCCAGAAACAGTTTTCATGATCGGTCAACGGGTTTTGACAGTGAATAACTTTCATTATAATGATCCTATGGACATGATTCCACTTCCAGTTTGTTAACATCATAGCATAGTACAACTATAAAGCTTTAAACAGATCTAAACATTAATAGATTAAAATCTACAGGCTCTGACATTTTCCTATCAGACTACTTTTTTAAACTTTTGGACAGTTTGCTTAAATCTTCATTTTGAAGCATTTAAATGTTATGGATTCATATTTTAACAACCCTGATCACTAAATAACATAACATTCAACATATTTAAACACTAAACATAAAATCTACTGAAACTTTAAAGATCTAGCTTGAGATTAGGGTTTTAACCTTCTTGAGCAATTTTTTTTTTATTTTCTCTCTCTGATCTGATCTTGGATAGTTTATGAAGTGATTATGGCTTATCTTAGGACTGAGTTTCACTATAGAATTCGTGGACTTGGTGAATGAGAGGCTTGGCTATGGATAGAAACTAAAGTAAGTGTTTTCTTTAATCTTTAATCCCTTTTTGACAACTAAGCTTTGATCCAAGGGTTTGATTTATTGTTAGTTGTCAAGTATAGCTGATTTGTTTTGATTTTAAGCGCATAGCAAATCTCCAAATGGTGACTCACCAAGATTTGGCCTTATCAACTTATTAAAGAAAGAGAAATGGTATTTTGGTCATTTCGCAAATAATTTTAAAGGTAATTTGGTCATTTTGCATCCCTTTTAGGTTTTAACCCGTAGGTTTTGGCCCTTAGGGTTTGCTATTTAGCATTAGGGTTTGAAAAATTAGGGTTTCTAATTTAGGGTTTCTAAATGAACATTAGGGTTTCTTAATTATCATTAGAGTTTCCTTAATTAGGTTTACATAATTATATTTTATCTAATCAACACTTAACATTAGTCACATAATACAAACATACATACTTTTAAATACAATTATAACAGTAAATGTATTTAATATTCAAATTCCTATTCGTAGTTCAAATTAGGGTTTTGATCAGTTATTTAATTTTGCCTCATTTACATTTCTTAGTCAATTTAAAATAAATAAATTGACTAAATTGCTTAATTGAAATAATATAATACATATCTTTTATATAATGCCCTTATTTCCCTTATACACACACACACACACACACACACACACACACACACACACACACACACACATATATATATATATATATATATATTATGCTTAATTTTTAAAACATAATATTTTTCATGTAAACCATATTACTTACATTTTAGGTTTATTTAATAAAACAGAAAATTCCAAAAAATTACATTTAAATGTAATATATATACAATTATTTATATAATGCATTACCTATATTTTTCCTGAAAAATAAATAATAAAATATCTTTACTACAAAATTATTTTATTATTAAAATATAATTTCTAATAATCAATTATTTCTTTCGAGAAAAATTTACTTGCAATAATTCAGACAGTAAATATATATTTATAATATATTCACATTCGCTTTGCTTCGCAGGTATTCCTATATTCATTGCAGTGTATAATAATAATAATAATAATAATAATAAAATTATTCACAAAATTCTTATTTTAATATATACTGAAAACTTGGACTATTACATTCTTCTCCCTTATAAAGATTCTGTCCTCGGAATCGCAAAATGAAACTTACCTAAACGAATGAGGATAATTAACATACTACAAGTCTTAAACTGCTTTGAATCTTGGCTGATTGCTTGTGACTTCCTTCCATACGAAACTTCGTAAAATTTTGCGTCTATATTCGTGGAATAGTTATTATTATATGTGCATTCTATTCAAGGCAGACAGTCGATCCACCTTTGATGCTCTTTGATTTGCTTCCGCGTACCTTTCTACACATTCATCACAAGTAGTTCCCGATCTGATACTATCGAGCTGATCCTTAAATATTCAGCATAAAGCTTAACTATCCGATATAACGAAATCTGATTACTAATGAAACTCAAATTCCTCCTTCAAAATTCTTTTATTAACGAGTTATTAATATAATATATATTTATTTTTCTATATCTTTTATTGAAATTCTCTTTCGTATATCTATATTCAAGGGATTCTAATGCTCATAAGAGTAAACGTACTTATCTTAACAAACTCACGGTATGTAAGAAAATTAAGTTATATCCAAATCAAATATATAAATTGATATAACTGATCGAAATCATACCTAGAACTCTATCTCCAGATGCTACTGTATCTTGGACAATTATATTGAAGGTCCTTGCGGTTGGTTTATTTGGTGGAGTTAGACCAGTTATTGCTAGCTTTGCGCTGCTATTCACTGAATTAGCATTTCCCCCATCGACTCTTCTTTTTAGACAATCCTTCACCATATAGTTTGTTGATCCACAAATGAAACACCCACTATTCTTTCTTGGATTAGGGCAGTTAGGAGAGATGTGTCCCTCCTGCCTGCATTTAAAACATACCGACTTTCCTTTCAGACGTTCACCTGAGTGATTTTTACCATAATTACTGCATTGATTTATCTTCTTCTTTAGGTCTCCCTGATTATTATCATTGTTTTCGAAAGTATTCCATTTTCTTTTTCCACTTCCACTACTTCCCTCAGTTTTTACAACCCCCTCGATTTTAGCCTTATTCTTCTTTTCTTTATTGTAAAGACTCATGGCCTCACTTCCTCCTTCAGC
The DNA here is from genome assembly GCA_020205555.1 of Panax stipuleanatus. Lineage (NCBI taxonomy): Eukaryota > Viridiplantae > Streptophyta > Magnoliopsida > Apiales > Araliaceae > Panax > Panax stipuleanatus. Next base: position 12,945,537 of record CM035118.1, on the reverse strand, counting down.
TTTAATAGTCTTTTCCAAGAGTGATCTGAAAGAATCAATCTGCAATATCGTAACCTTATTGTAGAGCCAGGGTTTTAGGACCGGCTCAAACCTTCTTGCCTTTCGTACCTCAGTGTCCACTTGATATGAAGCGAATCTAGCTAACTCGTTAAATTTTGTGGCGTATTCTGAAACTGTCATATTCTCGTGGCTTCAATTCTAAAAACTTAACCTCCATCCTATCTTTCATACTTGGTGAGAAATAATTCTCGAAGAACGGTTCCTTGAACCTTGTCCATGTTACCGCTCCTGCTCCGACTCTATTTTGATTTGCCTCCTACCAGAAATTCGCCTCCCCCTGCATCAAATAGGTAGCAAAAGCTGTCTTTTGCTCATCTGCTACCCTAGTAATAATGAATGCTTTCTCTATCTCCTTCACCCAAGTTTGAGCTTCTGAAAGTCTTTAAAGTTTTCCAATCTATTATCTGTTCGATTTCTTGCTGCTGGTGCTCTATTCTGCATTGCTTGTGTTAACATATTAGCAAGATTCTGCATTGGGTCCACATTACCTCCTCCATTATTAGCGGGTTCTTCTACTCTTTGGTTTCGGTTTCGTCTTCTTGGCAACATTATCTAGTTAAACAAAAACTTAAATTATTTTTTCTTGGTTTACCTTTTATGCCTCATTGTATAAGTGTTAACATTTAAAATGTAACGCGTAATTTTAAACTCAGACAATCATATAATCAAAATGTTGGATTTTAAAAATTCGGTTTACTGGATTAACGAATTATCAGATAGACACTTACCATTTTAACTCTCAAAACTTATTTACTTAATCAAACATATATTAATATTCATTCAAGTAGTTCATAGTATTCTACATCATATAGCGCATATTGCTATAAACATACACTATCCCTTTGTGACAACAAAAGTCGGGAATCACTGCTACAACTTATATAAAAGTTGACAGTAATACATTACACACATATGCATATCATATACATATCATCTGCCATACATATTCATATAATATTTATCCTACTTATTTTCTACACCTTCCCTTGATCCTGGACAAACTTTTGCCTAGTGACCTACCAACCCACATATAAAACATGCACCTTGCTTCGGATTGGGACAATGAGGAGAGATATATCCCTTATGTCCACAATTGTAGCATACATTTTGCCCTTTCCGGCATATGCCTTGATGCTCCCGTTTACAGTTTTTACACTTTCTTATATTTTTGAAGTTTCCTTAGTTATTATCAGAATTTCCTAGATCGCTGTCATTCATCATTCTTTTCCTCTTTTTACTTGGAGTTGCACATGGTATGCTGCATTTGTCTCCCATCTTATCAATTTGGATCTTCAACTTATCTTATTCTTCCATTATTTCAATCAACACCTTTTGTAATTAACTATTTAGTGGTATTTCTATTTCTCATAATTTTTCCAGAGAAGACACCTTATTCTTCAAATTTTGCACTTCCGTTGATGCCTGGTCAGCTCCAACTTTCGTGTCTAATTCACTATCTGTCAGTACCACCATCATTGGTTCTGGCACTATATTTTCATAAATGATCACCTGTTCAAGGTTGATTTCAATGTGAGCCTCTATTTTAGCTATTGGCTTAGATATTGGCTCTGGTGGACTGATTTGCTCTTTCTTCACGATATGAGAGTCTCCTAATCCTTTTTCGCCTGACATCTACATATAATTTTATTTCTGATTAGTACATATTATATACACATACCAAACAATAGTTTATATAAATTACTTTTATTTTATTTTACGATGAATTTCCTTAACTCATCTCCTTTAAACTCTATTTGAGTTATTCATTTTTTTAACGCTTCTATCTAGCCTAAGGTTATAGCCTAAGGTATCCTTACCTAAGGTTTCTAACCTAAATCTCTGATACCAACCTGTGACGCCCCCAAATCTGGGTACTTGAAACTCGTACTTGGTGCTACACGATGCCCTTCATCAAACTGCTAAATATATTACATACTTAAAAATATTACATCAGAGTTGTCTATTCCCTAGGTAGCACGACCTTTAAGTACATTATTACATGTTAGATAATATATTATCACAATACAAAACTCTAGTTATTAAAAATAACGCCTTTTAACTTATTCATTCAGCTTCCCCTTTTCCTAGTCCCTAGTCCTTGCCGAAACCTTCTGTTCGATCTCGCTTAGCTGAAAACATTTAATTTTAAAGCAAGAATGAGCATTTGATTGCTCAACAAGTAATAGCAGTTAATAAACATTAGTTGAAAGAAATAAATATTTTTTTTTGAGGTATAATTCTACAACGAATCAATAGTTGTGAAGCCATTTAAAATAATTCTGAATAATATATCAAACCATTTACATATTTAAAATGACGTAGGCACTATAAGTTGATGAGCGGTCACTAGACCATTAACCAATATTTTCAAGTTTGAAAAGGACTGTACAGAAATTCATCTGTAAACCGACTAACTTACGAGCACTTTGGGTGACTAGCCTGTTATGCACTGTATTGATCAACACTACATGCTAGAACGATATTCGCGTTGATCATAACCGTCTTTGGCGCATAAAAATTTCCTAATTTTGGGATGTTCATACTCAGTCTGGAGTCTGAACCAAAGCAATTCAGTTGGACGACTCTATCATAATCAATAATATTCAATGAAATATTTAAAACTATTTCCAACCGAGTCAAATAGCTTAGACAGCTTTTAAACCTTGTATACATACCAAGATTCAATAGTATGCATCAAAACTTATTATATCAAAGAATTTGAGTTTATAGATACTTGCTTAAATATAATAACTTATACAAGTGAGCACACTTGCATAACCAAACTTAGTACGGAAAGAACATGACAAATTTGAGTATATATGAATCACATGAAGACCATATTGAGATACTTGTAATCAATGAACGAATCGAATAAAATTCAAGAATTTTCTTGAATACAAATAATATAAGGATACTTACTCAAACAAAATTTCGTTACATAAAATAAATGCAAAGGTTCAGATACTTTCTCAATAAAAGAGTATAGTTCGGATACTTTCCTTGATCGCTGCTTACTGCTGCTACGCAATTTAGTTTAATCTTTTATGAAAAGACCTATCATTAATAAGATTATTCTTTCAATTAGAATAACACATCATACCTAATAATACTTCTATTTAAAGTCGTTACACCACGTATTCATAACAGTTGTTAGAATATATAAGAACAAGTATCAGGTCAAACTATTTACGTCTAGTTTGATTTTGGTATTAATTTGATGTCTCGATTGCTTTATCAAAAAATTATCGAGTTTATTTTTTTAATAAAACTCTATTTAAAAGTTTCAGTATTATTTTAGATAATTTAATTATCATTTATAATATTTTTCAGAAGCTTATAGTAATTTTTAAATAATTATTATCATTTATAATAATTTTTTAAACATTAATATTATTTTTAAATGATTTAATAACTAAATATTTTCATTATTATTAATATTTAAATAATTTAAAATATTAATGAAATTTATGTCAAAATATTAAAAGTTATTTATTATAACTCAAAATATTTTTAAAACCTTAATATCATTTTTAAATGATATTTAAAACATTTAAATTATTTTTAACTTATTTATTTAATAAAATTACTAAATAATTCTATTATTATTAATATTTAAATAAATTAAAATATTAATGAAATTAATGTCAAAATATTAGAAGTTATTTACTATAACTTAAAATAATTTTTAAAACTTAATTATTAATTATTAATAATTATTTACTATTTATTTTAATTTAATTTTTTTTAAAACCATCGCTAAAGGCTACCGCGATAGAAAGTGTCGCTATATATAGATGTTCTTCAGCCCATGAAGAAAAGCCAAGTCAATACTTTGAAGCCTACTTTGACCATCTTTAATGTTCATTTCATTAATTTTTTGGGCATGTAAGTGTATCATTGTTGTAGTATTGATGTAGTACAACAAGTATATAACAAGTTTGGGGTCTAACTACATCATATCAAGAAGATATTTGATGGTCAAACTACCCATCTAAGTTGTTCTTCATTTCTGGAATTTCTAGATTTTTAGTCAATGTCGGTCAATGCTTTTTAAGGGCTAATAACTTTGTTTCTATATGTTATCTAAGTGATCTAGTGTCACACTTTTGTAGTATACATGTAAAGGTTCAAAAGTGTTACACTGGCTTAACATATCAACATCACAAATGAGAGATCTAAGCCGGTCAAACGGTTGTCAGAGGCCGTTCTTCACGTTTTCTGGAATTTTTAGAAAACAGTTTTCGTGCTTGGTCAACGCATTTTGACCATTAATAACTTGCATCCTGGTCGTGATTGAAGTGTTTTAATGTCATGAATTTGTAGTACATATGTCAAGGTATAAAAGTGATGCACTTAGCTAGTCTAACAACATTACAAATAGAAGATCTAAGCCATCCAAAAGCTTGTCAGGCCACTGGAAATTTTTTGGGTTTTCCAGAAACAGTTTTCATGATCGGTCAATGATTTTTGACCGTGAATAACTTTCATTATAATGATCCTATGGACATGATCTCACTTCCAGTTTGTTAACCTCACAGCATAGTACAACTACAAAGCTTTAAACAGATCTAAACATTAACAGATTAAGATCTACAGTCTCAGACATTTACCTGTTAGACTACTTTTTTAAACTTTTGGATAGTTTGCTTAAATCTTCATTTTGAAGCATTTAAATGTTATGGATTCATATTTTAACAACTCAGATCACTAAATAACATAACATTCAACATATTTAAACACTAAAACATAAAATCTTCCGAAGTTTTAAAGATCTAACATGATAGTCAGCCTAGTTGGACAAAATTTTAGAAGTGTTCAAACAAGTAAAAATTAATATTTCCCTTCTAGATGACATTCAACAAGTTCCCTCATATACTAAATGTCTAAAATATTTATGCACACATAAAAGAACCACTTATGTTCTTAAGAAAGCTTTTCTAACAGCCCATGTTAGTTCTATCATGCCATCAAGTCCCTGTGAAATATAAGGATCCCGATGGTCCTGCCATCTCATGCATCATAGGTGACACCCTAATTGAAAATGCTTTGTTTGATTTAGGAGCTAGTGCGAACCTATTACCATTTTATGTGTACCAAACCTTGGGTTTAGGGGAGTTGAAGACGACAAGTGTCACACTCCAACTAGCTGACCGTTCTGTTAAAGTGCCAAAGGGAATAGTTGAGGATGTACTCATTAAGGTTGGCGATTTTGTATTCCCTGTTGACTTTGCTGTTCTTGAAACCCAGCTTGTTGCCAATCCCAAAGGTCAAATTCCTGTCATTTTAGGTAAACCATTTCTAGCAACCTCTAATGCGTTAATCAATTGTAGAAATGGACAGATGAAATTGAAATTTGGGAACATGACAATTGACTTAAATGTGTTTAATATGGGAGAGCAACGTAGTGATTTTTCTTACCCGCCCGTTGAAGTGAACATGATTCAGGAAATGAACTTACGGGAGAAGATGAAATTTTTAACTTTTGCTTAAATCATTTTGGTCAAATTTAGAATGAAACTTAATACTTGAATAAGGTCGATGAGATGTTGGACTCCACGACCCAAAAGTCTTACTTTATATTGGAACCTATAGTTGAATCAAGTTTCACACATTTTGAGCATTTTTAAGAGAATCACATTGACCTTGAAATTAAAACCTTTTGTGATCATTCTAAGTCTACCTTAGGTCCATTCGAAGCACTTTCTGGAACCACTAAATGTGACTTAACAAATGAACCAAAAGTTGTGGACAATGAGAATCTTCCATGTTTAGATGATGAGATCATATCTCCCATTTCAGATAATGCATGTGTCAATCTTGTGGTGCCTAAAAATCTTGGTATAACAATTATTCAAAATGATGAAAATGTTTTAGTGCCCCTTGGTAACGAATATGCATGGCAAGTTTGGATAGATTTTATGAACTTAAAATTTTTCAAAAGGAATTATCATTTTCCTTTGTCATTTCCTAACTCAATTTTAAAAGAATCAGTCGGGTATGTTCACAGTTGTTCTTCTGTTGCAAATTCTGACTATTTCCAATTACGCAGACCTCTTGAAAATCCTACAAAATCCACTCTAGGTTGTTTGTTTGTATCACTGATCATTTACAGTCGCATAGTTTTAGGATGTCTAAAATTTGTAGTTATGTACATTTGTTTTTCTTCTCACCACATTTTCTTGTAGAACAAATGTCCCACCATACAAGGTACAATTCTTTCACATTGAAGAAAATTCATGATTTAGGTATGGGGGGCAGTTTTGCATTTTTATTATTAGAATTTTTTTCTTCTTTTTGAATTAAAAAAGCCAAACAAATTAAAAAATTAAAAAAATTAAAAAATTGTTTGACTTTTTATGAAATGCATGGATTCACTAAGTATCTTTGAAGTTAAAACTCATGAGTAAGATTAAAAGATTTAGAGCTTTTTAAACCTTTGATAAGATGCAAAATCTTAGTTTGAAACACCATCTTAGGTAAAATAAAGTTCCTATACATTTCTACACTTCACGTTCGCACTAAATCTTAGTTGTGGCATTTGTTACTCGAGTTAGTAAGTCCTTAGGGGTGTCTCTACACCTAGTGCTCTAAAACCAACTGGTTTGAGAGTCATTGGTCCAACGCTCGCTACATGATTAACTCTGAAAAGCCTAAAAAAACGAGATATTGCACAAGTCAAGGTAAAAAAATAAAAAAATAAAAAAAAAGAAAGAAGAAAAAGAAAAATGAATTTGCTTTATTTTCATAGTAAAAATCCTTGCTAAAAGTTACATCATATACACATGCATGCATCACATGGAATTAATTTAATAAAGGATGGTGTCTAAAATGAAGATTAAGTATTTTTGATAAGATAAAAGTGTAATTTTGAATTTAATCTTGCTTATGTATAATGCCCATGGATATTTAGAAGTTTTCTTTCAATTTCATAACTTGTTGAACCAAAAAATATTTTTGAATTTTGTGGGTATATTCACTGCAAACCCTCATGAGACACAACTCGTCCACTTGGGTTTACATTGGGGGTTTAAAGGCTTGTTGTAAGACCCCAATTTTTTATGAATAAAATTAAATTTTCTCTATATATTATTTTGAAATAGTAAGGGGTTGATTTGATAAATGTGGTAAGTTATAGGTAATATGCGCAAAGTTTACAAAATAAGTAAGTGGTTATAAAATATTCATTATTGTCGGGGAATATTCATTTAGTCGTGAAATATTCTTGTTGTCGGGGAATATTCGTACGACGGCGCGACCATTTGTAGGCCCAATAACGGAAAACTGTCGGATAAAGAAAACGACAAGAATGAGTTTGCTAAGAATAACGGCAAAACGGTTACCGTTAAACTGTTGAAATACCCGGTGGTTAAAGTAAAGTAATACGTGTTGTTGCACAGTAGCATACGGTATTGCACAGTATTTTATATTTCAATAATTGTCATTGCACAATATTTTACATTATCAAATTAATAATTCATATTATTTGAATAATATTATTAGACAGCATTATTGGCAATGTCTAGGAAGTTCTGTTTAGGAAAGGGGTTAGTTAATCGAATTGTGCGCCAGTAAGGAGAAATCCTTATCGGAAAGCCCCCTCTTTCTTGGGAACGACCTGATTGACATTATTGTGATTCTATAATATTATTTGTGAATAATAATTAATTATTGATAAAAATGATAAGAAAATATTTATTCAACGTGGATATAAATGGAGGGATTTTTAGCACAAGAGACAATTGTTGAAAATTGATATTTTATCTTTTCTGATAAAATAATTCATTCAAATATATTATTATAATATTACATTATAAGTGTATAATGTGATAATATACTAATATAATTTTATAATTTAAATAATAATATTTTTACAATAAAGTCACGATATATGAATAAAATGAGGAGGAAGAGAGCAAATTGGATCCGAATTGATTTTTGTTGTGATAAATGTTTAAAACATGTGTGGGACCCACTGTCCTTTTGGTTGCTAAATGCTGATTTTTTTTGCTGGGAGTGAGTTTTCTAAGTTTGTATCCGTATAATTTTGTTTTGTCAACTTTGGTGTGCTAAGCATTTTTCTATAAATAGAGTGCTTAGTTAGAAATGAAAATCACACCAGAATAAGAAAATTCTCTCTTTATAGTATCAAGTATATTTCTTGTGAATGTTTAGATATTTTGAGTGTTGATAACGGTGCAAGTTTTTTTTGTCATAATATCCGATATTCTAGTCAGATCGAGTATTCTACTGAGGTAAGGGATGTTATTTTTTCTTGCAAATGATGTTATTTCTTTTAATATCATTCCATCGAAATATTGGTATGAATTTTATTATGAAATTTTTATCTTTTCATGTCGGGATTACTATTTACGTATACGACACTATTCACGTATACTGCACTATTCACGAATACGGTACTATTCACAAAAAAATTAAATTTTCTTTTCTTCGTCCAAGTTGTCTGTTATGGTTCCTATCTTTGATTGGATCCAAGTTTTGATTTTCATTCTTGAATTTTGCTCTACAATTGATTATTATGGAGTATTCTTGAACTTGGATAAACTAATTTATGAATCCCTAATCTTTGTCCTTTATCTCACTGGATTCGTTCTTTAAAATATTTTTCATCATCCTCAGTCCTAAATGGTGATACTTGATGAATATCTTTAGCTTGTAGTGCAAAGATGAATAATTACTTGATGAATATCTTTGGCCTGTAGTGCAAAGATGAATGATTACCTGATGAATATCTTTGGCCTGTAGTGCAAAGATGGACAGGTGTTGAGATGAACATGACCACTGCTGATACAAATGAATATCTTTGGCCTGTAGTGCAAAGATGAATATTGATTTGAGATATATATTGATTGATATTACAGGATAAAATATTGATGATGGACTTTTAAATCATAGAAGATAGTAGGCATCATTTTCTACTTAACTCTTCTAATGAATTGTTATTTCCGCTGCAGTTGTTAATCTAAAACTTGTTGTCCATAATATTTTATCTGATTTGTTGAAGACTAACGATAATTTATTCTTCATTATCTTAGCCATAATATTCTTTACTGGAAAGTTAAGCTCACCTCTTTTCTTCCATTGTTCTCTTCAGGAAATGAGAATGTTGCAGGGACTAGTCGGGAAACAGAGTGATGGGCAGAGTTAGAGCAGTAGTAGTCCTCACTATTTTTGTAAAATAGTGTGATAATAATTAATGGGGACTGAATTTGAGTGTTTAAATTTCGTATTATATATGATTTGTATTGAAACTCACAGTTGTGTGGTCGTATTTTGCACAACCGTTTGTTATAAAAGATTGTATTTGGATTCTGTACCATGTATTTGGCGACTCATAATGGGTTGAGTATTGAACCTATTTTGGGGGCGTCACAATTGGTATTAGAGCTTAGGGATATGATCTCTGGCGGAGATCTGGGAATAGATCAAGGAGGGGAGAGACGAGTAAATCCTTCGCTAGTGTGTCCTACCAAAGCTTATTTGGTATTTAATTGGTCGGTCGGAACATAGGGTTAATATGTGATATGTTAATTTGTTTAATTAACCCTTATTTTATGGAAGTATTTGAGAATGGCAGCTGAAAATCTAAACAATGGAGTGAATGAGACCGTTGAGACACCTTTAATCACCAACTAGGAGAACGTGTAACAGGAAGGCAATATTCCTCCTGTAAATAACACCACCGATTAAATGATGAACGATGGGATGTTTAGAAGTTTTTTGCAGTTCATGCAAAACCAAATGAGTGAGACTCGTGTTAAAATACAGGTGGAAATAATGGCAAATCGCGACTTGTCACTGCCAAGTAGTTCAAAGAGTTGGGACCACCAGAGTTTTTGGGAAAGCCAGATCCAATCAAGGCAAAAATGTGGGTTAAGCAAATCACCAAGATATTTGATGTCTTGGGATGCACGGAGGAGCAAAAGGTTCCATTCGCCACCTTTATGTTCCGTGGAGAGGCAGATTACTGGTAGGAATCTGTGAAGCGTACTCAGCCTGTCGCACTTAAGATGTCTTAGGAAGAGTTCCATAAAATATTCAATGACAAGTACTTTCCAGAAAGTATTCGTCATATGAAAGCGGTAGAGTTTATCAAACTAGAACATAACAACATAACTGTGTCCCAGTACAAGGCTAAGTTTGCAGAGTTATCCCGGTTTGCGTCTCATTTGGTGGATAATGAAGAATGTATGACGCAGATGTTTCTGAGAGGTTTGAAATCTGAAATTCGTCAATACCTCATTTCTCACAAATTTTCTTTATATTCAGATGTTGTGAACATGGCTCAATTATTAGAATGAGATAATGAGTCTGTTCAACCAATGGAGAATAACCAGGGTCGTACCGGTGGCAGCAGTCATCGGAACAATGATAACCAGCAGGGAGGAAAGTATCATGACAGAGGCAGTAACCACTCCGGTGGTAATCGTGGCCATAATAATAGAAAAAGTGAGTCGGGGGGAGATTTCAAGAAGAGAAGATACAACAATGAGAACGTGAAGACGTCGACAGCAGCACCAGCATCAACTGTTTCTAGGGGAGGAGAACGACCACCGGTCGTATCCTATAAATGCCGGCAAGAGGGACACATCAGACCAAACTGCCCATAAAAATTCAAGGTGTGTTATAACAGTGGAAAGGAAGGACACATAGCTAGAGAGTGTCCGGTAGCAAAACCAAGTCCAGTGGAGATGGTGACTCCAAAGGTTGTCCCTGACAAGTCAAAGTCAGTGGTTCCTGGAAGAGCGTTTGTCGTGACTGCCCAAAACGTGAGGAACTCGAATGAGGTGATCACGGGTAAGCTAATCGTAAACTTCTCTATACCTTATTAGATACCGGTGCTACCCATTCTTTTATTTCACCTGCTTTTGCTCAACGTTTGAACTTTACTCCTGAGAAATTAGACTTTGACTTATCTGTTGAAACTCCGTTGTGTGAAACCTTTGTTACATCTATAGTTTACAAATCTTGTTTGATTCAAATTGGCACCCTCACCCTACCTGCTGATCTTATATCTTTGAAAATACTTGCATTTGATGTGATTTTAGGAATTGACTGGTTAACCACTTATCATACCAAAATTGATTGTTTTCGTAAGGTTGTTAGTTTTCATATTCCTAACCAACCTGTTGTACAAATTTAAACCACCAAACCACTAAATTCAATCAATGTCATTTCAAGTCATAAAGCTATTCGTTTATTGAAAAACGAATGTCAAGCTTTCTTAGCCCATGTCACTGATTTAAACCAGAACACGTCAGATTTGAATGACATTTCTGTTGTTAATGAGTTTCCCAATGTATTTCTCGAAGAACTTCCTGGCCTACCCCTAGAACATGAAGTTGAATTCTTTATTGACCTTGAACCCGGTACAAAACCCATTTTTAAAACCCCATATCGAATGGGTCCTATTGAACTTCAGGAGTTAAAGGTCTAACTACAGGAGTTGTTGGACATCGGTTTTATATGTCCTAGTACATCTCCTTGGGGTGCTCCTATTTTATTCTTAAAGAAGAATGATGGGAGTATGCGACTTTGTATTGACTATAGGGAGTTAAACCATGTCACCATCAAGAATAGGTATCCGTTACCTCGTATTGATGACCTCTTCGACCAATTGCAAGGTGCACAATTCTTTTCAAAGATCGATCTTCGTTCTGGATATCATCAGTTAAAGATTAAAACTGAGGATATTCCGAAGACTACCTTTAGAACTCGATACGCGCATTACGAATTTCTAGTTATATCTTTCGGATTGACCAATGTCCATGTTGCGTTCATGGACATGATGAACTGAATATTTAAGAAATATTTGGATCATTTTGTGGTTGTCTTTATTGATAACATCCTCATCTATTCTAAAAGCCGTGAAGATTATGAGCACCACTTGAAGCTGGTACTTCAAAGGATTCATGATAACAAGCTATATTCCAAGTTGAAGAAATGCGAGTTCTGGCTTAAGGAAGTAGCATTCCTTGGGCATGTGGTATCAAAACATGGAGTATATATTGACCCGACGAAGATTGAAGCAATATAAAGTTGGGAGCAACCTAGTCGGTGACCGAAGTACATAGCTTTCTGGGCTTAGCTGGTTATTATCGAAGATTCGTGGAAGGATTTTCTCGAATCACTACTCTGTTAACTCAGCTGACTCGGAAAGATACAAAATTCGTATGAAATGAGGAATGCGAGAAGAGCTTCCCAAAGCTCAAGAGGAGACTCATTTCAGCACTTGTTCTGACAATACCATCTGGTTCGGATGGATTTGTCATCTACAGTAATGCTTCGGGCAAAGGGTTAAGATGTGTTCTCATGCAACATGGAAAAGTCATAGCCTATGCCTCGCGATAACTCAAAGAATATGAGATGAATTATCCTACTCATGATCTAGAGTTGGCAGCAGTCATTTTCGCGTTGAAGATCTGGAGACACTACATGTATGGAGAGAAAGTGGAGATTTTTACAGATTATAAGAGCCTTAAATATTTCTTCACTCAAAAGGAACTCAATATGCAGCAACGACGTTGGCTTAAGCTATTGAAAGATTACGACCATACCATCCAATACCATCCTGGAAAAGCGAACGTGGTAGCTGACGCGTTGAGTAGAAGATCAAATGCAGGAACGAGTGCGATGCTGTCAACAAAAAGGCCCATTTTGTGTGACTTACAAAGGATGGAGATAAAGTTCAAGACTTCGGGGACCCACGTGATGATGTCAAATATGCGCATAGAACCAGCTTTGATTGATAAAGTTAAAGATGCTCAAGCTACAGATCCAGAGCTGATGAAGATGAAAAAAAAAGTGCAAGAAGGTGCTATTCCAGAAGCAAGAATCGATGAAGAAGGAATACTTCGAGTCAACTCCAGACTTTGTGTTCCTAATGATGCTGATTTGAAGTATAGAATCATGATGAAGGCTTACAACACACCATTTGCAATCCATCCTGGGAGTACCAAAATTTATCGTGATCTTTGACATACATTTTGGTGGAGCAATATGAAGAGAGAGATCGCGGAGTTTATCTCGAGGTGTTTAACGTGTCAACGTGTCAAGGCGGAGCATTAAGTGCCAAAGGGTCCATTGCAACCACTTGAGATTCCAAAGTGGAAGTGGGAACACATTACCATGGATTTCGTTACGGGTCTTACCAAAGTTTCTCAAAGCATAGATGCGATTTGGGTTATTGTCGATAGATTAACCAAGTCTGCTCATTTCTTTCCTATACGAGAGATTTATTCACTGGAACGTCTTGCTCGTATGTACATAAATGAGATTGTGAGATTGCATGGCATGCCAGTATCCATAGTTTCGGATCGTGACCCAAGATTCACTTCATGATTTTTGGTCAGTTTGCAGAAAGCTATGGGCACAGATTTACAATTCAGTTTGGCATATCATCCTCAAACGGACGGGCAATCAGAAAGGACTATCCAAACTCTTGAAGATCTATTGAGACTCTGTGTTCTAGACTTCAAAGGGAGTTGGGATAAGTACTTTCTATTAGTGGAATTCTCCTACAACAACAGTTATCAGGCAAGTATAGGCATGGCTCCATTCGAGGCATTGTATAGACGAAAATGTCGTTCTCCAGTATGTTGGGATGAGGTGGGGGAAGAAACATTGTTGGGACCGGAGTTAGTACGTATGACTACGAAAAAGATCCAAATGATCCGGAAACATATACAAACGGCACAAGATCGACAAAAGAGTTATGCGGACCTTCATCGAAAGGACGTGGAATTTAATGTTGGGGATCATGTATTGTTATGTGTTGCTCCATAGAAAGGATGTACGAGATTTGGGAAGAGAGAAAAGCTCAACCCACGATTCATTGGTCCATTTGAGATCCTTGACCGAGTAAGAAATGTGGCCTATAGACTCGCATTACCTCCAGGCATGTCTCGTGTTCATAACGTTTTTCACATATCCGTGCTTCGTAAATATGTTAAGGACCCAAACCACATTATTGAGTTAGAACCGGACGAGATAGCCGAAGATTTAACGTACGAGGAGGTACCTGTCAAGCTCTTGGATAAGAAGGAACATGTCCTACGCTCAAAGGTTATACCACAAGTCAAAGTTTTGTGGAGAAACCATGCTATTGAGGAAATGGCCTAGGAGTTAGAATCGAAATGAAAGCGAGGTATCCTCATGTCGCAAAAGCCGTCTTCTGGTCATCGCTAACTCTGGCCACATCAAAGACCTTCTCCATTTCCATCACCCACGTCTGGGCCTCTATCAGATTCATTGATCCCTGGAATTCTGGCGGTCTTACTACTTTGAATTCCTTAAATGTAGTAGCTTGGACTTTCGGCTGATTCGCAAGTGCTCCTGTCAGTAGGTTCACCAGTTGTTGAACTGAAATGGCATTCGTCCCATCATTGTCGTTATTATTAGTCGAACCCTCTGGTTGTTGACGTGTAGGTCTTCTTCTAGGAGGCATCTTTCTGTTAAGACATACTCTTATTAGATCCCTTTCTCATCTCTTAAATATTCAAGTTCAAACTTAAACATAAAAAATAAATCAATTCACACTTGAACACATAACACGTCATTAAACTTTGATTTTTATTCATTCATAGTTTTAAAATATAGAATAAATAGCATCTCTGCTATTTACTTCATCTTTCCTAAACTGAAATAAGTTACAGGATAACCTCATCATCTTATCCCATTATTATCTCAAATTCTGAGATTTACATTTATTTATTACATAAGGAAACACATAGTATATTACTATACTATCTAGGCATGTTAAGACTTCGCACAGCCTCTCCACGTTCTTCTTCCATCACCCGAAATACTGTTCTGTGATCCACCATATACCACGGTAAATCATTGAACTAAGCTGGGTAATAAAAGACACGATCCTGGACCCTATCTATAGCCGAATGAAAAGAGTATTTCGTCTCCTTCAGCTTGGCCTTCTTCGCTTGAACCCCGCCTTCAGCTTGATCTGCACGTTGAGTAGCCTTCAAACACATATCCTCTGCTCTGGCATGCTTTGCTGACTCTTCTTTAATGTCGTTCTTCAGTATCGCTAGCTCAGCCAGTGCATCATCCCTCTCACTCTCCACGTGGACTAGATCCCACTTCGTGTTTCCAAGCTCATCGTCTAGCTCTTGAATTATCCCCTCCCTTTGCTGTATGATAGTCCGACTCTTGTCCACCAGTTCCTCAAGCTCTCCGACTCGACCATGTAGCTCAATGTTGCGATCTTAGACCTCTTCGTACATCACAACGCTAATAGAGTTTGGTGGAAATTCCTCTTCAGGATCCTCCTCCTCTGACTCATCCTTGTCATCTCAGTCAAAGACTGGCTCATTCTCTTGACCAATTACGGTGATCAATGGAGATGGCTCTTGTGACGAACGAGATTTTTGTAATTTAATTTGAATATTTATTAAATTAAATAAATATTTTTTGATGATTTAATTATTAAATTAAATAATTATGTAATGGAATTATGGTAGATTAATTTATTTATATGTGTTAAATTAGTTAAATTAATGTGGAGAATTTTTATAATTCAAGTATGTATTTAATTAAGCTTATTTGATTAAATGAATTATTTAATAAGCATAATATTATTCTTATTAATTAGAGATCTAATGATTTGACATAATTAATAAATTAAAATTTTAATTATGTGACTATAATATTTTATTTAATTAATTTAAATAAGATTATTTGGTTAATTAAAAGAGTGACATTAAACTATATTATAAGCAATTAATTAAATTAAGTGGAAAGGAGGAATAAAAGAATTAGCCAAACAAGGCCTTAGTGGGGGTTGGAGTCAGTTAACCCATTATGGGATTAACTGACGACCCATGACTCCACGACTATTAACTATACCTATAATATATTAACCTTATATCATATATCATTCATATTGCTTTCATTAATCAGAGAAGAGAGAAAATACTCAGAGAGAAATATAGAGAGAGTTTAAGAATTTGAGAGAGAATTGTGAATTGAAGAAGAAGGCTAAAGGTTCTAGAGTTATTTATCATCATCCTTGTATCATCTTCACAAACTAGCAAGGGTAATCTCTCCTCTTTAGTTTTCTAATTTAGTTTTCAAGTTTTCCATTAACGTGTAGTTAAAATTCTCTGTTAAGAACTATTTTGATAATTAACTTATGATATAATCATATATGTGTCAGTATATGTTAATAATATGTTTTATATCATGTGTTCATGAATTACAGTGACCAACACCATGTAATTATGTTTTACTTGGATTTTGTAAAGTTACAGAGTATAAAAGTTGTATATATGGCCCTTATGAACAAATTGTATGCCATGAATTGTTTGTTTAACTTAAATTTTACAGTAGATTATGATTATACGTGTTAAAACAAAGAAAACAAACTTTGAACAGACAGATTCGAAGTTATAACGAATCTATAACGTAGAATTTCATGTTTTCTTCAAAACTTTCAAAATACCAAGAACAGTGAATATTATGTGATTTAATTTGAGTAATTACATGATATAAAGTGTCCAAAGCATGTTAGAATCATTATATGATGTTTTTATGAAGTTTGTACTTCATGAAAATCATTGTGTTAGTTTAATTTGCATTTAGTTGGCCTAAAACTGTCAAAATCGCGAACTGAGGCTGAGCAGGCTGGAGCCACCTGCCCCAGTAGGTATAAGACTCACCCCAGCGGGCCCTATGCAGCCTTTACATGCTCCCCAGTAGGATAAGACCCGCCTCAGCGGGCTTGCATGCTGTTCAAATGTAGTTTGAGTGTCTTAAGCTCTAGCATGATATACTAAATGATTGTAATGAACCTAGTGACATGTTAGGTGTATGAAATGATTGTATAACATGTTATTAACATATATAATATGATTTGAAGTTCATGTTAATAAACTAAGTTGTTGACATATATAAGATAATGTGAAGGTTCAAGTTAACAAAATAAGTGTGAACTTGAATATTGTGATTGTAAAACTTGATTATGATTGTTTAAAGGATTGTACCTATGTGATACGCATATTGTGAATTTATACTTATGTTATGTGGTTAGTTAATAAGTTAACACTAGGAACTAAGTTGTAAGTTAAACTTAAATGAAAAGTTCAACAGTTGAACATAGAAGTTATGAAACTAATCGACATCGTATGCATAACGTAATGTGTAGGACGTTGAGGAATTGAATTGTAACTATATTTGTAGCTTGCGCACGAGGCAAGTATTCTATCCTTAACTTATTATCGTTCAACAAGTTTCCTTACCCTAACTCGTTTACGATTACGCAAGTTCTAAACCTTACCTTTATATTGAGCAAGTTTCTATTCTCAAACTATTATTACGATGCAAGTTCTTACTCTTGTTTATTCAAGTCAAGATTCATATGAGATATTATAAGTATTTTAAGTATTACTTTAGTTATACAATACTTATTCGATTGTATACTCTTGAGAAATATTATTCAATTTGAATATCGTTTATTGTTAAACCTTATAAGGCTAGCGAACCCTTAATTGATTCGACTAGTTCATAGTTGATGAACGTTCTAAAATTCTAGAACTATTAGCGAGCTTATCCAAACCAAACTTCTTTTGGTGGGGACTCTGATGTCAAACTGAGATGAACAACCCTATAAAGGGGATTATTTACGCTTTAGCGTTGAGATATTGTGCACAGTATGGTACTAAGGGTTGATCCCCCTAAGTACGAGAAGTAGAGTCCATAGTCTTATGACTGTTAAAGGTTTAAAATATAAACACTTGACAACCTAGGACATAGTTCGAGGTCTTATGACCCACAGGAGTTCTTTTGATTCTTGTTATTCACTCTTGACTCAAAAGTCGAGTTTTCTTTATTCAGAAGTCTTTGATTCACTCGCATGTTATTATATTGTTATATTATTTTACATGTGAAAAATCGTGCTCACTCTTGCATAATAACATTGCAGTTAAGAACGAACGGTCTGACGAGTCTTCCACTAGCAAAGGCAGAGGAAAAGTCAACAAGTGATGAAGACTTGTTATTTAAATTGAGAATGTTTATGTTTAAGACTTAGGTTTATGTTATTTAAGACTATGTATTTGTTTACATTTTCGTACAAAGATTTAAGGTTAAGTATGACCTGGGATTATCTATGTATTTCATTTCAGATGTTGTAACCCTATAAGGGGAGATGATGGAATTTTTCTATCTATTTCATGGTTTGCATTTATTATGGGTAGATAGATATATGATATTTGTACAGTGAACACCAAATCCCGTGGAAATTGAAGTACCCGGATTTGGGAGTGTCACAGCTCTCTCTGAACCAACTACTCCCAGACAATATGGATGTCTCAGGGCTCCTCGTCCCTAGACATCTGGGGTAACTCCTCCCTAGCCTCAGTGACTCTCCAACATTTGTCATCTTGATAATAAAGTTTTAAAGTTTAACTATTACATGATATCGATCGATACTCCTCGGGTACATAAACGTAAACACATAGCACATAAGATAGTTTATTATCTTAACTATCATCACTATCTTTTTGATCTTCTATAAGGCTATTACCTAAGGTTTCCCCACCTAAAGTTCATAACCTAAAATACTGCTCTGATACCAACCTGTGACACCCCCAAATCCGGGTACTTCATTTCCACAGGATTTGGTGTTCACTATCTAAATAAAACATAACTACTGCCCATAAATAAGGAATGCAAAATAAATTACAACCTTAATAATTAAATAAAGTCTTCTTTATAAAAAGGATTACAACTCATCAAATCATTCCCAAGGTTATCTAACCTTAACATCAACAACTGCGGAAAATAAAACATCACATAATAGAATTAAGTCTTTATTACACATCATATCATAAATATGAACAAGTCTTCACTTGTTCATCTTGCTCTTGCATGCCTTTGCTAGTTGACGGTTCGTCAACTCTTTCGAATTTAGCTGCAATGGTTATATAAATGCAAGAGTGAGCAAACAAAAGCTCACTTGAAATTGCAATCAATAGTGATGACATATACTAAATAACTTCAACTGAATTGAATAATATTTCTAGTCAACGATAATCAAGAATAAGATTTAGAATTCATCTGAGGGTCATAAGACCTTGAACTATGTCCTAGATGGTAAGTCTTTCTACTTAGACCTTTAATAGTCGTTAGACTATATGGACTCTTAACTCGTAATTAGGGGGATCAGCCCTTTGTACCATGTATTGTGCACAAACATCTTAATGCTTTCGCATGGTAATCCCTTACTAATAGGGTTGTTTATCTCAGTATTAATCAACGAGTCTGCACCAAAGAAAGTTTGGTTTGGATAAGCTTCAAGGGAAATTTGGAGTTCAACTATCATCAACTAAGGAGTAGTTGAATCAACTTTCAATAACTAAAGTTTAATAATAAAATAATTATGAAACAGTTATGAGTTATAACAATAAACATCATATTCAACAGTCATGCTTTAGAAATAGAATTAAAGTATTTGAAAGATACAATAGACCTTGCTTGAACAATTAAGTCAAGATCACATTACTTCAATAATGAGTTTCAATAATATATTTGCTCAATATGGAAATTAGAGTACTTGCTCATTTGGTATTAACAAAAAATAAAATAACTTGTATAAATGTAACAAGAAAGGATAGAGAAACTTGCTCAATAAAAGTAAAGTTTGAGTTTAGAACACTTACCTCGAGCGTAAGCTAGCAATTACTATCACGTTCCACAATTATCCTATGTACACGTAATTAATAATAATAACATACATTAGTTACCATACAACTAACTTACGTTATTGGTTAATCCTACATATCATTACATTTGCAACAATAATTAATTCTAAGTCTGGTCGAATCACGAATCATCAGTCTTAAACGCGTTACTAGACTTTACGATTAACGGTTTATATAAAGTATATAACTTACAAATTAATCATGTGAAATACGTTAATGAATCATTCTATCATCTCAATGTATGCTTAATATGTCATCAATTTCATCACATTAGGTTAGCTTTTCATGTTACGGACAAAAGCTACACAAAATACAAAACAACATCCCGGACAGCAAGGAAACCCGTAGGGGCGGGTAATAAGCCCGCAGGGGCGGGTGTTCATGCTGGTGAAAAATCAGCTCGCGAACTTGTGCAGAAAAAAGTCAATTTGGGCTTATTTCCTCGCACCAAACTCAAAATTTAGTACATATAATGTATATAAAACTTTATAAAATCATAATTTTAAGCTTCTAACATGTTTTAATATATATAAACATCAAAACACATAATCAAACACCTTTAATTTATGATTTTGAAGAAAACACCACTGTTTAGTGTTCTTGAAGAAAATAAACACTATGATTTTGTTTTTAAACCAAATCACACAATTCAAAGCATGTTAATTTCGTTTCTTAATATATTATTACAATCTATGATCAATTTACATAACATAGCATAATCAAACACCAATTTTGATATTTAAGAAATAATTTTTCAAACTAATTCACTATAAATTGCTATGAACATGATTTCTTCATGTTCATCCTATTTACATGAATTGAACCACTTAATTTACCATATAACACATATAAAATAGTTTACATACATAATCTAACACATAGATCATCAATTTATAGTTTATCATGAAAACCAAATTTTAGAGAACTTAGGATTATGAAAACATGGAAGAACAAATTTTAAATTAGATAATACCTTTTGTTGTTTTAGGAGAAGAAGATGATGGTGATGATTCTTTGTTTTTGAATTCACAGAGATTTCTTCCTTCTTTCTTTCTCTTTTCTTCTCTCTTTCTTTCTTCTTCTCCCTTTTCTCTCTAACACTATGATATTCTAACTCTGATATTTCTAACGTAGTTCTAAAATAACTGATATACATATAATATAACATAATTATACAATATATAACTAACAACACATATAATATACTATATTAATAATATGTTAGTTACACATTATTTGAAATCAAAAGCCATAAGGCTTGTTTGGCAAAACCCTTTATTTTTAAAAACAGATTTTTAGGACTAAGGACTTTGTTTGGTAAAACAGGATTAAACAGATTTAAGGGTCTTGTTTGGCAAAACTAATTAAAACCTTTTTATTTTATTTTAATAACTCATTTAACATATAGTTTTCAATGTCACACTTTATTTAGTTAAATCCCAATATTCTAATTTAATTAAATTAAAGCTACCATCAATTTATTAACTAAAATTGCTGTCAACCTTGGAAAAAAATTCGGTTCGAGTTGGACCCGAATCTTTCTCTCTTCCTAAGTTTTGTCTACCCTTATTTTTTCTTTTTTTATGAAAAAGGTTTTGAAGGGGTTTTTTAGGAAAATGCCAATATGTATCATGTCGACGATTTGAACTTTTTACAGAGTCGCCAGTTGGTAGATTTGAAATGACTGTACTAACTCAACTGATTTTTGTTTGAAAGGAGGCCCAATTGTTGGATACTATAGAAACTTGATCTTTGAAACCGAAGTTCTAAGTTCGGGGGCTTGGTTAAGTGTGGGGAAGGTGTTAGGCACCCCACAACTCCCATGAAAATACAGGTACCACATCTTTTCAGTATTTCCCTTTTAAATCTGTATTGTGTGTGTGAATGCTGGAAGAAATTGGGCATACACTTGATTGATTTGAAAGTATGGACATACTTCGTTGAACCTATATACAAAAGGTTTGATTTGATTTTCAAAAGTCCTTTTATTAGACAAGATATTAAAATGATGTTTTAAAAAGTTTATTTTCACACCCTTACAATAACATAGGAATTGAAGCATGCTGATACTTCTATTTTTTTTTTTTATCTTTTTAGCCTTTTAGCTTAATTTGAATGGTGATTGTCGGGCTGCGAAGCATCCTCGACCACAGAATATATACAAGTGTCGGTCTTCTCATGAACATGACAGCCATCGGAGTAACTCTGACACGACAAACTATATTTTCACTATGTTGAGACCTTAAACCCGGATAACCGTTTTAAGGTCTTTTGGATGTACATTTTTTATATAAAAAAAAATTGGTAGGATTTATTTGTAAAGTGGAGTTTGTCCATCGTGGGAATCAGATTCTGATAAGTTTGATCGTGAATCCCACGATTCCTAGGCTCATAGAAGGAAGCCAATAAACCTGTACAGCTCAAATATGCACAGAAAATGTATATTTATATTCAGATGTCGCAAGAACCAAGGATTCATCAATAAATCCTGGTATGCGCGTTGCCCAAAGCATCTCGCTCCCACTAAATAGCGATCTAAGGGCCGCGAGATTGCTTCCAGAATGAATAAAACTAGAAAAACTGCTAGATTTAAGTAAATCTCAGCCATTCTAGTTTTTCGGTTCTGTCTGAACCTATTTTGAACCGTTTGAAAGATAGAATTGGCGAGATTTAAAGAAATCTAGTTCGCCCAAAGAGATGTCAGTGCCGATTCATATCAAACTAATATATAAAGCAACAATTTAATCATAATGAATAAAGGATATATATATATATATATATAGTTATATATATATACGAAAGCTGTAAAGGACGATGGGTTTGCACTCCGATGCCCCAGACTGGAATGTAAATATATAAATATTTATAAAAGCTGTAAAAAGCCACGGAGTAATCCAGGCTGGACAGAATGAAAAATATATATATATATATATATATATATATATAAGTGGTAAAGGGCGACGGTTTCAATCCTGTGCCCGGACTGGAATGGATATATATATATATATATATATATATATATATATATATATTTATAAAAAACTGTGAAAAGCCACGGAGTAATCTATGCAAGACAGAATTGAAATATATATATATATATATATATATATATATATATAAGCTGTAAAATGCCACGGAGTGATCCAGGCTTGACGGAATATAAATATATATATAAAAGTTGTAAAAGGGCGATGGGCTTTCACTCTTATGCCCGACCAAAAGTATAAATATATATATATATATATATATATATATATATATATATTATATTTATAAAAGCGGTAAAAAGGCCACGAAATGATCCAGGCCGAACGAAAATAGAAATATTAATATATACAGTTAGTCTATATATTAAAGCAACAAAAGGCCACAAAGTCAAAATATAGGCCAAATAAAGTCAAAAAAATTTATATATATATATATATATATATAAAAGCAGTACCTACCATAGATTTGACATTCGGGCTTGACAGAATTGAAAAGTTAGCATATATATACAGTTAAATATATACATTAAAAAGTCAAATCGGGACTGGGAAGATAACCCAGTCTGGCGAAGTTGCTCTTTGGGTAGGTATATATATATATATATATATATATATATATATAGAAGCTGTTAAAAGCCGCGGATCGACGATCCGGGCGGTGGAAATGCCATAAAACGTGTTTATGTACTAAAATGTACGAAAACGAAAGCAAAAACTGCCACGAAACTGAGTTCTGAGAAAAATTAGAAAGTGAAACTTAACGTGCAAGTGTATAAATGCGCAATGAAGTGGTATTAACTTTCTGATCGTAAAAATACTCACAATAGACTGCTACACGGGCTTTTTGCCAAATCGTAGGCTTCAACCGTCCGTTTGTACTGGTTAATTTTTGATATGTGGTAGTATATGAGTATACCTACGTGTTAGAGTGATAAAATCTGGGTTTGGAGTATAAGAGGTAGGACTAAAAAACAAAACGGGCAGAGGTTAAAAGCGTTTTTTTCTTATTTTTGGCCTGGGGGTGCATCTTTATTTATAGACCCGGTGGAAGCGGGTCTAACCGCGACAGCCACGGGTCTATCTGCTGTGCCACGTGGCAGGCCCCGGGTGGTGGGTCCCAATACATCGAAGTACGTGCACTCCGAGCAATGCGAGGTTAGATTTAAATCATTCTAACTTTTGATCGGAGCGTTCGTTGGACGCGTGTTGTACCTTTCAGGAAAGCCCTCGCCGAGAGTGTCGCAATGACATGAGATTAAGCCTTTTTCGAGTTCAAGAAGACGGGTTCATAACTAGGTCTTCGTTTCCCCGTAGTTTGTCCGTTGAGTTGTCTTGCGCTGTTTCCACTAAAGATCAATATTATGGTTCTTTCTGACCTTGGTGGCATCAATTCGGCTTGAGTTTTATCGAATCGGCTTTAAGTTGATAAAATTACCATTTTACCCCTCACGGGGTTGCCTCTAGTTCTGGCATGGCGTTCGACGGATTCCCCGGGGTTGTCCCCGAGGTTTTGATCCCAGTCAATTTTGTTTGTCCTCAGGGTTGTCTCCGAGGTTGACTTGGCTTCCCAAGGGTTGTCTCTGGGGATGATGTGATGCTTCGGGGTTCTCTTCGAAGTTAATTTGGCTTCCCGAGTTGTGACCGGAGCTTGACCTGACCTTCCGAGTTATAACCAGAGCTGACTTGTTCCTCCCGGGTTAAGATCGGGGTTGACCTGTACCTCCCGAGTTGAGATCGGGGTTGACCTGTACCTCACGGGTTGAGACCGGGGTTGACCTGTACCTCTCGAGTTGAGACCGAGGCTGACCTGTACCTCCTAGGTTGAGATCGGGTTTGACCTGTACCTCCCGGATTGAGACTGGGGCTGACCTGTACCTCCCGGGTTGAGACTCGGGCTGACTAGTATCTCCCGGGTTAAGACCGAGGCTGACCTGTACCTCCCGGTTTGAGACCGGGGCTGACCAATATCTCCCAGGTTGAGAATTGGGCAGACTTGTACCTCCCGGGTTGAGACCGGGGTTGACCTGTACCTCTCGGATTGTGACCGGAGTTGACCTGTACCTCCCGGGTTGAGATCGGGGCTGACCAATATCTCCCGGGTTGAGACCGGGGCTGACCTGTACCTCCCGGGTTGAGACCGAGGCTGACCTGTACTTCCCAGATTGAGACCCGGGCTGACCAGTATCTCCCGGGTTGAGACTGGGGTTGACCTGTACCTCTCGGTTTGAGACCGGGGCTTAGTTGACATCCCGGTATTGAGACCGCGGTTGAGTTGATATCCTGGTATTGTGACATCCCGTCATTGAGACCGGGGTTAAGTTGACAAACCGGTATTGAGATCGAGGCTAAGTTGACATCCCGTCATTGAGACCGGGGTTGAGTTGACAACCTGGTATTGAGACCGGGGTTGAGTTGACATCGCAGTATTGAGACCGGGGTTGAGTTGACATCCTAGTATTGAGACCAACGTTGAGTTGACATCCCGGTATTGAGACCGAGGTTGAGTTGACATCCCGGTATTGACACCGGGGTTGATTTGTAAGGACAGTTTTCCCTCCTACAGGGTTAGTAACAAGAATGCCAAATTTCGAGTGTCTACAATAGGACTGAAGAAAATTTCAAGTGTCTACAATTGCCACATAACTTAAATTGCTAAATAATTATAATTACTCATAAATCATAATTCCATGTAACAACTTAGTAAATCTTTATTAACAAATACCACATAATATTCATCTAATTTAATTATCTCAATTAAATTAGAGCTACATCACAAAATTATTTACACATCAATTTAATATTCAACATCGATTTAATTAAAATATTGCACTTAATTAAATTACTCCATAACATAATCACATAAATTATTTATTCAACTCAATAAATAATTCAACTAAAATATTTACTTAATTCAATAAATATTTAAAATTAAAATACAAAATTCTCGTTTGTTACAACAGTTATAATAGGAAATATTTTTAGTTTGTTGTTATCATCAAAAAGGGGGAGATTGATAGGTCTCCAAACTGATCAATTTTATTTTGATGACACAAACTTAGAAAATAGGATTAAATTAAAATAGGTAGAATCCTCTCTATAGGATTATTATATAATTTTTTTAAAATATCCTATTTTATTCCTATCAAAAATAATTTTCATCCTAAAAATTGAATTTTTTTTTCTTGACCTTGATAAATTAATTATCAAGTGTTAATTAAATAAATTCAAAAATTAACATTTTCTTAAGGCAAGGAGATTCTTATTCTTTTCAAAAAGATTTTCTAAAACAAACTATTTTTGGCAAAAAGATTTCAAATCTATATATATATATATATATGCATGTGTATTTGAAACCGTGTGTGTGTGTGCATGTGTATTTGAAACCATGTGTGTGCAAGTGAAAGTGGTGTGTGCATGTGCTGTGAAAGTAGTTGCATGCTCAAGAGAAAAAGGAAAGGCTTGGCCTAGCCTTTGTGATTCTAAACCAAAAGCCATGCAAATGTTTTTAAACTACAACATATGCTGACAGTTTTTGTAAAACATCCGTGCACAAATATTTTTTACCCAATCCATGTGCCCAAGTTAAAATTCGGACCATTCAATCTTTTATTGCTTCAAAATTAAATTTTTTAAAAGACTATTTTGCCCTTAACTTCAAAATCCTATAAATAAGAAGTCTTTTCTTCATTCTAAACTTACAAATTCACAAAGAAAAAAAAAAGTTATATCTCCTTGCCTACATTTTCTATCTGCAAAGGCTTTCTCTTCAACTTCTAATTCAAAGTTCTATTTCTTGAAAGAAGATAAAATTGGTCAAAGTAGTTGAGATAAGTCATTAAATTACTGTATTTACATTATCTCATATCTGCTTATATATATAGATATATTAAAGATAAATTTTTATACACATTTATATATATATATATATATATATATATATATATTTAATCTATCAAATATTATATAAAAAGTTTGTACTTAGATACCGATATAATTCAAAAATAATTTCTTTTCCGAACGGTCTTTAAAATCCTAAGTGGCTTTTTATTAATATAGATATATTATATAAATATTAAAATATTTATATAATTTTCAGATTGCGAAACAAACAATTTGGTCAGTACTTAGATATCAATATAATTCAGATGTTATTTCTCTGAAATTCTCCGAAACGGTCTTTAAATCCTGAGTGGCCAAATTTTCACAACATAGATTAAATATAATATAATATATATACGCGAGTAAAACAAAAATTTATCATACTTACTTGTTATACACATTTATATATATATATATATCTATATATATATATATATTTAATCTATCAAATATTATATAAAAAGTCTGTACTTAGAAACCGATATAATTTGAAAGTAATTTCTCTTCCGGACGGTCTTTAAAATCCTAAGTGGCTTTTTATTAATATAGATACATTATATAAATATTAAAAAAAAATTATATAATTATCAGATTGTGAAACAAATAATTTGGTCAGTACTTAGATGCCGATATAATTCAGATGTTATTTCTCTGAAATTCTCCGAAACGGTCTTTAAATCCTGAGTGGCCAAATTTTCACAACATAGATCAAATATAGTACAATATATATACGTGGGTGAAACAAATTTTATCAAGTATTATTTAATTGATAAATCGGTTATATTTGATAACTTTCATAACAAGTATCTTACTCACAAACCTACTTATTCACAAAAATACTTGTTGCATTATCAGTAATTTTATATGGTTATCTAAACTCAAAGTTATATCTGTTCAAACCATAAAAACACGCTCTTTATAAAGAAAAACATTTTCTAGAATTGCTTAAACCATAGAAACACATTCTTTATTAAAAGAAAAGAAAATATTTATAAAACCGCATCAATTTACATATCTGCTTATTTGAAGCATTTCACATAAAAGTCTTGAACTTTTATTTGATATTTGATCTTAAATTATATATCTGCTTATCTGAAGCATTTTCAGATAAAAGTCTTGAACTTTTATTTGATATTTGATCTTTAAATTATATATCTGCTTATCTGAGAAGTATCAACTATTAAAGTTATTTAAACTATTATCAATCTGTACTAAACTTTATCTTCTTACTTTAGAATCAAATTTAAACTATCTTTTTGTACAAGGGAAGAGGGTATAGTCAGTTTATTTTATGTATCTGTGAGAAAGCCAAAAATTCTTTGACCAAGACCAGAGTCTTAGATAGGTCAGCTAGGAGTTGAGTTTTTATTGTACTTGTGAGGTGAGGAAAAGATTGTTGTATTAAAACCAGATTATAGAATAATTTTGAACTCAAAAGAAGATACAACTAAGCTTGAGGAAGGAGCTAGGAGTTCGCTGTCCAAGATAGTTAGTTGTGAATAGTTGTAAGTTGATCTACAAAATTTTGTAAAGGTTTCTCCACCTATTGAAGGAGCATTTATTATTGGGAGTAATAGGATCTCAAGTCCTGGACAGGAGCTTGAGACTGGACGTAGCAATATACCCAAGCTGTATATTGTGAACTAGATAAATCTCTGTACATTATATGATTGAATTTTTTTAAATCCTGCATATTAATTTCTGATACTATAAATTAATTTGCTAAAAATTCAAAAAGGAATAAGATAATTTTTAAACAATAATAATCTATTCAACCCCCTTCTAGATTATTATTGAACTTTCACATGTTATTCAAAGTAACATAATTCTTCCCCCCTTTGACAATGATTGGTGTCCCTTTATAAGATGATTGTGTTTGAGATACTCCATCACAAAGCCAACTCTTATCAGGTACATTATTCTTCATTCCACTTGTTCCATTTTGAACCTACAAAAGACAATACATGAGTGATCCTCATTCAAACTGAACACTGTAATAGAAAAGGACTGAATATATATGTGAACCAAATGAGTACATACACTATTATTGTCAACATTTGTTCCTTGCTCACCTCCTTGAGATGTTGAGCTCCTTATGAACTAAAATAAAATATAAAAAAGGTCAATATGTTGCCAAAAGTAACAAAAGAAAGGAGTATATTGTTATATTACTTACTAGTAGTTTTGATCTTGCTTTGAGATTAATGAGTTGCAACAAGTGGTGTTAAATGTATTTTCTCTTGGTTGACTGCAGCTTTATTGTTTTCTTCTCTAGCTACAGCTTCATTAGCAGGTTGGTTCCCTTGTTGCTTCTTGTGAAATCTTGAATTATTTTCATACTGCCAACAAACTTTGCATCTAAGAGAATTCTGAATTTTTTCCCTAAATTCTCACGACAACTATCTCCTACTGGCTGAGGTTCATCTCTATTCCTTTTCCTTAACTTCTTTGTCCTACCAGGAAGTTTGATGTATGTTGGAGGTATCATTACTGGACTACCTTGAATCTCAGCTTCCCACATATTCGAACTCCCCATTGGAGCAATGACTGGTGCATAAACTAACTGATATGTACTATCTTGTAAAGATCATTGACAAATCTACTAAGATTCAGGTTCTTAAAAGACATACATGCAATGACATGACAACATAGTATGCCAATTAGGTCCCATCGCCTACAACTGCATCCCTTTGTCTCCAAATCAACTGAGTACTAATCTCCATACATTGTTCTTACTTAGTATCTAAATTCACTAGCAGGTGTAGGGATTGATTCTCCTGATAATTTTTTTACCAATTTCTAACCTTTTTAGTGCATTAGGACAAAGGTCCCCATACATTCTCTTGCATATATCTCGATTAAAGGCCATCATTTTCATCAACAAGTCCCTAATATCCTCAAGCATACTAAGGATAGGATTCTCCCTTGCTAACTTGATCATCCCATTGAAGCTCTCACATAGATTGTTAGTCAAAATATCACATTTTGGATATGGACTGAAATGTGATTTTAACCTTGTTGGGGTGGCTTGTCAGCTAGCCACTCGATTGCCTTAGGATCAACCTTTTTTAGTTCCTCCATTGAGTGCTTATATTTCATATGATTGCTAGCCCTTGCACTAATTCCACAATAATTCCCTTAGTTGCATACCTCTATGCCCAGCATTAGCAAAGTTCTGGTGCAAATGCTGGAAACAAAACCTTCTATCAGCATTAAGGACTATATCATTATATGTTACTATCAGCCATTTCTGTTTATCAGATATAAATGTCCACCCATATTCATTCTCAATCCATACATCATCCTTTAAAATTTCCAAAACAATGTCCATGTATCCCTTCTCTCACTTTCCACAACTGCATATGCCAAGGGAAACATATTTGTTATTTCCCAAAGTCACTTATAAATCTAGAAGGGGGGTTGGATAGATCTTTTAAAACTTTTGTTTAGTTATTAGAATATTACCAAATGGTTATTAATCAGTTTGATTAAGCACAATGGAATATGTCTTTTGAAAATCCCCTTGAAGATTGAAAATAAATCTCAGTCCTGAATATTTACAAGATAAATAAGATAAATAGGCAGATGGAAGGTAAGAATATTAAAGTAAAGACACAGACAAATTTTAAGTGGTTCAAAGACTGAATAACTCCTAATCCACTCTTCTACTCCTCGATTAGGAATTCCACTAAAGATTTAGTCACACAGACAAGGACAATCTTCCCTCTTCAAGCCCCGTAGACTTGGATATTTAGTCACAAAGACAAGAACACTAAGACCTATTCAAGCCCAGCAGACTTGGATGTTTAGTCACTAAGACAAGGACTCTCAACCCTCTGATGATCTGCTGATTGATTCGTTTTGAGAGGTGTTGCTAAGATGGCGTTAAGCTTTTCTTCTCAAGTACTTAGCAGCGTGAACTAGATATTTATGATCGTTGAGTTCATTCTTTTTCTTTTTCAGAGTTTAGGCTTTTTTGATCAGTGTTCGTCTTTGTTGGGAATCTAATGATAGATTAAAAGATTGTTTAATTAATGGGGAGTTTGATTTGAACCCTGATTAGATTCCATTTATACATATAATTTGATGAGGACACATGTATATGACTAAAATGATTAAGCTTATAAAGTATATTTGTATGAATAAGTTTTGTACAGTCCTTAACTGAGAAATCTATGTACAAAGACTTATAATAATATGATCAAACTTGTTAGGTTAATCTTTTCTCTGAATGCATATGTAATAGATAAGATCATTGTAAAAAGACTAATCTGCATAAAAAAAGTATTGATCGCAGAGTAGATCTACATATGCTTAATGTATATCTTTACAAGTAATTTTGTAAAGTCCTTCAAAAGAATTGATGTACAAGGACTTAGAATAGAAAGATCAAATAATGTTAGGTTGATCTTATAAAAGGTGATTTGATGTATAGACGATATGAACTCATAATCGTAAGGTCACTCTGTCAGTTCACAATATGAAGATACTCAGCAGAGTCAACCATGTTCGTACAACATCAGAAGATAGCAAAGTTCACTTTAGCTCAATGACAAAGACTTATTTCATAAAGTGAACACTTGACCTCAAAGTTGCAAGGCTTATCTCCGTGGAGAAAATTATGTCTGCGCAGCTTAAAAAGATTGTAGAATTCACTCTATCTTGCAGACAGAAAATCAGCTTGTAAAGGAAGTAAATGATCTGAAAGCCACAAGACTAACTCAGAGCTTCACAAGAATTTGAAGAAGGTGTTAAAAATCATCTGGCAAGAACGATTAATCTGCCTAAATGAATCAATGGATAGAAGAGTAAAGATTGCTCAACAAAGGGTGATCGTAGGATACTCCAAGCAGACACTGAACGAAAGCTATATCTGAAGATTACTCTAAGATCGTTCAGTGAGGTCAAAATAGTCAAGTCAGCTAAGAACAATGAAGCAAAATGTGAAGTGGTGATTACACGAATCAAAGGAGAACACCAAGCTCAATTTTTGCCATGGATATAAAGTAAAGATCACTCATGAAGGAGTATATGGTGAGAGAATAACATCTGATGATATCTGAGTATATTTCTCACACAAAGAAATCTCTAGAAGAAATCTAAAGGTCAACTGCAAAGACATTTTATCTGATCTGAGAACTCAGAACCAATCGTAGAGCAATCAAAACTTTAAGCAGAAGCAACCAGTACTTAAGAACAAAGGAAAATGGCTCTCTCAGGAAAATGGTATCTACTGGGCAAGAGAGCTAAAGTATCAGGAAAACGGAGAAGAACCTACAAAGCCAAGTCAAGCATCATGAAGCTATCAGAAAGCAAAAGAAGAGAAAAGGATCTAGTAGTAGTGAGGAACAGAAGAGGTCGAATCGATCGTAAGGCTCAATCATGTAACTCTTGCAACAACATTAGATCATAGAGTTCATATCAGGTCTAACAATAAGACTGATAATTGGAACGTTGTAAGAAGATGATCTCAAGACATCAGAAGATATATTCTTGGAAGAAAACAAAGATATATCTAACGGCTAGTTAGCCGAAAATAAGTTATCTGTAAAGATAAATGGATGCTGACTGATTTGACAAGTCATAAGTTAGAAGGTACACTGACATAAAACTCAAGAAAGTTAACATCAGAGATATCAAAGCATCTAAGCATTAAATGCCCTAACAGATACTTCTCAACAGGAAGATTTCAGAGAAGTATAAAAGACAGCTTCATTCAAAGAAAGAAGATGATGATGCACATTATACTTCCACACATAAGAAGAATCATCATCAGAAGATGAACATTAAGTTGAACAAGAGAGAACGTAGAGTAATGAAAACTCTACGAACAGAGAAATGTTCATCGCTGCTAAGCCATAGAGAAAAGGAGATCAATGAGATAATCTTGGCAGCATCTTATCAGATAATAAAACTGCTAATAAGTATATATCAAGGTCAGAGTCGCAGTGCCAAAGACCAAGAGAGTTGGGAAGCTCCGGAGAAGACAACCCAGAGCTGCAGAGCTAAGAAACTGGAGGACATGGAAGAACTAAAGATTTAAATATGAAGAAGCCATGTAGTTAATGAAGATGACGTAATAGTGGCAAATCAGAAGGGCAATCTCAAAGTTCCACTATACGATTCATCATGAAAAATCAGAATCAACCAATCAAAGATGGAGAACATAAGTCTACAATTATGAGACCATTCAAAGCTGCTAAGCACCAAGGACAAAGAGCCTAAGAGAATAGCTTAGCAACACATCAACATTGATCATGAAGAGCTGCTGACAATCAAAAGAGATCAAGTTTCACCAACAATGAAGTTCAGCAAGCATCAAGAGGATGATTAACAAAGCTGCTAAGTACATTAAGATGAAGAGCGTTCAAGCTGTAAGATCTCGACTTTTATGAAATAAAAGTCTAATTTAATTTATGATTATTATTCTAAAACTGTAAAATGTTAAATTGATAAATGAGTAAATAAAAGATAGGGAATTAAATGTTCTAGAAGGGGAGAAGAGACTAATGATGTTAAATGAGGAAGAAATGCTGAGATAATTTTCCTAATACTTCCAAACTCTCCACCAACTCCTTCTTTAATTGGTTGGTTGGTGAGAGGAGGGGCCTTGATGTTTTTAGTTTAATAATTAAAGCAAGCAATCAACATTTTCACTCTTCACATTATACTCCCTCCCGTGAAAAGTTGCAAAGGAAGAAAAGAGAGAGAAATTGCAGAAGAATGAAGAAGAAGAAAAGAAAAGAAGAAGAAGAAAAGAGAAAAATCCAAGAGGGTAATATATCTAAACCTTGATTAATCCTTTGATTTTTATAATGGAAGTTACGTTTTATGAATTTTATATGTAGATGACATATTTATATTTGTATGTGATAGGTTAAACTTGCTAAAATATGAATCAGATGAAAGAAATCAATAAATCAAAAGAAGAACAAAATCTGGAAATTTTTAGAAAAATTAGTTTACTACTTGATTTTGTAAAATCTATATCTCCTTGTGTATTATGAGTTAGGGGATGAGCCTTATTCAAAAGAAAGCCCTGGAAGTAAGCTAAATACAACAATTTGAATCACCCAAAAATTTCTTGTGAATTTTTTGTGGTGACTGTTTGAATGAAACTGGTATGAAGGACTTATAGTCCGAAAAATCAGTTTTCTTAAGCTCTATTGCGTGAGTTATAATTCTTAATCCGATCGTTGGATCGTTGTAATTTTTGGATATGTTATACATATATAAGTTGAGTATATGTCCACAAATTTTGAACCATTAAAGATTAACGTATGATTTGTTATGAATTTTAAGAGGTGACTGATTTAGAACTTTTATAGAAGATTTTTCAGCAACATTTAATATTTAAAAATGTATAACTTAATGATTTTAAATCCGATTTGGGTGATTCTTGAGGCTAAATTGGAATATTTGAAATCTAGTTTCTGTTAAATTAATTAATTTGACAAATGGGTTTTAGTTAATGGTGATAATACAATAATAGTGGACTGACATTTTAAAAAGAAGTTGTCATATTTGGGTTTTATGATTTCTTAAGTTTTGTTATTCACTTTTAAAGTTTTGAAATAGAAATAGTAATTTAAGGTGGTAAATAAAGACACCATGAATGAATTATGAATTATTAGTTGGTTTATATTTTATTCGAGTTAAATATGTTTTGGTGACCCCAACTTTTAATAGAATTTAAATTGTTTATAGTAAGGTGTTTATTTAATAAATGTTTATATATTTATATTATTGTATTTTATCATCGCTTGAGGTGGTGGCTTAGTGGTGGGAAGCCAGACATAAGTTTTCATTAACGTGGGTTCGAGTCTTGGTAAACTCCTCTATGCTCAAGTGGTCTCACGCCCTGGATTTATTCGGGGGTAAGTTGAGCCCTAGATTTATTCAGGGAAAAGCTGAGCTGTGCCGATGAAGACACCACTGAGGCCTCCAAAATTTCTTTGTTATCATGCACTTATTTCCTCCCTATCATGCATGCAATTATTTAATACGAATATTCATTGTGTCGGGGAATATTCGTTTGGTTGGAGAATATTTTTTTGTCGAGGAATATTATTACGACGGCTCAATCATTGTTGGGCCCCATAACGAAATAACTGTCGGATATAGAAAGCGACAAGAATAACCTTTTTATAAAATAACGGCAAAACTTTTATCGTTAACTGTTGAAATACCTAGTGATAAAAGTATAGTAGTACGCGTTGTTGCACAGTAGCACACAGTATTGCACAACATTTCTAATTATTAATTTTTACGTAAGAAGTCACTCATTCAATAATTGTCACAATAATTACTGTTTAGTATCTTATATTATTGATTTAATAATTGCTACAATGATAATTACTTGGTATTACGTATTATTGACTCAATAATTGTCACAGTAACAACTACACGGTATTTCATATTATTAAATCAATAATTGTCATGACACAGTAACTCATATTATTTGATATAATATAATTAGACCAGTTTGCAGTATTGTGAGTCTATGTTAATAATTGATGAATAAAAGGTGTTGATTAAAGATAAGTATGATATGCAGATGCCTGTTCAATTATTTTCTTTTTACGAAAGTAAGTTTGGCAGGACTTGCCGACACTTTACTTTTTCTAAAGTAGTATGGACCACAACTCTATTATTGAACAAATTTTGTTAAAACGTGTACAAATTAGTTTAATTTCCTATGTGGGATCACAAATTCCACTACCAGTATTTTTATATAGCTCATTGGGTTATTTTGTTAAAGCGTGTGTGCTAGTTGTCTCCTCAATTTTTAGTATAAATAGATTGCTTTGATGAGAAACAAAACACGCCATGATTACACCAAAAATATAAAATTCTTTTACTACAATATTGTGAGTATTTCTTTTGAGTGTAAGGTTACTCCAAGTGTTGATAAAGAGTGCAAACATTATTCAAGTTGATCAATTTCATAGAAAACAACATCTAGTCACGTGTTAAGGTAAGGGATGTCATTTTGTTATATATTTGTAAGGGATATCATTTTCTTTCATACTTTATATTATGGTTAGATATTATTATTCGTTTCTTCAGCTTATCATTAAATGGTATAAAGTCCTAAAATGATTAGAATATATTTAATAGTTTGTGTTTATCTAATATCTTGACCTGAATCTTTCTATTCAGTTTAAGTTATCATATTTGAGCCGGGAACTTTACATTTACTTGAACTTTATATTCTATTAAGAATTTTAATCGATTTTCTAGATATCGTGTTGGTAATTTGGACTCTGGATAATTAAGTTGAAAATCACTAAGATCTATTTTATCTTATTATTATGATTATATATCATTGTTATAATATTGTGGTGAAATTTTTCTTTGGCCCGTAGTGCAAAGATGAAATGTTGATTGGTATTATCATAACCATTGGTTTTACAGTTGTATGTCTTTGGCCCGTAGTGCAAGGATGGACTGTTGATTGGTATGACCATTGGTTTTACAGTTGTATGTCTTTGGCACATAGTACAAAGATGGACTGTTGATTGGCATGACCATTGGTTTTACAGTTGTATGTCTTTGGCCCGTAGTGAAAAGATGGAATATTGATTGGCATGACCATTGGTGTTGCAGTTAAATATCTTTGATCGTAGTGCAAAGATAAATTAATGGCGTAATTGTAAACATGAACTGTGAATTGGTATAACCATAACTTTTGGTGTTTCAGGTAAAGACAGGTGGTGAAAGTTCTGTTTATCTTGGGTAGAAAGAAGAATGATGATTGGTGTTACAGGAATAAAATATTGATGATGGATTTTTCATTTGGAGAAGATAGTAAACATTATGTTCTACTTGACTCTTCTAATGGATTGTTGATTCCGCTACAATTATGGTTGAAATTTTTTATCATCTGTAGACACTCGAAATTTTCTTTGCCCCAATACTAACAATGTAGGAGGGCAAAGCCGTCAATCAAATTAACCCTGGTACCAATACCGATACTGGGCTTCCAATCCAAATCCGGCCACCAATGCCGGTCATTCAGTTAAACCCGATCCCCAATATCTGTAAACCCAAATTCGATCACCAATATCGATATTCTATCCAACTCCGATCGTTAATCGGACAGTCAATCTAGCTCCAATTGTCAATCGGACTGTCGATCCAGCTCTGATCATCAATCGGACCATCAATCCATCTCTAATCTCCTAATCGAACGGTCTACCCAGGTCCGATCTCCAATCAGACCGTCCATTAGCTCCGATATCCAATCAGACCGTCTATTCAGCTTCGATCTCTAATCGGACCGTCAACCGATTATCAATCTGACCGTCAATCCAGCTCCGATCATTAATCGGACCGTCAATCCATCTCCGATCTCCAATAAGACCGTCTATCCAGCTCCGATCTCTAATCAGACCGTCCATCAGCTCTGATCTCTAATCGGACCGCCTATCCATCTTTGATCTCCAATCGGGTCGTCTATCCAGCTCCGATCTCCAATCGGACCGTCTATCCAGCTCCGACCTCCAATCGAACCGTCTATCCAGCTCCGACCTCCAATCGAATCGTCTATCCAGCTTCGATCTCCAATCGGACCGTCTATCTAGCTCCGATCTCCAATCGGACCATCTATCCAGCTTCGATCTCCAATTGGACCGTCTAACCAGCTCTGATCTCTAATCGAACCGTTAATCCAGCTTCGATCGTCAATCGGACCGCCAGATCAACCCTGATCTCAATATCGGGCTATCAAATCAACCCCGATCTCCGATCAGAGAATCAGTTCAAACCTCAATCTCAATATTGAGACTTCACATCAGCCTCGACAGTAACCCGAGAGGTACAAATCAGCCTTGATAGTAACTCGAGAGGTACAAATCAGCCTCGGTAGCAGCCCGAGAGGTACAAATCAGCCCCGGCAGCAACTCGGGAGATACCGATTAATCCCGATCTCAATATCGGGCCATCAAGTCATCCCCGGCATCAACCCGGGATGTACAGGTCAACCTTGACATCGACCTATAACGTGTTAAATCATCCCCGGTCTCAGCCCGGGAAGTATAGATCAGCCCCGACATTAATTCGGGAAGTGCTGTTCAGCCCCAGAGATAACCTTGGGAAGCCAGATCCACCAAGGACCACCTCGGGAGGGGAAAAACGGTTATTTTATCAACTCTCAATTGATTCAGTCAAACTCAAGCCGAATTGATGTTATCGAAGTGAGAATGAACTATAACAACGATCCTGAGTGCAAACAGCGCAAGACAGCTGAACGGATAAACTACGGGGAATTGAAGACCTGGTTATGAACCCGTCTTCTGGGACTCAGAAAATGTTTTATCCCATGTCATTGTGACACTCTCGGCGAGGGCTTTCAGAAAAGGTATTGCACGCCTCAAATGGACGCTCCGATCAAAAGTTAGAAAGTTTTAACTTCGACTGCGTGTTGTACGGAGTGCACATACTTCTAGACCACAGAACCCGGCACCGTAGGCCCCACCAGGGGAGCCGTTCTGCTACCTGCGGTAGCAGCAGGTAGAGTGGAGGCTCTCTGGCCTATAAAAAGAGGTGCCCCCCTTCATTTCAAACAAAAAGAAAAACGCAGCGAAGCTCTGCCAGTTTAATTTTTCTGACTTTTACACCTCTTCCAAACCCAAATATTTTCTCTCTAACACGTAGATATACCTATATACTACCACATATCAAAAAATAAACGATAGATTTGGACGTATAGAGCCTACGATTTGGTAAAAAGCCCGTGCAGCAGTCCATTGTAAGTATTTTCACGATCAAAAAGTAAATATTACTTCTTCGTACTTTTATACACTTGCACGTTAAGTTTTGTTTTCTAAAAATGCCCGAAACTTATTTTCGTGGATGTTTTCGTTAAAATTTGGTACATTTTTGTACATAAATTGATTTTTTTGGCATTTCTACAACTCGGATTGACGATCCGTCAGCTCCAGCAGCTTCAATGCACTAGCACACACGTTCTGGAAACTTCGCCGGACTAGGTTATTTTCCCAGTCTGGGTTTGGCCCTTTTTTGTATATATTTAACTATATATATACTAACATTTCAATTCTGTCAAGCCTGGATGCCAAATCCGAGGTAGTTTACCGCTTTTATATATACCTACGCATATATGAGCGATTTTCACCATAACTGGGTTCTCTTCCCAGTATTGGTTGACTACATTTCTGTCAATATATATATATATTTCAATTCCAGTTCGGGCACCAGCGTGAAAACCCATCGCCCCTTATATTGTTTTTGCACTCTTCGCCATACTGGGTGATCTCCCAAGTCACTAGTTGACTACTTTTCTACAATTTACATTCCAGTCTAGCCTGGACTATTTCGTGGCCTTTATACTATTTTTGCGCACTTCACCATTACTGGGTTATCTTCCCAGTCCTTGATTGACTACTTTACTGCATATTTTCATTCAAGTTCGACCTGGATCATTCTGTGGCCTTTTTACTGCTTTTATATATATTTATGCATATATAAGCAGCCTTCACCATCACTGGTCCTCTTCCCAGTCTTGGTTGACTACGTTTCTGTCAATATATATATATATATATATATATATATATATATATATATATATATATTTCAATTCCAGTCCGGGTACCGGCGTGAAAATCCATCGCCCTTTACAGCTTTTATATATATTTGTGTATATATATATATATATATATATTGCTTTACTCGCTTTCTATTCAACTGCTGCTTTAAATATTCATTTTATATGAATTGGCACTGACATATGTGCAGGCGGACTAGATTTATTTAAATATCGCCAAATCTAGTTTTCAAACTGTTCAAAACATCCAGACTGAACCGGAAAGCTAGAATAGCTGAGATTTCCTTAAATCTAGCTTCCTTTCTAGTTTTAGCTTCAGAAGCAACCTCGTTCCCTTAGATCGCTATCTAGTGGGAATGAGACGCTTTGGCAGTGTGGACCGGGATTTATTGAATGAATCCTTGGTTCTGGCAATTTTGGGATATATATCTGTTTCTTTACAAATTTGAACTGTGCAGGTTTTGGCTACTCATATGTGAGCCTAGGAATCTTGGGATTCACTGATCAAAACACTACAAAAAAATGGTGATTTTGCAACAAACAGTTTTCGTTGCTAAAGGTGCAAAATTTCGTTGCCAAATGTCATTTGCAACGATTTTTCGGTCGTTGGACCATTCATTGCGCAATGAGCGTTGCTAATTGTCTAGCAACGAAATATTTTTTTTTCATTGCAGAAAGTGAGATATTTCGCAACGAAAGTTTCTTTTCATGTAAAATCATAGATCATTTCGCAACGAAATATTTTGTAGCAAATTTATTAAGAAATTGTTACTAAAAAGCAACTTTGTTGCAAAATCTGTCTAATTGGCAACGAAAATAATATTTTTTTTGCCAACGAAAAATGAAATTTGTTGCGTTTGATACACATTTGCCAACGATATTTGTCGTTGCTAAACAATATGAAAATTGTTACCTTAACTAGTTTTCGTTGCTGATTGTATACTTTTTGGCAACAATTTTCGTTACTAAATGTGCATAATAAACCAGTCATATATTAATTTGCAATGAAATTATTCATTATTGTTGGTTTTATTATGGATAATTATGCTCAATTAGCAACGATAATGTTCGATGCTGATTATTTTTCAAGAGCAACAAAAATTATCAATTAACAACGACACTATACATTGTCGTTTGGTAACGAAATAGATTTTGATTGTATCATTGCCAAATCCATTATTGATGATCCTGCTATGTAAAGAATATCAAAAATATTTTACAAACAAAATAAATCGTGTCTCACTGACCCCATAACAAATTATGGCTGAAATAGAAAAATACTCAAATATTATTAACTAAATAAAATCATCCAGTACATGATCATTCATCATCCTTACAATCAACTATCTAAACTACCAAAGTTATTTAGTTACGTAAGGCATGAATTGATGTAACATTTTCAATATGTTCTCAAAGCATATAAACAAACCGTCTGTGCTACTGAAGAAACTGGATGAAGACCTTCATCTTGTAAAGCCGAGCTTTACTAGCTTCAATATAGGTAAAAAGAACTTAATTTAGACCAACCTTAACGTAGCTTCATTTATTCCTGAAACATAAAGTAGAGAACTATATTATAAATTCTACTCACTTGAGAATCACTAATAAATCCGTGCGAATAAACATTCAAAAATAGAACATGTTAAAAATATTAGCAATAAAAAATTAATTAAAAACATTATCTGGCATGAAATATTTGCAAGAAAAATGTAATGTGTCTGCATCATGTTGGGATGATAATTAGGTTGACAATGGAATATTCCTTACTAGCAAAAAATAATAAACAATTGAGTGAAGTATTGGACCTTTAGTGGTTAATGAGAAGCAAATCAAAAATGTTTCACAATTGTACAATGACATAATATAATGGCAAGCAGTTGATACAGTAATTCTCTATTGTGGCATCTAAATATATGAAAAAAGGGACGAATATAATTTTCAGACATATTAAATTAACAATTGGTCAGTGAACTAAATTTTTCATAACACGGTTAAGCCTCAGACAAAATAATTTTAAAAAAAATCTAAACTAGACTTCAACAATCAGCATTACCAAAAAAATAACATTATAACTGTCCCAAATGTGGGCGGCATGGTTGTTTTACGTAGCCATGGTTACTCAATTAGTAACAAAACAACGAGAGACGAAAGATTTTGGTAAATTAGGAAAGAAAAGTGAGGGAGCATAGTCTGTCCAAATGACGCACCAAGTATGGAACAACATAAACTAAATTTTCAAATGCAAAACACGCTGAAAGGATAATATTTGTATACTCCAGTAGAAGGCTAACAAACATTATTTCAAAAAATGGAATATATATTTTCCCAACCTCCCACCAGATACAACATCAGTACCGCACCCTTCCCTCTCATATTAGATTCAACAGAAAAATTGTTCAACAAAGCTAAGCATTATAACATATAACATAGACTGTTCTTTCAATAGCAGTAGATTTTTTATAACATGGGCTGCTTTTTTATTTTTTATAAATAGCAACAATGCCCCAACAAATATCATGTATAAAACGAAAAACAACAAGAAAACAAGGGAGTATTACCTGTCGAATTGGCAGGCCAAGAAAGTAAAACTCTAAAATTGGAGCTACAACACTGTTTTCTCTACTGTGACTGTATCTACAAGCATTTCCATACTTGCAGCCCCTTGATGTCGAGTAATACTACAAGGAAAGATAATAAAAAAGAGTAGTGAGGAATGGATTTACATTAATACACAATGTTAAGAGGATTAATTTTTTTTTACAGTAATAGACAATGTTACGATGATTAATTTTTTTTTTTTTACAGTAATGGACAATGCATGTTACGAGGATTAAAAAAGAGTCAGAAATGAAGCAACATCAGACAAGTTCTTTTCTAGAGTACTGTGAACATTTAGGAAAATAGTACCATTAGAAAAGGCTACTTTTCAATATATATTATTTATTTATTTAAGGATAAATAGTTATTAATAGATAGAAAGGAAATATGCAAAGCACAGTCCCCAATCTCCATGGATTAAAAAATTATCACTCAGCATGCTTCTACAGCAGAAGCCCAAAGGGACACCAAGAAAGCAAGTTGTATCAAATTAGAGACAAAAATTGATCATGAAAAAATTCTAGCATTTCTCTCGTCCTAGATACCCCAAACCTCCCCAAAATAATAAAAAAACCATAGTCCTATTTTCCTGCCAAAATTCTTGAAACTATTATCAGCATGTTCTCTAAGTTTGAAAAGCAAACCAAAGATCTTCAAAATCAGAATAAAAAACTCGAGCAATGAAGAAAGTGATGAGAATGAGACTCACTGTCCTGCCAACCCATAACACAAGCATCTTGGGGATAGAGCAGAAGTAAAGGATAAAATATTAAGAAGAAGAAAGTTCGATTAAAGAAATTAGAACCCGAGCAGTACGGAAGGAAGATAGATGAAAAAGACGGGGAAGAACTAACACAAACGCAACCTCCCTAACCAGAGTCCTCCTATGTAAGTTCGAAAATCCAGCTCAAAACTGAACAAAATCAAGAAAAGAATTATGACGCCCCCAAATCCGGGTTCCTCTCTTTCCTCGGATTCGGTGCAAGTCACAATACTACTATCGTCAAACTGTTACATCTTTTATTCATTACTAAAAGAATATAACTTGCTTTATTACAATTTAGAATATAAATTCTTTTCACTATCAGGATCTCGTATAATGACTCCAAACTTTTACAAGTTTTAAAACCCGGTCATATGCCATCCCTGTCTAAACATCACATTCGATGTTACTAAATGCGAAATAATTTAAACTTTTCAATATCCTTTGAATAAAATCTTTTTATTGATTTCATAACTTTGAATCAAATACAATCCTTGAATCAACTATATACTATGATTCATTCTATTTGAGTTATCGTAAAATGTTTACAACTGGACTTAATATCCTCTATGTATCAGCCAGTACATCTTCAACAAGTATTAAACATCGTAAGCATATATCAAGTACACTCCTAGAACCTAAACAGGGTTCAAACGATATTCTAAATAGTATTCTCCGTTGCGATACTATCTATCTTTATCAATCAAGAAGCACGAAATCTTTACCGTGAATCCTTAACCAGCAAAAGTGGTTATTTGCAAGAGTGAGCTCGACAACTCAGCAATTCTAACAGTTTTCATGCATCACATAGCATACAACATCATACTCAGTTCATGCATTTATAAACAATTTATATTTACTACGCATGTTACTTTTCACATAACAAGTATATCATCAAAGATCAATTTTCAATCTCATTTATATCTCATATACAGTTCATATATAAGTTCACATTATCACAGCATAATATAATTCAACTAACAGTTATTGAATTCATATATTAAATAGGAACTGAAAGACTTGTCTGATGCGTAGTTTAACAACTATGACTTAACTGCTTAAAGATATCTGCACTTCGTGTAGTCCTACACAATTATATAATCATGGATTCACACTTATTAGTTATATGTATCCACACATTCTCAATGTAATAATAAATGTTACATTGTTGTCTAACTTGGTTCTTAGAACCTTCGTCTCACTTTCTTATCGTATTCTTAGAATAACTATGTACGTATAAGTATACTTTAACCATGCGTACTTAATACCATTCTCCACATACACATGCCCGTCTACCACTAATCTATTTACATATAGCTAGTGTAGTCCATTTTTTGAGTTAATCATCCTCATATATCATTACTAACACATAAGGCCATAACAAAGCAAATATACTCTATTAACCGTCGAAGTCGGAATTTAAGTATTAACATATGGTCCTACAAAGCATGTATACATATTAAAGGATACTTTCATGCTCGTTCAACCTTTTCACGTTTAATTTACACGATATAGGTTCTAAGTCAACATTCCAACAATTTAAGGCCACTCAAGGTCATGAACATCACAAAGTTTATCATGCTAGTTCTTTAAACACATAAAGTATTCATATAACTCATACTGGGCATGTTCATGAATATCCATACTTCATACATGTAACTATCACGATTATTAGTTTGAAAACATGCTTCGTTTACGCTAAACTTAGTTTCATGATATGTAGTCATGGTATATATACATGTATGATACATGAGAGAGTCCAAGTGTGCTATCACATATGTCCAAAATATTCAGAATACGAAACTCGCAATAACATGTCAAGATTTACAATCAAAGCTCACATTTTCATTAGTGAAGTGCACTAACAAGACCTAACATGTTCATGCCATCTATATACATATGTTAACATGCCCGATATGCATTTCTAAGTCATCTAAACATGCTCACAAAAATCAAAATACGTACATGACATTTATGTGCCAAGGTTCACCTTTGAAACATACATTCTCGTTGGAAATGTTCACTAACGAGGTCCGGCATGCTCGTGTTATATTATGAAACTCATATACGTAAGTCAACA
The DNA here is from genome assembly GCA_020205555.1 of Panax stipuleanatus. Lineage (NCBI taxonomy): Eukaryota > Viridiplantae > Streptophyta > Magnoliopsida > Apiales > Araliaceae > Panax > Panax stipuleanatus. The sequence continues at coordinate 12,900,869 of CM035118.1, read as the reverse complement.
TACCTTTCATGCATTCTTAAATCATACTAATGTGTCTCAAAAGTCAGAATATATACATGACTTATATACGCCAAAATTCGTTTATAAAACCTTAAGTTTATTTATAAATTATAAGTCCTTTCCATCAATAATGTGTACCATCATAATTCTACATGCTCATGCTATGTAAATGTACCCAGATATGCATAGTAAACTTGTCCTCATGCTTGCCTACTAATATAACATATGCTAGCATATAACAGTTCTGCAGCATAAAATACAAATTGGAGTAGGGTGCCGGCGCAGCTGCGCTGCGCCTAGGTATTAACCAGGCGCAGCTGCGCCGTGTGCAGTTATTGCGAATGACTTCCCTGCTTCAGCAGGAATCCAGCAAAATCACAAAATTCACTTCACGAAATGGCCATATTGCCTTACTGACATACTTGTAAGCATATATAAACACTAAGTAAGTATTTCTATCAACTAACTAACTGCTTTCAGTAACCAAAATTCATGATCATGCAACTTTTCTATATTTTTCCCATGTTTAGCTAACTTTTCCACAATAGATTCATTTCTGAATCAATTTGGTTCGTTCAACATCTGTTGGGTTCGTATTTGAGTATACTAACCATGATTAACCATAATTCACAGATTACTACAAGCCAACACCATCAATTTTGTGGCTAAGCTAATAATTTTGTGGCTAAGCCAACACCATCAATTTTGTCTCAAGATATTATAATTAATATAATATCTATTAGAAATAATCACATGTACGGCACATGTACATTATGTATAGAAAATAAGTAATAAGGTAATATTACTGTTCAAAAATAACATTTTCTCCTTTTATTAAAATAATTCAATATTAAAAATTATTTTAATATCCTTTATTAGAAATATATAATATTTATTTTTCTTTCCTTTCTATAAATTGTCCCCAAAATAATTTCTTCAAATATTCATTTAAAGATATAATGATTTCCATTTCTTTTTAATAACGTATATATATATATTTATTAACGTTATTCGTACATTAGACTTTTTCAGATATTACTATTCTAAGTAATATATATAAAAGTACCAACTATAATTACATATTCAACACATATATTAATTAACTCCTTTACTTAAGTAAATTAAACACTGCACCATATCATTTAGGTTCAATATTAACATTATATTATTCCATAATATAACTCCCAACTTAATATAACTAATATTTATTCTTATTAGTTAATTCCTTAACTAACTCATGCTTCACTATCCAAACCTATTCACGGATAGCTTAAGTGCTAGTAATAACCTATATTATAAACATACTAGTTATTAATACACATACACAAGAATATGGTGATTATACATTAAGGATATTTAATGTCACCAACTTACTATGATAAAATAATTCTATAAATTATTTAATATCGATAGAAAACCTTATCCACTTCCTTTACCTCAATTGAATCGTCTCTAAAATAAATAATAAATATATATTAATAATATATTTATAAATCACAAAAACACATATTACATAGTCCATATTATCCTATGTAATATAATACAACATACCTCATATCACATATATATATATACTCTTATTCGAACCCATCTCACAGTTAAAGAATTTTATTTATTAAATCCTTATTTAATAATATCTAAAAATTCGGGTTCTCACAAGAATTATAGACCCGAAAGGATCTCCTGTTTGTTACCATACCAAACCATTTAAGATTATAAAAGTTAATGGGGTAAGCGATATATAGGAATAAAGAAAATAAAATAAGTCATGTTGCTATAATCTATAAATAACATGGACCGTTCATAAAAGGGAAAAGAGAATACGTTCAGGTAATAAAGAATAAGTTCAAAAGTAAACAAATACGTTTATTTCTCAGCTGTGAATTTCAGAAGTTTTATACGTTAGTTCAGTATGTAAATCTATTTTCATGAATTGAGATGTCTTTAATTTATCAACTATGATTTGCATGCAATATCAAACTTGAAGTTATATTGAATTGAGGTTTTTAAGATAGAGATATTTTTCATTGCATAAGCACTTCAAACAATAATGCATGAGAATTTGTAGTGAAAGATGAATTATCCAAAAGCTATGAGAAAATTAAACCAAAAGCAAGGCAATATCAAGAAGTCCAGAAGATGCTGAATGTTAGTATAACTATATATATGATTTTATGTTAGTAACACTAGCAGCTAAGCATCCATTTATATGATCATATGAACTGCTATTTGGTTAAATATAAAATAATAGTTTATGGATTTACTAGATTGGAAAATAATTTTCAACAATGATGGTCGTCCAGCAAGTTGATTATTATTTTCGAAACTTTTAATGGTTGCCACTATTTTAAGACATTCTAAAAGCAGATTTAGGTAATTTTTTTTTACTATATTTGTAATATGGATGAATCTCGAACATTTAAATACAGTAAATATATATAAATTATATTTATATAAATGTGTTCATCTAAAACTCAAACTCTGCGTCCCCCTCTCCCCCACCACCCCCCCCCACCAAAAAAAAAGAAAAAAAGAAAAGAAAAAGTGTGACCACTAAATTTACACCAAGGTAGTAGACTATTAGTAAACAAACTGCAGTATTTTATACCCATTTTTCATTTCTAAGTCTATTTATATTGTATTTTAGTTTTAATTTTTTTTAAGCAGAACGCCATAACAAAATCTTGTTAAAAATCATACCACCTCTGTTCCAATAAAAGGGTCTCTCTTTCTGACTTCATGTGTTAGCTTATCTACCAATTTAATGAACAAAATTTTCTACCTATCCAAAAAAGAACTGAACAAACTGGTTTGGGGGGAAACTTACCCGTATCCATAAATCCAATGATGACATTAACTTGGTTCTTGGTGGACAAACTTGGGATTTCTATGGTTTCTTCGCTTGAAAAACCTATGAAATCCCATGAATGAGTAGTGTGTAATTTTCTCCTTGTATTTGGAAATATGGATACTACTCCTGGCATCTCTATTTCAAAGTCATAGCATTAATTACACACAATTCTATTAAAGAAATAATTGCTCCCAGAGTATCATATAATCCCACAATTACTGCCTTAAACTAGTACAAACAGTCCAACAATGACAATGAATAGAGAGAGAGTTACTAGCCAGTTGAGAAACTTGGTCCTCTGTCAACTTGGTTGCAAAACCTCTGAAAACCATGCCTATAACTATACAAGTGATTTATAGTAATCAGTCAAATATTTGAAAATATACTACACAAATTAGACAATCCCCAAACGAGAAAATAGTAACACCAACAAAATAATTCATAAAAAATCGTTTAAATTTCAAAGTAAAGGCGCCTATAAACAAACAGAGGAGAAGAAGGGATTGAAAAGTAAAGGCTTTGGGTCTGTCAGATAATGTAGCTTTGAGTCTGTCAAAATATAGAATATATGCAGTAATTCACTGTAATTAAACTACCAAGTTTTTTTTTCAAAATGCAAGTATTGTGGTGAATATATATATATATATATATATATATATATATATATGCTACAAAATCCATTGCAATGAAGTCAAAGATGAAAATATAGAAAAATACATCCAAGCAGATATGGGTAAATCAACCAGTAGATATAATCACCTCTTATAGTTATGGTGGTGTAAACTAGAAAAGAGGCTTAAACAAGGCTGCCAATTTTAAAGAATGGCGAGATCATTTTCCAAACCTTCGTCGCTCAAATAAATTTTAAAAATGTGCTTTAAAGCAAAATGTTCTTCCACTACAGTTGGTACTGCGTGTCAAAGGAACCAATCCAGACATTTGGTTAGATGATATGACAGACCCAAAGCTAGTGTTGAATGTTTAGGCGTCATAAACATGCAGTCAGCAACACATACAAGCCAGCAGGCCAACACCTGTTTGATAGCTAAAACTTGAAAGGGACATTTTATCGAACACTTCATGAGCATAAATTTATACATTCTGTTCTTAGTACAGGCTACAGAGTGAGACATTTTATCAAACACTTCATGTGCATTATACACACAAACACTTCATTTTAAAATACTCAAAACCATAAACATGAATTGACCTCTATAAAGATGAAATTCGCCACAAACTGATGATTATTATGATATAAGAAAACTAAAAAAAGTTAATTACAATCTATTAGATATTCTCAATTGAGGTTTTGGTCTTAGTCCAATTCGATAATTCGACAATTCATGAGCTATGAATTCTTATTTTAGTACAATTCATGCCTATATTAAAATTGCCCATAAACATGTTCAAACCCTAGCCTTAATTCGTGAAATGAAGAACAGAAAACCAAAATAATTGACGTACCAATAGTCAGTAGAACGGAGGCGGAGACGCGATTTGGGGTTTTGGCATTGCAGAGAATGAGACTGGGAGTATCGACTGAATGATTTACTTTGCCTCTATACTATTTTAACTTTTAAACTGCTCAATTTTTTTTCTTGATTTAGTTATTATGTCCATGATTGAAACACCTGTGTATGAACCTCTCTAATTGAAACATTCGTACATGAATTTTTGACTAAGGTGGAGAGGAGAAACCTAAATTGGTGTTTGTTTCACTTCTAACTCATTTTCTAGACCAAGTACACAACTCCTAATTAATGTAGGAACTTTGTTTGTTTCTTAAAAAGAGTTTGCTTTTAACTTGTAAAAACAACTAATATTGTAAACTCCTTAAAAAATAATATTATAAATAAAATTATTATTTTAAAATTTAAATTTAAGATTTCATAAATTAGTTAATAATAAACTGAAATATAACTCTTTTGTGGAACAAAAAAGTAATTATTAGTTAATTTAACACATCTTCCACAAAAGAGACTTAATTATTATAATTTTTTATTGCTAATTTATAATATTTTAAAATATGAATCATTAATTGTAACTTAATATTTTAATTAATAAAATATATAATATTATAAATTATTTAAAAAGTATTATTAAGAATAAAATTCTATTTTAAAAAATTAATTACATTACAATTTGAGTTTTATGATATCAAAAATTAAGTAAGAATAAAATCAAACTTAATTATTTCTGCTGAATAGATGAGTAATTTTTTAGCATTTGTGGTCTATTTCACTGAAGAACCTTATCTTTTTTCATTTTTTTTCATGGTCAAAAAGTTTAAATTATTGTAAATTTATTTACTTTGATTAAAAAAATAGTCGATGATAAGTGGATTCTATGACCACTTATTCGGATAGTAACCAACTCATTCTGTTGCTTAAACTCAAGTATCATTGTGCCTTTTATGTGTTTTTGCTTTATTTTGTGATTTTCAGTTTTAGAAACTTTCCAGGGTGCAAATTGAGCTTAAAAGGGCAAAATAACGCTTAAATAGGACAAAGCACTGAAATGGGCTTAAAGCATGAAGATAGCATGGGTGAGGAAGCAATGAAAGTGATGTCACGAGTCTAGAGGCCAAAAAGAGCAAGAATGGCCTTTGAAGCAAAAATGGGAAGGAAGTGCAATCCGGACATCGTTTGGGTGGTTCACGTTCATTTCATGTTCTTGGATTGGAACTTCATTCATATTGTAGAGCATCTTATAAGATTTTCGGAACATCTTGAATCATCCAAATCGGAGTTCGGAGGCGAGAGTTATGCCCCGTATACCAACGGACGTCAAACCTCACGGTTTTGAGTTTTCATGCACAGATGTCACTTGGAGCTCAATATCAGCCTTCATCCATCCATTATTTCTCAATGCTCAAAGAATGAAAGTTGTAGAGCTCTTCAATAGCTTCGATTTGACAGGTGGCAGGCCTCGTAACTCCTCCCGGATCAAACGTTATGGTCATTTTACCAGAGGACTCTGCAGCAGAAAAGCCTTGGCGCGGGCGCACGGCTTTTAGGCCATTTTTGGGCGCGGCCGCGCCAGTCCCCAGCAGTGCCAGACTTGACTTTTCAATTGAACGGGACTTGGCTTTTGATTGGGATATAAGGGGGCTCGTTTGGGGCAAGAAAGAGTATGATATATTGGCCCTAAGCCCTAGTTCCTCTCTTCTCTTCCTTTACATCTTGTTTAGTCTAGATTAGGAGTAGATTAGAGAGTAGATTAGTGCTAGTTTAGTGTTAGTTTGTTAGATTCTAGAGTTTTGTTAGTGTGTGAAGATTGAAGCAAGAGGATTGACATCAAGGGTCCAAGCTTGGAGAAAGATTTGAAATCTCTATCCTTAATATCTCTTTGCTATTACATTGTATATTTAGATGATGTTATTGAATCTTGTGGATAATATACTTGAGTTATTTATGGCTTAAGCTTATTTTTGAGGTTTCAATGGAACTTAATGAGTAGTTTAAATTTGATATTCCTTCCATGATGGTCTTATTTGATTACTATGTGTTTGTCTATTGTGATGTATGCTTTCATTGCTTAATTGAGTCGTGAACAATTACTGTGATAACCCACATGGGATTGAAAGATGAAGTGTGGGTTTAGATCTAATTGTAGTAGCTGGTGATTGTACGTTCACATGGCGTTGGACGTATGATTTGTGCTTAGGATAGACATATACTGAAGCGCCGCTCGTAGTCAATAAAGGACTTGACCTTAAACCCTATTTATTTGTAAACACCATAGACATATAGGGGTTTAGATAATGTGGGTGTTCACGTGCGTTCTATCATCTGTGGATTGCACGTGGTATGGATTAGGTGCATCGAAAGATGGCCTTCTCTTACCTTCGTGTTCTCGGCTAACAACTGTAATGATTAATTTGACCTAATTGGAAGTGTGTCGACTTAGACGATTCATTAGGGGAAATTGAAATCTCTTATCTAAATTATTTGATTCTACCTTAGGATTACTTAGTTTAAGTTTAATTCATTGCCTAGTTAACTTAGTTTAAATTCATTCTCTTTACCGCCCGTTTAAATAAGACCGAGATGATTACGGACTATTGATTTGGCGACCTTTTATCTGTTAATTCTCCGTGGGAACGATCTTTACTTACTCTTTATTACTTGTTGACCGTGTATACTTACACGAATATATTGATCGGTAAAACGACCAACAAGTTTTTGGCGCCGTTGCCGGGGAATTAATTGGATAACTGTTTGCCAACATTAGTTTAAATCAAATTAGTCTTACTTTAAACATTTTTTTTATTTTGCTTAATTCTCTTCAGATATTCTCTTTTCAGGTACAATGGACTCAAATTCCTATCCATGGAACTACACAAGTCAAGAGCAACTAAGGGAAGTAGGGAATGATGGCGTCGACCCAATTGCTTCACTTTCAGCACATTTGGAGGTTCTCTCGAGGAAGTTGGATGCTGTTTCAGCTCAACAGAGTCGAGAGACAACAATGACTTATAACTACGATGCTGGGAGATACACGAGCCATCAGGAGCCTATCAGTTATGGGCAAGAGCAGTATAGGGGTGAGTACTCCTATAATGAGCCTTATCCCAATTATCAGCAGGATTGGGGGTATCATCCAGAGCCTTCATCAGATTATTATCAAGACCAATATTGGGATCCAAATCCTGTTTACGCCACAGAATGCACATTCCATTCTCCAGTTTATGAGCCTCAACACAATTTTGAGGGTGACACAGAAAATGAAAGCTTGGAGGAAGGAAGTGGCATAGAATCACTAAAGGACATCTTGAATGAGCAACAGAAGTCATTCAAGAGTATTCAGAACTGGGCAGAGCATATTAGCAAGGCCTTGATGATAGAGGATGAACAAGGGGTGCAAAACCATACTGTGAGCTATCAAGAACAATATGAGCCAAGTCCAACTTATGCACCAGAACCCCCATATCAATCCCCATGTTTACAAGGAGAACGGTCTCCAATGGAATTCATGTATAGGAGCTTAGAAAGCCAAGAGGAGAGGCTTAGGAGCCAAGAGCAATCAAGCCAGAACTTCCAGAATCAGATGGCCCTAATCCAAAAAACTCCTACCAATGAGCATCAGTACATGGAGCCCGAGGCTAAAACAGAAAAGGAAGGATTGGAAATTATGTGGGGGAATTCTATAGCATCGACAGAGGAGACCTTGATTGAGCAAGAGCAATCGATTGAGGATCTTCAGATTTGGGAAGAGCAGATTAGCACGGCATTAAGGAAAGACGAGGTATTTGAACAAGAGACAACAATGCATGATCCTGTACCTCCAATGACTAAAGTCGTAAGTTATGATCCCCAGACTACGTGGTGCAATGACATGGGTGCAAAAATTAATAGAGAATCCGAAGTGCAATTGCAACTGGACGAGCCGAAGGCAATGGAACAAGAGGAGATAATTGGGGATGTGGAACAGTATGAACCAATAGTGATAATCCCCCAAGAGCCTTCTCCGCCGATGTTTGAGACTCCAGTCAAGTTTGCACATCCTTGCCCCCTTGGTAGCCACATTACAGATACGGATCTCGATGACATGAGAGAGTCCGTGAGCTTCAAACCAAGGTGGTCAGAAGAGAAGAGAATAGAAGAAGAGTCCGTTGTGTGGTCTATACCTCCATGCCCCGATCATTTCACCTACACAACGGAACCCTTGCCTAGCTCCCCAACCTTCAGGACGGGGAATTCTTTTACTTATCCAATGCTAGGAAGTTTAAATCTGCATCCGCTCCTACTGGGAAGCCGCCAAAGTCACACAGCTATTCTGATGGATGGAGGGGTTCTTCAGTATCGTTGGGGAGTTGGGTAGCAGTGGGCAAACACAGTCGAGCTAAAGGACTATAAATCAAGCGCCTGATGGGAGGCACCCCATCATTTCTCTTTCTCCCTCCTTGTTTAATTATCCATTTCCTGCTTTCTATCATACTTCCCTCCCCCTTGTTTAATTCTTATTAGTTTAGTATTTAGTTTAAAATTTTGAATGCTCGTAGATTAGGAGTTCCATGCCTATATTTTTGAACTTAGGCATTAGTGCATATCTTTTTGGGACCATGAAGCTTATGGCACATATTTTGATACACTTGCACATTGTGTATACGCACTTAGAGAATTTTTTGGGAATTTGAATGCATATATCTTTCCATGTTTAATTCTCTTGATGTAAATAGTTAATATACTTTTGTTAGTATAAGAGGGTTTAATAAAGATGTTATGCTTTCTCTCAGGTCAAAGTTGCTGGATAGAATGCAAGCTCAAAGCCAACCTCATTGCGTAGCAAAAATCAACAGCAGAAAAATCTGATGGCCCGCGCGGCAGCGCCAAATCCAAGGCATTACCACGCGCGGCCGCTCCACATGCAGGCTGGACCTATCTTGGGAAAAATCCTGCAGATTTTGGGGGGTACCACTTCATGTCAATTATTAGCAGCCCCCAAGCCTCAGTCCCTATAATCCCAAACCCTCAAGTTCCTTCATACAATCTCCCATCTCTTCCCTCTTATTCAATTCCCCCACTACAAGCCTTAGTTTTGAAAACCTCCTACCTCCTCAATCCAAAGTACCAATTCCCATCCACCTCATCCTCTCAACCTGATCAATTGAGACAGTGAGTGTGGGATCTCTAGCAGAGCAAGATTGATTTGGAATTGGGTTGGTTCGTTGAGAACAGTGCTGAGCGAGGTTTATTTTGCCAAGAGCAGAGAGAGACGGGGAAACTTCTGAGAGGATGCCACTTCATTTCATATAGCATCAGAAGCCGAGTAGGGGAGTTTCTTTTATTTTACCTTTACCTTCAATGAGGACATTGAATAGTTTAAGTTTGGGGGTATTGGCTTTATTTTGCATATAGGGTAGTTGCATTCATATTGCATATTGTGTTTATCTATTTAGTGCATGTAGTTTGTAAATAGTTAAAATTTGTGAAAATTTTAAAATTTTTCTTTTGTTTTTGCATTCTGTGTTAGAGCATACTACATGAATCCAGTTTTCAGTTGGTTAGTTATGTATGTTGCCTATGAAGAAACTGAAATCACTTGATTGTTGAACTGATTTGAGACTTAAGCCTGATTTCATGGTCATATATGTAAATCCTTACCTGTCAGATACTGTGTAACCAGTAAGCACGATAGAGTAAACACCATGATATGCTAAGTTTAAATGTTTACATACTTGTCTTCTGGTGGAAAAACTATGTTTTAATAAAAGAGTTTCAGTTTGCATATAATAATAACTAGACTGTTAAAAGCTTAAGTTTGGGAGAAACAGGGGACATGCATGATTTATGCGGGGAGATGGAGTGTAAGACGCACACCCTTGCAGGAAAAGAAAAAGAAAAAGAAAACAAAAGAAAATGCATTGAAAAAGGAAAAAATAGAATAAACACTACGACTACGTCGAGTTCTGTAGCCTTTGATATTCGAGCAAGTAAGCCCTCGGGGTGTCTCTGCACCCAGCGCCCTAAGGCCGTCTGGTCTGGGAGTCGTTGGTCGAAAGCTCGCTACATGGGTATCATTGAAAAGCCTAAGAGGACTAGGCATTTCATAGTCGATTGTGTACACGGAAAAGTGCGAATATGCCCTCGTGAGTAATAAAAGCTTAATGAAAACCCCCTGTTGACTCTTAACTCTAGTAATGCACGGTCTTAGTTATAACTTATATGATTTACTATTTTTCTTAAGTTAAAGCTTGTTTTTCCCCTAAGAAGCATAGTATGTGATATATTTGTTCAAAGCATGTTTAATGGTTGCCAGGCACACAACGCATAATACATCAGTGCTGACAGTTTTGGATTTGCAGAATATGCCTTATGGTCTTGTTTTGAGTAGCTTATCTATTTCGACTATCTCGTGGTTTTCTGAGGCATTTCTTTGAAAGTTCAATGCTGGCTGGGAACTTGGATTCGCATTCATGATAGCGTAGGTTGCATACATTGTAGATACTGCATTGCATCTTTTGTTTAGTTTTATTTTGGTTACTTGAGGGCAAGCAACGTTTAAGTTTGGGGGTATTTGATAAGTGGATTCTATGACCACTTATTCGGATAGTAACCAACTCATTCTGTTGCTTAAACTCAAGTATCATTGTGCCTTTGATATGTTTTTGCTTTGTTTTGTGATTTTCAGGTTTAGAAACTCTCCGGGTGCAAATTGAGCTTAAAAGGGCAAAAGAACGCTTAAATAGGACAAAGCACTGAAATGGGCTTAAAACATGAAGATAGCATGGGTGAGGAAGCAATGAAGGTGATGTCACGAGTGTAGAGGCCAAAAGGAGTACGAATGGCCTTTGAAGCAAAAATGGGAAGGAAGTGCAATTCGGACATCGTTTGGGTGGTTCACGTTCATTTCATGTTCTTGGATTAGAACTTGGTTCATATTGTAGAGCATCTTATAAGCTTTCGGAACATCTTGAATCATCCAAATCGGAGTTTGGAGGCTAGAGTTATGCCCCGTATACCAACGGACGTTAAACCTCACGGTTTTGAGTTTTCATGCACAGCTGTCACTTGGAGCTCAATTTCAGCCTTCATCCATCCATTATTTCTCAATGCTCAAATAATGAAAGTTGTAGATCTCTTCAATAGCTTCGATTTGACATGTGGCAAGCCTCGTAACTCCTCCCGGATCAAAAGTTATGGCCATTTTACCAGAGGACTCTGCAGCAGAAAAGCCTTGGCGCGGGCGCACGGCTTTTAGGCCATTTTTGGGCGCGGCCGCGCCAGTCCCCAGCAGTGCCAGACTTGACTTTTCAATTGAAAGGGACTTGGCTTTTGATTGGGATATAAGGGGGCTCGTTTGGGGCAAGAAAGAGTATGATATATTGGCCCTAAGCCCTAGTTCCTCTCTTCTCTTCCTTTACATCTTGTTTAGTCTAGATTAGGAGTAGATTAAAGAGTAGATTAGTGCTAGTTTAGTGTTAGTTAGTTAGATTCTAGGGTTTTGTTAGTGTGTGAAGATTGAATCAAGAGGATTGACATCAAGGGTCCAAGCTTGGAGAAAGATTTGAAATCTCTATCCTTAATATCTCTTTGCTATTACATTGTATATTTAGATGATGTTATTGAATCTTGTGGATAATATACTTGAGTTATTTATGGCTTAAGCTTATTTTTGTGGTTTCAATGGAACCTAATGAGTAGTTTAAATTTGATATTCCTTCCATGATGGTCTTATTTGATTACTATGTGTTTGTCTATTGCGATGTATACTTTCATTGCTTAATTGAGTCATGACCAATTACTGTGATAACCCACATGGGATTGAAAGACGAAGTGTGGGTTTAGATCTAATCGTAGTAGCGGGCGATTGTACCTTCACATGGCGTTGGACGTATGATTTGTGCTTAGGATAGACATATACTGAAGCGCCGCTCGTAGTCAATAGAGGACTTGACCTTAAACCCTATTTATTTGTAAACACCATAGACATATAGGGGTTTAGATAATGTGGGTGTTCACGTGCATTCTATCATCTGTGGATTGCACTGTGGTATGGATTAGGTGCATCGAAAGATGGCCTTCTCTTACCTTCGTGTTCTCGGCTAACAACTGTAATGATTAATTTGACCTAATTGGAAGTGTGTCGACTTAGACGAATTATTAGGGGAAATTGGAATCTCTTATCTTCATTATCTGATTCTACCTTAGGATTACTTAGTTTAAGTTTAATTCATTGCCTAGTTAACTTAGTTTAAATTCATTCTCTTTACCGCTCGTTTAAATAAGACCGAGGTGATTACGGACTATTGATTTGGCGACCTTTTATCTATTAATTCTCCGTGGAAACGATCTTTACTTACTCTTTATTACTCGTTGGCCGCGTATACTTGCGCGTAAATTGTGTCATCTAAATCGGACCAACAGTCGATATTGTAAGTTATTTAAAAAGTATTATTAAAAATAAATTTGTTACTGAAAAAAATTAAATGTATCTATATTACAATTTATATTCACCACAATTAATTCTAAAAAAAAATTTAGAACAAAAAAGTTACCAATTTTATCTCTCGCAAAAAATATTTGAACATTAATATATAGTGATCAGTAATAATTCCTTCATTAATAATTTTTTTCCTCACAATTTTTTTTTATAAATTAGCGTCAAATATCCTTCTACCACTACAATTTTGCAAAAGAAAAAAATTAAATTGTGAAAGATATTTCTTTTGCTAATAACTATATTGTCACTACATTTTTTTCATTCACAATTCCTTCGGTAAAAAACTTCTCATGTGAAGCAATGAATTCCTTCACAAAATTTCTTTCACTACATCCATAATTTCTTGTAGTGGTTTGGTCGGGTTTTGGTGAGATTTTCGGTTTCTTGCTCAGCCCTTGTCAAAACGTACATATGTAAAACAACGAGTTACAAGAAAAAATTCATATAAATTATTTTAAAAATTAATTATCTTTTTATTTTTAAAATTATAAGTGGGCGAATATGATCATTAAAAACTATATCCAATTTACTACAAACTCTAATTTTTATTAATTAAAAAATACATCTATATGTGCTCAATTTTAATTTCAAAAATAGGTAAAATACAAATGTGGCCACAATTTGGATATTGAGCCCAAATGTGCCACATGGGTGTTGATTTGCCTATGTGGCACACGTGGCAGCGTTGATGTCAAACTTTAATCAAATTAATTCCTAAGAAGATGTCACTACCTAGATTTGATCCCAAAACCTCAAGTTTGAGGTTTTGGTCAAAAGACCACCAAAGCAACATAAGCTTATATATTAAATTATCCAAAGAATATTTCTATATACTAGATCAATTCATAGCTACTAAATAAAACAAATTGAGATAACAAACAAAGAGGGAGGGGAATTATATTGATAAATATTTTATTTTATTTATAAATTATATATTGTTTACTATAATTTAGCTTTATATATTTATTTTTAGTAATGAGATTATTTTTTATATATTTTTATATTAACAATAATAATAATAATAATAACAATAACAATAGTATTAATAATAATAACAATAATAATAATAATAATAATAATAATAATAACAATAATAGTTATAATAATATTAATAATAACAATAATAGTAAAAATTTTAATAATAATAACAATAATAATAATAATAATAATAATAATAAATAACAATACTAATAAATAATAATAATAATAATTAATATATAATAATAATATTAATAATAAAAACAATAATAATAAATAATAATATTAATAATAATAAATTATAATTATAATTATAATAATATTAATAGTAATAAAATTAATAATAATAATAATAAATAAGTATAATAATAATAATAACAACAACAACAATAATATTAATAAATAATAAATAATATTAATAATATTAATAATAATAACAATAATAATACATAATAATAAAAATAAAAATAATAATTCTAATTCTAATTCTAATAATAATAATAATAATAATAATAATAACCCAAGGGCTCGATATCCAAATTTTTGAAGAGAAATGAGCTCGATTTGCGTTGACCAAAAGAAAGGGCTCAATATATACCCAAAACACCTAAAGTTTAGTGGCCACATTTGTATTTTACCCTTTCAAAAATTATAACTCTGGCCAAAAAACTTAAAACCGGGTATTTATTTTGAGACGGAGGGAGTGAAACATTTGACTGTATAAATTTGCGTCCAAATAAATAATAATTTTAAAATACAAAATAATGCGTTTTGCGGAAAAAAAGAATAGGCTAAAACATGTTTATTGGGTTTATCTTAATTTTAGGCAACAATTTACTAGTTATTGCAAAAAAATGTATAAAATACGCAACGAAAAAAATTGTTGACAATGAATGTGACCCATATTAGGCAACGAAATATAGCATCAAAAAGTTTTTGTTGCCGATGATGAAGAGAAATCTCATCGGCAACAAAAAAAGTAAATAAACGGGGAAGTATTTTTTTTCCGCCAACGATTTGGCAACGAAATTTTGCAATGACCTATGAATTTCGTTACGAAAAATAAAAGTCTTTCACAAAGTACAACGAATGACAAATTTTGTTGCTAAACATGCATTTTTGGCAACAACTTTATAAGTCGTTACCTTAAAAGTCGTTGGCAAATGTCCATTTTTTTGTAGTGAAACGATCGGAATCTGATTCCCACGATGGACAAACTCCGATTTACAAATGTACCTTGCTAGTTTTTCTGTAGAAATGTACATGTAAACAGACCTTAAAACGGTTAACCGAATTTAAGGTAATGAAAAAATGTTGATTGTCGTGTCAGCGTCCCTCCGATGGTTTTCATACCCATGAGGAGACCGACACTTGTATATTCTGTGGTCGAGGATGCTTCGCAGCCCGAAAAATCACCATTCACATGCAGCCTTAAGGCTATAAAGATAAAATTGGAAGTATCAACAAGCTTCAATTCCTATGGCAGCGTAATTGATAAACCAGCTTTCAAAACAGCATCTTCAATTCAATCAAAAGAAAGCTTTTGTAAATCAAATTTAATGCTTTTGCAAATCAAATTAAAGACTGATTTTTAAACCAAATCAAACCCTTCGTATATAGGTTCAACGAGGCAAAGCACTACTTTCAATCAATCAAATCAATAGGCCCAATTTTCAAACAGCATTCACTCATGCATTCCAGTTTTTAAAGGGAAATATTGAAAAGATGTGGTACCGTGTTGACACGGGAGTCGTGGGGTGCCTAACACCTTCCCCACAGTTAACCAAGCCCCCGAGCTCAAAACTTTATTTTCAAAGATCAAGTTTCGATAGTGTCTAGCAATTTGGGCCTCTTTCAAACAAAACTCGGTTGAGTTGGTACAACCATTTTAAATCTACCAACTGGCGACTCTGTAAAATGTTCAAATCGTCGACATGATAATGTTGGACTTTCTCCTAAAATATCCTTCAAAACCTTTTTCCTAAATAAAAAGAGTGAGGGTAGAGAGAACTTAGGAAAAGAGATTAAAAGATCCAGGTTGTGACCCGACCCGCGGATTTTTTAAACCAACGTCGACAGGTGGCGAGTCCGCTAGGGACAGTAGAGGGCTTAGGCTGCTTTCAAATCTTTTCAAATATTTCTCTTTCAAAACTATTGAATGCGTGAAATTCTGGGTCTCCACAGTCAATGAATGAGTGAATGCTGCGTCTTTATTGAATGTATGAATGATGCATCTTTACATTGAATGAATGTGAATGAATGCTTTCCTGCTTTTTAGTGCTTCACACCCATATTTAGTGCTTCGCACCCATGTCATCATATGCACAACGGTGAGGCACGATGTATTTGAATGTATGTTGTGTGTCCCTCTCACAAGAAGAAAAACCCGGTCGGTGATAAGTAATGTCTCTGGGGATGACTAAGTCTCTAAGGCTCATGAAAATGCACCACCCAGATTCGCTCCAATTGAACGATTGGATTAATTTTCCCTCTAGTAGATTGCGATGATCTGGGAGCCTTCATGCCAAAAAAAAAGTCGCGAGAGTAACCTAGGATAGGTCATCCTCTGATTAACCAAATCTGAAAGGAAGCTTCTTTATGCCTTCCTCTTTCAATTCCATGTTAAGTCTCCAATTACCGAGGAGCACAATGTAAATATCATAATGAAAGATTTACTTTCCCTGTCAAAATACCATGTCATCCTGCCATCAAAATAACTAACCTCGGTTTTGTAGGATAAAATCTAAAAAACACATCATGCATCCTGTTCTTACCTACATCAGAGAATTAACATGCCTACATTTTGCTGTAGATAAAAATTGGTCCTATTACTAGGTCTAAATCCAAAGCACCCAGTCCATCCACGGACATGGCTTCTAGTGCTCAACCAGAATCCACCCCGGTATCCAAGGAAGAGTTCGAAGGACTGAAAAATCATAAAGCCGAGTTAGCTGGTTTCCTATGAGAATAAAGCAAGGCTCTTAAAGGAAAACAATCTCAAGCTCACACAGAACAGGGAGCATCTGGTGGTAGTGCTGGCGGTTAAGAGACTGAAAAGGCCGAAACTCAGATTCCTGGACTACAAAACCAGGACACAACCAACAAAACCCCTGAAATCACCCCCGTCAGCAAAGAACAGGAAGTTGGTGATATTATGAAGAAAGTACAACAAATGGAGGAAGCTCTCCGATCAATCAAAGGGATTGGGGCATTCGGTAGTGTCAATTACTCCGACCTCTGTATATTCCCCGGGGCTCGTTATCCCGAAAAATGTAAAACTCCTGACTTCGAGAAGTATGATGGAATGGGAGATCCTTACACACACTTAAAAGTGTTCATCGGAGAACTCGGATCCTATGCAGAGGACGAGAAGCTTCGAATACAGTTATTCCAGAAGAGTCTAACCAGAGAGGCGAGAGCATGGTATGCCCGTCTGGATAACTCCAAAATCCACAGTTGGGAAGAACTGGCCCACGTCTTCCTCGGTTAATATAGCTTCCAATCTCAGCTGGCTCCAGACAGATACCAAATTACCAAGATCAGGAAGAATAACACTGAATCATTCAAAAAATATGCCCAGCGATGGAGACGGGTCACAGCATAAGTCACCCCAGCCATGACTGAATCTGAAATAGTCACGACCTTCATCGACATCCAAGAAGCGCCTTATTATGAGAGGGTCATAGTAGGCATATGAAAACCATTCTCTGAAATGTTCAAACATGGTGAAATGGTCGAATTGGGGCTCAAATTCGGGAAGATAAAAGATCTAACCGCCCTCGAAGCTGTCGCTGAGTATATCCAGTCCGAAAATTATGGGAGTAATCCCCGGAGGGTGCATAAAAAGAAAGACGAAGAAGTCTCCTTAGTGTTACAAGGACAAAATCCAAGGGGCGAGTCAAACAGTATGCCCATTCAAAGGAGGAATTATACCCCTTTTCAAAATCCAGCACAGCCTTCAAACCTTCCACTCCAGAAAAATATGGAGGTTAGGTGTTGAATAACTTTCACCCCTCTAGGGGATTCACTCGAGAAAGTATTCAAACTTCTGACATCCCTGAAGAAGATTGTCCAACTCCTTCCAACAACCAACACTAATGGTCGGAATTTCGACCCAATCAAGAAGTGTGCTTATCACTCTGGATCTCTAGGCCATGACACCCAAGACTGTTGGTCTCTCAAGCATAAAATACAAGACTTGATTGACAACGGAGAGATTGTTGTCACAAATCTTGAGCAACCCCATGTGCAGGACAATCCTCTGCCACAACATAAAGAGGAGAATGTGAACATGATCAGCACCACAAATGGAGAAGGATCCAATTACCTCCGTTATGTGGGAGAATTAATTCAATCCAACAACGCCAGCTCAGATAGTTGGGAAGTTTTTGAAAGGAGGTTCTTGATAGAGCAGGAGATCAAGTCTATCAAGGAGCAAATCGAGCAGTTAGCAGAACTGGTCGTTTACCAACATCAGCTCACCAAGAAGATGGTGAAACAAATCAACTAGTCCATTGTAGATCATCCTCCCACACCGGAGATCACTTTCCTGAGAAATCAGTACCAATCTAATGAGAATGATCTTTGGGCCAACAGGATGGCCGAAGAAGATAATCTCCGAGCAGATGGGAAATTCCTATTCTAGAAGAACTTCACCAACCTAAATTAATCAATGGAAGAAATTCTCCAAATGCTAATCAACGAGGGAATGGTTGCAAACTTGTTACCTCCATTGAACCCTCGAGCCAGAAAATTCAAACATGACCAAATATGTCAATACCATTCCAATTCACCCGGCCATGATACCGAGGATTGCTGGGCACTTTGTAACTTGGTTCAAGACATGATCAAAAATGGGTACTTGATAAGGGGAAATTAAATCCTCGATCTCCCAGACAATGACACTCTCTCGATCCCCACTGTATGGAACCAAAACACAGTGGCTGTCATATCCTGCGATAGGGAGTCGACTCTTCAAACCCTTAGTACTTCCCGAGAAAGGGGTTCAAGAACTACCAGATCCTGTGAAGGTGGCAGCTCCTCAGCCTCTAATCTTGCCCTTCAGACCTCAGTATCCAATCATCAGTCTAAAGAAAGTCCCATGGAACTACGAGAACAGTGAAGGCTCCACTTCAAACAACATTACCGTTGTGCCGAAGGACAATCCATTATACTTACCTCAGAGGAAAATCAAACCAGTCATCAAAGCAAAGGAGAAGGTGGCTGAAGAGAAAATCAAAGAGTTCCTCAAACAGATGGGACATCATGAAATCAAAATAGTGCAAAGGTTGGAGGACGCACCTAAACAAGTGTCCATCCTCGACTTGGTCCTATCCTAAGAGGATCATAGTAACATTCTAGTAAAAGTACTAGAAGAAGCTCATTTGCCACATACAGTGGATACCGAGAAATTCCTTCACGTGATAGAGCACTTCTTCAACAGCAATGTGATATCTTTCACTAACGATGATATCCCGACAGAAGGAACGGGCCACCACAAGTCCCTACATATAGCTGTAATGTCCTCCGGATATGTGATCGGAGGTGTGCTCATCGATGGAGGATCATCCCTCAATATTTGTCCATACGATACTTTAGAAAGGATGAAGATCAATCCGAATCGGATCAAAACCAGTCATATGGTCATCCGGGCCTTCGATGGATCTCGCCGACATGTGATGGGGGAAATAAAGCTACCTCTAGAGATTGGCCCACACACTTTCTACGTATCTTTCCAGGTGCTCAACATCGCCAGCGGATATAACTTATTACTGGGCAGACCCTGGATCCACATGGCAGGGGCAGTGCCATCCGCCCTCTATCAATAACTTAAGTACATTATCAACGGCAGCCTCATCATAGTGAATGCCAAACCAGAGTACTCTACCAACATATATGGGGACATGCCAGTGATCAGCCTGGATGCGAGGATTGAACCTGCCAGTTTTCAAGCTCTAGAGGTGAGTGATACTCAGTATCTACCTATTGGGGCACCAGCCCTAAAGCCTAAAGTCTCCACCAAAGTAATACAGTGGGGCGAGAAATGGTATCTTCGGGCTTCCAACCTAGAGAAGGGTTGGGAAAGGATAAGAAAGGTATCAAGATGCCAGGCCAAACCCCAAGTCAGACTGGGAGAGCAGGATTGGGATATTCATCCGGGTCAAGCCGCCGGAACCCACATAAACATCCCAAGGCTCATGCCTCCACAATTCTGCTGCCAAACCTCATAAATGCCGGATGGGTAAAACGTACGAGGAAAATCCCGACTGCAGTGTCAGCCATGCTATTTCCTCAAATCATACCTGTCCATGAAAGAAAAGCCCTCAAGCATAAAGCAGACAATGAAAAGGGAAAATAAAAGATCCTGTACGAAGGACGAGACCCATTCGCTAACATGAGGGTCATTATCAACTACGAGGGCATGAATGACGAACTCCTAGACAACGACGACGAGGATAAAGTTCAAACTCCTCGCATCAAGAAGGGAAAAGGGAGCAGTTCAAAGAAGAGCCTTATCCCTATTATAAAGGATGTCTCAGTCATCATCCAAGATGAGGTAGACGAGCATAATTCCTCGATTCTCCCAGTTCATGAGGATCTGACCTTGGACAACTAGAGCAATGTCCCTTGCCTCGGTTAAAAAGGGTAAAAAAGAAGAGAGTACATCTGCCCTTTAATCATGCTTTCATTTACTGCTTATTTTTGCTTGCACAACTATAGTAGTAACTTTTGTCATGCTTTGCAAATGCCATGTATGTTTAAGCAGTTGTATATATTAATGAAAGCATTTTTGTTTTCAGTACCCAAGCATTGGATGTGTGTCTCTGCTGATGAGATGCCAACCAGTCAAAATGACTACGACTTTGATGTAAAACTGAACTTCGACTTGATGGATATTGATCAAGAGGAGAAAGATAACTATGAGGTGCCCGAGGAGATCAAAGAATGGTTCAAAGACAAACCCAAACCAAACCTCGACAAAACCACCACCATCAACATAGGAACCTCTGAAAACATCAAAGATATCCAACTAGGTTCAGACCTCACACCCAATCAAAAAGCCGAACCTGATCAAACTCCTAAAACAGTACCAGGATTTATTTGCATGGTCACATGAAGACATGATTGGCTTATCCACTGATATTGTCATCCATCGAATGCCCATCAAAGAAGGGTTCAAACCAGTCAAACAAAAGCTCAGGCGATTGAAACCTGAGTGGAGTCTGAAAGTCAAAGAAGAAATTGTTAAACAATTCAAAGCCGGAATCATCATGGTATCAACAAACCCAGAATAACTGTCAAACATAGTTCCCGTGCCTAAGCCTAGAGGGAAGGTAAGAGTCTGAGTGGATTACCGGGATTTGAACAAAGCCTGCCTCAAGGATAATTTCCCGGTACCGTTCATCCACATCCTGATCTACAATACTGCGCAGTATGACATGTATTCCTTCGTGGATTGGTTTGCTGGTTATCATCAAATCATGGTTGCTGAAGAGGACCGGGAGAAAATAGCTTTTATCACTCCCTGGAGAACCTTCTGCTATAGATGACTATCCTTTGGCCTTATCAATGCTAGAGCTACATATCAGCGAGCCATGATGGCCCTCTTTCATGACATGATGCACAAAGAAATTAAAGTTTATGTGGATGACATCATCATCAAATCCCGGAGGGAGGATGATCACATCGACCATCTCAAGAAGCTTTTTAACAAGTTACGTAAGTACAACCTCAAGCTCAATCCCGCCAAATGCGCTTTTGGGGTCAAAGCAGGCAAGCTGCTAGGATTCCTGGTAAGCAATCGGGGCATCGAGCTCGACCCTGCCAAAATCAAAGCCATTACTAAAATGCACGTACCTCGTACAGAGAAGGAGATACGGGGATTTCTAGGAAGGATTAACTTCATCAGCCGTTTCATTTCACAGCTCACAGCAACCTGTGAACCCATCTTTAAGCTGTTAAGGAAGAATTCCTCCACCAAATAGAATGAGGATTGTCAACAAGCCTTCTTTGCCATCAAGAAGCAGCTGACTGAAGCACTTATTTTGGTACCCCCAAGGGATAGAGTTCCCTTGTTCATGTACCTGTCCGTCAATAACAACGCAATGGGTTGCATGTTAGGACAAAAGGATGATAGTAGTAAAGAAAGAGCTATCTACTACATCAGCAAAAGATTCAATAGTGGTGAACAGAAGTACACCCTGATCGAAAAGATATGTTGTGCATTAGCATGGGCCGCCATGAGGTTGCAACACTGTTTACATGGGCATACGACCTACCTCATATCCCGCATGGATCCACTCAAGTACGTATTCAACAAACCAATGCTGAATTGCCAACTATCCAAATGGCAGTTGTTCCTACAGCAGTTTAACATTGTCTACGTGACTCAGAAGTCAATCAAGGGTCAAGGCATTGCAGATCAATTAGCTGAAGCACCTTCAGGAGGTTTCGAGCCCCTGGAGACATATTTCCCAGATGATGGGATCATGACAATTCAATAACTCTAATCTGAGAATACAGTCCAACCATGGAAAATGTATTTCAACGGAGCGGTAAACATGGAAGGTGCCAGAGCTTAGGCAGTCCTTATCTGTGGTGCAGGAAAGCAGTATCCTGTGGCTACCAAACTTCAATTTGGCAACACCAACAACATTGCCGAGTATAAAGGATGTATAATAGGGTTGAAATTAGCCCAATCCATGTCTATCAAGCACTTACTCGTCTTCAGAGATTCTGAGCTGGTCATCAGACAAACCATCGGTGCGTATCTCACCAAAGAACTGCATTTACTGCCCTATCATTGGTATGTCCTCAAAATATCCCGGGAATTCGAAGACATAACCTTTGTTTATATTCCTCGGGGTCGGAATGACTTCGATGATGCATTGACAACGTTGGCTTCATTAATCCGCATATCCGATAAGAGTGGATTTCCTAACATCAAGTTCACAGTTCATAAAGCCCCGACATATGGGAGTTACATTGGAGAAGTATAAGATGAAATACCTCCTGTCAAGCAGCCTTGGTATCAAGACATCAAGGAATATCTTCGTGATGGATCCACACCGGCTGGGGCAAGTCAATCAGAGCGAAAGAGGATTCACAAAATGGCAATGAAGTTCTATTTGAGCAGAGATGCACTGTACAAATGGGATGCTCGAATAGGCCTGTTAAGATGCCTCGACAAAGAGCAACCCAAATACTTATGGATGAAATACACGGTGGAGTCTGTGGTCCACACATGAGCGGTCATCTGCTGGCCAAGAAAATATTAAGAACTGGACATTATTGGATCTCTCTTAAGGCTGACTGCGACGATCGCGTTAAGAGATGTTTTCAATGTCAAATACATGGAAATGCCATCCACGCTCCTCCGAATGAGCTGCACAACATGAGTTCACCATGGCCTTTCTCTATATGGGGAATAGATGTGATAGGTCTAGTGGAACCAAAAGCCAGCAATGGTCATCGATTCATCTTCACCATGATCGATTACTTCACCAAATGGGTTGAAGCAGCCTCCTTTCCCAAAGTCACAAAAGAGGTCATCATTAGTTTCATCAGAAATAATGTCGTCTGTCTATATGGACAACCGTAGGTGATCGTATCAGACAACGCCAAGAACCTAAACAAACAAATGATGAAAGAATTGTGCAGTAAGTTTCACATCAAGCATCTCAACTCCGTCATCTATCGGCCCAAGATGAACGGCGCTGTCGAAGCGGCCAATAAAAACATCAAGAAAATCATGCAGAAAATGTCCGCTAATCACAAGGAATGGCCTGGCCTGCTTCCTTTCACCCTGTTAGCGTACAGGACGTCAATACGCACCCCTACTGGGGCTACCCCTTATTCATTTGTCTATGGCATGGAGGCAGTCCTTCCCGTAGAGGTAGAGATGGAATCCTTGTGAGTTATGATCGATACTCAGATAGACGAGGATCAGTGGTTGCAAGACCGGTATCATCAACTGTCTCTGATAGATAAAAAGAGGGCTACAGCCATTTTCCACAGACAGTTATACCAGCAAAGGATCGCCCGATCCTACAAAAAGGTCCGAAACCGACAATTCAAAAAAAACAATTTGGTGCTAAAAAAAGTCCTGGCCAATCAGAATGAAGCCAAAGGAAAATTCGCCCCTAACTGGGAAGGCCCTTTCATTATCAAGGAGGTGTTGACAGGGGGAGTTACCAGACTACAAGAAATGGATGGGAACAAATTTCCCCAACTCATTAATTTAGACGCCATCAAAAGATACTACGTCTGAGACACATGCATACCCGCATCCGGGTCCTACAAGTCAAATCAGGTTCGATTTTTCACTAGACAGTCAGAACTACGAATGACCTGATCATCCTCAACCCGAGAGTACGTAGGCAGCCATTTCTGGTGCGGTCAAACTAAGAAAAATCCAAAAATACAAAAACCAAACTATATCGGCGAAGCCGGAACTACGAATGACCTGATCTCCCTACACCCGGGAGTATGTAGGCTGCGTGTTCTGGTGCGGTCAAACAAAATAAAAAGCTCAAAAACTCATCAAACCAAACTCAAAACCCAAGATAAATACTTTTTAAACCTCTTTCCAACCAAACAGCCTGAACTACAAATGACCTGATCTCCCTCAATTCGGGAGTACGTAGGCAGCCATTTATGGTGCGGTTTGACCTTCAAAAAAAAATAAAAACCCCAATAAAATACCAGTTCCAAGACACTGAAGACAAATAAAAGCTAAATTCTATCAAGCTATCCTAGTCAACAGGCCCATCTGAGATACTCTCTGACATCTCAACTATCAGTCCATCAAGAAGAAGCTCAAGATACATCTACAATTACGAGTCATGAAAGAAGTTGTAATCACTCAGCAATGACAGTACATATCCAATCAGGGAAGTGAATCAAAACTATATTTCTCTGATATATAACACTATTTAATATATACATAATGCCATGTACATGACAAAAATGACTGATCTAGTCTGTGCAGGAAAAATAAAGCTAGTCTATGGACCCAAGGACAAGCGGGCCAGCAATGCTAGCATGGCATCTCTCTCTGAAGATGGGGGAGCAGCTGTAAGTGCAATCCACTTAGCCTTCATATGGCCCAGTACCTCCACGGTCACCTGCAAGGTGGCACTGTGGTCATCCGTATACGCACTCATCTCAGTGACCAAACCATGAGTGTAAGATCGAAGAACAGTACTATCAGCAATGTGGAAATCACGGGAAGCTATAGCCTCATCCCTTTTTGAAAAAGCTGCATCTCGAGCAATCAAAGTCTCCTCGATCTCAATATATGCTGCGTCTCTAGCCGAACGGATCTCATCTCGCTTTACAACAGCTGCATCTCTGGAAGATCGGAGCTCCTCCTGCTCAATTAATCTAGCATCCAAAGCGGCCCTGAGCCCATCTCTCTCTGCCAAAGCTAAATCTATGTCAGAAAAGGTGGCCAACATCTGCGCTCTAGCTGAATCTCGCTCAAAGGTCATCCTAAATAGTGAGTCTGCTAAATTCGGACCCATATCTGCAGGAATAACCGACGGGTCACTCACTAGAGTCATTATCAAACCCGTAAGAAGCTCATCCTCGGTAGGAGAATCTGGATCCTCTACGGGCTCCTCCTCGTCAGATTCCATAATCGGAGATAAATGAGGCTCTGCTGCTGCAACTGCTGTCTTTGCCTCCAACCATGCAGAATACTCAGGAGAATGGCCCGGATGGCCACCAGAGAAATTAGCCCTCTCTCGATGAGTCCAACACTCATATACTCTAACCAAGTCCGTGGATGACATAGACGAAGCAGACGTCCTCTGATCAACAAACCCCTCAAAATGGTGCAGACTCTAAAATTGATCAAATTGCTCCATAACTGCCAGAGGATGATAGGTAGTCACTCCGCTCAATCCCGCTAGGGGCAAATAATCTAGGCTAGAAGCATGGGTGATAAAGCTATATGGGGAAGTTAGCCCTGAGCATGGCAAGATTGAGGACGGATGCTCAATGTCCGACAGAAAGGCCAACCATGACTCTGCATCAATGCACTCCGCAAGCTGAAAGGAGTAAACTATGGATGTCTCGTGAGTAAAGCAAAAACCCCGAGGCCTGAATAATCCAATCAGTCGTTTATAAGACATCAGCCATATATACAGCAAGACCGAGCTGCCCCTAAAAAACCCCTCTGGATGGGTACTACAATGTGTGGCAGATCTAAATGTCTCAGCCAATATCATCGGGACGATGGTGCTACCTTGTCTAAGGGCCCGAACCACAACTACTAATCCCACGTCGAAATGATCCAAGCGAAGCGGCATATAGACGTATGCCACAATACACATCAGCAGAATGTCTACTCTGGCCAGATGCCATGCCTCTGCTGAAATAATAAAATCTCCAACATGGCGATCATAGCTGTCGAGCTTGCCTAATCAATCGATCAGGAAATCAATCGAGATCACGTGTCCAGATACAATCTCGTCCCTGATCAAGCTCTGACGGAGACCGGACATACGGGTAAACGGTCTCCTCATATCACTAATAGCCATATGAGCACACGACAGATCCAGAGCCAACACAGTAAATCGCTCGTACTCCTCGAGAGTCAGCGTCAACTTATGCCGCCTGAAGCGGAACACCTGTCTCTCAGGTATCCATAAGGGTAAAATGCCATCAACAAATCCAGACGGCACCCGAAAATCTACGAGGGCCAACAAATTCCCCAGCATGTGGTCCACTGTCCCTCTAACTGGGTAGGGCAGGTTCTTATACCACGACCTCAATGATGTGGCCACCTCAGACGGTGGTGAATGCTCAATACGGCTGACCGTAGATGACATCATCTGTAGCACCGTACCACAAGACCATCCAGAGGTTAAATCAAGTCGCAGCTGTCTGAATGCATACGCATAACATAATATATGCATGATGACAAATATCAATATGATGCAATAGATAGAAAAGATCATGAATAGCTATAATAAACTATCTACTGTAGGACATCATCCCTGTCTAATAATACAAAGCAGAAAGGAAAATACAAGGAAATGGGGCACCACCACCTAACTAATATAGTGGTCTATCAAAATGATGGCACAATAGCCAAATAGCTAAAACAGTGGCTGACCAAAAATATAGCTCCAATAGCTATCAAAGGAATTCAAAGACATAAGTGTCAAAGAGATCGACCTGCTCCATCTCCTTAGTGGATACAAAATCGCTGCTATCAGGCATATCTGGGCAGTATAAGGGAGAATCTGCCCCTGCATAGAATCTACTAAATGGACCGAAAGAGGGACCCGCTCCTGAGATAGATGGGTAAAAAGAAGATGCCTCTGACGAATTTCGGCCAAGGTGCCTGATAAAGAAACAGGCCTGCTCCAACTCCCTAGTCAGATCTACTATCTGGTCTGCATGAGTGCCTCTCTAAGGCAAGTTATCCAGTCCGTCATCATCACGGACCCTAGCACCATGTCTGCCATGAACTAGGTGGCACGAGTCTGAGCTCCAATAGTGCGAGGACTCCACCAACTGCTAAATGCCTCCTGGCTATAAGGGCCCTCTGATAAGGCAAAGCCATCTATGCCCTCCATAGGGATATCTGTCAATGTCATGGTCAATGGCTAATGATGCCTAGCTGGAGGAGTAATGAGAATACGGATCTCCCTTGTAACGTTTCTAATGGCACGCACTCCAAAATAGAGCTCCCAGCCTCCCACCGTCAACAAAGGGACTCTGCGGGTCGACAAAACAAACTCCTGACCTGTAGGGACGCCTCCCTCAAATCCGACGATAAAAAACTCTGAGGTATACGGCGTCCAGGTAATCGAACCCACCGTCAAATGCTCCAACTATAGACGGGATGAGTGAATCCCTCAGCAACAGGGACCTCCATCAAAGTGGAGTGATGCCATCTCCATCCCCGAGGATAGGTCTCCAGACCTAGGGCAGAAGCGAGCCGTAGGCAAAGTAGCCTCTTAAATGCCCAAAGCTGATCATGCAATCCTCAGTGACCAAGACTGACAAAAAATGAATGCTGAAATCAAAAAGGTACAGAAAGATGTACTCACCAGCAGAAATGGGTAGAATCCTAACCAAGCCTCCGTCACACCCTCCGAAAGCATGTGCATGCCACGGAGAAAATAGGCAAAGGTATAGGAGCCCTAATCATAGTCACTGAGGCACTCTACATGTCGAGTGGCGCTAATCAAGGCGAAGGACACAGTAGAAGAGTTGTCCGCCACAAAACAACCCCTGATGATCGACAAAAATAATCACCTCAGAATGCAATCTCTAGCCCTCTGATCATCAGGCGGGGGCTCTTGTAAAGTCCCATCATGGGCATCTATACTCAAGGGACCATATCGGATCGTCTGACCCTTAAACGCCGTCGTAGGGACTCCCAGCAGGGACCGAACGATAGTGGGCATAATGTCAGCCACGACAAGCACTGGCTCGCCCTCAACCTCAATGCCAGTGATAAATCTCTAATCCATAGGAGTCATCATCACCTCATAATCTAGAAGATGAAGGGACTGAGTTTGGTGGAACCAACGCTCAGATTAAGGCCTCATATACCCCCAGGGGCAACGGCGGGGAAGGATCTAGAAAAAGGCCTGTAAACCCCAGCCATCTATGATATCCCTGTAATCCTTGTGCAGAGTGTGATACAAGGAATGCAAGCTAAACCAGTTCCCTCAAGGTTACGTAAAGCCAGGAACCTGCATCAAAAAATTAACCCATGTCGAAAACCTGAGCCCCGAGAATGGCAAAAAGGAAGAAAAGAATCCAGAGAGAAGAAAAACTTCAAGTCACCTCGTTAGCATAAAGATATCTCAAAGGATGGCGACTCAAGTCTCCCAACAACTCCTGCGTCTGCACAACAATGCCAGGGACCTTCGTACGGGGAGCCTGAGCTGGAACAGGAGCAATAAAAGGAGCCTCCTCATCGTCAATATCAAATGGATGTTCGTCCTGTGCTGGACGAATCACCGCCTCTACCAATCTATGAGGCATCCGAGCCGGACGAGGCTGAGGAACATTCAAAGCCCTCATCCGTCTGATACATGTGGACATCTTGCTGGAACTGTCGGGTCTATCGCGAACCATCGCATACACCAACACTCCAAATCACCTCAGAAAGGGTGTGGTAAGCCTAAAACATGTGGTTTATTATTTTTAATCACTCCAGTATATATCTCTAGGTCCTAAGACATGCACGAGTCGGTCAAAAATACCCATTAAAGTCAAAAGTCAACCTCATATGGTAGCCAAATTACCATGGATATTTTTAGTTGAAAATTTAGGCGCACTAGGTCTCAAAAAGGATGACTAAACTGATCAAAAAGTGGAAAATAGTACTGTCTCTAAACCTGAATTTTCTTACATCAAAACGTGCATTATAGTAAGATATGCATGCATATGTAGTCAGAAAATTTTTAGTGGGTCATATAGGCATACATTTTTCATACATTGCGTTTGAAAGGCCCCTAAGTGGTTCGCATGCTTTTAATGGTCAAAACTTGCAAAAAAAAGGACGTAAAATGTTACCTGTGCTGTGCTGATAGCGTAGGAACTGACGGATTCAGAAAATAGCTGCCCGAACTCCGTAGTTCTGAAAAAGAAGATCGAAAATCCATTCGAAACTCAAATGGGAAACTTGAAAAATGAAAATCCCGTAGGTCAATTTAAAGCCCAGGTGGCCGCACCTCCACCTGCGGCTGTCACACCTCCACTTGTGGCACCCCAGAGTGGGTCCCACTCCCCCGAGCTCAGTCCAATTTGTGTCAAAACAGAGTTCTTATGCGCTGCCAAGTCAAATCTGAAGAAAAATCGCTACGCGATTGAGTAGTTTGTCCTGAAAATATGCGTTTAAGCAGCGGGAATTGGACAGAAAGGGAAACCCCATGGAGACCTTTGATATTCATCCCGGAGCCGTGTCCGGGGATCAACAAAGCAAACTACGGAAAAACTGCGCCAAAACTGCGCAAAACTGTAGAAAACAGCCACTTTCAAAATTCGGGTACAGACCAAAGTTAATCTCAGCCGTTGGCTCAGCCCCAGCAAAGTTCGGGTACAGACCAAAGCCAGTCTCAGCCGTTGGCTCAGCCCCAATGAATTTTGGGTACAGACCGAGTCCAGTTCAGTCGTTGGCTCAGCCCTAGCGAAGTTTGGGTACAGACCAAAGCCACTCTCAGCCATTGGCTCAGCCCCATCAAAGTTCGGGTATAGACCAAAGCCAGT
The DNA here is from genome assembly GCA_020205555.1 of Panax stipuleanatus. Lineage (NCBI taxonomy): Eukaryota > Viridiplantae > Streptophyta > Magnoliopsida > Apiales > Araliaceae > Panax > Panax stipuleanatus. The sequence continues at coordinate 12,870,856 of CM035118.1, read as the reverse complement.
ACCAGCCGTTGGCTCAACCCCAGCGAAGTTCGGGTATAGACTGAGTCCAGTTCAGCCGTTGGCTCAGCCCCAGCGAAGTTCGGGTACAGACCGAGTCCAATTCAGCCATTGGCTCAGACCCAACGACGTTTGGGTACAGACCGAAGCCAGTTCAGCCATTGGCTCAGCCCCAGTGAAGTTCGGGTACAGACCAAAGCCAGTCTCAGCCGTTGGCTCAGTCCTAGAGAAGTTCGGGTGCAGACCAAAGCCAGTCTCAGCTATTGGCTCAGTCCCAGCGAAGTTCGGGTACAGACTAAAGCTTAATTCAGCCATTGGCTTAGCCCCAGTGAATTTCGGGTATAGACCAAAGCCAGTCTCAGCTGTTGGCTCAGCCCCAGCAAACTTTGGGTACAGACCGAAGCCAGTCTCAGCCGTTGGTTCCATTCCAGCAAAGTTCGGGTGCAGACCGATGTAAAGTTCAACCGTTAGTTCCATTCCAGCGAAGTTCGGGTATAGACCGAAGTCAAGAACAGCCGTTGGCATAACACCAGCGAAGCGTCGGGTACTAACCGATGACAGTTCAGCCATTGGCACAACCCCAACGAAGCGTCGGGTAATGATCAATACAATTTAACCGATTACTCAGTCCTAACAAAGCATCGAAAGATCCCAGTAAGGTGACTCGATACCTGAGGGATAATCCCGTCAGAGGAGCCTTCAAAAACACAAACGACATCAGCCAAGAGGAAATCTGCCCCCTGATAATGCTGATATATGCGGGAAACCATGAGATTCAAACCATGGGAGCATAATAGCATCCTCATCAGAGTTAAACAGGCTACCGTGAATAACGTCATCCCCAGCAGAAAATGTCAAGAATAGTTCGCGATAACCTATCAATAATATCCAGGGCTGTCCATGACAACGTTATCCCTAGCAGATAGATGACGTAAGCAATCGAGAGCAGCCCTGTTCCACTCAAAGACACCCAACCTTCATAATGTCTCTGGCATGTGTCTTATTTCCAGTGTCTACTAATCTTTATCCTGTCCATTCCACTACATTGCATGGACATAATAAAGAGGGGCATCTGTAGACACTCAAAGTTTTCTTTGCCCCAATACTAACAATGTAGGAGGGCAAAGCCGTCAATTGAATCAACCCCGGTACCGATACCGGGCTTCCAATCCAAATTCGGCCACCAATGCCGGTCAAACAGTTAAATCCGATCCCCAATATCGATAAACCCAAATTCGATCACCAATATCGGTATTCTATCCAACTCTGATCGTCAATCGGACCGTTAATCCATCTCTGATCATCAATTGGACAGTTAATCCATCTCCGATCATCAATCGGACCCTCAATCTAGCTCCGATCATCAATCGGACTGTCGATCCAGCTCTGATCGTCAATCGGACCCTCAATCCATCTCTGATCTCCAATCGGACCGTCAATCCAGCTCTGATCTCCAATCAGACCGTCTATCAGCTCCGATCTCTAATCGGACTATCTATCCAGCTCTGATCTCCAATCAGACAGTTAATCCATCTCCGATTGTCAATCGGATCGTCAATCCAACTTCAATCATCAATCGGACCGTCAATCCATCTCCGATCTCTAATTGGACCATCTATCCAGCTCCGATCTCCAATCGGACCGTCTATGCAGCTCCGATCTCTAATCGGACCGTCTATCCAGCTCCGATCTCCAATCGAACCGTTTATCCAGCTTCGATCTCTAATCGAACCGTCTATCCAGCTCCGATCTCCAACCGGACCGTCTATTTAGCTTCGATCTCCAATTGGACCATCTATCCAGTTTTGATCTCCAATCAGACCGTTTATCTAGCTCCGATCTCCAATCGGACCGTCAATCCAACTCGGATTGTCAATCGGACCGTCAGATCAACCCCGATCTCAATATCGGGCTATCAAATCAACCTCGATCTCCGATCAGACTATCAGTTCAAACCCCGATCTCAGTATGGGGCCTTCAAATCAGCCTTGACAGTAACCTAGGAGGTACAAATCCGCCTTGACAGTAACTTGAGATGTATAAATTAGCCTCGGCAGCAGCACGAGAGGTACAAATTAGCCCCGACAACAACCCGGGAGATACTGATCAATCCCGATCTCAATATCTGGCCGTCAAGTCATCCCTAGCATTAATCCGGGAGGTACAGGTCAACCTTGACATTGACCTAGAATATGTCAAATCATCCCCGGTCTCAGCCTGAGAAGTACATATCAGCCCCGATATCAATTCAGGAAGTGCAGTTCAGCCCCAGAGATAATCCTGGGAAGCCAGATCCACCGAGGACCACCCCGGGAGGGGTAAAATTGTCATTTTATCAACTCTTAGTCGATTCGGTCAAAATCAAGCTGAATTGATGCCATCGAAGTCAGAATAAATCATAACAACGATCCCGAGTGCAAACAGCGCAAGACAGCTCAACGGACAAACTGCGGGGAATTGAAGACCTGGTTATGAATCCATCTTCTGGGACCTGGAAAATGTTTTATCCCATGTCATTGCGACACTCTTGGCAAGGGCTTTCCAAAAAGGTATCGCACGCCTCAAACGGACGCTCCTATCAAAAGTTAGAAAGTTTTAACTTCGACTGCGCGTTGTCCGGAATGCACGTACTTCGAGACGATAGAACCCGGTACTGCGGGCCCCACTAGGGGAGCCGCACCTCTACCTATGGTAGATGCAAGTAGAGTGGAGGCTCCCTATCCTATAAATAGAGGTGCCCCCCTTCATTTCAAAAAAAAGAAAAACGCAGTGAAGCTTTGCCAGTTCAATTTTCTGACTTTTACACCTCTTCCAAACCCAAATATTTTCACTCTAACACGTAGATATACCCATATACTACCACATATCAGAAAATAACAGGTAGATTTGGACGTATAGAGCCTACAATTTGGCAAAAAGTTCGTGTAGCAGTCCATTATAAGTATTTTCACGATCAGAAAGTGAATATTATTTCTTCGTACTTTTATACACTTGCACGTTAAGTTTCGTTTTTTAAAAATGCCCCGAACTTTGTTTTATGGCCGTTTTTGTCAAAATTTGGTATATTTTTGTACATAAATTGATTTTCTGGCATTTCTACAACTCAGATTGACTATCCGTCAGCTCCAGCAGCTTCAATGCACTAGCACACACGTTCTGGCAATTTCGTCGGACTAGGTTATCTTCCCAGTCCGAGTTTGGCCCTTTTTTGTATATATTTAACTGTACATATACTAACATTTCAATTCTGTCAAGCCGGGATGCCAAATCTGAGGTAGTTTACCGCTTTTATATATACCTACGCATATATGAGCGATTTTCACCATAACTGGGTTCTCTTCTCAGTATTGGTTGACTACATTTCTGTCAATATATATATATATTTCAATTCAAGTTCGGGCACCGGCGTGAAAACCGAACACCCTTTATATTGTTTTTGCACTCTTCGCCATACTGGGTGATCTCCCCAGTCACTAGTTGACTACTTTTCTGTAATTTACATTCCTGTCTGGCCTGGACTATTTCGTGGCCTTTATACTATTTTTGCACACTTTACAATTACTGGGTTATCTTCCCAATCCTTGGTTGACTATTTTACTGCATATTTACATTCTAGTTCGGCCTGGATCATTCTGTGGCCTTTTTACTGCTTTTATATATATTTATGCATATATAAGCAGCCTTCACCATCACTGGTCCTCTTCCCAGTCTTGGTTGACTACGTTTCTGTCAATATATATATATATATATATATATATATATATATATATATATATATATATATATATATTTCAATTCCAGTCCAGGTACCGGCGTGAAAACTCATCGCCCTTTACAGCTTTTATATATATTTGTATATATATATATATATATATATATATATATTGCTTTACTCGCTTTCTATTCAACTGTTGCTTTAAATATTCATTTTATATGAATTGACACTAATATATCTGCAGGCGAACTAGATTTATTTAAATCTCGCCAATTCTAGTTTTCAAACGGTTCAAAACATCCAGACTGAACCGGGAAGCTAGAATGGCTGAGATTTCCTTAAATCTAGCTTTCTTTCTAGTTTTAGCTTCAGAAGCAACCTCGCATCCCTTAGATCGCTATCTAGTGAGAACAAGATGCTTTGGTCGTGCGGACCGGGATTTACTGAATGAATCAATGGTTCTGGCAATTTTGGGATATATATCTATTTCTGTACAAATTTGAACTGTGTAGGTTTTGGCTACTCATATGTGAGCCTAGGAATCGTGGGATTCACGATCAAAACGATCGGAATCTGATTCCCACGATGGACAAACTCCGATTTACAAATGTACCATGCCAGTTTTTCTGTAGAAATGTACATGTAAACAGACCTTAAAACGGTTATCCGGATTTAAGGTCTCAAGATAATGAAAAAATGTTGATTGTCGTGTCAGCGTCCTTTCGATGGTTTTCATACTCATGAGGAGACCGACACTTGTATATTGTGTGGTCGAGGATGCTTCGCAGCCCGACAAATCACCATTCACATGCAGCCTTAAAGCTATAAAGATAAAATTGGAAGTATCGACAGGCTTCAATTCCTATGGTAGCGTAAGGGTTTGATAAACCAACTTTCAAAACATCATCTTCAATTCAATCAAAAGAAAAGCTTTTGTAAATCAAATTAAATGCTTTTGCAAATCAAATCAAAGACTGATTTTCAAATCAAATCAAACCCTTCGTATATAGGTGCAACGAAGCAAAGCACTACTTTCAATCAATCAAATCAATAGGCCAAATTTTCAAACAGCATTCACTCACGCATTCTAGTTTTTAAAGGAAAATATTGAAAAAATGCGATACCGTGTTTACACGGGAGTCGTGGGGTGCCTAACACCTTTCCCACACTTAACCAAGCCCCTGAGCTCAAAAATTTATTTTTAAAGATCAAGTTTTGAAAATTGGAAAATTGGTATTTGTAGTGTGTATTTCTGGCGACTCAGAATGAGTAATGTTGACCTATTTTGGGGGCGTCACATAAGCCATCTTAGCAGCACCTCTAAAAAACTTCTCTAATCAAGAAGAAGGGACAGAGGATCTTGGTCTATATGACCGAATTGGGGTCCGTGGATCCCGATCTTTGCGACCGAAGCAGGGTCAGAGGATCCTTGTCCTAGGGACAAAATATCCAAGTCTGCTGGGCTTGAAGAGGTATTTGTGTCCTTGTCTGTTGAGACTAAAATAGCCAAGTCTACGAGGCTTGATGAAGGCAGTGTGTCATGGTCTAGGTGACCGAATCATTTAGTGGATTCCCTGCTCGTTGAGCAGAAGAGTGGATTAGGAGCTGTTTAGTCTCTGAACCACTTAAAACATGTTGTGTCCTTTACATTATGCACTTTACTTTCTGCAATATATATAACTGCTATATCTATCATGTGTTTGATTATGCATAAAGATTATTTAAGAATTGAGATTTCAAAGTAAATCTTTAAGGGGATTTTTCAAACTAATATTCCGCTGCATATAGATAATCTTGATTAATTTGTTATTTGGTAACTTTCAAATAAGTAATTGTAACGACCCCAAAATTCATACAATAATATTCTCCTTCTCGATCGTTAACAATACAACTTTAATCTCTCATTACATCATTATTCAATATTAAAAATCACTAAAAATGCGGAATATTTAAAACTTTTATATACTTTCTTTCTATATTGCCCTGAATCGCAACCTTTACATTACATCTCTTCGATTCAAATCTATATCATGAATCGTTACAATAAAATGACTATACAAAGTCTTTCATAATAAAACAATATCCATCTACATTGGATAACTCTACTTATAACTCAGCGACATATTTTATTCAAAACATTAACTACAATCTGAAATTGAACATAACTAATATTCTTGAACATTGATCTCTATAAATCACTTAACACGTATCTTTACCTTGCATCCTTGACCTGCAAAAATGGTTATTTGCAAGAGTGAGCTCGACAGCTCAGCAAGTTCTAATAGTTTTCATTATTACGTATCACATAATAAACATGCTCAACATAAATCTCATAATATTTAAAGTAACATGGCATACATGTTTTAATTCACATAACAAATATAAAGATTGAGTTCCTTACTCAATCAACATTATTTGACCAAACAGTGTAGTCATAAATTGACTTTAACATTTTATGATTACAACATGTATAACGTATCATGCTCGCTTACAACATATATAACATATCATATAATTTAAAACAGCTCATCAAATTCACGTAGACAAGTAGGAACCAAAAGACTTGCTTGGCTCGTGGATTACCAATTACCGAAAAACTTCTTAGTATAATCTGCTTCATGATCCTACATAACGTATCACCATAAGCATCAATTATTAGTCACTTAGCAACGCTTATCAAATGTCTAAGTAAATTCTAATCTACACTTTCTGATTTACACTTCGTAATTCTCTTCCATTCACTCGTTTGACACTCGCTGCCAAAACATATGTATAATTATTACATAGCTAATCTTCATCGTTAGTTAACCATTTAAGATTAACTCATACCTCAATAACTAATAAGTTAATAATTAATCACTACGTAATTTAATCACCTCACATAATCATATTACATTTCACATAATTAATCAATTATAATTACATCTTACGTCAATCAAATTACACTTCAAGTTAAACATCATTATATTTACTAACATTCATGTTTTATAACTTAGAACAACATCTATTATCGTCGACAGCACTATACTTGCGTATGTGCATGTCCGACGCCCTCCGATTGCCTCCGAATACGCATCAGTAACAAAGATGACCATTTTTATCCTTGCTAACGACCTCAAATCAAAAACATTAAAAAATAAAGGTTGTAGGTCTACTCGTGCTCGTTCCGGATCATCTTGAATCTCCTCAATCGGAGTTCGTATAAAAAAGTTATGGCCATTTTACTAATAGAGGTCAAAATAATTTTGCATTACAACAACTAAACTATCCCGGACAGCAAGGGTACCCGCTGGGGCGGGTCCCCCAAGGCTTAAACACCTGCTGGGGTGGGTCCAAGGGCTGGTGGAGGGGCTGGTTCACGAACTGGTGGAGAAATAAGCCAATTTGGCTTATTCCTTCATACCGAATTCGATTTTTCCCAACATGACAAACATGAAACATGTGACAAATAATATTTTAAGCTTATTAACATGATCATAACATAAAAAGTTCATATAAACACATAATCACAACCAAGATTTCATGGAATTCGAAGAAAAACACAATTTTAAGCGTTCTTGACAAAAATTGCTACTACGAATTCATTTTTCATCCAATTCAAGTGATTCCAATTGTAATCACTTCTATTCTTAACATACTAACATAATACTTGATCAATTTTAACAATAACTCATAATCAACATCAATTTGATAGTTTCAAAAGCTATTTTTCAGAAATTAGTTCACATAAAATTAATATGAACCCCGTTCTTCTTGTTTATCAAAATTTCATGAATTAAATTGTTAAAACAACCATATAACTCATATATAATCATGTTATATCACATATTACATATAACTTCATGTTTTCATCAATTCCTTTGATAATTTAAGAACTATTTTCAAGATAACTTCATGATAAAACACTATGAACATGATTTCTCCATGTTCATCCCATCTTTGTAAATTAAAACACTTATACAACTATAAAAATCATATGTAAACATATATATACACATATATATTTGTACACACCCTATACATATATCAAAATCAAGAGCTTTCACACCAAGATTTTACAAGAGAACTCTAAAACCATGAAAACATAGAAGAACATAGTTTAAAGCATGTTTTTACAACAATTGATTTCTAAAAATCTTTCATGGTATACAATTACATATGAATACCACATATACATATAAGATGCATGATTATACAAGTTCATGAAAACCTAATTTGACAAAAACTAAATACAAAACATCTTAATTGAGTATAAGAGTTAGTATGATACCTTTTTAGGTTAAATTAGGAGAAAAGATGGAGATGATAAAAGCTTTTCTTTTGGTTTCTCAAGGTTTCCCTTCTTCTTCTTCTTCCTCTTCTTCTTCACTGTATTCTCTCTTCTTCTCTTAGACTTAGGCCTTTTAGAAAAACTAACGTACTAACTCTTTTAACTTAATGTATATTGTATATACATATGATATATAACTTATATTACATAATGACTCTATAATAATTAACATAAATACAATTAATCACATAAGTTACAAGTTTGAATTTGAAAAGCCCTAAGGCTTGTTTGGCAAAACTCATCATTTTAAAAATAGGTTTTAATAGTTAAGGCCCCGTTTGGTAAAACGAATTTAAAAACGGTGCTAGGGCCTTGTTTGGAAAAACCATTTAAAATCCTTTCCCATTCTTTTAATAAATCTTTTACTCCATAGTTTAATTATTACACTTATTTAATTAAATTACCATATTCTAATTAAATAAAACTAACACCCATTTAATAATAAAAACACACAATACTAAATTGTTACACAATTATAATTTCTTTATTAAACATAATACATGTAACAAATTATTTTTACACGTAGCACATAACATTAAATCTAATTCAATTATTCTTAATTAAATTAGAATTATTCTACACCATTGCTAATATATCAATTTAATTAAATATATGGCACTTAATTAAATCAATCCACATCATCACATACTTAATTTATTTAACTCAAAAAATAAATTCAATAAAATATTTATTCACTTCATTTAATTAATATAATACACTTAAGTACATTACTCCATATTAATCACATAATCTCAATAAATAATTCAATTAAAATATTTATTTACTTCAATAAATATTAAATTAACATTTAAATTCTCTTCACACCAAATCATATATTTCACAATATTTCTCACATATACACATACTCATACTCGAAACATCTAAAAATAAGAATTTTATTTATAAAATACTCATTTATAAATTCTTAAAAATTCGGGATGTCATAGTAATTATGAAAGAAATTTTAAAGATCTATTCAACCCCACCTCTAGATCTATATCGTGCCTTTATGAAATGAAAATTGGTATCAAAGCAGGTTCTCACGAACATAAAGCTTACGCTTTGAGTTGATCCAAGGCATTACACTAAAACCAGTTCTATACTAAGTAATGAAAATCAAACATATCTTCTAGACAAAGATAAACTGACATGCTGAAATCTACATGTGTAGGTATATGCAAAGGAATGTAAATGATCTGCTTGATGCCATCCAAGTTGATCGATGCTCATAAACTAAGTAATCATCAGATAAATCTGTCAAGATCATGACAAGGCAGCAAATCAAGCTATCCATCCATAGGGAAGTAAAAATGCGACCAAGACTACATTCTTAGAATGTATGAACGACAATGTCATAATCTGTATCTCTGCCAAAGGATTCTGAGAAATATCACCAGCTATGATCAAGAGCACTACTTCATTCTAAAAGTTATTTCAAGACATAGTCAATGATGAATGAAGGAACTAAAAGGCTTCTCAACTGACTCTGTTAAGTAGCAAGACTCATCCCAACAAAGATTTGAATCATGAGGTTCTCTCAAGCTATGCAATGATTACGGGAAGTATAAACTTCTCCCTCTAATCTGAAAATAAAGGATATGCTGGATTTATTAAGCTCTAAATTTCTATCTGATGAAGCAATATAATCTCTCTAGAAGTGCTATAAGTTATAATTGTTGATGAAGCCCAAGATTGGATATTCTGTCTCAACAACAAAATCAAATGGCTCAAGCTGAACCACTAATTGTCAAGAGATTGACATCAGTGAGGTATATGACATTATTCTTTTGTATATGCATTAATGATTTTAGAATTTCTTGTCTATGCTATTTTGTATGTATTGCATTTATCTGTAAATATTCTTTATCCTACTGAAGATGCAGTTTTTACTTCAAAAGGAAAGAGAGAAAATGCTGACAGTGCTCTGTTGTACTCTGCGAAACATTATCTCTCCATCCAAGTTTGAAGATGCAAATAAATCTTCAAGAAAGATATCTCTAGTAAATGCACTGAGAAAATACACTCTTATCTTTATAATGAGAATTGAAGATCTCAATATGAACTCAGTATTTATCATAGGATTGTGACTGACCTCTTGTCAGAAATTTATTTTGACAAAGTTAGTTCTGAAGTTTGAAGATCTGTCTTCTACCTCAGATGTGGAACTCTCAATGAAGATTAATAATAGTGATTAAATTAATTCTTGATTGGAGATGTCACTATTTTGAAATTCAAAGAGATTGCTCAAGTAAAGTACTTTTAAATTGCTCATCTTTCACTAACTAAGTTCGGTATAAGAACTAAAAGTTAATCATAATTATCTAAGTTTTTAACACGTCGTAGAGTGCATCTAATACTACAGCATTATCGCAAAGAATCGTAGAACCTGATTAATTCAACAAATCAACCAGATGCTATTAGTAGAATTGATCACTACTTTGTGAGACTTCAAAATCGTAGATCATAGTGAAAGCAAAAGGAATGCAAACCAAAAGGGAAAAGACTGTCATCCACACTTGTCCTATGAGAAATGATATTCATACACACACACACACTCATATAGAATATTATCTGAGTTAATCGTCATATATGTATATATGTTTTACATTGCTATAATAATATCATTTTATATAAAGATCCAAAATATCTGAAAAATTTGGATAGCCATATTTTAACTAACCTAGCAAAACCCAAACTTTATAGGTACCAAGGATAGAATTTTATCTAACTAGCAGGTACAAATCTTTTCGAAATCTTTTGATCGACATCGGTGAAGGCCTTCTCCTCAGGATTACAGTCTTTGAAGAAAAATGTGGCTGAAGATGCTCAGTTCTACTAGCCGAAGATACAATTAGTATAAAGAGGAAAGAGCAATTAAACCAATAAACCAAATCTTAAAGTGAAAGTCATTAAGACAACTATTGACTAAAGAAGTCAAAACGTCTTTTCTCAAGAAAGTGAGTCACACGGTCTCTGGAGGAAAGTGAGCATTGGGAACAATTCATAACGTCTGAGATAATGCAGTTAATTAAGAGATGTGCATGCAATAACAACATAACATGTGGCCCACTTCACAATATTAGAGGGAACTGAGATAAGTCCTTTCAAAATCTACTTTTTATCCCTCAAATCAACTGATTAACTCCTCACATTCAACAGACGTTACCTTTCAGACTCTTCAAACTGTCTAATCCTTCTAAACCTAAACATCTCTCTTTTCCATCTTGAGCCTGAGAACCTTCTCTCAAAACCATATACACCTCTTCATATCATTCAACCCAGAAACCAGATCATCTCCTCTCTGTTCTGAAACTCTTTGAGAAGTTCATCACCGATAACCCGGTTACTCAGCATAGAAGATAGTCAAGTCATTACAGGCATCCAACAAGGCTTTGATAAATTTAAAGCCTCTGAAAAGAAGTTCAAGAATATCTTGGAGATTGTAAAGCAGGCAGGCTTCTTTGAATGTCTAAATACAAATACTAAAATATACTCAAAAATCAGTCATGGAATTTTACCTTCATGCCATGGTTAACAATGGTTTGATCATCACTAAGATTAAGGGGACAAGTTTGAATATAGAAAGGACTGAGATCAAAAAGTCCCCAGGTCTTTCCAATGAAGTTTTAACTACTCTTGAAGACGTAGATATTAAAAAGGGAAAGAGAATGATGAAGTACAAAAAAACCCTAATCGGAAGGGTGTGAAGAAGGAGTTTCCAGAAGAGTATGATTTCCTAGCAGAGATTGTTGGAAATATATTTTATGCTAGGACTCAGCACATGATACAATCAACGATATTCAAATGCAGCTTATGACTGTCATTGTCATGAAACAAAAAATAAATGTTGGGGCTATATTCCTCGAATGGATTGCAAAGCTGTTGGAAGACATCAAGAAGAGGAGATCTCTAGACAAGCATGTACCAAAGATCTTCCACGAAAGATTCCTAAGTATAATTTTGAAAAGGAAACTGAAGAACGATATTAAAGAAGATGAAGGAGAGACATTGAATTTTCATAAGATATTGTCTCCTAAATTATTCAAAAATTGGAAGAAGAATCCAATGGAAAACAAGAGATTGAAATCTTCTGGTTGAAGTGGTAAAAAGGATTCTAAATCAAGCAAAGGGCAGAGGAAAGTGACTGAAATAAAGAGAGAATCATCGGAGTCCGATGATTTTGTATCTTCGATGTCTACATCAGTAGCACATTCAAGGAAAAAGGCAAGGATTAGTGAAAATACTTCCAATACGGCTGAAGAACTTGAAACATTTAAACAAGTATAGAGAAAGAAGGAAATACAAAAGAAGAAATTTCGTCAGAGGAAGAAAAAGAAATCTTAGAAGAAAAAAAAGTCTCAGAATTACCAATCTCCAAGCCTGTGGAAAGAATACAAAGTGCAAGACTAAAACAAATGATGAAGTTCATAGGGCACAAAAGTGATGAAGGTATGCCTCCTATATTCATTGACATTAATGAAGAAGAAAATGAATCTACTGAAATGGGGTCAAAGAGGAAAGGAAAAAGAAAAATATTCACTTGAAGTTCGAATGATGATAAAAATAATGAAAGTAAAGAAGCTGAGAAAGACGCTGAATCTGAAACCGTAAAAAGTGAGACTAATGAAAAGGATATAACAGTAAGTGAACATGAGCCAGAAAATAAGAATGATGATATGTCAGTTGGACAAACCTCAACATATGAAGAAGAAGTCATCAAGGAAAAAGAAGTGAAGAGGTTAACTGATGAGGAAATTGAAAGCATAGAAGGAGTAAGCTCAAAATAGAAGGAAAAAAGAGCTGAATAAATAAAGAAGATAAATGAGCTAGAAACAGAAGGAAATATTGTCTCTGAAAATAAAGATCTTGAAGATAATGTTGTTCTTCAACCATCTTCTGCACCGCCTTCTAGAAAAATTTAAAGAAGAATAGTACTAGAAGCTCTTGAAGAAGTGAATGAAGATATACCTACAAGATGGGTAGATCATGGAAACTCCCAGATTAGGATGATTCCTATAACTATGGAAGAATTGCTAAAAATATTTTATGATGTTGAACTTTATCGAACCACAATGCTGTACGATCCTCATGGACAGCAGTTGGCATCATTCTATCCATGGATGCCCTGGCTAAAGGCTGTCTCTACTGGAGATGAAAGCTTCATTGGTTGGTGCTTCTCTAATTTCCCAAATCTAAATAATATCTCTCAGAAATTTCCCATAGTACAATTCTATCTAATGAGGCTGATAAAGAATATTCGGCACTTCCTAGCTTACAAAATTCTGAAGGTGCTTACATTCCTCAAAATTTGCTTGACTATCTATCATCTCATTCCCATGTCATCGAGAATAAAATTGTAAAGCTTTTTAACTCCACGAATGATTCTGAACAAATCTCTCAAGACAATCCTGCAAATCAAATCAATTCAGAATCCTCGCTTTAAATCTCCCACATGCCATCCATCACTCAATCCGACTTTTCATCCTTATCTCATCATGAATTCATTGATGTTCGCACTACTCTAAAGAGCATCAATATAAATCAACCATCCCCTGCTCAACAAAATGTAAACTAAAATCCTTCTACAGAAATAAATTCATATCAATCTACTTCTGAACTTCAAGTTAGTCCACTCTACAAGGATCTGAAAGCAACTGTTGATGAAATCTCTCAAAATTCATCAGCAAAAACTCATTCATCAGCAAGCAATTGAGCAAAATCACAAAGCATCATTGGAAAGGCAACAAAGAACAGATTAATGCCTCACAACTTTTTCTGACACCTTGGCAGATCTCACACAATCTATCTCAATGAAAATTGAACTAAGACATCAAGACGTCCATACAGAGGTTGAAATTTACTCGTTCTTAATTGAACAGCTTAGTGTTTGTGTCCGACTTCTCTCCAAATTAATTGATGACTAAAAGGGCGAGAAAAAGAGATGACGTGATAGCAAGCTAAGGAAGAGGAAACATCGTAAAGAAAAGATGCTGGAGAAGCCATCTAAGGGAAAGAAGAAGGTACTAACTGAGGGGGAGCAAGAAAAGAAGAATGAAGCCGCTGATACTACGGGGGAGAATTAGGAGGAACTAGAAGAAGTTGTACAAGGACTTAGAATAGAAAGATCAAATAGTGTTAGGTTGATCTTATGAAAGCTGATTTGATGTATAGACGATAGGAACTCATAATCGTAAAGTCACTCTGTCAGTTCACAATATGAAGATACTCAGCAGAGTCAACCATGTTCGTACAGCATCAGAAGATAGCAAAGTTTACTTCAGCTCAAAGACAAAGACTCAGTTCGTAAAGTGAACACTTGATCTCAAAGTTGTAAGGCTTATCTCCATAGGGAAAATTGTGTCTGCACAGCTTAAAAAGATTGTAGAATTCACTCCATTTTGTAGATAAAAAATCATCTCGTAAAGGAAGTAAATGATCTCAAAGCCACAAGACTAACTCAGAGCTGCAAAAGAAGTCAAAGAAGCTGTTAAACATCATCTGGAAAGAATGATTAATCTGCTAAATGAATCAATGGATAGCAAAGTAAAGATTTCTCAAAAAAGAGTGATCGTAGAATAATCCAAGCAGACACAGAACGAAAGCTATATCTAAAGATTACTCTAAGATCGTTCAGTGAGGTCAAGATCATCAAGTCAGCTTCAGAAAAGTTAAGTAAAATGTGAAGTGCTAATTACATGAATCGAAGGATATCACGAAGCTAAATTTGTGCCATGGATATAAAGTAAAGATCAATCATGAAGGAGTATATAATGAAAGAATATACTCAGATGATATCTGAGTATATTTCTCCTACGAAAAAATCTCTAGAAGAAATCTAAAGGTCAACTGCAAGGTAATTCTATCTAATCACAAAACTCAGAACCTATCGTAGAGGAATCAAAACTTCAAGCAGAAGCAGCCAGTACTTAAAAACAAAGGAAAATGGCTCTCTTAGGAAAACGGTATCTATTGGGAAAGAGAGCTAAAGTATGAGGAAAATGGAGAAGACCCTACAAAGCCAAGTCAAGCATTATGAAGCTATCAGAAAGAACAAGAAGAGATAAAAGGTTCTAGTAGTAGTGAGGATTCAAAACAAAGAACTACGACATACCTCACCATACTATCAACTGTGAAAAGATTAAAGGAACATAAGAGGTCGAATCTATCGTAAGGCTCAATCGTATAACTCTTGCAACAACAGTAGATCGTAGAGTTTATGTCAGGTCTGACAATAAGACTGATAATTGGAACGTTGCAAGAAGATGATATAAAGACATCAAAAGATATATTCTTGGAAGAAAATAAAGATATATCTAACGGCTAGTTAGTCGAAAACAAGCTGTCTGGAAAGCTGAATAGATGCTGACTGATGTGATAAGTGGTAAGTCAAAAGGTACACTGATACAAAGCTCGATAAAGTCAACATTAGAGATATCAAAGCATCTAAGCATTAAATGCCCCAACGGATACTTCTCAATGGGAAGATTTCAAAGAAGTATAAAAGACAGCTTCATTCAAAGAAAGAAGATGATGATGCGCATTATACTTCCACACATAAGAAGAATCATAATCAAAAGATGAACATCGAGCTGAATAAGAGAGAACGTAGAGTAAGGAAAACTCTATGAACAGAGAAATGTTCATCGCTGCCAAGCCATAATGAAAAGGAGATCAATGAGATAATCTTGGCAGTATCTCATCAGATAATAAAAGGTTAATGAGTGCATATCAAGGTCAGAGTAGCAATGCCAAAGACCAAAAGTGATGGGAAACTCTGGAGAAGACAAGCCAAAGTTACAAAGCCAAGAAAGTGGAGGATATTACAGAACTAAATATTCAAATATAAAGAAGCAATGTAGTTGATGAATATGATGTAATAGTGGCAAATCAGTAGGGCAATCTCAAAGTTCCACTATACGATTCATCATGAACACTTAGAATCAACTAGTCAAAGATAGAGAACACAAGTCTACAATTCTGAGACCGTTCAAAGCTGCTAAGCACCAAGGACAAAGAACCTAAGAGAATAGCTTAGCAGCACATCAACAATGATCATAAAGATTTATTGACAATCAAAAGAGATCAAGCTTCACCAACAATAAATTTCAGCAAGCATCAAGAAGATGATCAACAAAGATGCTAAGTACATTAAGATGAAGAGCATTCAAGCCATCTTAGCAGCAACGCTACAACACTTCTCCAATCAAGAAGAAGATTCGGAGGATCCTGGTCTATGTGACAGAATTGGGGTCGGTGGATCCCAGTGTTTGTGACAGAAGCAGAGGATCCTTGTCCTAAGGACAAAATATCCAAGTCTGCTGGGCTTGAAGTTGGAAAAAGTTTCCTTGTCAGTTGTGACTAAATATCCAAGTCTGCTGGGCTTGAAGAGGTCTTTGTGTCTTTGTCTGTTGAGACTAAAATAGCCAAGTTTTTGGGGCTTGATGAGGGAAGTGTGTCCTGGTTTAGGTGACCGAATCATTTAGTGGATTCCCTGCTCGTTGAGTAGAAGAGTGGAGTATGAGCTATTTAGTCTCTGAACCACTTAAAACCTGTTATGTCCTTTACATTCTGTACTTTGATTTTTGTAATATATATAACTACTATATGTACTATATGTTTGATTTTGCATAAAGATTGTTTAAGAGCTGAGATTTCAAAGTAAATCTTTAAGGGGAGTTTTAAAATTAATATTCCGCTGCATATAGATAATCTTGATTAATTAGTAATTTGGTAACTCTCAAATAAGTAATTATAAAAGAAATTTTAACAATCTATTCAACCCTCATTCTAGATCTATATCGTGCCTTCAGGAAATAATAGTCTCTTTTTTAATTTGAATCCTTGTCGTCTTTTATAATTTGCTAAAAATTATCTCATTGCTAGATGCCCGTTTGTGCATTTAATACTCAATTATTCTAGGATACTTGATATGGATATTTTAAACCTAGGTGTCAGCTTCCTTTTAGCTTGCCTTTCACATCAGTCTATTTTTTCACCTAACACCCTTGACGTGTAACTTTCACCAACTAGCTGGTAAACACATATTCTGATATTGGATTTCAGCCAAGGATGTTTGGTGAATACACCGGGACCTTCAGTTTGTAATGCTTCAATGTCAGTCAATTTTGTTATACTTGACTACTCTATGATCAGGTTCTTCTCAATGAGCTTTGCTTGTCTAGTAGATTTATTTGTCCACTTTATGAACTGAAGTATTCTTTATGATTTGTATTGAAATTTACGATAGCTCCAAGTAGCTCTGTGATTCATCTGATGTATTGCGATTATACGTTTACTCTGCTATCCATCTTTTCCTTTCGAAATAGTAGAGCATCTTTACGAATTTTTAAAATCCTATCAACTATACATCAGATCAACTTCTACAAGATCAACCTAATATTATTTGATCTTTCTAATCTAAGTCCTTGTACATTGAATCAAATCATTATAAGGACTGCATAAATCATACTGGTACAAATATACATTAAGCACATTCATCATCAAATATAAATTAATATGCAAACTCTAACAATCTCCCCCTATTTGATGATGACAAAACCAGTAGTTTTATAACATTCATCAAGAACTAAGATGCAGTTGCTTGAAAATAAATATGCCTTAAAATACAGTAAGCCACTGTATTGCTTATATCAAAAGCATGAATTTATTAATGTATTATGAATGTTCACAAGAAGAAGAAAAAATTACATTTTGAACAATTTTGAATAATCTCTTTATTTTACCTCCTTGACTCTTTTACCTTCGAGAGCTATTTATTCTCAAATTTTTTTTGCAATCAGATCTGATTCTATCTTCGTTTGCTTTTCTTCTGATCTCTTCAGCAGAATCACTTGGACCAAGGTGTGATACGTCCATTCTCTCTTCTCCTATGGCATGAGTTCCTTGAAGATTTCTTCGAAGATAAGTAGGACCACCTGTGACAACCTGAAAATTTATAAGATCTTAAATAATTAAAATAAAAGTTAAAGAATAAAACTTAGATGAAAATTTGAGGATTTATTTAAAAATTTTAAGTAGAACCTATATGGTTTACTATTTGAATGAGAATAAAGAAAATATGGGTTACAAAATTTTAAACCCTAGAAATGAAGTCATATGTATTTGAAAAAATATCAAGGATAAGGTACTACGATACCTATAAAAATTGATGTGAACTGAATAGTCTAAGAAATGTTATATTGATACATGGAAAATTTTATTAAAGAAATAAGATTTCACATGAAGAGATGCTATGACGTTAAACGAAGATGAATATATGTATAAAAATATAAGGTGCTATATATTTTAGCAAGACAAATGATGAATTAAGTTAAAGATATGAGAATCAAGATAAAACTATGTTAGTAATTAGCATAGCTTAAATGTTGGCTTTGACCGACAAATAAAAGATGAATAAGTATAAAGTCATTAGCTAATATGATTAACAATAAAAATGGAGTAAGTTAAAACTCAAAATATGAGTTAGAGATAGAATTTTGAGACATGGAATGCTCAGTTGCGTCCAGAACGTCAAGTTTAGTTAGAAAAGACAATAAACACAAAATGTGTAATGGTTGACTTTTTGGGTCAAAGTCAATAGTTGATTTTTATGGAGAAAAGTCAAAATTAGAGTTAGAAGTGGAACTATGTTATGATTTATGTGAACTATGTATGTGATTAAAGAAATATACATTATATAATGTGTATACATTTATTTTGTATATAAAAGAGAATTAAGAATAAAATTATGTATATATATATATATATATATATATATATATTAGTATATAAAAATATATACTAACCTTAAGAGATTTATTTTGTGCATCTCAAATAATTAATTTTATAATCTAAGTAAACCAAGTCTAATTGGGTTATGAAATTAAAGAGGCATGAGTAAGGAATTTATTTCTAATGTGGGAAATAAAAATCCTAATTAAATGATTAGGATAGAATAGAATTAAAAATATTGGACTATAATAATATCATAGCCCAAGAATTTAAATAGAATTCAAGTGAATTAAGATTTAATGGACTAAGGAGGATATATTATTTAAACAAGCCCAATTATTTAATTAGGCATGTGACTTGTAGATAAAGTGATTTAAGGGAAATTAAATTATTAATCTAGCCCAAAATATCATGTATGGGACAAGTATTATAATCACACAATTTAATTATGGGTAGAAGCCAACATTCATTTTTGTTAGTAAGTAAAATAAGAAAAAGTGCAAGCCCAAAAGAATTAATTGCAAGCCTAAGTTAAGCCCACTTGAGCAAGGGTATTAAGGTCATTAGAGTAAGCAATTAATAAAACAAATATGGAGATAAAAATAGGCTAAGTGGCCAGTTATGGGAAGAGGAAAAAAGAGAGATGTATGTTATAATGATTAAAGCCACTTAATTAGGTAATTACTTTTTAGGTGTCCACCACTTAATGGACCAACTCATTTTATCTTTCTTGCAAGCTATCTCATGTAATAATTATGAGAGAGAAGAAGGATAAGAGATATGTGGGAAAAGAAAAGGCACTTGGCTATATAAGAAAGAAATAAAAGATAAGAAGAAAAGAAGACAATAAAGAGAGAGAAAGTAAAGGCAAAGAAAGAAAAAGAAGAGAGAAAGAGAGAGAGAGGCTCAGTGGGAGCATGAAGAGAGAAAGGAGAAGGGGCGGCTGCCTTATTTGGGAGAGAAGAAGGAGAGAAATCTCCATGGGAAAGAAGAAGAAGAAGAAGAAGAAGAGAAGACGAAAAAGTAAAGGTATAAACCTATTCTTTATTTTCTTCTTTTTCAATAATCTAATGGAAAAAAGATGGTTTATGATTTGGATGTTTAAACTCTCTCATCTATGTGTTTTATATGGATTCAAGTATGGATCTACCCATATTGCGTGTTAATTTGTTTGGGAAAGAAAAGAAAAGAAAAATAATTTTTTTAGTTTATTGTGACTGCCCCCAAATCCACGTTCCTTCGAAAC
The DNA here is from genome assembly GCA_020205555.1 of Panax stipuleanatus. Taxonomy (NCBI): domain Eukaryota; kingdom Viridiplantae; phylum Streptophyta; class Magnoliopsida; order Apiales; family Araliaceae; genus Panax; species Panax stipuleanatus. Next base: position 12,850,837 of record CM035118.1, on the reverse strand, counting down.
ATCAGATTCGGTGCAGCCACGATACTACTATCGTCAAACTATTACATCTTTTAATCATTAGTAAAAGAATACAACTTTGTTTATTACAATTTAGAATATAAATTCTATTTATATCCAAGATCTCGTCTTTACATCATATTCGATATTACTAAAATACGAAATAATTTAAACTTTTCAATATCCTTTGAATAAAAATCTTTTTATTGATTCCATAACTTTGATACCAATTACAAATCTTGAATCAACTATATAATATGATTCCTTCTTATCTGAGTTATCGTATAAACATTTATAACTCAACTCGATATCCTCTATGTATTAATTAATACATTCTTACAATACAACAAGTATTAAACAGTGTAAGCAACTATCGAGTACATCATCTAGAATCTAAACAGGGTCCAGACAATAATCTAAGTAATATTCTTCAATGCGATTCTATCTATCTTTATCAATCAAGAAGCACAAAATCTTTACCGTGAATCCTTAACCTGCAAAAGTGGTTATTTGCAAGAGTGAGCTCGACAGCTCAGCAATTCTAACAGTCCTCATGCATCACATAGCATATAACATCATACTCAGTTCATGCATTTATAAACAGTTTATATTTACTACGCATGTTACTTTTCACATAACAAGCATATCATCAAAGATCAACTTTCAATCTCATTTATATCTCATATACAGTTCATATATAAGTTCACATTATCACAGCATAATATAATTCAACTAACAGTTATTGAATTCATATATCAAATAGGAATTGAAAGACTTGCCTGATTCGTAGTTTAGTAACTACGACTTAACTGCTTAAGAATCTCTGCACTTTGTGTAATCCTACACAGTTATATTAACCATAGAGATCACACTCATCAGTTATATGTATCCACACATTCTCAATGTAATAATAATGTCTAACTTGTTTCTTAGAACCTTCATCTCACTTCCTTATCGTATTCCTAGAATAACTATGTAAGTATACGTATACTTTAACCATACGTACTTACTAACATTCTTCATATACACACGTCCGTCTACCACTAATCTATTTACATAAAGCTAGTGTAGTCCATCTTTTGAGTTAATCATTCTCATATATCATTACTAACACATAAGGCCATAACAAAGCAAATATACGCTATTAACTGTCGAAGTCGGATTCAAGTATTAACATATGGTCCTACATAGCATGTATACACATTAAAGGATACTTTCATGCTCGTTTAACTTTTTCACGTCCAATTTACATGATATAGGATCTAAATTAATACTCGTAAAAACTTAAGTCCATAACCATCAAAATCTAAATCTTAGGGTAACATGTTAACGTTCACGTTCAAGACTCGTGTTTTCATTAGTGAAGCTCACTAACAGGTCCAACATGTTCATGCTTCATTATGAAATCTATATCCGTAAGTTAATATGTCCGTCATACATTTCAAGGCCATATAAACATGCCCAAAAAAATCAGAATACGTATAGGATCTTTACATGTCAAAGTTCACATTTAAAACTTATACTTTTGTTAAAAATGTTCACTAGTGAGGTTCATTATGCTCGTACTATACTAGGAAACATATGTACGCAAGTCAACATGCATTTCACGTGTTTCTAGGTCATACAAACATGTCTCAAAAGTCAGAATGTTTAAAACGGATATAACAAGTTAATGTAAATTTTGAAACTCTAAGTTTATTATGAAATCTATAACTTCACTATTCAAGCAAGCGATTCTCATATAGCATGCTCATGTTAGTTTAAAGTACTCTTATATACACATTACACATGCTTGCACGCTAGTTATAGCAATTGTCCAACAGTTAGCAGATTTGCAACAAAACAGAAAATAAAAATCTGGTTCCAGGACTCTGCACAGCTGCGCAGGCACCAGGTACAAACCCGACACAGCTGCGCCGGTGTCCGGCCAGTCTAGGAATTTTTTTGCTTCTGCAGAAACCAGTCCAAACTCAGAATTTTCTTACTTATCATGCTCAATATCAATAACAATGTATTTCTAACATGTATAACAGCTTATATAACAACTAACCATCATTCTCCAATTCAATTACCATCTAATTTAACATAATCAATAACTTAAGAAATTCAAGAACTCTCCAATTATCAAACTATGGACACTGTAAAAGTTTTACCTTTGTGAATTGAAATTCTAAGCTTGTTGACATCTCCAATTCTTAGTCTCCTTCTCCAATTAGTACACTTACTCTATATCTTACACTTGACAGAAAACTCAGCAATATCAAATGAGAAGGAGGGAGCTTCATTTATAGAAAACTCACTACATAGACAATAGCTTTGCCTCTTATTACAAACTAATGGAATGAAGGAGAGTCCATTGTGCAAGAAAGAGTTGGTGGTATCCATCATGATACCCATTCCCCATCTCATCATTAGCTACAATTGCTGAGTTTGAGGGAGATAGGCATAGCTCCTAGCCATTCACGTGAGGAGAAATGAGGAGGGACTCACAATTAGGGACAAGAAGTAATCTCAGCATTTGAAACTAGCAAGTGTACTACACTAATGTTATACACTTATACACCTTATATATACACTTAGGGTACACAAATTTCATTTTATAAACACATAGGCTATAAAATATATATACACCTTCATTTCATATAGCTTAGGTTATAAATGAATTATAATTGTAATCTTTATTTACAATGTATCATATACCACCCATATATATCTTATCCTTCCGGATATAATTCTATCGCGTATCATCACCTTTACTATCCCAACTCTATTATTCCAATTATTGAAATCCTTATCGATTAACAATTGTTTACTTGTTATAACATTCACATGGTACTAAATAAGGTTCACCTACACACATGTAATCACATAAACATTATTATGTAACCTACAATTAACCTTACTATATAGTCTATATATAATATATAGCTATATTAATGCGTCACATTGCATTATACTTAATAAAGATAACTACACTTCACACTTCATACAATATATAGTTAGTTACTATACGCTATACATTTTATTCGCATGCTTGCATATAGAAGTAAATAATTTACTTATCTCATCAATTAATTAATAATAATATTAATTAATCTATTTCTCATTAATCAATGGAATTATAATTTCCATAACAATTAATTAACATTTATAAAGTTAATTATCACAATAAATAAATAAGTCTTATTATATTTATAACAAATATACTTATTATCATGTTATCACTCGCAATAATAATAATTCAACATATTATTATAATAACAATTAATATAGATTAATTGTTTAATTATTAATTCTTTCATCTTTGAATTAATCAATCCATTACCGAATCTATTATCGTGCCACACAAGGCATTTCTCACAAGCTTAATCTCAAGCTTATTATTATTCTCATCACTTACTCATCTCTCACCACATTACTACTCATAACATGTTCAATTAAATTAGAACTATTAAATCCAAGGTTCACATATAAATATTTTACAAATCGAATATTCAAATATTATATATAACTTTTACGAAAATATAATAACTCAAGCTATTAAAATGTTAAATTACTTCAATTAATTATACTTATAATAAGTATAACCTTTACGCTTATAATAATTAATATATATACTCTATTAAATATTTAACTAATAATATTCACGATCAAATAATAACTTAAGTTATTTAATTAAAATAACTTAGTTTCCTTTCATTAATTGAACTCCCTTGAAAATACATTATGTATTTATCCATATCATAAAATATTATGTTTTCTCCAAATAAAGATATTCATTATTAGAAAATACTTTATTTATTAACTCAAGATATTATAATATAATATAATATCGAATAATTACATGTACATATATTATATATAGAAAATAGATAATAAGTTTATTTTCTATTATAAGAAATTATTTCTATCAATTTATTTACATATAGCAAATATGTAATTATCTATCATATTAATCAATCACACCTTATAAAAAATATATAAGGTAATGTTACTATTTAAAAATAACATTTCCTCCTTTTATTAAAATAATTCAATATTAAAAATTATTTTAATATCCTTTATTAAAATATATAATAACCATTTCTCTTTCTTTTCTATAAATTATTCTCAAAATAATTTCTTCAAATATTCATTTAAAGATATAATGATTTCCATCTCCCTTTAATAACGTGTATATATATATATATATATATATATATATATATATATATATATATATATATTTAACGTTATTCGTACATTAGACTTTCTCACATATTACTATTCTAAGTAATATATATAAAAGTACCAGCTATAATTACATATTCAACACACATATTAATTCACTCCTTTACTTAAGTAAATTAAACACTGTACTATATCATCATAGTTAATTAAGGTTCAATACTCTCATTATTTTAGTCCATAATATAACTCCCAACTTAAATTAACTAATATTTATTCTTATTAGTTAATTCCTTAACTAACTTATGCTTCACTATCCAAACCTATTCATGGATAGCTTAAGTGCTATTAATAACCTATATTATAAACATACTAGTTATTAATACATACACAAGAATATGGTGATTATACATTAAGGATATTTAATGTCACCAACTTACTATGATAAAATAATTCTATAAATTATTTAATATCGATGGGAATTTATCCACTTCCTTTATCTCAACTGAATCGTCTCTACGCTAAGTAACAAATATATATTAATAATATATTTATAAATCACAAAAACACATATTACATAGTCCATATTACCCTATGTAATATAATACCACATACCTTATATCACATAAAAATACTCTTATTCGAACCCATCTCATAGTTTAAGAATTTTATTTATTAAATCCTTATTTAATAATATCTGAAAATTCGGGTTCTTACATTTATAAAATCCTAACTTTTAGGTGCTTTGGATATTCACCGTTTTTGATCTACACTTCTTTTTTACGATCCGTCAAAGAGAGGTGTTAGATGTATAAGTTATCTAGTAAACCCAAGTGGTAGTACTAAAAAATGTTGAGTTTACAAGCCGTAGTGGTTGTTTTAACCAAAATAGTCCCGTTTTTCTGAGAAAAAAAAACTATTTTGGACCAGTTTGACACGGGGGAATTTTCATCTGCTTTTTTACTTTAAAATTTTGAGGAAAATTTGGAGTGATCATGTCAGAGATTAGGCAGGTTCCTGTAAAAATTTGAAATTTTTTGGCCATACGGTTTGAGAGTTATGGATTTTACGGCTAAGTGCTATTTTTGGAGGGCTACCCGAATAACTCTCTGTGTATAAATCCAAATATTATAAACTTTTTATTGGATGTACATGTTTATACCAGGAGATTACCTAGAAAATTTCATAATTGTTGGAGTTAATCTCGATTTATGATAAATTTGAGAAAATTTGGCTATTATGGACTACTTAAATATAGTAAATATATTTTAAAAATTCTAAAAAAAATATATGTTCAATATGGAACTATATACTGCCAAATCTTAGAAAAGAAATGATTTTAGAGATGTTTTACTATTTTTCACAAAAATAATGTTATATAAATAAATGAATTAAATTAAATATATGATGTGAAAAATATGAAAATTTAAGATTTTACGACTTGAGACCCTTAAGCATGATTGATGCAGAATTTTGAGGGAAGTTTCGGTCGGTGGTGAAGAGTTATGATATTTATGGCATTTAAGAATGCTTAAACAAATTAATTAATTTAAAGGAAAATAATTAAAATAAATTATTTATTAATTGAATAAATGACTATATTTTTTTTTACTTGACTAATGATATTTGATTAAAATATTATTAGTAGTATTTGACTTAAATGTTATTAAAAAGTTAATAATATTAGCTTGAAAATATTATTACATAATTAATAATATTCAACGGGAAATTAAAATAAGAGATTTAAGTTATTTTTTAATATAGTTGTTAAATTTGGTATTCAAGGAACTATATTATGCTTGTAATAGACTAAAATAAGAATTCAGGGTGCTGAATTGGATTTTGGGTTGCTGAAATGATTTTAGTTTACTAAAACTGATTTCGGACTGCTAAAATAATTATTTCAGGACGCTGAAATGCAACCTGGTTTACTGAAATAGTATTTTCAGTTTACTGAAATGTTATCTGGTTTACTAAGATAACATATAAAGAGAAAACTTATAAGTGTAAGTTATGACGTGATGAAAAGATTATCAAAATATAATGATAATACTAAGACTATAATGTAATGTCTTATACTTCACTATATGACTGAATGTTAGACAATTTAATATAAGATGATAAGAACTTATAAAGTAAGTGATTAAGTATTAAATCTAAAGTAGTACAGTCGTATTCTGTAATAGTTGATGTATAGTATCTGGGCTAAACGATTCCTTCAGGCTGCGGAGGTATATACGAATTAGTAACCGATCTAACTCGCTGTGAAAACAGTGTAGACGAGACGAAAACTAATTTGTTGGTTGTTTGTAGGAAACCACTCAGTATACTATATTGAATACTATTAAAAACTCAATGTATGCTAGGTTTAGACTTGTAAATAAATATGGTGTTAAGGTTATCTAATATTTGACTATCTGGTTAAGTGTTATATAGTATTATGGAATAAGGTATGTTATGTTAATCGAAAGATCAATCTTATAATTGATAGGTCTTTTTAATAAAGCGATTTAACTAGATTACGTAGCAGTAATCAACGGTTCAGGAAAGTTCTCTAATTCAAACTTGGGTTATATTTTTAAAGTTTGTTAGTGAATAATTATTGTTGATTATTCACGTCCATACTGATTATTGATTCGCACTTAGTGCATGTTGCATATGTTCATCAGGTATGAAAGGCTTATCACCTTCATTACCATAAAGTTCAGATAAAATTGCTCATGGTACTTGTTGACATTAAATGTGACGCCCCCAAATTCCAGGACCGCCACTTGGTCTCTCGAATTCGGTTCATCACGTGCTCATGGTAATACATCACAATAATAATAATTAAATATCATACTATCACAGCGGAAAATCTATTCTAGAATAATTTACAATGATTTATTATAATTATTCCCCCAAGTCTCGCAACCTACAGTACTTAATAGATTACATAATAATATCAGTTAACGACTTATTACATAATCTAACTTAAGCTTAAACATAATCAAATCCAGTCTTACTACATCATCTTCATACAATATTAATATATTTAAAACATAACAGACATAAGCTAGTTGGTAGCTTTGCCCTTGCCCTTATCAACGCCCGAAGGTTCACCATGCTCTGCCTTAACTGAAATGTTTTAGGGAAAGCAAGAATGAGCACAAATTGCCCAGCAAGTAATATACAATAAGGGTGAGTAATAAGATTCTCAATTCTCGAAAGGGTATAACAAGATTTGATAGTTCAAGAATAACAAGAATATCAACAGTTCTCAATATCAGTCGCTAAGGACAGGATAATATCAATATGATTCAATAATAAGTCAATTCAAGATTTCAAATAATTGAATACTGAGTAGTCACTACGGACTATGAACTTCTACTAGAATTGACAGTAATAAACTGAAAATCCAACAAAAACAGGTACAACAGGTGATCAGCCTAAAGTACCCTTGTTATGCATAACAATCAACCATACTCAAGTGTGCATGTCGGTTCTCCGACAATTATATATTCCCTTCAAAGAAGGTTGTTCTTCTCAGTAAAATATAAGATCCCGCACCAATCAATTAGTTTGGGTTGCTTTTCAATAACATAAGTCCAGCCGAATCAAATGGCATAGACACTTTCACAATATTCAAGAACAATACTAAGTTCAACATGAATAATAGCTTTAATGAAATAAGAGTTCAAGTATGCTAATTCGATTCAACCGATTAAATAGGAAACTAGTTCGCAATACACAAGATAGGATACTTGCATAGTAAAAGAGTATAAGTTAGGAAACTTTCACAATCATAGATTTCCTTGCATAAGGTAAATGCGTCGGTTAGGATACTTGCACTTTAAAAGAGTGTAAGTAAGAGAACTTGCCTTTAGCGTAGTTTATCCACGAAAAGCAATCAACACTTTCGAATTCCTATCGTAATACAGTTACGTATATATATGATATTCATTAGTCATATAATTTAACTTCACATTTTCTCTTTGAATATACGATCAACACATAAGCTAAGTTTTACCTGGCTACACAGTTATATAGAATATAATTTCTATCCTTAACGTTCCTTCTTTAGAGTTTAAACGCATTCTCATATTATATAAGATCTCAACAATTAGCAAACATGCTTGCATATTATTAATATCACATAAGACCACAATCAATACTAAATATATTTCATTTTAGCAAGTTACGGCATCTCCTTAAGTTAACCGTCAAAATCGGGTTCAAGTAACATCATATAATATCGCGTAGCATGTATTCATATTTAAAGGATACTTTCATGCTTGTATAACTTTTCCAAATCCAATCGTACATGGTATAGGTTCTTAAGTTAATACTTAAAGCCATTCAAGGACACGAACTCATATGGTCTAACATGATTGCTTTTAAACACATAAGATATTCATATAACTTGTATTAGTCATGCTCATGAGTACTCGTATTGCATATATGTAGCTAGCATTGTTATTATCTTGAAAAAATGCTTTGTTTATGCTAAACTTTAATCACGACAACCAATCATGGTATATATATATATATGCATGACACATGAATGAGTCTAAGAGTACTATCACATGTGTCCATAAATATCAGAATTTAAATCTCCACATATCGTGTTAATGCTCATGTGCAAGGCTTGTATTTCTATTGGTGAATCTTACTAATAGAGCCTAACATGTTCATGCTTCCTTACGAACTATATAAACACAAGTTAAGGCTTCATTCATATATTTCAAAGTTATCTAAACATGCTCATAACATCAAAATGACTATATAGCATTTACATGATCATATCCACCTTCAAACTTATATTTTTGTTAGGAATGAGCACTAGTTAGGTTCATATGTTCACATTTTATTACGGAACCAATATAGATAAGCTAACATGCACTTCATGTGTCTCTAGGTGGTACTAACGTGCTTGCAAGGTCAGTATGTAAACATGCTCTATATATGTTAACGTCGTTTATGAAACTTTAAATTCGTTTCCAAACTATGTGTCGTTTGGTTAACCATGCATGCTAATATACTAAAACATGCTTACATTGCCTCATTAGGTTTATATATATGTGTTAATCATGCTCCCATGCTTGTTTAAACAAAAATCAAACTTTTGGTGCATAGCAGTTTTGTTGCAGAATGCAGAAAACTGAACACAGAGGCTGGCGCTGCGGCGCGGCACAGTAGCTTAATACTGGCGCTGCGGCCCGAGTGGCGCTGCGTGCGGCGCTGCGGCGCGTGTGGCGCTGCGGCGCGGGCTGCGGCGCTGCGGCGTCGAGGCAGTTTTCTGGTTCAGACGGCAGCGAAAAACGACCCAAAACCTCCCATTTCATCGATTTCAACATACCATACCCAGATATTAGATTTGTTTAACTTACTAACACATACATATATGCTTATATAACAGTTAATAGCAATTATCAATTCCCAATTTCATGAACTCTAACTAATTTACGAATTTCATGTATTTACAGAAATTGAAGAGGAACAATGGAAATGAAAGACTATTCAGTGGTTCCATCATGTGGGTATGTTCATATAACAACAATATAAGGGTTCTACAAACCAATCATGAACAAATTTGGCGTAATCAAGAATTTCAACAAAACTCAGAGAACAACAATGGAGTTCTTTTGACAGAAAATGAAAATGAAGACACGAAGAGGATTTATACCTCTGTTATGGAGTAAGCTTGCTGATGCTACTATAGAAATTCCTTCTGAACTAAATAGGCAATCACAGTATACTCTCTTCTCTTAGAAATATTTCAGCAATGAAATGAAGGTGCAGGGAGTTTCTTTATATAGAAGAATGAATACACAGTCCAAGCTTCTAACTCCCAAATCAAACTAACGGATTGTCAAATTGCATGAAGGTTATAGAATGGTAGGTATTTAGTTGTTAGAATCCATCATTAAAACCACTCCTCATATAATTATTGCTAGCTAAGCTTGGGAGAAGAATGGGAGAATAGGCCTTAGCCTTTTTGCCATACACGTGAAGGAGAAGGAGAGTGACTATTATATTGGGACAAGGCCATATATCAGCATTCTATAATTTGTATATATACACAACACTTATGCCAAAATATGTTACATGTATATATACTATATAATTAGGCCACAATTATAGTTACAATGTAATTCTAATGATACTAACATGGATTCACATAATGTAATAAGTGTGAATTGTGCACATATAATTCATGTACATTTTTATCATACTGGTATAATTTAATCGGATGTTATCACATTACATTATCTCATGTATTATTAAATTGTTCACCATATATTCATGATGTCTCACTTTATTAAAATTAATAGTTTACAATATGTTCATGATATATTATTCAGTGTATTCTCACATATTTATTGTCACATCAGTATTATCATGCATTCATAACATATAGTTTTAACATAATCACATTATGCTTCATGTAATATATGGTTTCTATGTGTAATATATTCGCATTGCATTATATAACATAGTTTATGTATATACATGCATGGTCACACTTAAGTGTCTCTCTACACTATATAATATAGTTGTATTCCATATACTTTATATATTCAAATATTGCACATTTGCACATATCAATTAATATAATCTTATTATATTTATAAACACGTTGCTCATTATTATTATGTTTCTTGCAATAATAATCACATATTATTAATCAATCCTCATTAGTATTTTATAACCGTTAATTAATATTCTTCGATTAACAATTAATATAGATTAATTGTTCGCTTAAATTAATATAATCATTCTTATATTACGTCACTGTGCCACACAAGGCAATCAACGAGTTTATCACAAACTCCACCAATTTCTCAATTATTATAATTATTCAATTATATATAATTGAATTAATTCATCTCATAACACAAAATCATTTATATTCAAATAAATTCTCATTTCCATCAATATATTTATTTAATAATATATGGAAATTCTCGGGTATTACATTAAACCTTATTGATTCAGTCATTTAATTATTGGCATGTTGATTCATGCTCTTTCACAATTATTATATTGTTGAAAACTTGAAAGCTTATTCTTTCTTTCAATCATGATATATCTTTATTGAACTTAAACTTGCTGGGCAAAATTGTTTCTGACCCTTGCTATATCATGATGATAAATTTCAGATTAAGATGAAGGTTTGAAGAAGATCAGAGACAGGAGCAAAACACAATAATAGATTGTTAGGCGAATAACTATTTTGTTATCTTATGTAAACCTTTTGTAATTTTAAAGGTATGCATTCAGTTAAGGTTAATAAACCTGGGGAAATGTTATAGAATTATGTAAAACAAATAATATATGTTTATTTATTCCGCATTAGTTTATAGAATATGTATGATGATGAAGTACCGTAACGTACCAGGTTTGAGGTTCTAGGGACCCGGATTTGGGGGCGTCACATCACCAGTGGGAACCTGAATACCAGTAAAGGTGACTCTACTCGATGATTCTTGTCGTGAAGAGGATAGACCTTCCTCCAGAGGAACACCTAATGAAGGATGAGGAGGTTATCTAAAGATCGAAGGGGTAATGAATATTTGCTTTTGATTTCATTTTCGTTTCTCCCCCTGAGTCGGATATTTATCCCCTTTTTGCCTATCTTCTTACCTTTCTTTCTCCTCCTTTTTATCATTAGAAAATTGGGAAAGGTTGTGGATAGCAATAACAAGTTTTTGAAGTTGGGAGGATGATATTACAATATTAGCACGAATCTCGTTCTGACGAGCAGTTGCTTGATCATTTTGATGAGCAACCAAGACTACAGTATTGGTTACATTCAGTTCCATTGATCTCGTAAAGTCCGAGAATATGCCACTAAGCTCAAAAAGCTTATCAGTGACTGACTTGAAGGAGGACTCATACTATAGTTGAAGAGCTAAGATATCTTGTTTATGCTCGACCAGAATGTCAAAGAATACCCGGTTTCACTCATGAAGACGGTTGGTCATATCAGTGAACATGGATTGTAGCTGCTTTTGAATTTCTCTGCCGGTTACACCAGATAAACCAAGTTCAGTAGTAGTGATTTTATCTATATGATCCTAAAGGTCAGTATTATTCTTTTTGAGCTTATCATCAATATCATGAGTCATCTGAGTAGTAAGATGAGTTATTTTATTCAGACTGTGACGCCCCCAAAATAGGTTTGAGTCGCCGAAATACATGGTACAAAATTCAAATACAAATCTTTCTATTCTAACTATTAAAATGTCGTGCAAAATACAATCACACAAACTGTGAGCTTTAATACAAATATTGTGTTGGATATAATACGAAAATATCCACACTCAAATTAAGTCCTCATTACGATTATTGACACACTATTTTATAACATAGTGAAGACTTCTATCATAACAATCTCGGATCATTACTCCACTCCCCGACTAGTCCCAGCTACACTTTCATTTCCTGAGAAGAACAATAGATCCAAGAGGAAAAGGGTGAGCTCAACTAGCCCAGTAAAGAATATTATGACTAAGATAATGAAAAATAAATTTCCTTAGTTCTCAACAGTGAAAAATCTGACAGAATATGATAGACAATAAGTTTTAGATCAACAACTGCAGCGAAAATAGCAATCCATTAGAAGAGTCAAGTAGAGCATGATGTCTACTATCTTTTATGTTTTAAAAGTTTATTATCAATATTTTATCCCTGTAACATCAATCAATAAATATTTCAAATCAATAATTTATCTTTGCACTACGGGCCAAAGATATTAATTTGTATTACCAGTGGTCATGATCATGCTTAACATCTGTCCATCTTTGCACTACAGGCCAAAGATATTTATTAATCAATAGTTCATATTTATAATAAGGGCCAAAGATAACTTTCACCGCAATTTAAGTCTGAGGATTATGACAATGATATAAAGAATGAATCCAGTGAGATCAAGGATAAATATTAGAAATTTATAATTCAATTTATCTAGAGTTCAAGAATGTCCAAATTGTCAATAAGAAGATCAAAACATGGATCCAATTTCAAGAATAAGATTCATAAAAGATAACTTGGATAAAAAAAAGAAAATACAATTCCGTTGTGAATAGTACTCATGAATAGTATCGTATAAATAGTACCCTGGATGAATAGTATCCCGACATGAAAAGATTCAAATTTAATAAGAAAGTTCAAACTAATATTCCAGTGAAATGATATTAGATAGAGCGCAAACTATTAAGGATATTCTACTAATTTCTGGAATTTTCACCATTTAATAATAAGGTTATGGAAATGAACAATAATTTTGTATCATAAATGGAGAAATATGAAAGAAAACTATATCCCTTGACGAGTACAAAAGAAATGATATCCCATGCGAGTATAAAAGAATATACAAAACTGCAAATGGATTTTCACCCGTCATGCGATAATCCGTGTAGACAGATCATTTCCACAACTTAATAAAGAATGAATACGAAGGGTTATTCACCATGCATGCGGTAGTGTGTGTAGACAAGTTATTCTCACAGATTAATAAGGAATAAAATAACAACCCTTACGAGTATTGAAAGAAAATAACATCATTTACCTTAGTAGGAGACTAAATCTGACTGGTATAACGAAGATTATCTTAAGAAAATCTTGCACTCTTAGCTACACTCAAAGTATTCTTATACTAGAAAGAAATACACACAATATTATAGAAGAAGAATTCTATGAATCTGGTGTGATTTTCATTTCTTAACTAAGCAACCTATTTACAGGAGAATAGCAGGGCACTATTTAAGAAAATAATCACGGATGAACAGTTTCGAATTCACGGGCGAAAATTTGATTTTTACTAAGCGACACTATGTAAAAAAAATATTCTAATAAAACTAAAACTTTATATATAATATATTATATTTATATTCTAATAAAATAAATACATTTATATATATTATAAAAAGTATTCTATTTTATATAAAAAGTTTTCTATTTTATTACTATTATATTAATAATAAAACAAAACTGAGATAACTTTCTACCAACGGTTTGACAAATTGATACGTGGGGGTCCATATAATAATAAGTCAAACTTACAATAAACTCCTCTATTTATATTACAAATTGAACAAATATTTTCCACTCATCAATTATTATACTTATCTTTAATCAACGCAATCTTTCAACAATTATTCATCATTAATATTATAACTCATAATATTGACAACCAGATCGTTCCCAGAAAAGAGGGGGATTTCCGATAAAGATTTCTCCATATTGGCGTACAATTAAATAACCTAACTCCATTCCTTGACAGAACTTTTTAGACATTGCCAATAATGCTAAGTATTAAATAGTATGAGTAACTGTGTCGTGATAATTATTGATTTAATGATATAAAATATTGTGCAGATGTTACTATAACAATTATTGAATCAATAATATGAGATACTATGTAGAAACTACTGTGGCAATTATTGAATGAAATACTGGGTGACTTCTTACGTAAGAATCAATAATCAGAGATATTGTGCAATACCGTGTGCTACTATGCAACAACACGTATTACTGTACTTTTATCACCGAATTTTTTAACAGTTTAACTGTAAAAGTTTTGCCGTTATTTTTATAAAAAGGTTATTTCTGTCTCTTTCTATATCCAACAGTTATTTCGTTGTGGGGTCCACCAATGATTGTGCCGTTGTACGAATATTGACCAAATGAATATTCCCCAACAACACGAATATTTTATGACAACTTGCTTACTTTGTAAAATTTGCACAAATCACCCATAACTATAACATTTATTAAATTATCACCTTACTATTTAGAAAAATATTTAGAGAAAATTAAATCTTTATTCATAAAAAGTTGGGGTCTTACAACCTCCCCTCCTTATAAAATTTCGTCCTCAAAATTGATGTACATACCTGGTATTTTAAAGAGGTGAGGATACCTTGCTTTTATTTCAAATTCTAACTCCCAGGTCATTTTCTCAATATCATGGTTTCTCCATAAAACTTTGACTTGAGGTATAACCTTTGAGCTTAGAATCTGCTCCTTCTTATCCAAGATTTTGACATGTATCTCCTCATATGTTAAATCCTCTACTATCTCGTCTAGTTCTAGTTCAATATTTTGTTTTGGGTCTTTCACATATTTACGTAGCATGGATATATGAAAAACGTTATGAACACGAGACATGTTTGGTGGTATGGCGAGTCTATAGGCCACAGTTCCTACTCGATCGAGGATTTCAAATGGACCAATGAATCGAGGGTTGAGCTTCCCTCTCTTTTCGAATCTCGTAACTCCTTTCCATGGAGCAACACGTAACAATACATGGTCTCCAACATTAAATTCTACGTCCCTTCGATGAAGATCCACATAACCCTTTTGTCAATCTTGTGCTATTTGTATACGTTGCCAGATCATTTGAATATTTTTCGTAGTCATGCGTACTAACTCTGGTCCTAATAATGTTGCTTCACCCACCTCATCCCAGCATACTGGAGAACGACACTTTCACCCATACAACACCTCGAATGGAGCCATGTCTATACTTTCTTGATAACTGTTGTTGTAGGAGAATTCCACCAATGGCAAGTACTTGTCCCAACTTCCTTTGAAATCTAGTACGCAGAGTCTCAACAGATCTTTAAGAGTTTGAATAGTCCTTTTCGATTGCTTGTCCGTATGGGGATGATATGCAGAACTGAATCGTAAATCAGTACCCATAGCTTTCTGCAAGCTGACCCAAAATCGTGAAGTGAATCTAGGGTCTCGATCAGAAACTATGGATACTGGTATACCATGAAGTCATAAAATCTCATTTATATACATACGAGCAAGACATTCAAGTGATGATCTGTATATATCTCCACTTTCGCCCCATACAGGTAGTGTGTGACGCCCCCAGAATAGGTCCAGTCAACCCAACCCATTCTGAGTCGCCAAATACATGGTACAGAATTCAAATACAAACTTATATATCACACGGTCATGTAAAATACGACCACACAACTGTGAGTATCAATACAAATCGTATATAATACGAAATATCAACATTCAAATTCATTCTTTATTTATTATTATCTCATTATTTTACAAAAATAGCGAGGACTACTACTGCTCTAACTCGGACCATCACTCTGTCCCCCGACTAGTTCCCGCAACATTCTCATTTCCTGAAGAGGACAATAGATGAAAAGGGTGAGCTCAACTAGCCCAGTAAAGAATATTATGACTAAGATAATGGAAACTAAATTATCGTTAGTCTTCAACCATTCAGATAAAATATTATGGACAACAAGTTTTAGATCAATATTCGCAGCAAAAATAACAATTCATTAGAAGAGTTAAGTAGATAATGAAGTCTACTATCTTCTATGATTTAAAAGTCCATCATCAATATTTTATCCCTGTAACATCAATCAATATATATCTCAAATCAAATATTAATCTTTGCACTACGGCCAAAGATATTTATTTGTATCATCAGTGGTCATGTTCATCTCAACACCTGTCCATCTTTGCACTACGGCCAAAGATATTCATCAGGTAATCATTTATCTTTGCTCTACAGGCCAAATATATTCAGTTATATCACCTTTTAGGACTGAGGATGATAAAAAACAATATAAATAACGAATCCAGTGAAATAAAGGACAAGATTAAGGATTCGTATTTTAGTTTATTCAAGTTCAAGAATATTCCATAATAATACATTGTGGAGCAAAATTCAAGAATAAAGCTCAAAACTTAGATCCAATCAAAGATAAGAACTTTAACAAGCAACTTGGACATATAGAAGAAAATTTATTTTTTTCGTGAATAGTGCCGTATACGTGAATAGTAACCCCGACGGAAAAAGTAAGAATTTCATAATAAAATCCATACCAATATTTTGGTATAATGATATTGAAAAGAATAACATCATTTACGAAAGAAAATAACATTCCTTACCTCAAAAGAATAGTACTTCTGATTGAAATATCGGATATAATACCGAAAGAAACTTGCACTGAATAGTAATAGTCAAAGTATCTAAATACTCATAAAAATACGCCCGATATTATAGAGAGAGAAAACTTCTAATTCTGGTGTGATTTTCAATTCTAACCTAAGCACCCTATTTATAGGAAAAGCTTAGGATGCCAAAGTAGACTAAATTAATAAAATAATATTTTTTTCTTTCAGCCGCCTC
This sequence comes from Panax stipuleanatus, assembly GCA_020205555.1. Classification (NCBI taxonomy): domain Eukaryota; kingdom Viridiplantae; phylum Streptophyta; class Magnoliopsida; order Apiales; family Araliaceae; genus Panax; species Panax stipuleanatus. Next base: position 12,833,517 of record CM035118.1, on the reverse strand, counting down.
AGCCGCCTCGTGAGTTTTGAAAATTCAGAATTTTTCCACAACAACCAAAAGGGGCCCACCATTTTATTTTAAAAATATTTATTTTCCGAAACTTCAATAATTCATAATAAATAGCCCTTTTGTCAGAAAAATACAAATTCTATGTCCTTTCCATAGGAAATTTAATTCTCTACAACTTTGTAGCAGGAACGTTTTCCAAATTCCAAATATAAATTATCCGAAATCCATAAACGGATGATTTTTTCACACCAAAATACTGATAAAAACACATCAGCACTAATTCATTCCTTTATATCCACAAAATAAATATTTTCTTATCATATAAATCAATAATTAATTATTCACAAATAATATTACAGAACTACAATATTGACAACCAGGTCGTTCCCAGGAAAGAGGGGGCCTTCCGATAAGGACTTCTCCTTATTGGCGCGCAATTAAATAACCCCTCCTAGACAGAACTTCCTTAGACATTGTCAATAATGCTATCTAATAATATTATTCAAATAATATGAATTATTGAGTTGATAATGTGAAATACTGTGCAGTGACAATTATTGAATCAATCATATAAAATAGCAATGTAGCAATTATTGAATCAATAAAATATCATGCAATTATTGAATCAATAATATAAAATATTGAACAGGAATTACTGTAACAATAATTGAGTAAGTGCCTTCTCACGTAAGAATCAATAATTCGAAATACTGTGCAATACCGTGTGCTACTGTGCAACACCGCGTATTACTGTATTTTAACCATCGGGTATTTCAACAGTACTAACGGTACTAACTACGCAGTTATTTATAAAAAGATTATTTCTGTCGCTTTCTATATTCGACAGTTATTCCGTTGTGGGGTCCACAAATAGCTGCGCCGTCGTACGAATATTTCCCGACAACAAGAATATTCCACGACCAAACGAATATTCCCCGACAACAAGAATATTTTATAACCACTTGCTCATTTTAAAATATTTGCACATTTTACCCATAACTTTTCACATTTATCAAATCAACACCTTACTATTTCGAAATAATATATAAAGAAAATTAAATCTTTATTCATAAAAGTTGGGGTCTTACATAGTGTCTCCATATCTTTAGCGCAAAAACGACTCTTGCCAACTCTAGATCATGAGTAGGATAATTCCTCTCATATTCTTTGAGTTGTCATGAGATATAGGCTATGAATTTCCTATATTACATAAGAACACATCCTAAACCTTTGCCTGAAGCGTCGTTGTAGATGACAAATGCCTTCAAACCTGATGGTATTATCAGAATAGGTGCTGAGATGAGTCTCCTCATGAGTTCTTGGAAGCTCTTCTCACATTCCTCGCTCCATACGAATTAGGTATCTTTTTGAGTCAGCTGAGTTAATGGAGTGGTGATTCGAGAAAATCCTTCCACAAATCTCCGATAATAACCAGCTAAGCCCAGAAAGCTATATAGGTTACTGACTTAGGTTGCTCCCAACTTTGTATTGCTTTAATCTTTGTTGGGTCAACTGATATTCCATGTTTCGATATCACATGCCCAAGGAATGCTACTTCCTCAAGACAAAACTCGTATTTCTTCAACTTGGCATATAGTTTATTTTCACAAAGCTTTTGGAGTATCAGTCTCAAGTGTTGTTTATGATCTTCACGGCTTTTGGAGTAAATGAGGATGTCATCAATAAAGACAACCACAAAATAATCCAAATATTTCTTGAATATACGGTTCATCATATCCATGAAGGCAGCAGGAGCATTAGTCAATCCAAAAGACATGACTAAGAATTCATCATGCCCTTATCGAGTTCTGAAGGCAGTCTTTGGAATGTCATTAGTTTTAATATTTAACTGATGATATCTAGAACAAAGATCGATTTTTGAGAAGAATTTAACACCTTGCAACTGGTCAAACAAGTCATCAATGCGAGGTAACGGATACTTATTTTGATGGTGACATGGTTCAACTCTAGATAGTTAATACAAAGTCGCATACTCCCGTCTTTGTTCTTTACGAATAAAACAGGAGCACCCCATTGCGATGTATAAAGCCGATGTCTAAAAACTCCTATAGTTGGACCTTTAACTCCTGAAGTTCAATAGAAGCCATTCGATATGGGGTTTTGGAAATGGGTTTTGTATCGGGTTCAAGGTCAATAAAAAATTCAACTTCACGTTCTGGGGGTAAGCCAGGAAGTTTTTCTAGAAATACATCAGGAAATTTATTAACAACAGAAGTATCATTCAAATTTGACGTATTCTTGTTTAAATTGGTGACATGGGCTAAGAAAGTTTGACATCCATTTTTTAATAAATGAATAGCTTTATGACTTGAAATGACATTGATTGATTTTAGTGGTTTGGTTGCTTGAATTCGCATAACAGGTTGGTTAGGAATATGAAAGCTAACGACCTTACAAAAATAATCAATTTTAGCATGATGAGTAGTTAACTATTTGATTCCTAAAATCACATCAAATGCAAGTATTTTCAAAGAGATGAGATCAACAGGTAATGTGAGGTTGCCGATTTGAATCAAACAAGATTTGTAAACTGTGGATGTAATGAAAGTTTCTCCCAACAGAGTTTTAACAGATAAGTTAAAGTCTAATTTCTCAGGGGTCAAGTTCAAACGTTGAGCACAAGCTGGTGAAATAAAAGAATGGCTAGAACCGGTATCTAATAAGGTATAAACATCGCAAGAGTTTATGATTAGCTTACCCGTGATAACTTTGTTTGGGTTCCTCGCTTTTTAGGAAGTCACGACAAAAGCTCTCCCATGAACCACCGACTTTGACTTGTTTAGGACAGCCTTTGGTGTCACCATCCCAGTTGGACTTGACTTTGCTATAGGGCACACTCGAGCTATGTGACCTTCCTTTCCATAATTATAACACACTTTGGGTTTTTGTGTGCAATTTGAACTAATGTGTCCCTCATATCCGCATTTGTAGCATACGACCGGTGGTCGTTCTCCTTCCCTACAAACGGGTGCTGGTGATGGTGCCGCTGCCGATGTCTTTCCGTTGTCATTGTTAAAACTCCTCTTTTTGAAATTTTCACTTGACTCACTTCTTTTATTATCTTGGCTAAGATTACCACCGAAGTGGTTACCACTTCTTGTATGATAACTTCCTCCACGCTGGTTATCATTGTTCCAATGACTATTGCCACCGATACGACTATTATCATGTTGTCGGTTGTTGACCTTTGGTTGAACAGTCTCATTATCTCGCTCCAATAATTGAGCTTTATTCACAACATCTGAATACAAATAAAATTTATGAGAAATGAGGTATTGACGAATTTCAGGTTTCAAACCTCTCAAAAACATTCGTGTTATTCGTTCCTCATTATCCACCAAATGGGATGCAAACCGAGATAATTTCGCAAACTTGGCCTCGTATTGTGATACAGTCCATATTTTTCTATTCTAGTTTGATGAATTCCACCTCCTTCATATGACGAATACTTTCTAAAAAATACTTTTTGTTGAACAATTCCTAGAACTTCACCCAAGACATCTTAAGTGCGGAAAGATGAGTACGTTTCACATATTTCCACCAGTAATCTGCCTCTCTACACAACATAAAGGTGGCGAAGGGAACCTTTTGCTCCTCTGTACATCCCAGGACATCAAATATTTTGGTGATTTTCTTAATTCAAGCTTCTGCCTTGAGTGACTCTGGCTTTGCCAAAAACTCCTGCGGTCCCAACTCCTTGAAATGCTTGGCAGTGACCAGCCGTGAATTACCATTGTTTCCACCTGCATTTTGAACAAGAGTCTCTCTCTTTTGGTGTTGCATGAATTATAGAAAGCTCCTAAACACCCCATCGTTCATCATTTGGTCGGTGGAGTTGTTTACAGGAGGATTATTGCCTTCCTGATGCACATTATCCTAGGTTATTGATTAGCAGTGTCTCAATGGTCTCATATGTTCCATTGTTTATCTCCTGATTTTCAGATGCCATTCTCAAATACTGCCATAAAATAAGGACATGTCACATATTATTCCTATATTTCGACCGACCAATTAAATAACCAATAAGCTTAGGTAGGACACACTAGCAAAGGTTTTACTCGTCTCTTCCCTCCCAGTTCTAATTCCAGATCTCCGCCAGAAATCATATCCCTAAGCTCTGATACCAACTGTGACGCCCCCAAAATATTTCCACACAATCATTTTGAGTCGCCAAAATACATGGTACAGAATTCAAATACAAATCTTCCTATCCTAACTATTAAACTGTCGTTCAAAATACGACCACACAAACTGTGAGCTTCATTAATACAAATATTGTGTTGGATATAATACAAAAATATCCACACTCAAATTAAGTCCTCATTACTATTATTGACACACTACTTTACAACATAGTGAAGACTTCTATCATAACTATCTCGGATCATTACTCCACTCCCCGACTAGTCCCAGCTACACTTTTATTTCCTGAGAAGAACAATGGAACCAAGAGAAAAAGGGTGAGCACAACTAGCCCAGTAAAGAATATTATGACTAAGATAATGAAGAATAAATTATCCTTAGTCCCTCAACAGTGAAAAATATGACAGAATATTATAAACAACAAGTTTTAGATCAAGAACTGCAGCGAAAATAGCAATCCATTAGAAGAGTCAAGTAAAGCATGATGTCTACTATCTTCTATGACTTAAAAGTCCATCATCAATATTTTATCCATGTAACACCAATCACTAAATATTTTAAATGAATAACTTATCATTGCACTACGGGTCAAAGATATTAATTTGTATCACCAGTGGTCATGATCATGCCAAACACCTATCCATCTTCGCACTACGGGCCAAAGATATTCATCAATCAATAGTTCATCTTTGCACTACGGGCCAAATATAACTTTCACCATGATTTAAGTTTGAGGATTATGAAAATGGTATAAAAAATGAATCTAGGGAGCTCAAAGATAAATATTAGAGATTTATAATTCAATTTATCCAGAGTTCAAGAATGTCCAAATTGTCAACATGAAAATCAAAACATGGATCCAATTTCAGGAATAAGATTCATAAAAGATAATTTGGACAAAGAAAAGAAAATTAAATTTTGTTGTGAATAGTACTCATGAATAGTACCCTGGATGAATAGTACCCCGACATGAAAAGATTAAAATTTAATAAAAAAGTTCAAACCAATATTTCAATGAAATAATATTAGATGGAGCGCAAAATATTAAGGATATTCTATTAATTTTAGGGATTTTCACCATTTAATAATAAGGTTATAGAAACAAATAATAATTTCGTATCATAAATGGAGAAATATGAAAAAAATGATATCCCTTGACAAGTACAAAAGAAATGATATCCCATACGAGTATGAAAGAATATACGTAACTGCAAATGGATTTTCACCCGACATACTATAATCCGCATAGACAGATCATTTCCACAACTTAATAAAGAATGAATACGAAGGGTTATTTACCATGCATGCGGTAGTCCGCGTAGATAGGTTATTCCCACATATTAATAAGAATAGAATGACAACCCTGACGAGTATTGAAAAAAAATAACATCCTTTACCTTAATAGGAGACTAAATCTGATTGATATAACAGAGATTATTTTGAGAAAAGCTTGCACTCTTAGCTACACTCAAAGTATTCTTATAATAGAAAGAAATACACACAATATTATAGAAGAAGAATTCTTTGATTCTGGTGTGATTTTTATTTCTTAACTAAGCAACCTATTTATAGGAGAATGGCAGGACACTATTTAAGAAAATAATCACGGATGAACAGTTTCGAATTCATGGGCGAAAATTTGATTTTTACTATGTGACGCTATGCAATAAAATATTCTAATACAACAAATAACTTTTTATATATTATAAAAAGTATTCTGTTTTATATAAAAAGTATTCTGTTTTATATAAAAAGTTTTCTATTTTATTACTATTATAATAATAATAAAACAAAATTGAGATAACTTTCTACCGACGGTTTGACAAATTGAAACGTGGGGGTCCATGGAATAATAAGGCAAACTTACAATAAACTCCTCCATTTATATCACAATTTGAACAAATATTTTGCACTCATCAATTATTATACTTATCTTTAATCAACGCAATCTTTCAGCAATTATTCATCAATTATATTATAACTCACAATATTGACAACTAGATCGTTTCCAGGAAAAAGGGGGCTTTCCGATAAGGATTTTTTCCTTATTGGCGCGCAATTAAATAACCTAACCCCTTTCCTTGACAAAAACTTTCTAGACATTGCCAATAATTCTAACTAATAATATTAAATAATATGCGTAACTGTGTCGTGACAATTATTGATTTAATAATATAAAATATTGTGCAGGTGTTACTGTAACAATTATTGAATCAATAATATGAGATACTATACAGCAATTACTGTGGCAATTATTGAATGAAATACTGGATGACTTCTTACGTAAGAATCAATAATCAGAGATATTGTACCATACCGTGTGCTACTATGCAACAACGCGTATTACTGTACTTTTATCACCGAGTATTTCAACAATTTAACGATAAAAGTTTTGCCGTTATTTTTATAAAAAGGTTATTTTTGTCGCTTTATATATCCGACGGTTATTACGTTGTGGGGTCCACCAATGATTGTGTCGTCGTATGAATATTCTCCTATAAAAAGAATATTCCCCAACAAAACGAATACTTTATGACAACTTGCTTACTTTGTAAATTTTTCACAAATCACTCATAACTATAACATTTATTAAATTATCCCCTTACTATTTAGAATAATATTTAGAGAAAATTAAATCTTTATTCGTAAAAAGTTGGGGTCTTACACAGATGCTCCATGACTTGAGTAGGGATGACCTCCGAAATGTTTTGAGGGCCTTGAGACATATTTATCAGGGCAAAAGGCATATTAAAGAATTCATTTTGAGAAGAGGATGGAATATTTGATGGAATAGACTGTTTTAATCCTTGTTTGGGACATGAATGAGGGAAAGATGTGTCAGTAGATGGAATAATCACAAAAGCTTTAGATTTATCAGATGTAGGGCATGGAGACTCTACGTCTGGAGAATCTGAAGACCATAGTGAGGAGGAGTCTGAATGGAGAGATGAATTATGAGGTGTGGTAAGTAAGCTTGATATATGAATAGGGGAAGGAGACTCTACAATGGGAATTGGATACTGATAAGGGGAATTAGTTTGTTCAATATTGATCATAGCGTATGAGATCTATACGATCGGAGAGTGAAGTTCATGTACAGGATCAATAGAGGGTTGAAACTCTACGATTTGAAGACAAATATTATTTACATTGTCGTAGAGTGTTGAGACTCTTAGTGCGAAGAGTATAAGATTCTTTATAAAAAATAAAAGTTGATGTTTATGAGATAGAATGTTTCTCAGAGATCGTAGAGGTTGAGTCTATGATCTTGTCATTGCACACAGAAGATGGAAGTAGAAATGTGAACATAGATAAAATAGGGAGAATGTACGAGGCTCTGATTTGAAGGGTAGGGAGTAGAGCAATTTGGTAGCATACCTTAGAAGTCTAGGAAAGTTCTAAGACACCAACGTTAGACTGGGATACTTTGTATACGCCCATCGGACGAAGCTGTGATCATGCTGCATCATTGTTCGGAGTAGAGGCAATCGTGACATAAAGTAAAATAGTTGATCACCTTTTGGCTCATACACAGTTGTACTTCGGTCTATCTCCAAATTATAAAAGAGAGTGAACAAAGGATCTATAGAATGCACCATTCTCATTCGGCCTACCCCTATACCTTTAATATCATCTGGAAGAAGATGATAAATTTTTGGAATTTCTCGCCTAGTAAGAATAATTCTGCAAATGCCCGGCTGATATGTTCTCTGTGGAGGTAACCAGGGCTCTTCTAGCACTGGGTGAGAAGTGGATGGAAGGGATGAGGGAGGGACATTAGATTCAATTGGTTACTCCTCCTCAAAGGTAGGATCCTCTGGCTTTATAATCGTAGGGTCAAAACCCTTGGTAGCTTCCTCTACGACATTTGTGATGACATAAGTCAATCATAGAGAAGCATATGAAGAATGATTCGATCGTTGAACTAAATCTTCTTTGTTTTGGTTCTTAGTTTTTTTCTTTTCCTCTTCTCTTCTTTTCTGCTTTGCTTCTGTCTTCTTCCTTTTCTTTTCTACTTCTAACTTTTCAGCTTTTTTCTTTCTTCCATCTTCTTTCTTAGTCATCTTGCTTAATTTGCTTTTCTTCTTCTCCTTGGGCACAAAGCTTTCATCTTTCATTGTTTTAATAGTATTATCATCAAGAGGCTCTGGCTCATGTGTCTTCATGGTCAATTCTTTAAGTTGTGACTCCACGTGGGAGCTTTCTTAGCCACTTTTTCTTTATTATGTGGCTCAGGAACAGAGACCGTTTCAGCTATCAATTCATCATGATTTTGAGGTTAAGATATAGTGCCTTTTTTAGAGATAACTTCTACCACTCTTGGGCCAGAGGAACTTGATTTACTTTTTCCTTGATTCATTTTGATCAGCATACATTGTGCATCTTTGGCTTCTTATGCTTCATACTTTTCGATCAAAATAAGATTGGATTCTCCTGCTTGTTCTTCCAATTGAACAAAGGCCTTTCTTCGTCGAGTTTGCCTTTTTCTCATTGGAACCATCTTGGATAGAGGGGTGTTTATATCTTCTACATCCTTCAATTGTTCAGAAGTTTGCACCTCCTCCTGAGTATCCTTAGGAGACTATTGGACTGCTTTCTCCGACATCTTCATTTTCTTCTTCTGTTGATCTGTAGTAGAGTCAGGGGCTCTACGAACTTAAGGATCAACTGACCCTTGAGAAACCTCTTCTTCCTCTATTACTTCCACCTTCCTTTTTCCCTTAGTTTTCACTGGCTTCTACACTTCACTGATCGTTCTCTCGCTACCACCTTCAGACTATTTGGACCTTATATTTTCCAAAGGATTTATCTTTTAGTTATCAAACAGCTTGGGGGTGATCTTTTTGTTTGCATTTAGAGGGACCCCTTCACTATCTACAATTTTATTATGCATACTCTTCTACAAGATAATGCTTCATTGCCTCCCATGAAACATTTTGGGAGAAAATTTTCATGACACATTTGATTTTTCAAAATGTTAAACCCATTTAGCCAGCCAATTGATGAATATAGTGCCAAAGTTGATCTTCTTTGCCTGAAAAATACAATCATGAACTTCAGCTATAACTCACTTACTGAATCATGAGCAGTGTCTTTGTAGATTATGCACTTTTCCACAATTTTAGCAAGGAATTCATATTCTTGAGGAAATTCCTTTTTTCTTCAGCCCTTTTAGTTGTGGGTTCTTCTTATGACTCATCAACTTCAGTCCTTCTTTGAAATCCACTTGATCCAGTGAAGTAAGACCTTTGTCCAGAAAACCTAGACATATATTGATTTCAATAGCTCACATTTGAAGTGTAACTCCTTTAACCTTGGTCGTTAAAACACCATTTTCGAACACATTGAGATAGAATTCCTTGATGAGGTATGTGTAGATCTTAGTGTTGAAGTTCAAGAACTTAGAGAACCCAGCTTTTTTAATGAGTTTAAGAATGTCTCTGATTTACTTCTCTTGAGCAACGAAATGATTAGAGCATAGTTCAATACCGAACACGATTTGGAAGTTTGCCATTTGAATAGAATTAATCTGGAAAAATTTGCACAAGTGTTTAAGTTTTCTGATGATTTTGAGAACTAGGGTTCAAAAGCTTTTTGAAACTTTGAGAACTCTAAGACTCAGATTTCAAAATGAAAGCATAAAGGTCAGAAATTGAATTTCAAAAGATTTTATATAACTTCCCTCTAATTTTGTGAAGTGGGATACGTGTCAGATATGATAGGTTGCACGTCGTCTCAGTTATTCGATTTTACAGCATGGAGTAGTAACTTTATTTTCCATTTGCTCTTCTAAGCGTGAGTGATACGTGCCTTTTATTTAGACCTCCTTTAATTTACCCTTTGTAGATTACCTCTTTCCATTCTACGATAAATCTCCAGCTTTGCAAACTGCTTTCTCTTTACGATCATTGAACAATTTTGCGATCTTTTCACTTTATGAGCAGTTCTACGATTTTCTTCCCTGCACTTGATATTAACATCTAGAAGCATAGTATTATGGATGCAAATTTAACATTCCTAACTCACTTACTAACTTGTTAAATCCAGATTCATATAATGGCTCAGTAAATACATTTGTTAGTTAATCTTCAGTTGAAATAAAATGCAAAGAGATATCTCCATTTTGTACATGATCTCTAATAAAATGATATCAGATGTCTATATGTTTAGTTCTAGAATGCACAATAGGTACCAGCAGTAATATACTTAGCTTCTGCAGTAGAAGTTGATACAGAGTTCTACTTCTTGCTGAACCATGAGACAAGTATGTTTCCTAGTAGTTGACAAGTCCCACTAGTGTTTTTCCTGTCAATCTTACATCCTGCAAAATATGCATTTGAATATCCTATTAGATTAAAGGGAGACTCCTTGGGATACCACATGCCCAAATATGGAGTGCCCTTGAGATCTCTAAAAATCCTTTTTACAGCTATTAGATGAGATTCTTTAGGATTAGCCTGAAATCTAGCACAAATACATGTAGTGAACATAATATCTGGTCTACTAGAAGTCAAATACAAGAGAGATCCAATCATACCTCTATATTGAGTAATATCAATACTTTTACCATTTTCATCTTTGTCAGGTATGGTTGCAGATGCCATTGGAGTTTTCATAGGGGTTACTGAATCTAAGCCATACTTCTTAAGAAGATCCTATATGTACTTTTCTTGATTGATAAAAATTCCTTCATCAGTTTGCTTGAATTGAAGCCTAAGAAAGAAATTGAGCTCACCCATCATAGTCATCTCAAATTTATTCTACATTAACTTGGTAAATCTCTCACAATATTTTTCATCAGTAGAGCCAAATTTAATATCATCTATATAGATTTGAATAAATAGAATTTTATCCTTATGCTTCCTAAGGATTAGAGTTGTGTTAACTCTACCTCTATTGAATCTATTTTTAATAAGAAAATTAGTTAGTGTTTTATACCATGCTCTAGGTGCTTGCTTTAAACTATAACGAGCTTTATCTAGTCTATAGACATGATTAGGGAGAGTAGTATTAATAAAACTTGGTGGTTGTTCAACGTAGACCTCCTCTTGAAGTTCACAATTGAGAAATGCACTCTTAACATCCATTTAAAATAACTTAAATCTCATGTGGGCTGCATATGCTATGAACATCTTGATGGCTTCCATAATTGCAACCAGTGCAAAGGTTTCATCATAATCAATTCCTTCTTCCTGGGAATAACCTTTAGCTTCTAGCCTTCACTTATTTCTTGTGATCACACCATCTTCATCCATTTTGTTCTTGAAGACCCATTTCGTGCCAATGATTGGATACTCTTTTGGTCTTGGAATCAGCTTCCATACCTTGCTTATTTCAAATTAATTTAGCTCATCTTGCATAGCTTCGATCCAACTTGAGTCTTCTAGAGCTCCTTCAATTTTCTTTGGTTCAACCTGAGATAGGAAGCTCAGATAGAAATATTCATTTTGAGTGGCTAATTTGGTTCTAACATGTGCACTTGGATCTCCAATGAATAGATTGTGAGCGTGATCTTTTACCCATCTGGTTCAAGATGGAATGTCAGTCCTTGTGCCTTCTTATCTAAGTTCTTCAAGATTTGGTTCTTGTTCTGCATCTTTATTAATTCGTAGAGTTCCCATATTTGGAACTATAGACTCTATGATTTCATTGTCTGGCACTACGATCATAGGGTCTGGCACATCTATTTCAGTTTCATCGATTGTAGGATTATCCTTCTCTGTGATTTGAGGTTCCAGCTCTATAACTTCTTCAAGTTGAGCTATTTTGCTTGGTTCATCTTTATCAGTTTCATCTAATGTAACATGAATAGAGACTTCCACAGTCAAGGAGTTCTTGTTGAACACTCTATAGGCTTTACTTTCCATAGAGTATCCAAGGAAGATTCCTTCTTTTAAATTAGGCTAAAATTTAGTCAAGTATTGTTTACCTTTATTGAGGATGTAGCACGTACAACCAAATGCACAAAAGTAGATAATATTTGGCTTTCTTCCTTTTTTAAACTTGTAAGGTATCTTTTTTTATCATAGAGTGGATCAAGGATCTATTCTGAATATAGCAAGCAGTACTAACAACTTTTGCCCAAAAATATTCTACTAAACGAGCTTGTTGCAAGAAATGTTCTTCCTGCTTCAATCAATGTTCTGTTCTTCTTTTCAGCTACTCTATTATATTGTGGAGTTCGAGGTGTCGAGAAATTATGTTGAATGTCATTGTCTTCAGAAAACTGATTAACCTTAGAATAATCAACTTTCTCCCACGATCACTCCTTATAGCTTTTATATCTTCTCGCACTTCTCATTCATTACTAGCTTGAAGAATCTGATCAATTGAGTGCTAGTCTCATCTTTAGAACTTAAGAAGATAACTCATGTAAATTTGGTATAGTTATCCACGACTACTAGTGAGTATCTTTTGCGTCCAAGACTAGCAGTTGGAACAGGCCCAAAATGATCTATATGGAGAAGTTATAGGAGCCTTTCATTTGAGTTAACCATTTTGCTTTTGACTGAGTTCTTGGCCTACTTTCTTAACTGACAGGCTTTGTAGGGCCTTTCTTGACGAAGTTCAGCTTGGGTAGACCTCTGAATAGATTCTTTAATATAATTTTTGACATACTTTTGAAGTTCAGGTAGGGACAACCTCCTATGCCACAACCAGCTCACATCTTCTTAAGCTTTCGAAAAGAAGCAAGCTGATACTGGGGAACTTACTTCAGAGAGATTAACCACATAAACATTTCATTCTCTTAATCCAGTCAGCTTAATAGAGTTAATTTCTAGATCTCAAACTTGACACTAGTTATTGGGGAAGATGATTCGATGACTTTTGTCGCATAGCTAACTTATGCTTAGCAGGTTGTGCTTTAATCCAATAACATAGGATTCCTTACTAAATGAAATAGCTCCTTTTCCTATAGAACTGTAGCCTCTAGTTTTCCCAGAGTTGTTATATCTAAAGATAATTGTTGGAGCATCTTGAGCTTTAAATCTGATAGGAGGGCTTTATTGCCAGTCATGTGCCTTGAGCATCCACTATCAAGATACCAAACAGATTCCATTGACCTTGGTACCTGCATATACAATCATTTTTTAGTTTGGTACACATTTAGTTACCTTGGGAACCTAAACTTGCCTAATCTTGGGTCTACTATATGCAATATGCTCAAAATAACAATCACCAGCCTTATGCCCATATTTATGACATTTATAGCAATTTATATAATGCATGTGTGAATGTGTGTGTGGATATCTTCTCACTTATAACTTATATGGTAGATATGCCTTTCTTCTTGATTGAACTCCCTTCCTCCACATTGTTTTATAATTTTGAAGTTTTGTAGAGTAAAAACTAGTTTTACAATTGATTATAGGTTGACTCATAGAGTTGTTTCCAAACTTTACGACTCTTTGAGGCTTGGTCGTAGACTTGGTTTTACTTTGCAATTTTACAAAACCTAAACCAGTGTGTGACAAGTTATCCTTTGGGACAACAATCTGGTCAACAGAGATTGGATGACATGAAATACTCGGCTCAACAATCTCTTTGGATTTTACAAACACAATGCTTCTTTGGGAAGAAGAAACATCATTGTTGTTAGCTTACACTAATTTTTCCATACTTAGATTAGATGAAGACGGGCCTTCAAATCCCAGTCCTGATCTGTCAGAAACAGCTCTCTGACTTGTGATCATTGAATCCATATATAAGGAAGAATGATTCCACATAGAGATTGTCTTCTCTAATTCCTTTATTTTAGAGTTATAAGAAAACTCCCTCAACATGTTGGCCTAAGTTATCTTTCTCAAATTCTTATTTTCAACCGCAAGCTTGGATAGAGAGATAATGTTTTGTAGAGTAGTTTACAACTCCGCTTGCACTTTCTCTTTCTCCTCTTGAAGAAGAGAATAATCCTTCGATAGAACCCTGAACAACTTCATGTATCTATGAAATTCAGATGTAATATCATGTAAGGCTATTCTGAGATCATCCATGCTAATATTAGGAGAGTTGAAGTCAAATAACTCCCGGATGTCGATTTCTCGACGAACAGGGGTTGCGTTAGAGTGTTCCTCAATAGCCATCAAGCACGAGTTGGCTACTTGAGATTCTTCTGAAAGTAGTATGCACACAAGCCAGTCATGTTTGATGATAAAGCATATACTTTGTAACAATCTTATTCATTTATTAATAAAAGAATTATTTATTTAATGGCGTTTATATTATCTACATAATGTTGTTATATTTAAATGTGATAAACTCATAGTTTTAAGCAATGCTTTTAGAATCATGATGATGATCATGCTAATGAGATCTAAATTCTTAGACAGCTTAAAACTAAAAAAGTTCATAATCGATGGATTACTTAATAGGGGATTAGTGAATCTGGATAGATTGGTACATACGTTGCATGCTTTTTGGAAGAGGATGATCGATTTTATAATCATTTGTGTGAAGACACTAAAGCAAGTATATAGGTGCTTATTAGAGAATAAGTATATTGAACGTGACTCGCTAAGGAATAGCTAATGGAGTTTTACTAGCCTATCAATAGGAATTCTTTTAGTGATAGTAGTACAAGTAATCCTTAGACTTGAGATCATCATAGTATCTTGTGTATGATGATTGATTTATACTTTGACATGTCCCTTAAGACCTTCAGGGTATATCAAAGGGTATGCTTGGGTATAATTAATTATACATGAAGTTAATGAATGATCAATAAAGGATCTATCACATCTAGTAAAAGAAGTGAATGTCCTATGTAATTCGATAAATAACAACTCAGTAGTCCTTGGCCAAGGCAGAATGAAATTAGAAAGTAGTTTCTAATTTGCATTATCAGAGTTTGTGCATTTAGGATCGGAATATATATAATTAAATAAAATAAGACTTGATAGTAAATCAATGTCTTATATTTAATTAGGACATTGTACGGTAGAAGGAATGAATTGTACGGTAACTATTTACTCAAATGTTCTTTTATGATTAATGTTGAAATTTATATTATTTAAAAAGTCGTTGAGCGCTAAGAGGGCTTACCCTTATTGTAGAATAAATATTATTTATTTAAATAAATTAATAGTTAATTTATTTCTTTAAATAAAATTAGAATTATTCTAATTAATTTATTCACAACCTGTTTAATATGGAGAACCTAAAGGGTCACACCATAAAAGGATGAATATTTATCTAAGAAGCAAATAACATAATCGTAATAATAAGTTAAGTGTATTTAATTTAATCTACGGTGATAGAATAAGTCAAATAGCTTAGTATTTATTATTTAATATTTTAGAAATAGTAAATATAAATTAATAAGAGGGGTCTTATTATTATTATTACTATTATTATTAATTTAATTCCTAAAGGAGTTTGAGAATTAATTAATAAAAGTACTCTCCCATATACCTAATAAGATTAGAACATAAATTAATTAAAGGAGTTTAATTAATTGCTCCTAATAAGATTAGAAAGCCTAATTAATTAAAAAAGTTTAATTAATTAATATGAATTACCTAATCCTAAAATGTTTAGGAGGGTTGCCTACATCTATAAATAAGAGGAGTCTTATTTTGATTAAGTGTTAATGCTTTTTCAAAGAGTTGGGAGAGCACACCTTTTTTAGAGAGAGAAAAATAGTGTTTTGCAAATAACCCATCTTCTTAATACTTGTTCATCCTTGGTGGATCACCTTTAGAGGCCAAACACTTGGGTGGCTGACATTGATCAAAGTAAGGAATCACACCTGGTAGATTCAAGTCGAACGAGGAAAAGATTGGAGTTAAACTCGTACCTAAGGAAGCTCGTATCTTCAAGGGTATGAATCTCATCTTCTTCTTTTCATTTAATTAGTAATTGCGCATAAAGGATGATCCGAGTATATGGTTTATAAAATTTTAAAACTATTAATTTTACACTTCCGCTGCTATGTACACTACAAGAAAAAGGCCTATCAACGACCGCCTATCCGCGACCTCATACGGTCACAGATGACTATCAGCGACTGAACTCGGTCGTCGATAGTCGTCGCATAAAATTTGGTTGTTGGAATGTACATCAGCGACCACTATTAGCGACCAAGTTACCTGCGATCGCTATGAGCGACCGGTATTGTCGCTAAGCTGAGTCAGCATGGTCAGTGTAGAAAGGCTGACATGGGCCACATGTCAGCAACCGCCGTCAGCGACCGGTGTCGGTCGCTAACTTACTGATTAAATTAGCAGTCGTTAACAGGTATTAGCGACTGCATGCGGTCGCTGATGTATAAAATAAAAAAAATATTTTTCCTATTTTCTGGATTTTCCAAAAAACTGTACCTGTTTTGTACCTGTTTTATATACCAACACACAACAGACAGTATATATAAACTTCCAACCAAGTTTTATATATCCCAACACATGCAACATAATATAAACATCCATCCATATACCGACACATACACCAAAATAGTATAAACTATATAAACATTAAAAAATCAATATGAATGAAGAAATATATACAAATCTAATGTGTAAGTAACATACAGTCATCCAAAGAATGATATAAAAGTACAAGGCTCATAAATAGCTATACAACAAGACTAGTTAGGTCAGCCATCATGCATCATCGTCCAAATTAGTTTCTTGTTGATCACCCTGTAATTAACAAAATATTTAAACAAGTTACATATATAGTATATATGTTGATATTGGTATTACGACAATATACAACAAATTAAACACAACAATATATGTGTGTATATATATATATAAGTGACTAATTAATTTAATTGTAATATAAATACTAAGATTACCTTGTCGCCATCCTCATGTTGTGATCATGCTACTGCCGCCACTGTAATAGCTAACTCATCAGGACTCAGAGTCGCCAAATGCCCGCCCAGTATAAGAAGAAGATCACGTTCTCGACAAATCGCTCTCACACAGTCAGCAGAAGTATGATAAGCTAGATGGGTCGATGACTGTGTAGACTGGGTAGCAGAGCTGCCTGTGCCACTGATGGTTGGGCGTCATCGTTGTCCTTGGCCTTTAACGTAGTTCTTTTTCACAACTGACGCCCTCTCCCACATATCTTGATCAATCACCGGACATGTGGCGCTTTCAGGATAACGCTCGTTCAATAAGCGCTTATAAGTATCCTGTCAGTAGGTTAACAATTAAATAGTTAAAAATAAATATTAAATTCTAAATAATAACATAAACTTGATAAACAACATATATCAAATTTGTCAAAACTTATTACCACTATTTGGACAGCATCAAGCAGACCATCACTGGTGGCCACGTATACATCCAACCAATGGATAGGCTGACCTTGAGACTGAGACTCCTATACAAAACATACTCCCATATTACTAAGTAAACATGTGATATTATATAAACCATATATGATTGTAAACATATTAAAAATATTCTATCAAATTCATAAGTTAATTATTATTCATACGTACCCTATCAGTTATATGCTGCAACTGTGATATACTGCCGCCCCTGTAGGTGCTTTTTGCCTTTTCGCCATTAGGTACACCCGAGGATCTGTTGGTGGCGGCAGTCTTGCATCTCTTGACCCAGCACTCGGCTCTCCATTGGGCACACATATCAGCCCATATGGACTGGGTGCACCACCAGGGGCTATGCTCGTGCATGTACTCCTCTCCCTGGCCTGGATGGTCGATTGATGCATTGTGCAAGGCTTTTAGGCGTTCTTTATTCAAATTGTCTTTGGTACGAACCTGCGTACTTCTGCCAGAACAGTGTCTGTATCATTGAAGCCTACGCATCCTCCCATCTATACTATTTCTACAAATAAAACAATAATAATAATATTAAAATGGTACTATTAACATATAATCCAACGCTACTAAACAATTAAAAACTTACTTGAAATTCAGCCCAAACTGCATCCTTGTGGGCGATAAGTGTGCTCGACCACGTAATCACAGCTGTTGGCCAGTTCTGCAAGTACAGCTGTGAAATGCACTTGAATATCTTGTTATCTGAAATGTCACTACAATATACAACAATTTATATTAAAAATAAGTAGATTTATTATAATATTTAAAGTAATTTACATTAATAGATTGGCCATAATATTTAAAGCAATTTACAAGGAAATCTAAAATGTTTATATATAAATTATGCAGACGTACGTGCTGTCAGGAGGAGGACGTATCTGAATAAGAATCCGGTCATCCGAATTAGCAGGGGCCTTTGGCACATGATTAGCCCCCTACCCAAGCCGCGCTTTTTCTGCGCTGCTTCAGAAGCCATCTATATTTTACAAATTTCAAGATATTATTATGAGTTATATTTGAATATAAAATGACAATAATGGCAATACATGCATATATGAATATAAAATGACAATAATGATAGGAAATTGCATGAAATAGTTAAGTACATAAACATGACAATGATATAAAGAACATATAATAATAAACATACATTTTATTTTTTAAATCAATGTCTGAGTCAGAGTTATCTCCTCTACATATTGCAGATTCATAACCATCATCTGCTTCATATTCAGTGTCAGTGTTAGTTAATAACTCTTCCTCCTCAGTATCAGTGTCATCTGGCACAAGTATTGACTTAGGGTCTAATTCATTAGGTTCATCTCCACCATCTAACTAGATTACATCATTGTCGTCCTCCAAATTTATTATAGTTTGTCTATGAAGCATCTGCTCTTGGTAAATCTCCCCGCCTACTATTTCTACACGATTGTGCGTGGGAGTATGAATTATTAATTGCCAATCTACAGGCGGTCTATCCATTTTCCTAATAGGACTAGGAGTGTAGTATACTTGTACTATTTGAGTTGGTAACACAAACGGTTCGTTGGCGTATGCTGACCTATGGAGGTCAACATCGACGATTCCATGTCTGTCAATACATATCCCTTTTTCTGAATCAAACCAACGACACTTGAACAAGTTAATATTGTTGGGAATTGCATATTCAAATTTGATGTTGAAAGTAAATTTAAATGCTTAAGTGTAAAGTCCTTTAAAGATTATATGTACAAGGACTTAGATGATAGATCAAAATTATTAGGTTGATATGTGCTTTAATGTTTATCATTCTGTAAATGAATGCATAGAAGAAAGATCAAAGCTGTTAGGTTGATCTATTTTGAGATGTAATTGTTAAGCCTTGACAGAATCATAGTCTGTCAAAGGAAGTCTGTAAAAGCCAAGGCAGAATCGTGGAGCTTTAATGAAGATGTCCAGAATCGTAGTCTGCCTTAGAAGCCACGCTCAGAATCGTGGAGATGATCAGAGTGCCTGCCGAGCTAAGTCAAGAATCGCAGTATGCTCTCGGAAGTGTGGAATATGCAAGACATGCAACAAGGAATCGTAGTCTACCAAAGAGCTTAAGAGAAATCATAGTGTTCTCTACGATCAAGACTGAGTCCAGCCTGTGCAAGCCAACACACAACGATCATGGTACAAAGACCACGATCGTGGTGACCCTCCTGTCAGCATCAAAGTTCGTCTATCTGATGAAGAAAGAAGAGCAACAAATCAAGAAAGGCTAAAAGACGTTAATGATGCTACATTCATCCTTAGTATATATCGAAGAAGCGTATTGAAGAAGCTAAGGAAAGAACTAAAAGCCTGCTGAAAACATCTTTTCAGGTGTTAGGTGAGATAGCAGTTTGTTGTGTCAGTGGGCCAGATGGCTAAGCAGCAGAAAAGCAGGAAGTCAACATCAGTGCACAGAACTGTCTGAAGCATTTAATGCTACAACGGATGACTTCAACGACTAGATTTCAAGGGTTCCTTGATAAGCAAATCAGACAAGGATTCAGATCAAGCAAGAAAAGCAAGATAAAAAGAAAGAAAGCTAAAAACACTTAAGAACACTCAACGATAAACTCTACGATCCTGAAAGAGGAAAGCTTGCTTAGCTACTCAGTTTATTCAGAACTGATGCTTAATTACAACTGAGTAGCACACCCCAGAATATAACTCTCAATCTAAAGTGTACCAAGTTAGAAGGACTTGAAGAATTCTAAGTGAACTAAAGAAGTTCCAAGATTGTTAATCTTGAAGAGTTCTTAGTGAACTAGAGAAGTTCCAAGGTTGCTGGCCTTGAAGGAATCTAAGTGATTCAAAGTGTAAAGACATCCTTAGTGGTTTTCCTACTCGTGGAGTAGAAGAGTGAAGTAGGAGCCTTGAGTTCTCTGAACCACTTAAAACCTTTGTGTCTCATTAACTGCTATAACTGCTATATCTGTTATAACTGCCATAACTGCTTATCAAACCATTATTGCATTATCTTAAGGGGAACAAAACATATATTCTGCTGCTGTCAGTATATTCAATACTGACAAGTATTTTGAAACAAAGAAAAAGTTTAAAATATCTATTCAACCTCCCCCTTCTAGATAACTATTGTGCCTTTGGGAACTAATGATTAGTATCAGAGCAGGTTCTTTCAACTAGCATACAAAGCTTGAGTAGATCCAATGGAACATTTGATAAGCGAGACCAAGACAGGTTGAGGCAGCAAGCCACCTATGTGCAATAGAGACAAGTTTGCCAACTGGAAAGTTCAAATGCAAGCCTATATGGATTCAATAGATGATGATCTATTTGAAACCGTTCTGAATGGGCCGTACATTTCAAAAGTCTTACACCGACTCCAGAAGATCTAAATAGAATTGTGGTCAAGGTCAAATCTGAATGGACTGACAATGAGAAGAAAGATGTCCAGCTAGACAAAAAGGCTAAGAACATTTTGTTCAAGTCTTTAGAAGACAATCTGTTTGAGAACATGGTTAACTGCAAATCTGCCAAGGAAGTCTGGGAAGCATTGCTCATCATGCATGAAGGAACTGAAGAAGTCAGAGAAAACAAGCAATCTCTACTGACTCAACAGTATGAGATGTTTACCCATGTTCCAGGAGAAAACGTCACTTCCACATATGAAAGATTCAACTTGCTGCTCAACTCTCTTCGAGCTTTTGGGAAGGTCTATTCCAACAAAGATCTTATCATCAAGTTTATGAGGTCCTTACCAATCAAGTGGGATGCCAAAACCACTGCAATCAGAGAATCAAAGAACTTGCATGAAATGACTGTTTAACAACTCTATGGCAACCTTCTTACCTACGAACTAGAGCTGACTCAATGAGCAGAAACTCTATCTTAAGGAAGAAAGAAGGACAAAGGAGTTGCTCTCAAGGCAATAGAAGAGAGCTCCAAAGCTCAAGATGAAGATGAGTCTACATCTGAGGAAGATGATGATGATGAAGTTGCAATGCTGGTCAGAAGACTCAGAAGGTTCATGCGCAAAGGAAGAAGTGGCAGACCTAAGAGATTCAACAACAGCAGTCAGGAGCAGATCAATGACCTATGCTACAATTGCAAGAAGCCTGGCCACTTCATTACAAATTGCAACAAACTTATTAGAGAAGAGTTAAAAAGAAAGACTAAGAAGGAAGTTCAAAGGCTACAAGAAGCATCAGAAGAAAGACAAAGGTCTTGTAGCTGGAAGTTCATGGAGTGACTCAGACAACGACACCAATGCTGAGTCTGAAGCTGATGAAGAACCTTAAACAACCAACCTATGTCTGATGGCCAAGGATGCAAATAAAAAGAAAAGCACTGACCATCCTGAGGTAAGCATAGATGAGGTATTTGACTTCAACACTCCTGATGTAGACATTGATGATTTAAGAACTGCTCTTCATGACATAACATCTGATCTATATCAATACATGTGGTGGTTCAGAGTTCTGTCCAAAGATTATTCTGGTCTTCAAAGAGAGAAAGAGAAATTTTAGAAAGAACTGGAAATAGCTCTACTCAGCTCTGCATCGCTCTCTCAGTTTGAAGATGAGAATAAAATCTTAAGACAGACCAATGAATTGAGCAGACAAAGAGAGTCAAAACTAACCTCTAAAATTGAGGAGCTAGAAAAGACTATCTCTATGTGGAATAGGTCTTCCTCATTTATGGACTCCCTGATCTCCAGTCAGAGAAGTGCTTCTGATAGAACAAGTTTAGGTTTTGGGGAGTCTACCCCAGAACCAAGTGTGGAAAAGATAAAGGATACTAACAATAGCAGTGCTTCTAATCTAAATAGAAGCATTGTATTTGAGAAATCCACACAGAAGGAAGAACCAGTGCAACTTTGCTCTTCTGATCCAAGTCATGTCCCAAGACACAACGGATCTCATGCTGGCCTAGGGTTCAGAAAAGAGAAGAGTAACTCAGTCACCACTGCCCAACCTCGACGAATCGTATAGTCAAGTAAAACTGACTCCACGAATCAACCTGGAAGGAATCGTGGTGTTCAGGTCCACTCAGCACAAACCATGAATCTTAAGGCTGCATGGAAAAAGAAGAAGCAATACAAGGGTAAGGCCACCCAGTATCCACAAAAGTCCAAATGGAGAAAGAATCCATACACACACACAAGCATGCATTATATCAGATGCTTTCCATGTGGTAGAAATGGTCATAAAGCTATATTATGTTATCATAACACTGTGCATGGAAGGCCCAAAGTCAAGCAGATTTGGGTTCCCAAGGGTACTAACATTATAGGACCCATGCAAGTCTAGGAACCAATGTGAAAGCTTAAACTATCTGCAGGAAATGAGCACCACGATTACAACATGGTATCAGGATAGTGGTTGCTCAAGGCATATGACCGGGAACAAAGTCCTCCTGTCCAACTACACAGAAAAGGAGGGACCAACTGTAAGACCCCAAATTTTATGAATAAGATTTAATTTTCTTTATATGTTATTTTGAAATAGTAAGGTGTTGATTTGATAAATGTGATAAGTTATTGGTGAAATGTGCAAAGTTTACAAAGTAAGCAAGTGGTTATAAAATATTCGTTGTGTCGGGGAATATTCGTTTAGTCTAGAAATATTATTTTTGTCGGAGAATATTCGTACGATGGCGCAGTCATTGGTGGACCCCACAACGGAATGAATGTCAGATATAGAAAGCGACAGAAGTAACCTTTTTATAAAAATAACGACAAAACTGTTACCGTTAGTACTATTGAAATACCCGATGGTTAAAATACAGTAATACGTGGTGTTGCACAGTAGCACACGGCATTGCACAGTATTTCGAATTATTGATTCTTACGTAGGAAGGCACTTACTCAATTATTGTTACAGTAATTACTATTCAATATTTTATATTATTGATTCAATAATTGCATAATATTTTATTGGTTCAATATTTGCTACGTTGATATTTTATATCAATAAGTGCTACTTTGCTATTTTATATTATTGATTCAATAATTGTCATTGCACATTATTTCAAATTATCAAATTAATAATTCATATTATTTGAATAATATTATTAGATAGCATTATTGGCAATGTCTAAAGAAGTTCAGTCTAGGAAAGGGGTTGATTAATTGCACACCAATAAGGAGAAATCCTTATCGGAAGGACCCCTTCTTTCCTGGAACGACCTGGTTGTCAATATTGTAGTTCTGTAATATTATTTGTGAATAAATAATTTTTGATATATATGATAAGGAAATAGTTATTCAATGTGGATTTAAACGGAGGAATTTTTAACATGTGACATTTGTTGAAAGTTGGTATTTTATCTTTTTCGATAAAATAATTCATTCAAATATATTGTTATAATATTACATTATAGTAGTATGATGTGATTATATAATAGTATGATTTTTATAATTAGAATGGTAACATTATTATAATAAATTCATGGTATAAAAGTTAAACAAGGTGGAAGAGTGCAAATTGAATTTGAACTCTTATGATGAAAACAATGATGTCATCGGAGCGATGAGGTAAGCAAGGATGTCATCGGAGCGATGAGATAAGCAATGATATTATAGGATCGATGATGTAAGCGATGATGTCATAAATTATGGCAAAAAGACTATTTTACCCTTACTCTGCCGAGCCTATAAATAAAAGCTCATTTCTTCATTATTTCTCACCAATTCACTAAAGCTATAGAGAGAGAAAGTATAGAGAGAATAAGAGAGAAAGAAGAAGAGTATTCTACTATTACACTAGTGCAGTCTCCAAATTTTTAAAGTAAGGGGTATTATTTCTTTCGTATTCATGAAGAGAGTTATTTTCTTTCAATTCTCGTAAAGATTATTATTCTATTCTTTATTATTCTGTTGGAATAACCTGTCTACGCGGACTACCGCATGCATGGTAAAATCCTGTTGTTATTCCATTCTTTATTATTCTGTGGGAATAACCTGTCTACGCGGACTACCGTATGCCTGGTGAATAACCCTTCGTATTCAGTTGTTATTAAATTGTAGAAATAATCTGTCTGAGCAGACTACCGCCAAACGGGTGAAAATCCAATTGTAGTTTCGTATATTGTTTTATTTCAGATTCCCAACTCTAAACTTACTACGGTAAGTATTGCTTCTAGAATTCCTGAAATGATCAGAAATTCCTTGAGTTTTGTGCTTCATCTAATATTATTTCACTGGAATATTAGTCTGAACTTTCTTGTGAAATTTTTATCTTTTCATGTCGAGTTACTATTCATGAGTTACTATTCACGGGGTACTATTCACGATAAAAAAATATTTTTTTCCTTCTAAATCATCTTTGATTGGATCCAGGTTTTGATCTTCATTCTTGAACTCTGGATAAATTTCCTAATATTTGTCCTTTATCTCACTGGATTCGTTATTCGTATTATTTTTCATCATCCTCAGTTCTAAATGGTGATATAACTGAATATCTTTGGCCTGTAGTGCAAAGATGAATAATTACGTGATGAATATCTTTGGCCTATAGTGCAAAGATGAATGATTACCTAATGAATATCTTTGGCCGTAGTGCAAAGATGGACAGGTGTTGAGATGAACATGACCAACTGATGATACAAATGAATATCTTTGGCCAATAGTGCAAAGACGGATATTTGATTCGAGATGTATATTGATTGATGTTACAGGGATAAAATATTGATGATGGACTTTCAAATTAAAGAAGATAGTAGACATCATTCTCTACTTAACTCTTCTAATGAATTATTATTTTCGCTGCGAATATTGATCTAAAACTTGTTGTCCATAATATTTTATCTGATTTATTGAAGGCTAACGATAATTTATTTTCCATTATCTTAGTCATAATATTCTTTACTGGGTTAGTTGAGCTCACCCTTTTCTTCCATTGTTCTCTTCAAGGAAATGAGAATATCGCGGGTATTAGTCGGGAAATGGAGTGATGGTCCGAGTTAGAGCTGTAGAAGTCCTCACTATTTTTTTACAATAGTGTGATAATAAATGTAATGAGGACTTAGTTTGAATGTTAATATTTTCTACATGTCTGTATTGATACTCACAGTTGTGTGGTCGTATTTTGCAAGACCGTTTGATATGAAAGATTGTATTTAGATTCTGTACCATGTATTTGGCGACTCAGAATGGGTTGGTATTGAACCTATTTTGGGGGCATCACACCAACAGTTATCTTTGGAGATAATGGCTCTAGTAAGACAAAAGGATATGGCTCAGCTGAGAATGGTGCAGTGTCCTTCAGCAAAATGGCTTATATAGATGGACTAAAGCACAACCTTCTTAGCATCAGCTAACTCTGCGACAACGGCCATCAAGTCATTTTTCTCAACAATCAGTGTCAAGTCAGAGATCTAGAGACATCCCTCTATTAAGTTGACTAGAACAAGAGAAGGAAATGTCTACACTGTTAATCGTGCTTAACTAAGTTCTGACGAGACAGTGTGCTTTCTTACTAAAGCCTCTGAAGAAATAAGCTAGCTTTGGCATAAAAGGTTATCCCATCTCAACTTCAAGAGCATGTCAAAACTGGCCTCCAAAGACCTTGTAGCAGGTTTACCTAAGTTCAGCTTCGTTAAAGAATGGCCATGCAACGCCTTCCAGCTTGGAAAACAAACAAGGAGCTCATTCAAAGGCAAAGCAGTCAACTCAATTGACAGGCCCCTACAATTACTTTATATGGATCTCTTCGGGCCAATTCCAACTGTGAGCCTAGAAGGAAAGAGATACTCACTGGTCGTAGTGGATGACTACACCAGATTCACATGGGTGTTCTTTCTCACCTCCAAAGTTGAAACGAGCTCCCAACTGATCAATATGTTCAAGCTGGTGATGAATGAAAAAGGAGAGACAATCAATGCTATAAGGAGTGATCATGGTAGAGATTTTGATTTCTCAGAAATGGATCAGTTTTGTGCAGACAATGGAACAACCACAACTTCTCAGCATCACGAACTCCACAGAAAAATGGAGTAGCTGAAAGGAAGAACAGAACACTGATAGAAGCTGGAAGAACTCTACTAGCAGCAGCTCATCTGGCTGAATACTTTTGGGAAGAAGCCATCAACACTGTGTGCTACACTCAGAACAGATCTCTTGTACACCCTACGTTAAAGAAGACTCCCTACGAGCTGTGGAGAGGAAGAAAGCCAAATGTCAGTTATTTTTGTGTGTTTGGCTGTGCATGCTACATCCTCAACAATGGGAAACAATATCTGACTAAGTTCCAAACCAAGTCAGATGAAGGAATCTTTCTTGGATATGCCACAGATAGCAAAGCTTATAGAGTGTTCAACAAGAAGACGCTAAGTGTTGATGTCTTGATCCACATTATCTTTGATGAAACAGACTCAAACAAGTCTGCACCACAAGGCACTATGATTGACGATTCAGACACCACGAATGAGGTGGTCGAGCTCAACACCACGACCGTAGTCCCTGAAGGTGGAATCGTAAAGGCTGAAGAAGAAATCGTAGAGAGAGCTGCACTAGAGGACGATTCTGGTCAATAAGAACCAGAAGTCAATCATGAAGAGTTTAGACAAGAAGGCACCAGAACAAATATTTCAACAGGGAACAGATGGGCAAGAGACCACACTCAAGACTTGATTATTGGAGATCCAACTGCCAGGATTAAGACAAGATCTGCAACACAGAATGAATGTTTCTATTTGAGTTTTCTATCTCAAATAGAACCCAAGAAGATAGAAGATGCAATGCAAGATGCAAGCTGTATAGAAGCCATGCAAGAGGAGCTGAATCAGTTTTAAAGAAGCAAAGTCTGGAGATTATTTCCAAGACCATAGTATCAACCATTCATTGGCACCAAATGGGTCTTCAGAAATAAAATGGATGAAGATGGAGTGATCACAAGGAATAAAGCAAGACTAGTGGCCAAAGGTTATTCTCAAGAAGAAGGCATTGACTATGATGAGACCTTTGCACCTGTTGCCAGACTTGAAGTAATCAGAATATTCCTTGTATTTGTTGCCCACATGAGGTTCAAAGTCTTCCAGATGGATGTCAAGAGTGCATTCCTGATTGGTGAACTTCAAGAAGAAGTATATGTGGAACAACCTCTGGGTTTCATCAATCCAACCCTCTCTGATTATGTATATAGATTAGACAAAGCTTTATATGGACTTAAACAAGCACCTAGAGTATGGTATGAATCACTAACTAACTTTCTTATTGAAAAAGGATTCACTAGAGGTAGAGTAGACACCACACTATTTCTTAGGAAGCACAAAGATAAAGTTTTACTAGTTCAAATATATGTAGATGATATTATCTTTGGCTCTACTGCTGAAAATCTATTCCAGAGATTTTCCAAGCTTATGCAGAGCAAGTTCGAAATGAGTATGATGGGTGAGCTGAATTTCTTCCTTGGACTGCAAGTAAAGCAGACTGATGAAGGTATCTTCATTAACCAAGCCAAGTACATCAAAGACCTACTTAAGAAGTATGGCATGGAATCAGCCTCTCCCATGAAAACACCAATTGCTTTATCAACCAAGCTTGACAAAGATGAAAAAGGTAAATGTATTGACATTACTCAATACAGAGGTATGATAGTCTCCCTTCTCTACTTAACTGCCAGTAGACCAGATATATTGTTTGCAACATGTATATGTGCTAGATTTCAAGCTAATCCTAAGGAATCACACTTAACTGCTGTAAAAAGGATTTTCAGGTATCTAAAAGGTACACCCTACTTGGGGTTATGGTATCCCAAGGAGTCCTTATTTGAACTGACAGGATACTCAGATGCTGACTTTGTAGGATGCAAAATAGATAAAAAGAGTACCAGTGGCACTTGTCAACTGTTAGGAAATAGACTAGTGTCCTAGTTCAGCAAGAAGCAAAATTCAGTATCAACTTCAACAGCAGAAGCTGAATATATTGTTGCAGGCAGCTGTTGTGCTCAAATCGTATGGATGAAGAATCAGCTAGCAGACTATGGGTTTGATTTCAAATCTATACCTGTTCACTGTGATAACACAAGTGCCCTAGCAATAACACATAATCCTGTCATGCATTCTAGGACTAAGCATATAGAGATACGATAGATATTTATTAGGGATAAAGTTCAAAATGGAACTATATCTTTGCAATATATCCTATAAAAAATCAGCTTGCTGATGTGTTTACAAAACCCTTAGATGAATCCAGATTTAATAAACTAATAAGTGAGTTAGGTATGTTACATTTGCAACCATAAATTATATGCTCTAGATGTTTCTAACCATGCAGATACAAAGGCTAAGTCAAAATCGTAGAGATGACTAAGAGAAAACACAACCGTAGAGTGATCTAGACAAGGCAGAAAAGTTCACTGTGGTAGTAGAATTATCAAGCTAAGCACTCCTTCTGATAAGCGCCTCAGGGACAAACCTGATCCTTAGTATCAAACTAAGAGGTTGGACCTTCCTAAGTAACCTTAACCCAGAAGGGGTGCCATTTCAGAATGCATCACAGAAAACCGTAGAGTCAACGGTTAATGATCAAGTTGAGGATGGAACTCAATAATCGTGGAGTGGTTCTTAGCAATCGTAGTCCTCTCATAAGGACTCACTAGCTCAGGGGGAGCCAAGGGCAGAACCAAACGTTTCACATGACTTAAAATCGTGGAGTCCTGCAGAACTCGACATGTGTCCCACTATGCAAAACATATGGAGGGAAGTTATAAATTAATTTTAAACTGTCATTTGTCAGTTTACCTTTGAATTTTAAAAGCTTATATATATATATATATATATATATATATATCTTTAGACAAAACCCTAAGTTTAGAAAGCTAAGCCAAATCTGTTCGTTACAGGATAATCAATCAAAATTAAATGGCTACTTCAAATGTTGTCTCTGGTTAATAGCTATGCTTCGATGAGTTCGAGAAGGCTGACCCCAAGTTTCATAAGATTCTTTCACTCTTGAAGAGTGCTGGCCTTGAAGAAGCTCTGAGCACCAGCACACTAATTTACTCAAAGCTGGTGAAGGAATTCTACAGAAATGGAGTCGTTGAAGGAGACTTCATCCTCACTAAGGTCAAGGGCGTGCAAATATGACTCAAGGCTGAAGGCATAAACCTAGCCCTAGGTTTCAAAAATAAAGGTCTTCCGTCCATGGAGGTTATGGACTTCCATGAAGGTCTGAAGAAAATGCGCTACACAAAGATTGAAGGAAAAAGTGGCTACAAGAAGAAAGAATTTCCCCAAGAGTATGAGTTCCTTGATGACATTGTTGGAAAATGCATATGTTGCAAGGGCTCTGGTCACTATTCTATCAATGAGATGCAACTGAAGCTCATGACAGCCATCCGCTTCAAAGTTCAACTCAACTATGGAGCTTTGCTAATGGATTGTTTTGGGAAATGGATGCAAAGCCCCAAGAAGACCAAGAGCACTGCCAAAATGCTCTGTGGGAGGTTTATCAGCATAATTCTAGAGAATGCTCTAGGTGACAAGATTGAAGATAAGGAAGGAGTCTCCATCAATCCCAACATGAAGATGACTCAGCAGCTGTTCCAGAATTGGAAGAGGAATCCAACAGAAAATGTAAAGATGATGTCTGCAACTTCATCTACTGTAAAGGAAGCTGAGGAAGATGAAGAGGTCAACCAAGAAGAACATGTGGCTCTGGTAAGAAAGAGCAAAGGAAAGAAGAAAGTGAATGAAGGTGTTCAAGTAGCTAAGGAGCCTCAAGGCTCAACCACTGATGCACCCCAAAGGGGTTCAGGCTCTGGCACTGGGATTCGGGGTCTTATCACTGAAAGGGAAATTACCCTTAAGGCAACCGAATCACCAGCTGAAGTTGTGAAGGAGAAGAAGTAGAAGAGGGAGACAAGTGAGGACAGGGTTGAAGGAAGCTCTGAGCCTCAGAGGAAGAAGAAATGTAGCCACAAATCAAAGAAGTCTTCACTCACTACGATTGTGGAGTCATCACCAATTATAGAGTCCAGACTGGCTGCCACTGCAGAAGGAGAAGCTGCAACATCCTCTCAGCCTAAACAAACTGACAGGGCTAAAGCTGAAGAAAGTGCAAAGGTTGTATCTAAGCCAAAGAAGAGGGGTGAAAATGTTGGTCAAGAAGTATGTTTTTACCAATGAGAAAATATTGAAGGAAGATGACAGAAGGATTGCTGCTGAGAAGGTTGAACAGACCACTAAGCCTCAAGCATCTGGTCCAACCTTGGAAGAGACCAGAATCATTGAAGATGTGGTAGCCTACATCAGACATGCAGATAACACTACTGCACCTGATCAGGCTGTGAGTCAAGATGAAGGGGTGATGCCTGAAGCAGGTGCTCATGTTGATGAAGTTCAGGACGAAGAAATGTCTAACTCTGAAAGGATTATGGCAGAAACAATAGTGATAACCCCTGATAATCTTGAAGGGGAAATGCCCGAACCAAGTGCTGCTGCTGAGGAAGTACAGCCTGAAGTTATTGTTCATACTGAGGAAGCTCAGGAAGAAGAGATGGCTCACGATGAAGAGGTGGTGCCAAAAGCTATTAAGATGAGAGAAGATGATGTGATGGAGAAGACTCTGGAAGTCCCTATTCAAAAGAGTGCTACAGCTGAGGGGGAGCTATTAGAAGCACAGGAACCAAAAAATACAGAAGCTGAGGGGGAGCTGCCAATAGATAATCTTGAAGTCCCCTCAGCCCCTAAAGAGCTCGTAGAGTCTGCTGCTCCAGGAATGGTGGATATTGAGGATGATGTAATGGCAGATGTGGTGGAAGTTCTTAATGAAGATAATGCAGATGGTGATAATGAAGAGGATGATGAACTTGAGATTCTGTATGTGGGCCAAGATGGAGAAAGGACAGCTAACTACAATCAACTGTTCAACTACTTGCCTATGATGCCCTATCATAGAGCAATGATTCTCAATTCCTGGGATCATATATTTGGGACGTTCAAGGCTTATCCAGCTATTTCAGTGCTGGCATATGATTTCCCAAGGAACCTCAATTTTGCTCAGAAGCTGATCAGAAATGATTCAACTTCAGAGACTAAGTATGAGGTATATTCTACTCCCATCTCTTTCATTATCAACCACTCTCCTTCATCACATTTCCATCAATTCTATGAATTTCCAATATGGTTAGAGGTGGTCTTGCACCCACTAAACCAGTTTCAAGTTACAGAGTCCCAAAACTCTGTACCTGATGAACCAAATAACCAACTTATCCTCTTAGAGCAAACTGTCAGTGACCCAATGGTTATCGAGCATATCACAAGAGTAGTTGGACAAATGTTTGCAAGCTCAACCATTGAGACACCAACTCTGGACGATGAACTACAATTCGTGCCTATTGATCAACCTGACACGAAAATTTTAGAGTCCCCAGAGCAACACAACGAACCACATACACATACTCGTGAACCAAAAACTTCGCCCATACACCAAACACAAGCCCCTATAACCCAATCAGATATTCACTCGTCCTCAAACAATGAATATTTTGACATAACACTTGCTCTCACGAGCAAGTCAAGGAGATATGAACACACTACTGCCCCTCCTCCTCATGAGACTTAGCAAATTCTTGATCGATTGTCTCTAATGCCAACAAAGGAGGAGCTGGCTGATCTAACAAGCCATATGGCTTTAGAGTCTGAGGAAGTTCTTGAAGCTAACTCTCTGGCGCTTCATAAAATATTCGATCATATAATCGACTCTGTCAAGACTCTACCAGGGAACTTAGCAATTAAGCTGTCAAAGAAACTGAGGGAGATCGTCAAGGAAATGAGTGACACCCTCAGCTAAAGGGATGTTATTCATTTTGCTGCAACGAAAAAGCATAAGGAATCTATGGAGATCATGCAAAAAACTCAACAAACACAAAATGAGCTAATGATCAAATAGATTCAAGAGCTGTGCCTCACATTACACGAATTCCAAACCTATGGCATGACTCAAGTTCAGCAAACTACACAAGCCATGGAACGACTAAAACAACAAAGAAGAAATACTGAGGCTTTAGTTTAGGAAAATCATAGTGACATTGCACTCAACCGCTCTCAGATGCATGAGCTGGTGTAAGGTGTCCAACGCCTCTCTAAAGACATTCGAACCCTTGAAGCTTACATAAAGGGGGAGAATAATGAGCAAGGAGACATAAGCAGAGGAAGCAGAGGAGGAAAAAGGCAGCAGGGAAGGCAAACACATATTGGTTAATCGTCGGGTGGCAACCGCAGGAGTCCAATTTATCAGCCTCCACGATCTGATCAAGAGCAGCAGCGCCCTCTCATGGATGAACCCTGTCAAAGGGGTCAAGATCAAGCTTCTGGCTCATAAGGACTATCCTCTACTGGCCTCAGCATGCCTGTTGGAGATCCTAACTTCATCAATAGGCATGATCATTCAGAAAGGTTGACCCAGGAGGAGCTAGCTGACATTGCATAGAGAGATGAAGTTAGTAAAAGAAGGAGAGTTGAAGAGCATGCCAACCCTCCGAAGAACAAGAGGCAAAGAAGATAGAGATAAGTCAAAATTAATGTTGTATTGATATTTCTATGCTAGATTATAATATCTTTTCAAACATCAATAAATTCATGTTTATTCTCTAGAAATTTTAGTTGCTCACTAAAACACTAAGTCATATTTACTTTCTAGCACTCTGCATTTAGAAAATGATGAATTGATACAAATCTTCTTGGTTATGTCAACATCAAATAGGAGGAGATTGTTGGGAATTTCATATTCTGTTGGGAATTTCATATTCAAATTTGATGTTGAAAGTAAATTTAATTGCTTTAGTGTAAAGTCCTTCAAAGATCATATGTACAAGGACTTAGATGATATATCAAAATTGTTAGGTTGATCTGTGCTTTAATGTTTATCATTCTGTAAATGAATGCATAGAAAAAAGATCAAAGCTGTTAGGTTGATCTATTTTGAGATGTAATTATTAAGCCTTGACAGAATCATAGTCTATCAAAGGCATTCTGCAAAAGCCAAGGCAAAATCATGGAGCTTTAATGAAGATGTCCAGAATCGTAGTCTACCTTGGAAGCCACGCTCAGAATCATGGAGATGATCAGAGCGCTTGCCGAGCTAAGTCAAGAATCTCATTGTGCTCTCAAAAACGTGGAATCTGCAAGACAAGTAAGAAGGAATCATAGTCTACCAGAGAGCTGAAGAGAAATTATAGTGTTCTCTACGATCAAGACTGAGTCCTGCCTGTGCAAGCCAACACATAACGATCATGGTACAGAGACCACGATCATGGTGACCCTCCTGTCAGCATCAAAGTTCGTCTATCTGATGAAGGAGGAAGAGCAATAAATGAAGAAAGGATAAAAGATGTTGACAAATTGATAGTCCTAATGATGCTACATTCATCCTTAGTATATATCGAAGAAGCGTATTGAAGAATCTAAGAAAAGGACTAAAAGCCTGCTAAAAACATCTTTCCAGGTTTTAGGTGAGATAGCAGTCTGCTGTGTTAGTGGGCTAGACGGCTAAGCAGCAGAAAAGTAGGAAGCCAACATCAGTACATAAAACTATCTGAAGCATTTAATGCTACAACGGATGACTTCAACGGCTAGATTTCAAGGGTTCCTTGACAAGCAAATCAGACAAGGATTCAGATCAAGCAATAAAAGCAAGAGAAAAAGAAAGAAAGCTAAAAACGCTCAAGAACACTCAACGATAAACTCTACGATCCTGAAAGAGAAAAGCTTGCTTTGCCACTAAGTTTATTCAGAACTGATGCTTAATGGCAACTGAGTAGAACACCCCAGAATACAACTCTCAATCCAAAGTGTACCAAGTCAGAAGGACTTGAAGAGTTCTAAGTGAACTAAAGAAGTTCCAAGATTGTTGATCTTGAAGAGTTCTTAGTAAACTAGAGAAGTTCCAAGGCTGCTGGCCTTGAAGGAATCTAAGTGATTCAAAGTGTAAAGACATCCTTAGTGGATTTCCTACTCGTGGAGTAGAAGAGTGGACTAGGAGCCTTGAGTGCTCTGAACCACTTAAAACCTTTGTGTCTCATTAACTACTATAACTGTTATATCTGTTATAACTGCCATAACTGCTTATCAAACCATTATTGTATTATCTTAAGGGGAACAAAACATATATTCTGCTGCTTTCAGTATATTCAATACTGACAAGTATTTTGAAACAATGAAAAAGTTTAAAATATCTATTCAACCCCCCTTCTAGATAACTATTGTGCCTTTGGGAACTAGCAAATATGACCCCTGTACATGCCCTTGTACGACAACTCTATGATTTCCTCCAACTCCCCATAAAAGGCCCTACCAAGCTCATTGTAACAATCTTCTTAGACACACACTCCAGTATTCATTGTTCTTTTACCGCGACCATATGCCTTTTTATGAAATTCACAACCATTGATTTTGTAACCATTGCGGCTGACTTGGTCCCTGTCTGGTCCCATAGCTAGGACTTGTATATTAGCTAGAATCATTGATCCAGCAGTAAAAGCCTACAAAAACTCCATCCTATTAAATAAAGTCATAGTTAATATGTTGTATATATATGTCGTGCTTAAGTATCTTACCTTACTTTGTCCTTTAGCCAAAGTGCAAATTGTTTATCACGAGTGATTTGAATATCTTTATCAGTTATGCCGGAATGCTTCACTTTTAACTCGTAATCGTATGATCTATACAATGTTATAAACATTAACATATTAGAATGTATATTATATGTCATTGAAAGTTAAGGGATAAATATGTTATTTACATGTGTACCTCATGAATTCGTCAATCTCCTCATAATTGAGAAGAATGTAAGTATATGAAGCATATAGTTCTTGTTCAAAGAGGAATATGCGCACCCCTTTTCCATAAGCGCGGCCTGATAGACCAAATACAGAAAGTCGACCATTTAGTTCAACATTGCTCCATCATCATGTCTAAAGACTCGATTGGCCTTTGTCAAAACTTTGTCCGGAAAGTAGTCTGAGACAAACGTAGATATCTCATCGAAATTGTATGCCTCACATATCGACCCCTCGACATAAGCTCTATTCTTCACCTTCTGCTTAAGGTTTTCCATCACCCTCTCGAAAGGGTACATCCTGTTAGTTCCCAAAAGCACGTTAGTTATCTAGAAGGGGGGTTGAATAGATATTTTAAAATTTTGTTGTTTAAAATACTTTGTCAGTATTGATTATACTGACAGCAGCGGAATATATGTTTTGCTCCCCTTCAAGATATTGCAGTTATGGCAGTTATAACAGATATAGCAGTTATAGCAGTTAATGAGAGACAATGAGACATAAGGTTTTAAGTGGTTCAGAGCACACAAAGCTCCTAATCCACTCTTCTACTCCACGAGTAGGGAATCCACTAAGGATGTCTCTTACAAATGAATCACTTAGATTCCTTCAAGGCCAGCAGCCCTGGAACTTCTCTTAGTTCACTTAGAACTCTTCAAGTCCTCTGACTTGGTACTTCTCTTAGTTCACTTTTGAACTCTTCAAGCCTTCTGACTTGGATCTCTTCTTAGTTCACTTTTGAACTCTTCAAGTCCTCTTACTTGGTTCCTCACTTGGATTGACAGTTATTGTTGAGGAGTGCTACTCAGTTGCAATTAAGCATCAGTTCTGAGGAATTGAGTAGCAAAGCAAGCTTTCCTCTTTCAGGGTAGTAGAGTCGATCGTTGAGTGTTCTTGAGCTTTTTTCTTGATATTCTATCTTGTCGTATCTTGCTTGCTTAGTCTGAATCCTTGTCTGATTTCCTTATGAAAGAGCCATTCAAAATATGTCCATTTGAATGCTCCCGTTGCAGCATTTAATGCTTCAGACATCTTCTGTGCAGTTGATGTTGACATCCTGCTTTTCTGCTGCACTGCCGACTGGCCCACTGACACAGCAGACTGCAACTTCACCTAACACTTGAAAAGGTGTTTTCTGCAGGCGGTTTAGTCCTTTTCTTAGCTTCTTCAATAAGCTTCTTTGATTTGAACTAAGGATGAATATGGAAACATTGGGATCATCAAATTGTCAATGGCTATAAGCCTTTCTTCATTTGTTGCTCTTCCTTCAGTCTTCATCAGAACTCCGATCTTTAATGCTGACTGGAGGAACACTATGATTATGGTCATTGTACTATAATCATTATGTGTTGCTTGCACAGCTTGACTCAGACTTAATCGTAGGGAACACTATGATTTCTCTTCTCTTAAGCTCTCTTGTAGACTACGATTCCTGCTTGCTTGTCTTGTAGATTCACACTTCTGAGAGCACACTGCGTTTCTTGACTTAGCTCGGCAGGTGCTCGGATTGTCTCCATGATTCTCAGTGTGACTTCCAAGGGCAGACTATGATTCTGATACTTTCACTTAAGCTCCACGAATCTTGCCTTGGTCACTGCAAGCTTGATTCTCTTGGCAGACTACGATTCTGGACATCTTCATTTAAGCTCCACGATATCTTCTGAATGCTACCTTTTACAGACTATAATTCTGTCAAGGTTTTAACTTTTACAGCACAAATAGATCAACCTAACAAATTTGATCTTTTCTTCTATACATTTATTTACATAAATGATAAACATTAAAGCTCAGATCAACCTAACATTTTTGATCTATCATCTAAGTCCTTGTACATTGATTCTCTTAAGGACTATACACTTAAGCATTTATATTTACTTTCAATATCAAATATGAATATGCAATTCCCAACAATCTCCCTTATTTGATGTTAACATAATCAAGGAGATTTGGATCATAGCATCATTTTCTAAATGAAGAGTGCTAGAAAGTAAATATGGCTTAGTGTTTCAGTGATCAGCTGAAATCTCTAGAGAATAAGCATGAATTTATTGATGTTTGAAAAGATATTACAATCTAACATAGAAACATCAGTACACTGTTAAGCTTAGACTTATCTCTATCTTCTCTGCCTCTTATTTCTCTGCAAGTTGTCATGCTCTGCAGCTCTCATATTTCTATTTTGCTCATCTCTCCAGGCAATGTCTTCAAGCTCTTCTCGAGACAGCTGATTTATAGAAGTCATGCCTTGTGAGCCAGAAGCTTGACCTTGACTCCTTTGAAGAGGTATAGCCATGAGAGGGCGCTGATGTTGATCAGATCGTGGAGGCTGATAACTTGGACTTCTGGAGTTGCCACCCGACGATTAACCAATTTAAGTTTGCCTTTGCCTTCTTCCTCCACCTCTGCTTCTATCTCCTTGCTCATTATTCTCCCCCTTTATGTCAGCATCAAGGGTTCGAATATCTTCTGAGAGGCGTTGGACACTTTGGACCAGTTCATGCATTTGAGATCGGTTGAGTGCAATGCCACTACGATTTTCTTCAACTAGAGCCTCAGTTTGTCTTCTTTGTTGCTAAAGACGCTCCATGTGATTGTTATTTTGATTAATTTGAGCTACACTGCAGGCTTGGAATTATTGAAGTGAGATACGTAGTTCTAAAATTTGTTTGGCCATCAGCTCATTTTGAGTTTGCTGAATCTGCATTATCTCCATAGCCTCCTTATGCTTCTTTGTGGCAGCAAAGTGAAATGCATCCCTTTTGCTTAGGCTGTCAGCCATTTCCCGTACAATCTCCTTTAGCTTTCTCTTGCTAAAATTGCTGGATATGCCTTGAATGTCTAGAATATGTGATCCCAGGAGTTGAGAATCATAGCTCTATGATATGGCATCATGGGCAAGTAATTGAACAGTTGATTGTAGTTTGCTATCCTTTCACCATCTTGTCCCACATACAGAATCTCAATATCATCATCCTCTTCTTCATTATTCTCTGTGTCATGAATTTCTACCATGTCATTCATCACATCATCATCAACAATATTCATCATTTTTGTAGCAGTAGACTCTACGAATTCTTTATGAACTGGGGAGACTTCAAGATTTTCCTTTGGTAGTGCCCCCTCAGCTTCTGCATACTCTGGCTCTTGTGCTTTTAACAGCTCCCCCTCAGCTGTAGCACTTGCTTGAACTTGATCTTCCAGAGTGTCTGTCAACATTTTATCTTGGTTCAACTCTAGTGCTTATAGCACTTTTTCTTCAGATTGAGCCGTTTCTTCTTCAATCATAACCTCTTCAGAGGGAACAGTCACCTCAGGTTGTAGCTCCTCAACAACATCACTTAGTTCTTGTATTTCTTTTTTCTGCACTTCAGCAGTGACTTCATTACTATGAACACCAGTATCAGGCACTTCTTCTTCAGCTTGGTTCATTTCTGAATCAGGTGCTTCTGCATGACTGATGTTGTCTGCATGACTGATGTTGGCCTGACCCTCTATTATTTTGGTTTCTTCTGGGTTTAGACCAAATGCTTGAGGCTTAGTGATCTGTTTAGCCTTCTCATCAGCCCTTCTTCTGTCATCTTTAGATCCTTCTCCAGCTTCAGCCCTGCTAGTCTGTTCAGGCTGAGAGGCTGATGCAGCATCTCCTTCTGCAGAGGCAGCCAGTCTGGACTCTACGATTGGTGATGACTCCACAATCATAGTGAGTGAAGACTTTCTTATTATGTGGCCGCGTTTCTTCTTCTGTTGAGGCTCAGAGCTCCTTTTCTGCCCTGTCTTTGTTGGGTTTGTACGAAATCGTGACGCAATCAAATTGCAAAAATTAGTGGAAGCATGGTATATCAGAGTTTAAAACATTTCTACAAAACCATTACCCGGATCATCCTTTATGCAAATTATTAATTTAAAACGATAAATAAGAAGTTATGGAATCATACCCTTGTAGAACGAAGCTTCCACAGGTACTAGTTCAACTCCTTATTCTTCGTGATCTCCTTGAATTTCCGGGTTAGATTCCTTCCTTTGATCAACGTTAGCCACCCAAGTGTTTGGCCTCTAGAGGTGATCCACCAAGGAAGATGAATTATCAAGAAGGAGGGTGTTTGGCTTAACCTTAGTTTTCTATCCTCTATAGAAAAGGAGTACTCTCCAACAATTGGAATTGCATCATCTAATATCTATTATAAGACTTCTCTTATATAGACATTGGTCAACCCTTCTAATCCTATTAGACATGGGATTTCTTTTAATTAATTAAACTCCTTTAATTAATTTAGGCTTCCCACCACATGGGAATAATTAATTAAATTCATTTAATTAATTTGTCTCCTAATCTTATTAGGAATAAATGAGAGTACTAAATATTAAATTAATTACTAAACTCCTTTAGAAATTAAAATAATAATAATTGTAATAATATTAATAAGACTCCTCTTATTAATTTATATTTAATATTTCCAAAATATTAAATAATAAACATTAAGCTATTTAATTTATTCTATCACCATAGATTAAATTAATTATACTTAATGCATTATTACGATTATGCCATTACCTTCTTAAATAATTATTCTTCCTTTTATGGTGTGACCCTTTAGGTTCTCCATATTAAACCGGTTGTGAATAAATCAATTAAAATAATTTTAATCTTATTTAAATAAATAAATTAAACTAATAATTTATTTAAATAAATAATATTTATTCTACAATAGGGATAAGCCTCCCTAGCGATCAACGACTTTCCAGATAATATAGATTTCAACATTAATCATAAAAGAACCTGTGAGTTAATAGTTACCATACAATTCAATCCTTCTACCATACAATGTCCCAATTAAATATAAGACATGGATTTACTGTCAAGTCTTATTTTATTTAATTATATGTATTTCGATTAGAAAATGCACAACTCCAAATAATGCAAATTAGAAACTCCTTTCTAATTTCATTTCACCTTGGCCAAGGATTCCTGGGTTGTCATTTAACGAATCACATAGGACATATCTCCTCTTTTACTAGAGGTGGTAGATTCTTTATTGATCATTCATTATCTCCATATGTAACTCATTATACCCAAGCATACCCTATATATGCCTTAAAAGGTCTTAAGGAATAAGTCAAAGTATAATTTGTTACATACAAGATACTATGATGATCTCAAGTCCAAGGATTACTTGTACTACTATCACATTAGGAATTCCTATTGACAGGCGAGTAAATCTCCATTAGGTATTCCATAGCGAATCACGTTCAGTGAACTTATTCTCCAATAAGCACCT
This sequence comes from Panax stipuleanatus, assembly GCA_020205555.1. NCBI lineage: Eukaryota > Viridiplantae > Streptophyta > Magnoliopsida > Apiales > Araliaceae > Panax > Panax stipuleanatus. The sequence goes on along the minus strand of CM035118.1, from coordinate 12,793,027 downwards.
ACATACTTGCTTTAGTGTCTCCACACAAATGATCATGAGATCAATCATCCTCATCCAATGAGCAAGCAACATATGTACCAATCTATCCGGATTTACTAATCCCCTTTTTAGTAATCCCACGATTGGGAACTATTTTAGTTTTAAAACTTTCTAAGAATTTAGATCTCATTAGCATGATCATCATCATGATTCTAAAAGCATTGTTTAAAACTATGGGTTATTTACATATTATAAAAATAGCAACATGTAGATAATTAAATGCCTTTAATAAATGAATATTTTATTAATAAATAAATAAGATTGTTTACAAAGTACGTGCTTTATCATCATACATGATTGGCTTGTATGCACACTACTATCAATCTCCCACTTGCACTAAAGCCAATCGCCATGGTATCTCATACCCAACTTCTCTAAGTGACGATCAAACTGCTGTTGTGTTAAAGCTTTAGTTAATGGATCTGCAATGTTGTCTTGAGAGTCTACACTCTCCTCTTTCAATGATTTCTTTAATCAAAGTGCCGCAACACATGTTTAGATTCAAGATGAGACTTAGGAACTATTCCTAGTTCTGTAATGAACTTTTCATCTAAAACATCAACTTGCAGCTTCTCTTACAGTTATATACTCTGCCTCTGTCACTGAATCAGCAACTGTTTGCTGCTTGGAACTCTTCCAACTCACTACGCCTCCGTTCAAGGTAAAAACATACCCCGAAACAGATTTACTGTCATCTTGGTCCGTTTGAAAACTTGAGTCTGTGAAGCCCTCGAGTTTTAATTCAGACCCACCGTAGACAAGAAAAATATCTTTAGTCCTTCTCAAGTACTTTAGGATATTCTTCACTGCCTTCCAGTGCTCTTCTCCAGGATTCGACTGGTATCTGCTCGTTACACTAAGTGCATGAGCAACATCCGGTCTAGTACATATCATACCGTACATGATAGATCCTATTGCAGAAGCATAAGGGATCTTACTCATACGGTCTCTCTCCTCAGGTGTCTTTGGGGCCTGTTTCTTGGAGAGATGTATTCCATGGCTCATCGGCATGAGACCTCTTTTGGAATCTTCCATGCTAAATATCTTTAGCATTGCATCAATGTACGTTTCTTGGGATAAACCAAGCATCCTTTTAGATCTATCTCTATAGATCTTTATCCCCAAAATATAGGATGCTTCTCCCAAGTCCTTCATGGAGAAGTGTTTAGATAACCAGATTTTAATCGATTGTAGCATAGGAATGTCATTCCCTATCAGTAATATATCATCAACATATAATACAAGGAATGAAATTGCGCTCCCACTAACCTTCTTGTACACACATGGTTCATCGTCATTTTTGATAAAATCAAACTCTTTGATTGTCTCATCAAAACGAATGTTCCATCTACGAGAAGCTTGCTTCAATCCATAAATGGATCATTGCAACTTACAAACTTGATTTATTCCAACCTTTGAAACAAATCCCTCTGGCTGTGTCATATACACATCCTCCTCAAGTTTCCCATTGAGGAAGGCCGTTTTCACGTCCATCTGCCAGATCTCATAGTCGTTATAAGCTGCAATCGCAAGCAAAATCCGAATGGACTTGAGCATAGCTACTGGTGAAAAGGTTTCATCATAATCAACTCTTTGTCTTTGTTTAAAACCTTTTGCAACCAGTCGGGCCTTATAGGTCTCCACCTTGCCGTCCGCTCCAGTCTTTCCTTTAAAGACCCATTTACACCCAATAGGCTTAATGCCTTCAGGTGGTGAAACCAAAGTCCATACTTTGTTTTCATACATGGAGTCCATTTCGGATTTCATGGCTTCAAGCCATTTCCCTGAGTCTTTATTACTCATGGCCTGTTCGTAATTCAATGGATCATCATCATTCATGATGTGTACCTCATCGTCATCCTCTATAACGAATCCATACCCCTCAGGTATCTTCGGTACTCTCCAAGATTTACGAACAGGGTGTGGTATAGTAGGTTCTTCTACTTGGTCAGGTACCTGACTTTGATCCGTGGCAATTTGTGGTTCTTGAACTTCTTCAAGATATATCTTACTCCCACTGACCCCTTCATGGATAAACTCCTTTTCCAAGAAGGCAGCATGTTTCGCAACAAACACCTTTTGATCAGTTAGATGATAGAAATAATACCCTACAGTTTCTTTAGGGTATCCCACAAATCTACACTTTTCGGATTTAGTCTGTAGCTTATCATGTTCAAACTTTTTGACATAAGCTGGACAACCCCAAGTCTTAACATGCTTAAGATTTGGTTTCCTCCCCTTCCACATCTCATATGGAGTCTTTGGGACGGATTTGGTAGGTACCTTGTTAAGTAGGTATGCAGCCATTTCTAGGGCATATCCCCAGAAGGAAATTGGAAGGTTGGCAAAACTCATCATGGATCGAACCATGTCCAACAGTGTTCGATTTCTCCTTTCAGATACTCCATTTAACTGTGGTGTACCTGGAGGAGTCCATTGTGAGATTATACCATTTTCTTTGAGACAATTGAGAAACTCACCGCTTAAGTATTCTCCACCTCGATCTGATCGAAGTATCTTTATACTCTTGCCCGTTTGTTTCTCTACTTCACTTCTGAACTCTTTGAACTTTTCAAATGATTCTGACTTGTATTTCATTAAATACACATATCCAAATCTTGAGTGATCATCAGTGAAAGTAATAAAATAAGAATACCCACCCCGTGCACTTGTTGTCATAGGCCCACAAACGTCTATGTGAATCAATGCCAACAACTCTGTAACTCTTTCTCCTCTTCCACTAAAAGGAGATTTAGTCATTTTACCCATGAGACAAGATTCACAAGTTGGATATGATTCATAATCGGATAGCTCGAGGAGCCCATCTTTATGCAACTTGGATAATCTTGTTTCATTGATATGACCGAGTCTACAGTGCCACATGTAGGTATAATTAATATCATCTCTTTTTCTTTTCTTAGTTTGTTCAATTTGAAATATATTTTCTTGTAAGTCAAGTGTATAAAGTCCATTTCGCAAATTTCCAATACCATATAAAACATCGTCTTTATAAATAGAACAACTATTGTTCTTTATAACAACGTTAAATCCTTCCATATCCAATACAGAAATTGAAATAATGTTTTTAATAATATTCGGAACATAATAACAATTATTAAGATAAATGGACTTGCCCGAAGGCATTGCTAAATAATAAGTTCCTACAGCTAATGCAGCAACCTTTGCTCCATTCCCCACTCGTAGGATCACCTCATCATTGTTCAGCTTTCTACTTCTGACCAGTCCCTTCACATTATTACATATGTGAGAACCACAGCCGGTATCCAATACCCAAGTAGAATTTTAACTTTCTGAAAAATTAATTTCAATCATGAACAAACCTTGATTGGAAGTCGAAGCTTCTCCAAGCTTCTTGTCTGCCAGAAACTTCTTGCAGTTTTTCTTCCAATGACCCGGCTCGTTGCAATGAAAGCACATTCCTTTAGCTGGTTCAGGTTTCTTTTGTTCCTTTTCTTTCCCCTTTCCCTTAGCCTTCTTGGATTTCTTCTTTTCAGAAGATACCTTAGGTCTCTTCCTTTTATTGGAAGAATCCACCATCAAGATATGGTTCTTCTTGGATGGGAAGTGACCTTCTGCAGTTTTCAGCATGTTAAGCAGCTCAGGCAAGCTGACATCTAGCTTATTCATGTGAAAATTAACCACAAACTGCGAGAAGGTCTCAAGGAGTGACTGCAAGACCAAGTCTTGACTCAACTCCCCATCTATGACGAACCCAAGCTGTCCAAGGCGTTCAATCAAATTGATCACTTTCAGGACATGAGTCTCGACGGCAGTACCCTCGGTCATCCGAGATCGGAAGAGCTCCTTAGATATCTCATATCTAGCAGTCCTACTCTGTTCACCATACAACTACTTGAGGTGAAGCAGCATAGCAGGAGCATCCATTTTTTCGTGCTGACGCTGAAGCTCGTTATTCATGGATGCGAGCATGATGCATTGAGCCACAGATGCATCATCTTGCCACTTATTGAAAGTGACAATCTCTTCCTCAGAGGCTGTTTCTGAAACAGATTCAGGGACAGTTGAATTTAGGACATAAGAAATCTTTTCAGCAGTGAGAACAATTCTCAGATTTCTTAGCCAGTCCTCATAATTCGGCCCTGGTAAGCTTGTTTGCATCAAGTATGCTTCGTAGTGAGATTAGTGATTTAGACATTTTTAAAATTCTGCATGTGAAAAATAACATTTTAGCAAACATTCATTTTATTAATTTTGCATACCAAAATAAATTTAGGTCTTTATTTTAAATTGGTATCTCCCACTATTTTCATCAAACTATATTACCCTCACTTATATAGTTCGGCAACATCTAATTAAAGATTTGCTAGTGAGAATAAGGATCCCATTTCAAATGTATATAACCTTGTGGATAGCACAACAAGCGATATACAAATAAATAGGTAGACAACTCTTGTCAATTACAACACTATATAACTCCTTTTATTTTGCCTCTTAAATCATAATGGTCAAGTGTGTGCACATCCGAACTAAAATGATTTAAGTTAAGTCCAGCCTAGCACTTCCATAAATTCAAAAAAGAAAAATGTTCGTCCTTGTGGATAGCACAACAAGACTAGATCGTTCAATTTTCTTGATAAGCATCAAATGTGATTAATTAACATCTTAAATACGCAATACTCGCCTTATGGATAGCACAACAAGCTCATATTAAATATTTAATACTCTATTAATTTATCATGCTAGAAGGCGACGTTCGATATTCCAAATATCATTTGAACGCTTCGGACTTAATATTATTTCTTTGAGGGGTTTGTTATTATTTGTCTCATCTTGTTTAGCGCGCATGCACATATATATATAAAATACGCGTCATTTTATTAAACATGCGAAGCATGTTTGCATAAAATATAATATATATAATATTTAGCATGCAATATAGAATATTATATTCTACCCGGATTGATTATGGACTTTTATTCTAGTTTGGTTCACTAGAGCCACCAAGTGAACCAAAAGGTCAAACCTAGGAGTGCAAGAATTTAAATTTAAATATAACTATTACATTTAAACTCGGGCTCCATACAAACGGGTCTTCACGCGCTCCTTGCTCCTTGGTCTCTAATTTTTAAAGATAATTCTAACTATTTCTATTACATTAAACTATTTAATTTAAATAGAAACCTTGATCAACAGTCAAGGGGAAGTACATAGGAGGGAGATAGAATTTTACATCAAGAAAAAAAAATTAGAGAAGACGAGGTACGCAGACCCCATTTAATAAAACCCATTCATTCAAGCATTCAACTAAAATAAAATCCAATCACATTGGTCAAATAGTCCATAATCAATCCTCATTTATTTTCATACATATCACCATATATATCAATAAATAAATATTCATCTCATGAATTAAAATATTCCATATATATATGAGTATCATTTAATGGGCAATTTTAAATTGCATGAAATCCAATTTCAAGATTAAAATAAACTCTTTATTTTAATTATAAAATTATTTAGAATATAATAAATAAATATATCATATTTATTTTTTTTTTATAAAAAAGTCACCTTCTTTTATTAAAAGAGTCCTGCAGGTTTATTAAAAAAGTCCTTTCCTGATGGGTCACCTTCTTTTTGGAGTAAGAAAGAGACAAACCTTTTCTTTGCAGAATTCAAGATTAGCACACAAAAAAATTGTGATTCTTCCCAAAAAAAGTCTTTTTTTTTTCTTTTTTTTTTTTAAAAAAAATATAATTTTATACAATAAAATTATGCCCAATAAATTATTTTAAATACATACCCATATGTATATGAAATCAAAAATAAATTAATAATTGCATAAAGATTTGGCTCTGATGCCACTGTTGGGTTTGTACGAAATCGTGACGCAATCAAATTGCAAAAATTAGTGGAAGCATGGTATATCAGAGTTTAAAAAATTTCTACAAAACCATTACCCGGATCATCCTTTATGCAAATTATTAATTTAAAACGATAAATAAGAAGTTATGGAATCATACCCTTGTAGAACGAAGCTTCCACAGGTACTAGTTCAACTCCTTGTTCTTCGTGATCTCCTTGAATTTCCGGGTTAGATTCCTTCCTTTGATCAACGTTAGCCACCCAAGTGTTTGGCCTCTAGAGGTGATCCACCAAGGAAGATGAATTATCAAGAAGGAGGGTGTTTGGCTTAACCTTAGTTTTCTATCCTCTATAGAAAAGGAGTACTCTCCAACAATTGGAATTGCATCATCTAATATCTATTATAAGACTTCTCTTATATAGACATTGGTCAACCCTTCTAATCCTATTAGACATGGGATTTCTTTTAATTAATTAAACTCCTTTAATTAATTTAGGCTTCCCACCACATGGGAATAATTAATTAAATTCATTTAATTAATTTGTCTCCTAATCTTATTAGGAATAAATGAGAGTACTAAATATTAAATTAATTACTAAACTCCTTTAGAAATTAAAATAATAATAATTGTAATAATATTAATAAGACTCCTCTTATTAATTTATATTTAATATTTCCAAAATATTAAATAATAAACATTAAGCTATTTAATTTATTCTATCACCATAGATTAAATTAATTATACTTAATGCATTATTACGATTATGCCATTACCTTCTTAAATAATTATTCTTCCTTTTATGGTGTGACCCTTTAGGTTCTCCATATTAAACCGGTTGTGAATAAATCAATTAAAATAATTTTAATCTTATTTAAATAAATAAATTAAACTAATAATTTATTTAAATAAATAATATTTATTCTACAATAGGGATAAGCCTCCCTAGCGATCAACGACTTTCCAGATAATATAGATTTCAACATTAATCATAAAAGAACCTGTGAGTTAATAGTTACCATACAATTCAATCCTTCCACCATACAATGTCCCAATTAAATATAAGACATGGATTTACTGTCAAGTCTTATTTTATTTAATTATATGTATTTCGATTAGAAAATGCACAACTCCAAATAATGCAAATTAGAAACTCCTTTCTAATTTCATTTCACCTTGGCCAAGGATTCCTGGGTTGTCATTTAACGAATCACATAGGACATATCTCCTCTTTTACTAGAGGTGGTAGATTCTTTATTGATCATTCATTATCTCCATATGTAACTCATTATACCCAAGCATACCCTATATATGCCTTAAAAGGTCTTAAGGAATAAGTCAAAGTATAATTTGTTACATACAAGATACTATGATGATCTCAAGTCCAAGGATTACTTGTACTACTATCACATTAGGAATTCCTATTGACAGGCGAGTAAATCTCCATTAGGTATTCCATAGCGAATCACGTTCAGTGAACTTATTCTCCAATAAGCACCTACATACTTGCTTTAGTGTCTCCACACAAATGATCATGAGATCAATCATCCTCATCCAATGAGCAAGCAACATATGTACCAATCTATCCGGATTTACTAATCCCCTTTTTAGTAATCCCACGATTGGGAACTATTTTAGTTTTAAAACTTTCTAAGAATTTAGATCTCATTAGCATGATCATCATCATGATTCTAAAAGCATTGTTTAAAACTATGGGTTATTTACATATTATAAAAATAGCAACATGTAGATAATTAAATGCCTTTAATAAATGAATATTTTATTAATAAATAAATAAGATTGTTTACAAAGTACGTGCTTTATCATCATACATGATTGGCTTGTATGCACACTACTATCAGTCTTCACATGTCTCCCTCTTCTTCTTCTTCTTTTTTTCTTTCAGAACCTCCTCTGGTGATTTAGGAGTGATGAATCTATCAGTGGTAAGGCTTATAAACTTCATTTCAATATCAGGACCTCTTTGAGGTGCATCGGTGGTTGACCCTTGGGGCTCCTCAGCCACTTGCATACCTTCATTCAATTTTTTCTTCCCTTTACATTTTCTAACCAGAGCCACAGCCTTTTCTTGGTTGACTTCTTCTTCTTCCTTGGCTTCCCTCACAGCAAATGAAGTTGCAGACATCATCTTTATATTTTTTGCTGGGTTTCTCTTCCAGTTCTGGAACAGTTGCTGGGTCATCTTTCTATTAGGAACAATCAAAACACCTTCTTTATCTTCAATCCTGTCTCCAAGAGTAGCTTCCAAGATGATGCTGATAAACCTTCCATAGGGCATCTTTGCAGTGCTCTTGGTCTTCTTGGGGCTTTCCATCCATTTCCTAAACTATTCCATCAGTAGAGCTCCATAGTTGAGTTGAACTCTTTACCGGATGGCTGTTCTGAGCTTTAGTTGCTTCTCGTTGACAGAATTATGGCCAGAGCCCTTGCAGCATATGCATTTTCCAACAATATCAGCAAGAAACTCATATTCTTAGGGAAACTCTTTCTTTCTTTAGCCACTCTTTCCTTCAGTTCTGACGTGTTTCATCTTCTTTAGGCCTTCAAGAAAATCAATTCTTTCCAGTGACGGAAGACCTTCATTGTTGAAACCTAGGGCTAGGTTTATGCGTTTGGCGTTGAACCTTATTTTCTCACCCTTGATTTTGGTGAGTATGGAGTCTCTTTCAATGACACCATTGATGTAAAATTCTTTCACCAGCTTTGGATAAATCAGGGTGCTGATGCTCAGAGTGTCTTCAAGTCCAGCTTTCTTCAGTAGTGAAAGAACTCTGTGAATTTTTGGGCCAGGATCCTTGAACCTGTCGAAGCATAGTTGGTAACCCAAAACAACTTTGGAAGCAGCCATTGATGTAGATTGATTTTCCTGTAATGAACGAATTTGGCTTAGCTTTCTAAAACTTAGGGTTTCATTTCAGAGATAGAGAGAAAAGTGTTTGGAATCCAAAAAGTAAACTGACAAATGATAGTTTAAAATTGATTTATAACTTCCCTCCATATGTTTTGCATTATGGGACACGTGTCAGATTTTGCAGAACTCCATGATTTTAATCCATGTGGAAATATCCTTTTTGCCCTTAGCTCCCCCTGAGCTAGTGAGTCGTTGTGAGAGGACTACGATTGCCTAGAACTACTCCTTGATTGTTGAGTTTGATCCTTTACTTGCTCTTCGACTGTTGACTCTACGATTTTTGTGATGCATTCTGAAATGACATCCCTTCTGGATTAAGGTTGCTCAGGAAGGGGCAATCTCTTAGTTTGACCATAAGGATCAGGTTTGTCCCTGAGACACTTATCAGAAGGGTTGCTTGGCTTGATGATGTTGCTATCACAGTGAGCTTATCTACTTTGGCTGGATCACTCCACGATCGTGGTTCCTCTCTGTTATCTCTACGATTTTGACTTAGCCTTTATATCTGCAAGGTTAACACCATCTAGAGCATAGAATTTATAGTTGCAAATTTAACATACCTAACTCACTTATTAGTTTATTAAATCTGGATTCATCTAATGGTTTTGTAAACACATCAGCAAGTTGATTTTCAGTAGGGATGTATTGCAAAGATATTGTTCCATTTTGAACATGATCCCTAATAAAATGATATCTTATTTCTATATGCTTGGTCCTAGAATGCATGACAAGATTATTTGTTATTGCTATGGCACTTGTGTTATCACAGTGTATGGGTATATATTTGAAATCAAACCCATAATCTGCTAGCTGGTTCTTCATCCATAGGATTTGAGCACAATAGCTGCCTGCAACAATATATTCAACTTCTGCTATTGAAGTTGATACTGAGTTTGGTTGTTTGTTGAACCAGGACACTAGTCTATTTCCTAGAAGTTGACAAGTGCCACTGGTACTTTTTCTATCACTACAACAAAAAATGCTATCTGCGACAGCATATCAGCTACCGTAGGTGGTCGCAGTTGACTATCAGCGACCGATTGTCGTCGCTGATACTGGTCGCAGTAATTCTAGTTGCTACAAGTCAATTTGCGACCACTTTTAGTGACCGTACTATCCGCGACAGCTATTAGAGACCGACCCGGTCGCCAGATTATGTCAGGCCGCGTCAGCCTCTGCCGTGATGTGGATCCACATGTCAGCGACTAGTATCAGCGACCGCTTGCAGTTGCCTTTAACAGCGACCAGTATTAGCGATCGCAGGCAGTCGCTACCCGGGAAAATGCCATTTCGGTCACAGATATGTAATAGCGACCATTAACGGTCGCTGATACTACTGTATAAGGTTTATTTTGTACCTACTTATATCCCAAAAAAGTTGACCTATTTTGTACCTGTCCCAACTCACAGCAATTATATACAATCTAAATTCATCCATTCATTCATTCAGTATGCCACTGAATGATAATTACATTCATTCATTCATAATAAAACCAACACAAAAACAATTACATTCAAATTCAAATCCGTGAATATAAAACGCTCGTACATTCATTCATTCAGTAAAAAAATAGTCAATATATACAATGTAGAACAACGGCTGAGAAATTATGAGAATACAAATGTCTGGGCCGCATCAAATATCGATCGACAGAATGAGGTTGTAACAAATTAAAGAAGAAAACACGTTAAACATATATGAAAAACAAAAAATGACCCTAGCCTTTCTAATGTATTACAATAACATGAAACTTAAACAATGACAAGATTACCTCATATATCCTGATGCTCTGCTGCTCTAGCCACTGTCTCTGCTAGATCCTCAGGACTCAAGGAGTGTAGATGTCCGCCTAGTGTAAGGAGAAGATTTTGATCTTGACATATTTCTCTCACACAGTCAGCAGGAGTGCGCGGCGTCGGATGGCATGAGGACTGAGTAGACTTAGTAGCAGAGCTGCCCGTGCCACTGATAGTCGGTCGTCGTCATTGTCCTTGGCCTTTGACGTAGTTTTTCTTCACAACTGACGCCCTCTCCCATAATTCTTGATCAATCGACAGCCGCGGGGTGCCTTCAGGATAACGCTCGTTCATTAGGCTCTTATAAGTGTCCTGTCATCATACAAATAATCGAATTGTTAAAAATAAATATAAAATGCTTAAGAATTAATTAATGACGAAAATATAAAGTTATAAAAAACAAATTATCGCTATCTGCACAGCCTCAGGCAAACCATCGCGGGTGGCTACGTACACATCCAGCCAATGAATGGGCTCACCCTGAGATTGAGTCTCCTATATAGAACATGCTCGTATATTAATATGTAAACATGTGATATAATATTTACATAATGATTGACATTTGCAAAATACGTACCCGTGTAGCAATATGTTGTAGCTGTGATATACTGCTGCCCCTATATGTGCCTTTTGCCTTGGCGCCTTCAGGTACACCTGAGACTCTGTTAGCGGCGGCAGTCTTGCGTCTCTTCACCCAGGCCTCATCTCATCACACCTCACACATCCCTGCCCATATGTCAGGTGCACACCACCAGGGGCTATACACGTGCATGTGCTGCTCACCCTCCCCTGGATGGTCGACCGATGCATTATTCAAGGCTTTTATTCTTTCCTTGTTCAGGTTATCCTTTGTTCGGACTGTGCACTTTTGCCATAATAATGTCTATATTATTGATGCATTTGCGTCATCCCATCTATACCTCTTCTGTAAATAAACAACAATAATAATATTATGGATGATGATATATAATCCAAAATAATATATACATATTAATTATATTATCTGTCAAAATTAAATAAAATATACCTGGAATTCAGCCCAAACTGCATCCTTATGGGCGAAAGGTGTGGCCGCCCACATAATCATTGGCGTAGGCCAGTTCTGTAAGCACAACTGTGAAATGCACTTCACAATCTTGGTATCTTGAAAATCCCTACAATATACAACAATTAATATACAAACCAAGAAAACATTAGTAGATAACTACAATATTAATGATCTTATTATAAAATGATTATATATGAAATAGATAGATAATGTACGTGATGTCCGGAGGAGGTCTGATCTGTATAAGAATCCGGTCATCCGGATTACTCGGGGCCTGCAGGACCTGATTAGGCCCCCGACCCAAGCCATGCTTTTTCAGCGGGGCTTCAGAAGTCATCTATACATACAAAATTAACGGATGTTAGTAGGAGTTATATGATATATTAACATATACCTTGAATAAAAGGACAATAATGACAGATAATTGTATGAATTAGTTAACTACGACACCTATGAATGAAAGGAACAATGGAGGTGTGTGTATATATGTAATTGTATGTAAAACCTTGCATAAAATGATAATAATGGCATATAATTGAATGAACTAGTTACTATGATAACTATAAATGAAAGGTACAACTACGGTAAGTGTATATATGTAATTGTATGTAATACCTTTCATAAAAGGACAATAATGACAAATAATTGTATGAACTAGTTAACTGCGACAAATACTGTTATACGTTTGCGTAAGTATGATAGACGGGCTGATAACTCGGGCTCCGTATATCGAAATCGAGTCCCGTCAGTTGTAATGCGTGCCTAATACCCATGCGGTGCTATGTCTGTGTTTGTGTGTCGTTTCGACGCCCGAGGTGAGTTTTGAACTCTTTTTCGACTACTGTTATACTTTTGCGTAAGTTAGACATTGTATATAATGTATATATATGTAATCGTATGTATATTAAATGTATATATATATATATATATATGTAATTGTATGTAATACAAGTAAAACTAAAAATACATTTCTCACCCTAATTGCTGTCTGAGGCAGAATCATTTTGTATACGTATTGGAGATTCATAACCATCATTTTCTTCATATTCAATGTCAGTGTCAGTGTCAGTTAATAACTCTTCCTCCTCGGTATCAATGTCATCTGGAATACGTACTGACTCGGGATCTAGTTCATCAAGTTCATCTCCAACCTCTAACTGGATTACTTCATTTTTGTCCTCCACATTTATTATCGGAGGTCTATAAAGCATCTCCTCTTGGTAGAACTCTCCGTCTACTAATTGGACATGATTTCGCGCGGGAGTTTGAATTACAACTTGCCAATCTGTAGGCGGTCTATCCCTTTTTTAACAGCAGTAGGAGTGTAGTATACTTGTACTGCTTGAGTTGGTAACACAAACGGTTCGTGGGCATAAGCAGACCTATGGAGGTCAATATAGACGATTCCATGTCTGCCAATACGTATCCCTTTTTCTGAATCAAACCAACGACACTTGAACAAATTAATCTGACCCCTGTAAGTGCTCTTGTACGACAACTCTATAATTTCCTCCAACTCTCTATAAAAGGCACAACCAAGCTCATTGTAACAATCTCCTTGGACACAAACTCTAGTGTTCGTTGTTCTTTTACTGCGAGCATATGTCTTTGTATGAAATTCACCGCCATTTATTTTGTAACCATTGCGACTGACTTGGTCCCTGTCTGGGCCCATAGCTAGGACTTGTATATTTGGAGGAATGGTTCCCATATTAAGAGCCTATAAAAATGAATTTAAATTAAATGAATTCATAAATTACTATTATATATATCGTGCTTAATTAACTTCACTTACTTTGTCCTTTAGCCAAAGTGCAAATTTTTTATCTCGACTGACATGAATATCTTTATCAGTGATGCCAGGTTGATTTGCTTTTAACTCGTCATCGTATGATCTATATAATTTTATAAACAATAGCATATTGGAATGTATGAGATTAATTTTATAAATTTTAACATATTGGAATGTATACCTCACAAATTTGTCAATCTCCTCGCAATTAAGAAGAATGTAAGTATGTGCAGCATCTAATTCTTGCTCGGAGAGAAATATGCTCTTCCCTTTTCTATAAGCACGTCCCGGCAGACCAAATACAGAAAGCCGACCATGTAGTTCAACATTGCCCCCATCATCATGTCTCGGGACTCAATTGGCCTTTGTCAAGACTTCGTCGGGAAAATAGTCTGAGATAAACGTAGATATCTCATCGAAATTATATGCCTCACATATCGACCCCTCAATGTAAGCTCTATTCTTCACCTTCCTCTTAAGGTATCCCATCATCCTCTCGAAAGGGTACATCCATCTATATTGAACTGGACCACCAACACGAGCTTCATAGGGTATATGGATATGCAAATGCTCCACGGAGTTAAAAAAACCAGGTGGGAATATCTTTTCAAGCTTACACGTGATCTCAACGATGTTCTTCTCAAGTACAGACATGTCCTTCTCATTTAACGTTTTTGAACATATGTCTCTTAAGAAACGACTAAGTTCAGTCAAAGCATCCCATATTGGTTTATCAAGCAAATCCCGAAATGTTATAGGCATGAGTCTCTCCATAAACACATGGCAGTTATGACTCTTCATCCCTTGCAATTTCCCACCTGTGACACACCATGTAATGTTTGAGGCATATCCATCTGGTAGTTTCAGAGTCTTAATCCATGTGCACACATCTTCAACTTTCTTTTTGGATAATGTATATCTTTCATGCGGTTTGACCATCCGACCGTGAGGAGATTCATAAAGTTCTAATCCAAGACACTTATAAATATCTTTCATGTCCAACCGTGCCTTATCATTATCTTTCGTCTTGCCCGAAACATTGATCACGTTGTTAAACACATTGTCAAACACATTCTTCTCAATATGCATCAAATCTAGATTATGACGAATCAAATTTGTAGACCAATAAGGCAATTCCCAAAAGATGCTTCTTTGAACCCAATTATGAGACTCGCCAAACCCATTGATTATGTTTGAGGCAACAATCTTACCGAATGGAATGACCGGCAATCTCATCACATGGTCACGCATCTCTGTCCCCGATAATTGCTGTGCAGGCATATCATTATCTACTATCCCTTTCCTGAAGTGTTCTCTATTTCTTTAAAACGGGTGGTCTACCGGCAAGAAACGACGATGACAGTCAAACCAGCAAGGCTTTCGACCTTTTGATAGATTGAAAGACTTTGTATGCTCCATACAATACTGGACAAGCCAACTTCTCGTGTGTACTCCATCCAGCTAACATACCATAAGAAGGGAAATCACTTATAGTCCACATAACTACTACCCTAAGGTTAAAATTTATTTTTGTGGAAACATCCCAAGTATATACTCCATCCTCCCACAATACCTTCAACTCGTCTATAAGAGGTCTCAAGTGAACATCTAGGTTCTTTCCAGGACTTTTGGGACCAGGAATCACGAGTGAAAGAAATAAGTATGGTTGTTTCATACACATCCAAGGAGGCAAGTTGTACGGAGTAACAATCACAGGCCAGCAGGAGTACGGAACAGCTGAGTGGCAGAACGGGTTGAATCCATTAGTGGACAAGCCAAGCCTCACATTTCTACGTTCCAATGCAAACCCAAGATGTGCTAAGTTGAAATCTTTCCAAGCCTGCCCATCTGCGGGATGGTTAAGTTCTCCATCTTTAGCTGGAGATTTCGCATGCCAAGTCATATGTTCAGCTGTTCTTGAAGACATGTACAACCTTTTTAACCGATGCGTAATTAGAAAATACCTTAAAATCTTAAAAGGTATACTTATCTTTTTTGTAGTCACACCCTCTTTATTAGGCCTGAACCGATCATGACTGCAAAACGTGCACCTTGTCTTTTGTTCATTTTCCTTATAAAACAACAAGCAATCGTTCGGACATGCATCGATCTTTTGGTATCCAATACCCAACTTCTTCACCATTTTCTTACAGTAGTAGTAGTTATCAGGTAATTTTTCATCGTCAGGCAACATACTCTTAATGGCCTTTAATAGCGACTCAAAACACTCATAGCTCATGTTGTGATCAGCCTTGATGTTAAGTAATGTCGCCACTGCAGACAATGTAGTGTGCTTGGTGAAACCATGCCACAACGGCTCACTGCCCTCGTCTAACAACTTAAAGAACGCTTTGGCATCAGAATTCATAGGTTGCTCTCTGCCTTGTTCCCAATCAAAATCCGGCCCTGTAATATCATTAACCATGGAATTCATACGATGGGTACTACTGCCCGGAGTGTGTACTTGTGCATAGTCCACTATCTTTTCTCTACCCATGTGCCCACCAGCATTCTTCATAATTTCTCATGAACCCAAAAATAAGTAAATGATAGTTTACTATGTCTCTTTCTATATAATTTTGATTTTTACACTTCAAACAAGGGCATCTTATCTTGTTTTGACCATTCACACATTCCGAGTGACTATATGCATAATCCAGAAACACTTGACAACTAGTTCTAAATTCAGTTGTAGCACCTATCTGGGCGCTTGACTTTCGTTTTCTCATCCAACTACGGTCTGAATAGAGGTCCATGATACCACGGTACCTATTGCAAACAAGAATTATTATATCCCCTTGTTAGATATTTACAATTCAGCCCAATGTCATTTATGATGCATACTTGTAAACATATGACCTGAGAATATATACATATATGATTAACATTTCAACATACATGTAAGCTGTTGTTGTCTGAGGGTGTTCAAACAACAACATAGCCCAACCATACATGTTCAAACCAATATAATGTATAGCATAGTCAGGCTCTCTAAGCATACTTATAAGCATATGACTTGAGTATACTTGTAAGCATATGATTAACAGTTAAGCATACTTTGTAAGCATATGACTTGAGCATACTTGTTAGAATCTGATTAACATTTAAGCATACTTGTCAAGCTTTTGAAACTATGCTCAAGAAGCCGTTCAGTCAAAGCATCTGCCCACTGCTGTTGCCGATAGGCAGCGGCTGCACCTTCTCTCCTTGCTTTTCATAGCTCAATTATGCACATTCTTGATTTGTTTAGGTTGTACTTTAAACATTATATGGGTAATACACTCAACTATCATAAAGAAGATAGTTGAGCACTCCAGGAAATTTAAAGGTGTTGACTGCGAGCCTAAGGTAAGCCCCCAGCCAACGCCTACCACAACCACTGCTGCCGTGGGCAGCAGTCTTATTTCCAACTCATAACATACAGCAAACCCATAATTAGTGTGTGTGTATATATATATTGTATTTGACGTCATTTTGTATTTTCTTACTGTTTGGTTTTGTTTACATTAATAAGAGTTGAATAATTTTTTTTCTTTCAAAATGTCAATGTCAATCTTGATCTTTATTATGTTAACAATCTCATCATAGTGATCATGAGGTTTATGGTTATCAATGAGGTTACCTGGCGACCATCTTATAGGTGTTGAGTTTGGTTTTTGAAATAGTTTTGTCTATCGACCATTATTGCGATACGATATTGTTGGAAGACATATTTAATACATTATTTAAATAAAGGTGGTATGTTTAAATCTGGCTTGCATTTTCATTTGCTCAATATAGCATGTATATTGCTTGTATGTAAAAATAAAAAATGTGGAAGATTCATCATTTTGTTATTATTTTCTGTCTTACTATTTACTAGGTAAAGAATCAAGACTAACCTTTTGTTTGTTTTAGTTATAAGGAACGTTTATTTATAGTTATAATGTATATTGCTTTTCGTTTCAATCTAATATACCCAAACTCTATAATATTATCGTAACATATGACATATCAATAATGTGCACAGTTTAACACTAATGTGCACATATGTGCACTTGATTCCATAAACAGTTAAACACTAATGTGCACTTGATTCCATAAACAGTTTAACACTAATGTGTACAAGATTCCATCTAATAGCAATAATAGTCCACTTGGGACTTTTAATAAACAAGTAATGTGCACAGTTTAACACTACTTATGTCATAACTATTTGCTTGTGTTAGAAATCCATTTAACCAACCTTATGCCTCCACACAACCAACCTAATCTCCTCTATTCAAGTATCTAGCCATAACAATTCCATATAAGCAATCACAATCATTAAAAATGATAAACTAGTCACTCAATTCAATTGATTAATTGGGTTTAGTTTAACTAATTATATAAATAAAATGTACAGAGTATGTATGCTAGGTTTACCTTGTGGCGGTGCGGTAGCGGGTGGCGGTGGCTGTGTGACAGTAGCGGCGGCCAACTCTCCCTCTTCTGGTCTCCCTAGTCTCTTCTCCCCCTTCTCCCTCTTCTCCCTCTTCCGGTCTCCCTCTCTTTTCTTTCTGTCTGGAGACTGCCGAGGCGCCTGGTGTGTTTACATTAAAATTGATCAGCGACCGATATCAGCGATCGCATGCGACCGCTGATTTTTTAATGATATGGACCTAGTAGCGACTGGACGCGATCGCAGAAGTTAAGTGGTCACAACAAAATAGCCCGCCAACACTTTTTGCCAATTTTTAGGCTGTAAAAATAGACTGGCGACCGACCAGCGACCGCATGCAGTCGCGAATATCACATAGCGACCAGATTCTCTAGCGGTCGCCAACTGCGATCGCTGTTATTTCTATTAGCGACCGAGATGTGCGATCGCTGAAACCTTTGGTCGTTGTTAGGCTATTTTCTTGTAGTGTATCTATCTTTCATCCTGCAAAGTCAGCATCTAAATATCCTGTCAGTTCGAATGAGGACTCCTTGTGATACCATAGACCCAAGTAGGGTGTACCTTTAAGATACTTGAAAATCCTTTTTATAACAGTTAAATGTGATTCTTTAGGATTAGCTTGAAATCTAGAATATATACATGTTGCAAACATTATATTTGGTCTACTGGCAGTTAAGTAGAGACGGAAACCTATCATACCTCTGTATTGAGTAATATCATACTTTTACCTTTCTCATCTTTGTCAAGCTTAGTTGCTAGAGCAATTGGTGTTTTCATGGGAGAGGCTGATTCCATGCCATACTTCTTAAGTAAGTCTTTGATGTACTTGGCTTGGTTAATGAAGATACCTTCATCAGTTTACTTCACTTGCAGTCCAAGGAAGAAGTTCAGCTCACCCATCATGCTCATTTTAAACTTGCTCTGCATAAGCTTGGCAAATCTCTTGCACAGATTTTCATCAGTAGAACCAAAGATAATATCATCTACATATATTTGAACTAGTAAAACTTTATCTTTGTGCTTCCTAAGAAATAGTGTAGTGTCTACTCAACCTTTAGTGAATCCTTTTTCAATAAGAAAGTTTGTTAGTGTTTCATACCATGCTCTAGGTGCTTGTTTAAGTCCATATAAGGCTTTTATCTAATCTATAGACATAGTTAGAGAGGGATGGATTGAAATAACCTGGGGGTTGTTCCACATATACTTCTTCTTGAAGTTCACCATTTATGAATGCACTCTTGACATTCATTTGAAATACTTTGAACTTCATGTGGGCAGCAAATGCAAGGAATATTCTGATTGCTTCAAGTCTGGCAACTGGTGCAAAGGTCTCATCGTAGTCTATTCCTTCTTCTTGAGAATAACCTTTGGCCACAAGTCTTTCTTTGTTCCTTGTGATCACCCCATCTTCATCCATCTTATTTCTGAAGACCCATTTGGTGCCGATGACTGGATGATTCTTTGATCTTTGTACTAATTTCTAGACTTGGCTTCTTTTGAATTGATTCAGTTCCTCTTGCATGGCTTCAATCCAGCTTGCATCTAGCAGTGCATCTTCAATCTTCTTGGGTTCTATTTGAGACAGAAAACTCAAAGAAAAACATTCATTCTGTGTTGCAGATCTTGTTCTGATTCTGGCAGTTGGATCACCAATGATCAGGCCTTGAGTGTGATCTCTTGCCCATCTGTTCCCTGTTGGAACATCAGTTCTAGTGCCTTCTTGTCTGAACTCTTCAAGATTGACTTCTGATTCAGGTTGATCAGAATCGTTGTCTGGTGCATCTCTCTCTACGATTTCTTCTTCCGATACTACGATTTCTTCTTCAGGAACTATGGTCGTAGTGTTGGGATTGACTACCTCATTCATAGTGTCGGTGTCGTCAATCGCAGTGTCTTGAGGTGCAGACTTGTCTGAGTCTATTTCATCAAAGATGATGTGGATCGAGACTTCAACACTTAGTGTCTTTTTTTTAAACACTCTATAAGATTTGATGTCTGTGGCATATCCAAGTAAGATTAGTTCATCTGACTTGGGTTGGAACTTAGTCAGATATTGCTTTCCATTAATGAGAATGTAGCATGAACAATCGAATATATGGAAGTAACTGACATTTGGCTTTCTTCCTTTCCACAGCTCGTAGTGAGTCTTCTTCAATGTAGAGTGTATAAGAGATCTGTTCTGTGTGTAGCACGCAGTGTTGATGGCTTCTGCCCAGAAGTATTCAGGCAGATGAGCTGCTGCTAGTAGAGTTCTTCCAGCTTCTATAAGTGTTCTATTCTTTCTCTCAGCTACTCCATTTTGCTGAGGAGTTCATGGTGTTGAGAAGTTCTGGTTGATGCCATTATCTGAACAGAACTGATCAATTTCTGAGAAGTCGAACTCTCTGCCATGATCACTCTTTATTACCTTGATTGTCTCTCCTCTTTCATTCATCACCAGCTTGAACATCTTTATCAGTTGAGAGCTTGTCTCATCTTTAGAGGCAAGAAAAAATACCCATGTGAATCTGGTGTAGTCATCCACTACGACCAGCGAGTATCTCTTTCCTCATAGGCTCACAGTTGGAATTGGCTCGAAGAGATCCATATGCAGTAATTGTAGGGGTCTATCAATTGAGTTGACTACTTTGCCTTTGAATGAGCTCCTTGTTTGTTTTCCAAGCTGGCATGCATTACATGGTCTTTCTTTGATGAAGCTGAACTTAGGTAAACCTGCTACCAGATCTTTGGAGGACAGCTTAAACATACTCTTAAAGTTGAGATGAGATAACCATCTATGTCAAAGCTAACTTATTTCTTCTGATGCTTTAGCAAGAAAGCATACTGTCTCATCAGAACTGAGCTGAGCAAGGTTGACAGTATATACATTTCCTTCTCTTGTTCATGTCAGCTTGATAGAAGATGTCTCCAGATCTCTGACCTGACACTAATTGTTGAGAAAGGTAACTTGATGACCTTTATCGCAGAGTTGACTGATGCTAAGAAGATTGTGATTTAGACCATCAACATAAGCTACTTTGCTGAAGGACACCGCACCATTCCCAGCTGATCCATAACCTCTTGCCTTGCCAGAGCTGTTATCTCCAAAGATAACCGTTGGTCCCTCCTTCTCTGTGTAGTTCGACAGAAGGGCTTTGTTTTCAATTATATTCCTTGAGCAACCACTATCCAGATACCATGTTGTAGTCGTGGTGCTCATTTCCTGTAGACAGATTCAGCTTTCATGTTGGTACTTGATAGACACATAATTCATATATTTTATTATCCCTAATTTTGTCCTTTTAATTATATTAGTTTATTAAATTAATATATTTTATTTTATTTTGTAGGGTTTAATATTTATTACAATAAAGTCAAAATCTTGGTGATCAAGCGATATTTAATGCTCCTATTCATGTAAGAAATATCCAAGAAGAATCCTACAAGGAGAATGAAAGAGGTGGAATAATCTTGGTGTGCAAGTCAAATCCAACAAGGGAAAGAAAAGTCTATCTAGCAGATTTCTTTGAGAAGTTGATTGTCGCTAGGAAGTTGAAACCTACATGTAAAGGGAACAAAAATGTCCAAGTTCAATGTATCTAAATTAGGGCACAAGTTTATTTTTCCTATAAATAGGTCTCTTGTTTTAGAGAGAAAGGATGAGGTATTGTATTAGTTTAGGTTAGGAGTAGGAGTAGATTAAATTACTTCTTCATTATACGCTTGTTGGAGAATCATCAATAAAAGGAGTTTTCTTATTTTATTTCTTCTTTATTTTAGTTAGTTATTTTATTTTTAATGTCTAGTTAATTTTTTTTATATCTAGGATGAAGATGAAATTAAATAATTATTCATGATAATATTTTTCATCTCTTCTATTATTTATGTTTTTATGTTTAATTGATTTCGCCTTCATATTTCGTTATTGAAATACCTTCGTTTTATAGTTCGTATGTGATTTTAAATTAATTAAGAGGTTTTGATAGATTATTGTTAAGATATGAGTTTTTCATAATTCATGCTTGCTCAAAGAAGTTTTGATGGGTTATAGTTAATCCTTAAATTTTCATAGTCTATGCTTGCCCACGTTAATTATAAAATTATTAAATTAAAGGGAAGGGAGATCAAAATCATAAATAAGTTATAAAAATAGAATAGATTGAATTATATGTTATGTTTATTATTTAATGGATTCGAATTCCTAAATTGTTTCCTCATTATTAGTTTTCATATTCTAATTAATCAACTCTCAATATTTATTTTTAATTCGCCTAAAATAGATATTAAGGATATATTAAAATTAATCCAGTCTCTGTGGGTTCGACCTGTATTTGCCAGTTCTTCAACTTGATACTATGCACTTGCAGTTACATATTTTTATCACATCAAGTTTTTGGCGCCGTTGCCGGGGACTAGATTTAATTTTTTTTTCCCTTAATTTTTATTTATTCGAATTAGTTTTTAACTCTAACATTTTTTTTTCAGGATTATTAAAGCGGATCGAAGGAGCGAAAAGATAAAGATTTTGTTGCTGTGCTTTCTTTGGTACTTTGTATCTTCATTTTTTTTAAAAAAAAATAGTAGTTTAGTTTTTTTTATTAATATATTTTTTATTTACCGCATTCATGCATTCACTCACGTAGAGCACATCTTGTTAGGTTTTTATTTTTTTTGTTAAATATAAACTGTGGTGATTGCTGGAGGATTGAGGTACGTCAAAATTTCTCCTTCTTTCGTAATTCACATAGTTTTAGGACATTTTATTTGTTTATAATTTTTTTTTATTTGTGCATTTTCATAATTAATCTAACATTAAGGGCACAACCTATAACAAGGTAAGGTGGAGATTTCATCACCCTTCCTTGGCCCACAAACAACCCAACCTGCATTTTGCATAACCTTGACCTAATAAAATCAAGTAGACGTTGGCCCCTAGGACTCTCGAGCTCAATTAGTACAAGAAACTCCAAGAGGAGGCTGAATTTTAAATTAATCAAACTACTGGTGTCTAGGCAAGTGGTTCAAAAGGTAAACGCCTAAAGATTGTGTGGTTATTTAATTAGTCACCGTATCTACGGAGAGACTCCCACCTTTTTTACACTTACCTGGCTAGTGGTGTGATTAATTTTAAATTTTGTGGACCTTACGGTGTAACTTGGAACAGTTAGGAGCTGTCTAAATTTTATTTAGGTTAACCGTAGAATTAGGATTTTATTTTATTTTTATTTTTTTCGTGACTTTCGTGGTTAGTTGTTTATTTGTTTTGTGATTTGTGGAAAGATGGATTCTTATTATAGTTGGAATAATAATTTTGCTTGGAATCAAGAACCCTATGAAAATTTTAATACACACCAAGTAAATCAATTTTTTCCAACTTATGAAAATTCTTATCTAAATTCATATCCATATACATACCCATATTCGGATCCAGAACCTCAATATCCACAGGAATTATCAAATAAAGAAGAGGAAAGACTTAGTGTCTTAGAGAAAACTATGGAAGTTTTAATGAAAAATCAATTTAGCGTGGATCAAGCTATATCTCGTCTAGAAATTCAAATGAGTCGATTAGCAACCATAATAAATGAACAAGAGGTGGGTGAATTTTCTAGTAACTCTGAGGTTAATTTTGAAAATCTTGATAGTTGTGAAAATGATGATGAAAATAAAACTTTTGTATTCAATTCTACACAGTTTGAGTCAAGTGAATTTGAGGAATCTAAAAATTATGAGTCTATGCCTAAAATTGATCATGTCACATTTAATGAGTCGGTTGAAAAAGTCTATAAGCCTAAAGTTCCGTACCCTAAAAGACTTATTCCAAAAAAATCACCTAGTAATTTTTTGGACCAACCCATTAAAGTAAATATGATCCAAGAGTTGTCCATGACCCAAGAAATAATTGAAAATAGACTTTTGATTGAAAAAGATCCAATTGATTTTTTCTTAAATCATCTTCACCAAAATTGGAATGAATCTGAATATTTAGATAAAGTCAATGAGCTGTTGAGATCCACTACAAATAAGTCAACTAAACTAGAACATGTATGTGAACCAATTTTTCCATCATTTGAACATGTTAGTGAAAATTTTCTTGAGGTACATTTTAAGCATAATTCTGATGAAAATTATAACTATTTTCAATTTTCTAGACCTCCTGAAAATCATGACAAATTCACACTCACTTACCTTGTATCATTCATGTATAATCATATAATATTTAAGATTTATAAAATTCGTAGGTATGTACATTTGTTTTCCTTCTCACCACATTTTCTTGCAGAATAAATGCCCCGCATACAAGGTACAATTCTTTCACATCTTTGTTCTCTTTTCTTCATTTGCATACATTGAGGATAATGCATGATTTAGGTATGGGGGGAGTTTGTTTGTATTATTGTATTAGATTTTTTTTTCTTTTTAGGCAAATATTGTCTAAAAAAAAACAAAAAAAAATTAAAAATTTTGTTTGACTTTTTATGGATTGAATTTATTCTAATAAGTGTTCGTGGAGTTAAAAGTCATGAGTAAGATTGAAAGATTTAGAACTCTTAAATCTTTGATGAGGTACGAAATCTTAATTTGAAATACCATCTGGAATAAAATTGATTTCAAAAGTATTTTTGCACTACACATTTGCACAAATTCTTAGTTGTGGGGTATAACCTATGATTCGAGTAATTTGAAAAAAAAAAAGAAAAAAAAAAAAAAAAATAAAAGAAAGAAAAAGAAAAAAAAAGTAACTGCTTCAATGTCCATTGAACGAAATAACTGGGTATCTAAGCCTCATGAAGCATCGATATTCACGCTGAAAAGTGTGATGGATAAAAGCAGTTTGACTAGTCTAATTTTGTGGCCTTTGTTACTCGAGTTAGTAAGCCCTTAGGGGTGTCTCTACACCTAGTGCCCTAAAGCCAACTGGTTTGGGAGTCATTGGTCCAACGCTCGCTACATGGGTAACTCTGAAAAGCCTAAGAAAATGAGACATTGCACAAGTCAAGAAAAAAAAAAGGAAAAAAAAGGAAAAAAAAATTTAAAAAAAGAGAAAATAGAAGAAAAATGAGTTTGCTTGATTTTCATGGTAAAATCCCTACTAAGAGTTACATCATACACACATGCATGCATCACATGGAATTAATATTATGAAGGATGGTGTCTAGAATGAAGATTGAATATTTTTGATAAGGTGAAAGTATGATTTTGAATTTAATTTTGCTTATGTATGCCCATGGATATTTAGAAGTTTTAATTCAATTTCATGACTTGTTGAACTTCAAAATATTTTTAAATTTTGTGGGTATATTCACTGCAAACCCTCACGAGACACAACTCGTCCACTTGGGGTAACCTTGGAGTTTAAAGGCTTATTGCACATGCTAAGTGCAATCGTGTCTCCTACGAAAATGGGGTAGTATAATTTTATTTTATTTATTTTATTTTATTTTACTCGAGGACGAGCAAAAGCTAGGTATGGGGGTATTTGATAGACACATAATTCATACATTTTATTATCCCTAATTTTGTCCTTTTAACTATATTAGTTTATTAAATTAATATATTTTATTTTATTTTGTAGGGTTTAATATTTATTACAATAAAGTCAAAATCTTGGTGATCAAGCGATATTTAATGCTCTTATTCATGTAAGAAATATCCAAGAAGAATCCTCTAAGGAGAATGAAAGAGGTGGAATAATCTTGGTGTGCAAGTCAAATCCAACAAGGGAAAGAAAAGTCTATCTAGCAGATTTCTTAGAGAAGTTGATTGTTGCTAGAAAGTTAAAACCTACATGTAAAGGGAACAAAAATGTCCAAGATCAATGTATCTAAATTAGGGCACAAGTTTATTTTTCCTATAAATAGGTCTCTTGTTTTAGAGAGAAAGGATAAGGTATTGTATTAGTTTAGGTTAGGAGTAGGAGTAGATTAAATTACTTCTTCATTATACGCTTGTTGGAGAATCATCAATAAAGGGAGTTTTCTTATTTTATTTCTTCTTTATTTTAGTTAGTTATTTTATTTTTAATGTCTAGTTAATTTTTTTTATATCTAGGATGAAGATGAAATTAAATAATTATTCATGATAATATTTTTCATCTCTTCTATTATTTATGATTTTATGTTTAATTGATTTCGCCTTCATATTTCGTTATTGTAATACCTTCGTTTTATAGTTCGTATGTGATTTTAAATTAATTAAGAGGTTTTGATAGATTATTGTTAAGATATGAGTTTTTCATAATTCATGCTTGCTCAAAGAAGTTTTGATGGGTTATAGTTAATCCTTAAATTTTCATAGTCTATGCTTGCCCACGTTAATTATAAAATTATTAAATTAAAGGGAAGGGAGATCAAAATCATAAATAAGTTATAAAAATAGAATAGATTGAATTATATGTTATGTTTATTATTTAATGGATTCGAATTCCTAGATTGTTTCCTCATTATTAGTTTTCATATTCTAATTAATCAACTCTCAATATTTATTTTTAATTCGCCTAAAATAGATATTAAGGATATATTAAAATTAATCCAGTCTCTGTGGGTTCGACCTGTATTTGCCAGTTCTTCAACTTGATATTGTGCACTTGCAGTTACATATTTTTATCACATCAAGTTTTTGACGCCGTTGCCGGGGACTAGATTTAATTTTTTTTCCCTTAATTTTTATTTATTCGAATTAGTTTTTAACTCTAACATTTTTTTTTCAGGATTATTAAAGCGGATCGAAGGAGCGAAAAGATAAAGATTTTGTTGCTGTGCTTTCTTTGGTACTTTGTATCTTCATTTTAAAAAAAAAATAGTAGTTTAGTTTTTTTTATTAATATATTTTTTATTTACCGCATTCATGCATTCACTCACGTAGAGCACATCTTGTTAGGTTTTTATTTTTTTGTTAAATATAAACTGTGGTGATTGCTGGAGGATTGAGGTACGTCAAAATTTCTCCTTCTTTCGTAATTCACATAGTTTTAGGACATTTTATTTGTTTATAATTTTTTTTTATTTGTGCATTTTCATATTTAATCTAACATTAAGGGCACAACCTATAACAAGATAAGGTGGAGATTTCATCACCCTTCCTTGGCCCACAAACAACCCAACTTGCATTTTGCATAACCTTGACCTAATAAAATCAAGTAGACGTTGGCCCCTAGGACTCTCGAGCTCAATTAGTACAAGAAGCTCCAAGAGGAGGCTGAATTTTAAATTAATCAAACTACTGGTGTCTAGGCAAGTGGTTCAAAAGGTAAACGCCTAAAGATTGTGTGGTTATTTAATTAGTCACCGTATCTACGGAGAGACTCCCACCTTTTTTACACTTACCTGGCTAGTGGTGTGATTAATTTTAAATTTTGTGGACCTTACGGTGTAACTTGGAACAGTTAGGAGCTGTCTAAATTTTATTTAGGTTAACCGTAGAATTAGGATTTTATTTTTATTTTATTTTTTTCGTGACTTTCGTGGTTAGTTGTTTATTTGTTTTGTGATTTGTGGAAAGATGGATTCTTATTATAGTTGGAATAATAATTTTGCTTGGAATCAAGAACCCTATGAAAATTTTAATACACACCAAGTAAATCAATTTTTTCCAACTTATGAAAATTCTTATCTAAATTCATATCCATATCCATACCCATATTCGGATCCAGAACCTCAATATCCACAGGAATTATCAAATAAAGAAGAGGAAAGACTTAGTGTCTTAGAGAAAACTATGGAAGTTTTAATGAAAAATCAATTTAGCGTGGATCAAGCTATATCTCGTCTAGAAATTCAAATGAGTCGATTAGCAACCATAATAAATGAACAAGAGGTGGGTGAATTTTCTAGTAACTCTGAGGTTAATTTTGAAAATCTTGATAGTTGTGAAAATGATGATGAAAATAAAACTTTTGTATTCAATTCTACACAGTTTGAGTCAAGTGAATTTGAGGAATCTAAAAATTATGAGTCTATGCCTAAAATTGATCATGTCACATTTAATGAGTCGGTTGAAAAAGTCTATAAGCCTAAAGTTCCGTACCCTAAAAGACTTATTCCAAAAAAATCACCTAGTAATTTTTTGGACCAACCCATTAAAGTAAATATGATCCAAGAGTTGTCCATGACCCAAGAAATAATTGAAAATAGACTTTTGATTGAAAAAGATCCAATTGATTTTTTCTTAAATCATCTTCACCAAAATTGGAATGAATCTGAATATTTAGATAAAGTCAATGAGCTGTTGAGATCCACTACAAATAAGTCAACTAAACTAGAACATGTATGTGAACCAATTTTTCCATCATTTGAACATGTTAGTGAAAATTTTCTTGAGGTACATTTTAAGCATAATTCTGATGAAAATTATAACTATTTTCAATTTTCTAGACCTCCTGAAAATCATGACAAATTCACACTCACTTACCCATTTGTATCATTCATGTATAATCATATAATATTTAAGATTTATAAAATTCGTAGGTATGTACATTTGTTTTCCTTCTCACCACATTTTCTTGCAGAATAAATGCCCCGCATACAAGGTACAATTCTTTCACATCTTTGTTCTCTTTTCTTCATTTGCATACATTGAGGACAATGCATGATTTAGGTATGGGGGGAGTTTGTTTGTATTATTGTATTAGATTTTTTTTTCTTTTTAGGCAAATATTGTCTAAAAAAAACAAAAAAAAAATTAAAAATTTTGTTTGACTTTTTATGGATTGAAATTATTCTAATAAGTGTTCGTGGAGTTAAAAGTCATGAGTAAGATTAAAAGATTTAGAACTCTTAAATCTTTGATGAGGTACGAAATCTTAATTTGAAATACCATCTGGAATAAAATTGATTTCAAAAGTATTTTTGCGCTACACATTTGCACAAATTCTTAGTTGTGGGGTATAACCTATGATTCGAGTAATTTGAAAAAAAAAAAGAAAAAAAAGAAAAAAAAATAAAAGAAAGAAAAGAAAAAAAAGTAACTGCTTCAATGTCCATTGAACGAAATAACTGGGTATCTAAGCCTCATGAAGCATCGATATTCACGCTGAAAAGTGTGATGGATAAAAGCAGTTTGACTAGTCTAATTTTGTGGCCTTTGTTACTCGAGTTAGTAAGCCCTTAGGGGTGTCTCTACACCTAGTGCCCTAAAGCCAACTGGTTTGGGAGTCATTGGTCCAACGCTCGCTACATGGTTAACTCTGAAAAGCCTAAGAAAATGAGACATTGCACAAGTCAAGAAAAAAAGAAAAGGAAAAAAAAGGAAAAAAAAATTTAAAAAAAGAGAAAATAGAAGAAAAATGAGTTTGCTTGATTTTCATGGTAAAATCCCTACTAAGAGTTACATCATACACACATGCATGCATCACATGGAATTAATATTATGAAGGATGGTGTCTAGAATGAAGATTGAATATTTTTGATAAGGTGAAAGTATGATTTTGAATTTAATTTTGCTTATGTATGCCCACGGATATTTAGAAGTTTTAATTCAGTTTCATGACTTATTGAACTTCAAAATATTTTTAAATTTTGTGGGTATATTCACTGCAAACCCTCACGAGACACAACTCGTCCACTTGGGGTAACCTTGGGGTTTAAAGGCTTATTGCACATGCTAAGTGCAATCGTGTCTCCTACGAAAATGGGGTAGTATAATTTTTATTTTTATTTTTATTTTACTCGAGGACGAGCAAAAGCTAGGTATGGGGGTATTTGATAGACACATAATTCATACATTTTATTATCCCTAATTTTGTCCTTTTAATTATATTAGTTTATTAAATTAATATATTTTATTTTATTTTGTAGGGTTTAATATTTATTACAATAAAGTCAAAATCTTGGTGATCAAGCGATATTTAATGCTCTTATTCATGTAAGAAATATCCAAGAAGAATCCTACAAGGAGAATGAAAGAGGTGGAATAATCTTGGTGTGCAAGTCAAATCCAACAAGGGAAAGAAAAGTCTATCTAGCAGATTTCTTTGAGAAGTTGATTGTCGCTAGGAAGTTGAAACCTACATGTAAAGGGAACAAAAATGTCCAAGTTCAATGTATCTAAATTAGGGCACAAGTTTATTTTTCCTATAAATAGGTCTCTTGTTTTAGAGAGAAAGGATGAGGTATTGTATTAGTTTAGGTTAGGAGTAGGAGTAGATTAAATTACTTCTTCATTATACGCTTGTTGGAGAATCATCAATAAAGGGAGTTTTCTTATTTTATTTCTTCTTTATTTTAGTTAGTTATTTTATTTTTAA
This sequence comes from Panax stipuleanatus, assembly GCA_020205555.1. Lineage (NCBI taxonomy): Eukaryota > Viridiplantae > Streptophyta > Magnoliopsida > Apiales > Araliaceae > Panax > Panax stipuleanatus. Next base: position 12,762,930 of record CM035118.1, on the reverse strand, counting down.
TGTCTAGTTAATTTTTTTTATATCTAGGATGAAGATGAAATTAAATAATTATTTATGATAATATTTTTCATCTCTTCTATTATTTATGCTTTTATGTTTAATTGATTTCGCCTTCATATTTCGTTATTGTAATACCTTCGTTTTATAGTTCGTATGTGATTTTAAATTAATTAAGAGGTTTTGATAGATTATTGTTAAGATATGAGTTTTTCATAATTCATGCTTGCTCAAAGAAGTTTTGATGGGTTATAGTTAATCCTTAAATTTTCATAGTCTATGCTTGCCCACGTTAATTATAAAATTATTAAATTAAAGGGAAGGGAGATCAAAATCATAAATAAGTTATAAAAATAGAATAGATTGAATTATATGTTATGTTTATTATTTAATGGATTCGAATTCCTAGATTGTTTCCTCATTATTAGTTTTCATATTCTAATTAATCAACTCTCAATATTTATTTTTAATTCGCCTAAAATAGATATTAAGGATATATTAAAATTAATCCAGTCTCTGTGGGTTCGACCTGTATTTGCCAGTTCTTCAACTTCTGTGCACTTGCAGTTACATATTTTTATCACATTAGTACCCAGACTAGCATGGGTCCTGCAATGTTAGTACCCTTAGGAACCCAAATCTGCTTGACTTTAGGTCTCCCTTACACAGTGTTATGAAAGCATGATGCAGCTTTATGACTAAATCTTCCACATGCAAAGCATCTAATATAATTCATGTTTGTGTATGTGTGTGGATTCTTTCTCCATTTGGACTTGTGTGGATATTTGTTGGCCTTACCCTTATGTTGCATCTTCCTTTTCCATGCAGCTTTGGGTTCACGTTTTGTGCTGAGTAAATCTCAACACCACGATTCCTTCCAGATTGATCAATGGAGTCAGTTTTACTTAACTCTACGATTCGTCGAGGTCGGGCAGTGGTGACTGAGTCACTCTTCACCTTTCTGAACCCTAGGCCAGCATGAGATCCGTATTGTTCAGAAACATGTCTTGGATCAGAAGAGCAAGGTTGCACTGGTTCATCCTTCTGTGTGGATTTTATACATGTAATACTTCTATTTAAGTTAGAAGCACTACTCATGTTAGTTTCCTTTGTCTTTTCCACACTGGGTTCTGAGGTAGATTCCCCAAACCCTAAGCCTGTTCTATCAGAGACACTTCTTTGATTAGATATCAGGGTGTCCATGGATGAAGAAGATCTATTCCATGTAGAGATAGTCTTTTCTAACTCCTCAATTTTAGAGGTTAGATTTGACTCTCTTTGTGTGCTCAGTTCATTGATCTGTCTTAAGGTTTTATTCTCAGCTTCAAACTGAGAGAGAGAGGCAGAACTAAGTAGAGTTATTTCCAATTCTTTCTGAACTTTCTCTTTCTCTCTTTGAAGGTCAGAATAATCTTTGAACAGAACTCTGAACCTCATCATATATTGATATAGATCAGATGTTATGTCATGAAGAGCAGTTCTTAAGTCATCTATATCTACATTAGGAGTGTTGAAGTCAAATACCTCATCTATGTTTACCCCAGGATGGTCAGTATATTTCTTGTTGTTTGCATCCTTGGCCATCAGACATAGGTTTTCTTTTTGAGGCTCTTCATCATCTCCAGACTCAGCATTGGTGTCATTGTCTGAGTCACTCCACGAACTTCCAGCTACAAGACCTTTGTCTTTCTTTTGATGCTTCTTGTAGCCTCTGAACTCCTTCTTTGGATTTGTTCTTCTTTTGAGTTGTTCTTTGATGGGTTTATTGCAGTTTTCCATGAAGTGGCCAAGCTTCTTGCAGTTGTAGCATAGCTCATTGATCTGCTCCTGACTACTGATGTTTCTGTATCTTTTAGGTCTGCCGCTTCTTCCTTTGCGCATGAACCTTCTGAGCCTTCTTGCCAGCATTACAACTTCATTAGCATCATCATCATCTTCATCAGATGAAGATTCGTCTTCATCATAAGCTTTGAAGATCTCTTCTTTTGCCTTGAGAGCAACTCCTTTGTCCTTCTTTCTTCCTTCAAATAGAGTTTCTGCTCTTTGAGTCAGCTCCAGTTCATAGGTAAGGAGGTTGCCATAGAGTTGTTGAACAGTCATTTCATGCAGGTTCTTTGACTCTCGGATTGCAGTGGTTTTGGCATCCCACATGCTTGGCAAGGATCTCATGAACTTGATGATAAGATCTTTGTTTGGATAGATCTTTCCATAAGCTCGGAGAGAGTTGAGCAGCAATGTGAATCTTTCATAAGTGGAAGTGACATTTTCTCCAGGAACATGAGCAAGCATCTCATACTGTTGAGTCAGTAGAGATTGCTTATTTTCTCTGACTTCTTCAGTTCTTTCATGCATGATGAGCAATACTTCCCAGACTTCTTTCACTGTTTTGAAGTTAACCATATTCTAAAACAGATTGTCTTCTAAGGACTGGAACAAGATATTTTTGGCCTTCTTGTCTAGCTGAACATCTTTCTTCTCGGTTTCAGTCCATTCTACTTTGACCTTGATCTGAACTCTGTTTGGATCATCTGGAGTTGGTGTAAGTTTTGTTGGAATATAGGGCCCATTCAGTACAGTTTCAAATAGATCATCATCTATTGAATCCATGTATGCTTGCATCTGAACTTTCCAGTTGGCAAATTTGTCTTTGTTGCACATAGGTGGCTTGCTTCCTCCACCTGTCTTGGTCTAACTTATCAGATGTGCCATTGGACCTACTCAAGCTTGTATGCTAGTTGAGAGAACCTGCTCTGATACCAATTGTTAGTTCCCAAAAGCACGTTAGTTATCTAGAAGGGGGGGTGAATAGATATTTTAAAATTTCTTTGTTTAAAATACTTTGTCAGTATTGATTATACTGACAGCAGCGGAATATATATTTTGCTCCCCTTCAAGATATTGCAGTTATGGTTTGATAAGCAGTTATGGCAGTTATAACATATATAGCAGTTATAGCAGTTAATGAGAGACAATGAGACACAAGGTTTTAAGTGGTTCAGAGCACACAAAGCTCCTAATCCACTCTTCTACTCCATGAGTAGGGAATCCACTAAGGATGTCTCTTACAACTGAATCACTTAGATTCTTTCAAGGCCAGCAGCCCTGGAACTTCTCTTAGTTCACTTAGAACTCTTCAAGTCCTCTGACTTGGTACTTCTCTTAGTTCACTTTTGAACTCTTCAAGCCTTCTGACTTGGATCTCTTCTTAGTTCACTTTTGAACTCTTCAAGTCCTCTTACTTGGTTCCTCACTTGGATTGACAGTTATTGTTAAGGAGTGCTACTTAATTGCAATTAAGCATCAGTTCTGAGGAACTGAGTAGTGAAGCAAGCTTTCCTCTTTCAGGATCGTAGAGTTGATCGTTGAGTGTTCTTGAGCTTTTCTCTTGATATTCTATCTTGTTGTATCTTGCTTGCTTAGTCTGAATCCTTGTTTGATTTCCTTATAAAAGAGTCATTCGAAATATGTCCGTTTGAATGCTCCCGTTGTAGCATTTAATGCTTCAGACATCTTCTGTGCAGTTGATGTTGACATCCTGCTTTCCTGATGCAATGCCGACTGGCCCACTGACACAGCAAACTGCAACTTCACCTAACACCTGAAAAGGTGTTTTCTACAGGCGGTTTAGTCTTTTCCTTATCTTCTTCAATAAGCTTCTTCGATTTGAACTAAAGATGAATATAGAAACATTGGGACCATCAAATTGTCAATGGCTATAAGCCTTTCTTCATTTGTTGCTCTTCCTCCCTTCATCAGAACTCCGATCTTTGATGCTGACTGGAGGAACACTACGATTATGGTCATTGTACCATAATTGTTGTGTATTGGCTTGCACAGCTTAACTTAGACTTAATCGTAGGGAACACTATGATTTCTCTTAAGCTCTCTGGTAGACTACAATTTCTGCTTGCTTGTCTTGCAGACTTCATACTTTCGAGAGCACACTGCATTTCTTGACTTAGCTCGGTAGGTGTTCGGATTGTCTCTATAATTCTCAGTGTGACTTCCAAGGGCAGACTACGATTATGATACTTTCACTTAAGCTCCACGAATCTTTCCTTGGTCTCTGCAAGCTTGATTCTCTTGGCAGACTACGTTTATAGACATCTTCATTTAAGCTCCATGATTCTACCTTGTCTTCTGAATGCTACCTTTTACAGACTACGATTCTGTCAAGGTTTTAACTTTTATAGCACAAATAGATCAACCTAACAAATTTGATCTTTTCTTCTATACATTTATTTACAAAAATGATAAACATTAAAGCTCAGATCAACCTAACATTTTTGATCTATCATCTAAGTCCTTGTACATTGATTCTCTTAAGGACTGTACACTTAAGCATTTATATTTACTTTCAATATCAAATATGAATATGCAATTCCCAACACATCCATCTATATTGAATTGGACCCCCCCCCCCCAACACGAGCTTTATAGGGAAGATGGATCTGCAAATGCTCCATGGAGTCAAAAAACCAGGTGGGAATATTTTTTCAAGTTTACAGGTGATCTCTATGATGTTCTTCTCAAGTACAGACATGTCCTTCTCATTTAATGTTTTTGAACATAAGTCTCTGAAGAAACGGCTAAGATCCGTCAAAGCATCCCACATTGGTTTATCAAGCAGATCCCGAAATGCTACAGGCATGAATCTCTCCATGAACACATGACAGTCATAACTCTTCATCCCTTGAAATTTCCCATCCGTAACACACCTTGCAATGTTTGACGCATATCTATCTGGTAGTTTCAGAGACTTAACCTATGTGCACACATCTTTAACTTGCTTTTTGGACAATGTGTACCTTGTATGCGGTTTGACAATATTACCATTAGGAGATTCATAAAGTTCTAATCCAGGACGCTTACAAATATCTTTCATGTCCAATCGTGCCTTATCATTATCTTTTGTCTTCCCCGTAACATTCATCACGATGTTAAACACATTTTCGGAACACATTTTTCTCAATATGCATCACATCTAGATTATAACGAATCAAATTTATAGACCAATAAGGCAATTCCCAAAAGATGCTTCTCCAAACCCAGTTATGAGATTCGCCAAACCCATTAATTATGTTGTGGCATCAATCTTACCAAATAGGATGGCTGACAATCTCATCACATGGTCTCGCATCTCCGTTCCCGATAATCGTGATGCAGGCATATCATTGTCTACCTTCCCTTTCCTGAAGTGCTCTTTATTTCTTTGAAACGGGTGATCTACCGGCAAGAACCGACGATGACAGTCAAACCAGCAAGGCTTTCGACCTTTAGATAGATTGAAAGACTTTGTATGCTCCATACAATACGAACAAGCCAACTTCCCTTGTGTACTCCATCCAGCTAACATGTCATAAGCTGGGAAGTCACTTATAGTCCACATAACCACTGCCCTAAGATTGAAATTTATTTTCATTGCAACATCCCAAGTCTGTACTCCATCCTCCCATAATACCTTCAACTCGTTTATAAGAGGTCTCAAGTAAACATATAAGTTCTTTTCAGGACTCTTGGGACCAGGAATTACGAGTGACAGAAACAAGTATGGTTGTTTTATACACATTCAAAGAGGCAAGTTGTACAGAGTAATAATCACAGGCCAGCAGGAGTACGGAACAGTTGAGTGGCCGAACAGGTTGAAACCATCAGTGGACAATCCAAGCCTCACATTTCTAGGTTCCAATGCAAACCCAGGATGTGCTAAGTTAAAATCTTTCCAAGCCTGCCCATTTGCGAGATGATTTAGTTCTCTATATTTAGCTGGAGATTTCGCATGCCAACTCATATGTTCAGCTGTTCTTGAAGACATGTACAATCTTTTTAGCCGATGTGTAATTGGAAAATACCTTAAAATCTTAAATGGTATAGTTGATTTTTTTTGTAGTCACACCATTTTTACTAGGCCTAAACCGATCATGACTGCAAAACGTGCACCGGGTCATCTGTTCATTTTCCTTATAAAACAACATGCAATCGTTGGGATATGCATTGATCTTTTGGTATCCAAGACCCAACTTCTTCACCATTCTCTAACAATAGTAATAGTTATCAGGTAATTTCTCACCATCAGGCAACATTGTAATGCCCCCAAATTCTCTACATTCCCTGTAGCAGATTTGGTGCTCACGTAAATATTCCATAACATAATAATTCCTATCAATCCAAGATTCACAGTATTCCACAACAATCAGTAGTTCTCATCAGAACAGTTACTATGTTGAAATACCCTCACTTAGATGAATAGGTTTATAAGCTCACGAATATTTCTTTCATATCAATAATTCCTATCTATCTATCATTCGGAGTATTAATGTTAGGGTCATTCTTGGAATCCAAGGGGTGCGACCGACCTCAGTGCATCAGAGAACCACAATATCTTTCAACACTCCCAATTCAGATGTATAGTTCATATAGATATTGTACCTCTTCCTGTGTTCTAGAAAGGTAAAAACTAAGCAATTGATAAAAGGTAATAATATATTATATATTCTTAAATTGGCTTACAATAAATTCCAACTTACTATTACATCAGAGTTCCCAAGGATATAACCAAAATTTATATTAACCAAGGTGTTCCTTCCACATGATTGAACTCTAGAACTTTGAATAGATCAGCTAAAGCTGCAAAGGAAAAGAATAATTGCAAGGATGAGCTACAAAAAGCTCAACAAGTTTTAAACAAGTGATATATTATACTCACACTGAATCTGAATTGAATGAACATATAGTTCAAAGTATCTTTCCCACATCGAATTCCTAAGAGTCATAAAGACTTATAGGAGTTCTGTTCGTTTACCATTACGAGCTACTATCAGTCATAAAGACTTAGCCACCCGAGTTGATTCGGTTAACCACACTGCATTCCTAAGAGTCATAAAGACTTATAGGAGTTCTGTTCGGATATCTCATAGGTGATCAGCCTAATCATATCCTAAGAGTATGCATATCATCCTACCAATTTTAACAAGGTCAGTGTTATAACTGCCTGTAATTGAAACCCAAGGTCAGTACTATGACTGCCAATAATTCTCGGACAACAGTATCAGTATATATATATATATATATATACTAAACAATATTGGTTTTTCCATAGTTTATGCTTTGATATCAAATCAAACATATTTCACGCAAACAACAACTCATATGGTTTGGTTATATGCTTGAACAATAAGTCTTAACCCTCTTCAAAATCACAGATATCACGAATAACATTTATAACAAGTTCGTATATCAATATATAAGACTTACATTTAATATTAACATTAAATTAAGTTAGAAAACTTGCTTAGTTAAAAGTATAGTTCGAGAACTTGTCTGAACCGTTGATTACTGTTACACAATCTATTTTAGCTTCATCTAAAAGACCTAATATTGATAATATCGATCTCTCAATTAAAATAATATTAGCACATACACTACTGTTAATTACAGTCATAATATAACTTAAACACATAAGCACATATCCCTATCAATCACTAAAACCATAAGACCTAGTATCAAGTCCAACTATTTTAGTCTGATTTGAATTCGATACTATTTCAACGTCCCGATTGCCCTATCGGATAATTATCAAGTTTATTTTCAATTAAACTCTACTTAACTGCTTCACAATTATATTTAGATAATTCAATCATTAGTCATAACATTTTTCAGTAACTCATAATAATTTTCAATTAATTATTATCATTTATAGTGATTTTTCAATCATTAATATCATTTTTAAATGATTTTAAAAACAAATAATTCCATCATAATTAATATTTAATTAATATCAAATATTAATGAAATACATGTCATAATATTAAAAATTATTTATTATAACTCATAATACTTCTAATACCTTAATATCACTTTTAAATAATTTTTAAAATATTTAAAATCATTCTTTAATAATTATCATTAATATTAAAATATTAATGTATTTCATGTCCATATATTAAAAGTTATATATTATAACTTTAAAATATTTTTTTAAAATATTTAAATCATTTTTAAATGATTGTTAGAACATTAAAACTATTTTTACATAATTTATTTAATATAATTATTAAATAAATTTATTATAATTAATATTAAATTATTAATGAATTTCCATCCCAAAATATTAAAAGTTATTCAATATAACTTGAAATATTTTCTAACATTTTAATATAATGTTAAATGATTTTTAAAATATTAAAATCATTTTTAAGTAATTTATTTAATATAATTATTAAATAAATTCAATATCATTAATATTTAAATAAATTAAATTATTAATGAAATATATCTCAAATTATTAAAAGTTTATTTTTATAACTTAAAATAGTTTTTAAAACTAATTTATGAATTTTTCATAATTAATTTCTATTTGATTCTATTTATTTTAATTATTTTAATTAATTTTTATTTCAAACCATTGCTAAAGGTGTTCTTGAGCATTCATAGGCAGTTTCCTGGGTACCTAGTTTGACCGGCTTTAATTCCTTGTTCATAATGTTTCTGGGTCTGATAATGTATTAGTTATATAATAGTGATGTAATACTACAAGCACAAATCAAGTTTAGGGTCAAACTACATCATAACGTGAAGATATAAGCCATCAAAGTGGTTGTCAGACCTATTCTTGAGTTTCTGGGTTACCCAGAAACTCGAATAGTGGCGAGGGTCCATATTGGAGCCTTAATAACTTGCATTTCTGGCTTCCTTAAAGTGTTAAAGTACTACACTTATGTAGTCGGTATGTCAAGGTACAAATGTAATACACTTAAGTGGCTTAATAAACATTACACGATAAAGATCTGGCTTGGTCAAAGTACCAGCCAGAAACTGTTCTTGAAGCTTTCTGGGTTTCCCAGAAAGTTCATCATGCTAGTTGGTCAACCCAGTTTTGACCATCAATATCTTTGATTCCGTTAATGATCTAGATGTTCTAGTCGTCGGGCCATTTAGACTAAGTACCAGGGTAAGATGTTTGAGCACTAACAGTGTCTGGGTATCAACAAGAAGCAAGATATAAGCCCTTGAACAACCTGTCAGACGCTGCCTAGAAAATTTTGGGTTACCCAGAATTTCCAGATTAGCGAGCAGCCTAGTTTGACCGTTAATAACTTTTGATCCGTACATTTTCAATGTGTTAGAGTACTCTAGACGTGTAGTACTAATGTCATACTATAATCTAGACACAACTTTAAACCCTAAAAGTCTTTCAGTAGCAAGATCAAAGTGGTCAAAGTGACTGTCAGACCGTGTTCTTTCATTTTTTGGGTTTCCCAGAAAACGTCCGGTCATGCTCGGTCAACGGGGTTTGACCCCTTAAAACTTTCGATCTGTTATTTCGATTGCTATTCTACCACTTTCGGTCGATTAACAACATAACAAACTATAACTACAAACTTTTAAAACATCTAAAACATAAACAGACACCGGTCTATGAGGCCTGACATTTACTGTCAGAACCATATTTTCCATTTCGGCAGATTTACTTAAATTTTGATTTTCATGCACTTAGATGTTATGGGTCACTATTTTATCATCATAGATCATCATATAATATGTCATAGCACATATATAAACATTCAAATCATAAAATTTAAGTTAGCCTTAAGGATCTAGAATGGTTTTAGGGTTTATACCTTCTTGATCCAACTTTTGATTTCTGTCCTTTGATCTGTTCTTGGCTAGTGTATGGGGTGTTCTTGACTGATCTTATGACTTATTTTCCCTCAATATTTTGTGGGTTAGAGAGAGAGAAAGTCTTGGCTAAGTTAGAAAATAAAGTGAAGACTTTTCTTAACTTTTGTTTTCTATCTTTGATTCAATGTACCTAGATGTTGCAAGGTGGCCAATTTCGGCTGGTTCAAGTTGATATGGAGCACATGACATATGTTCCTTGTTGATTCACCAAGATTTGGTAATATCTTTTACTTAAAAATTAAGTAAAAGGGCATTTTGGTCATTTCGCATCTACTAAGGGTATTTTGGTCATTTCCCCAATAATTCAAAGGGTAATTTCATAATTTCATATATATCACATAACTCTTAACCCTTAGGGTTTAATAATCACCATTAAAGTCTAACTGTATATTAGGGTTTCTAACCTACCATCAGGGTTTACTAAGGTTATACCTTATTTGATCAACATTTGATCATGAATCCCTTACTATACAAACACATAAAATCACAAAAATTTTAAATCCATACTCTATTTCCAGTCTAGGTCTTATTACTTAACCTTTATTTAATCATTTAAGATTTTATTAATCTTATAAATTCTCGGGTTGTCACAAATATACTCTTAATGGCCTTCAAGAGCGACTCAAAACACTTATGGTTCATGTTGTGATCAGCCTTGATGTTAAGTAATGTCGCCACTGCAGATAATGTAGTGTGTTTAGTGCAACCATGCCACAATGGCTCGCTACCCTGGTCTAACAACTTAAAGAAAGCTTTGGCATCAGAATTCATAGGTTTCTCTCTGCCTTGTTCCCAATCAAAATCTGGCTCTGTAATATCATGAATCATTTCATTCATACGATGAGTACTGCTACCCGAATTGTGTACTGCTGTGATGCCATCATCTCTTCTCTGCCCATGTGCCCACCAGCATTCTTCGTAATTTCAGAAACAAGTAAATGATAGTTTACCACATCTCTGTCCATATAATTTACATTCTCACACTTCAAACAAGGGCATCTTATCTTGTTCTGACCATTCACACATTCGGGGTGACTATACGTATACTCTAATAACACTTGGCAACCAGCTCTAAAATCAGCTATAGCACCTACTGGGCACTTGACTTTCGTCGTTTCATCCAACTACGGTTTGAATAGAGGTCCATGATACCACGGCACCTACTACAGACAACATGAGCTTATTAATGTATAGCATGGTCAAGCTCTCTAAGCATACTTGTAAGCATACTTGAGCATACTTGTAAGCATATGACTTACATTTAAGCATACTTGTAAGCATATGACTTGAGCGTACTTGTTAGAATCTGATTAATATTTTAGCATACTTATAAGCATATTCCTTGAGCATACTTGTTAGAACCGGTTTATTGATTTCTATAAGCAATTCTATCTACATTTGGTCACTGGTCCGGTTCGATTTGGGACGGTCTGATTTGCTGAATAACCAATGAACATGCCTAGTCTATCCCATTATTGAACTCATATTACATTATGATAAATTAAACAGTTTCACCTAAAATAACTCCAGTTTATTAAACTACACTATGTCTTTGGATTTAGCTAGTCGATACCTCGACGAGTCTCCAGCATGGTTTTTCAATGGGTAATCTCTCTATTTCTATCCATCTATTTATTTGTTGCACATGCACACACATGATTTCTTTTATTCTCAACATCAAGCTTTTAAAAATGTTAAAGAAACACATCTCCAGACTATCAATATTTGTTGAATCAGAAAATTTTAACTGTTTATGTCAAAAATAATGTACAGTTTAGTTTTAACTTTTATATTTGGTTCACTAGATCAGGTGAGGGTGTAAACCGTGATATAAATACTACCAAGGGACCAATAATCGACAGCTCATTCAACCTGATTAATACAGAGGGTCGGTTATACTTCCTCTCCTGATGTTGGGCTAGCAGAAGTTGAAAAAATGGCAAAGGCTATCGATATATTAGATTCTATTTTTATTTTTGTTCTTCAAATTAATAAAGCATTGAAATATCTTGCAGCATGGTCATTGATTTTCCCCCTACTACTATTATCATATCATATTAAAAGAATAACATTTCTCTTTCAAATTGTATTTATTCACAAGAATCAAATCTAATATTTTTTGTAGGATATGAAGAAATCTTACCTAAAACGCGGCGGTGGTGACGGCGGCGGTGAAGGCGTCGACGGCGGCGATGGTGGCGGGTGACGGCGGTGGTGGCGGGTCCCTCTTCTCCCTCCCTCTTCTCTTTCTCCCCTACCCCCTCTTCTCCTTCTTCTATTCTCCCTCTATTTTTTTTCTTCTGTTGCTGTGTCGAGCCAATGCCTAAACCTGATTAGATTAAAGAGGATCAACGACCTCCATCAGCGACTGTGACAACCCAAAAATTTATAAGATCTTAAATGATTAAAATAAATATTAAAGAATAAAACCTAGATGGAAATTTGAGGATTTATTTAAAATTTTTAAGAAGAACCTATATGGTTTACTAATTAAAAGAGACTAGAGAAAATATGGGTTAAAAAATTCCAAAACCCTAGAAATGAATTTATATGTACTTAAAGGAATATTAAGGATAAGGTATTACGATACCTATAAAGTTTGGTGAACTAATATATAAATTATGTATTTGAATTAAATAACCTCAAGGGTTATCTTTATTTAATTGTCATAGTATTTTAACTATATATTAGTGTTCTAATCTAAGAGATTTATGAAATATGTCTCAACCTATTTAGATTATCTTGTATGATTATGTGAGTGCTTATAACTTATTAAGCTAATTAGGGCTATTACGTTAATACATTAGTGGAATATGTTTTGACTTATGTGGATTATGTACGTGATTAAATAAATATACATTAAGTAATGTGTATACATTTATTTTGTATATAAAGAGAATTAAGAATAAAGTTATGTAACCTAATACATATATTAGATATGGTAATTAAATAACCTAAGAGATTATAATATGGGAAAATATTAGTATATATACTAACCCTAAAAAATTGATTTGATACATCTCAATTAATTAATTTTATAACCTAAGTAAAGCAAGTCTAACTGGGTTATTAAATTAAAAATACATGAGTACGGATTTAAATTACAAAGGAGGGAAAAGAAAACCCTAATTAAATGATTAGGGTAAGATAAAAGTTAAAAGTATGGAACCATGTTAATTTCATTGCCCAAAGAATTAAATTTGCAAGCTCAAAGAATTAATTTGCAAGCCCAAAAAAATTAATCAATGCCCAAACGTAGCCCAATGGGAAAGGGGACTTATTGGACATTAAGAAGCTAAATGGAGCATTAAAATAAACCAAAAGTGGGACAAATAAGGCACATGGTCGGCCACTTAAGGAAGAGAGGAAGGGGAGTGAATGCAATGATGGTTTTTACCAACTCTCACCTAACCCCACTTATATGTCAAGCCTTGGATGGAGCCACCAACTTTAACTAAACTTACAAGAAAGCTTTAGAGTGCAAGACACTTAAACATGATGAGCAAATCAAGAGAGAGAGATAGTTGATGGGAGATAAAATTAGATATACCAAATATATATACTAACCCACCAAACCCAAAATTATATTTCCTTCTTTTCTCTTTCATCATAGCTAGTCAAATAAAGCAAACAAGAGAGAGAGAGAGGGAGAAAGCCAAGAATTTTGGCCAAGAGAGAGAGTTCTTGCAAGTTCATATATCTTTAATCAAATCTTAGGAAGAAGAAAGGGAAGGAAAAGCTAAGGAATAAAACAATTCCTATTTATATAGTCTAAATTTCCTTTTTGTTTGATTTGATTTTTTTTAATATGAAGTTATGATCTTGAGATTTAAAACCTTAGATCTATGTATTTATAAGTGTTTCATGTTTAGATCTAACCCTTTTAAGATCAAAGTTGGATCTAAAGCATGAAATGGAAACTAGGTTTTCAAAAGTAGAAAACCCTAATTTTTCTTAACCTTGATTGTGTTTAATCTAGTGTTTGGTGATTATTTGTTGAAGTAGATCATAGATCATGGTATATACATGAGTATATGAGGTATTAGTATGTATTGTGATGGGTTATGCTAGTTAATGTGTGAGAACATGAAAGTTTTCTTAGAAATCACAAAGGATTAAAAATTAGATTTTTGTGAAAACAAAACATGAAATTCAAACTACCGTATCTCTCATTATATTTAGAATTTTTGAGTGTGGTTAAGTCCTAGATTTAGATCTATGAGTCTTCTAACATTTTCAAGTGGAATCACGGAAAAAGGTATTGTAGATTTTCGTGTGAACTATTTTTAGTAAAGTAGAAAAAATCTAAAAAATGAGAAAGATCAATCTGCCCAAAACTACTAGGGGAAGTTTCGACAATGTAATTACAGAAATAAATTCCAATATTTTGGGACACGAAAATATATGATATAAAGTAGCTCCTATCCAAAAATGAGCTTATTCCGACTTAAATTGACCGAGTTATGGTCATTTCAATATTTGGGTTTTTTCGAAGAAAACCGCGATAACTAGAGTTCTATAACTCCGATGACCACGAAATTAAAACTGAAAGTTCACGTTAATACGTGTAAGAATCCACCAAGAGTTGGGAATTATCAGAGTTGAGCATGATATAGCTAATTTCTTAAGTTATGAACTAAAAATGAATTTTTGAAAAATACTAAAAAGAGTTGAAAAATTCCAGAAAAATTATTTTTGTGTATGGAATATATGTATATATGTGTGGTCAAAGGATAAAAAAATAATAAGATGATTTGGTATTTTCATGAAAAGTGTAATTCAGCTTGCTGAATTGAACAATTGAGGTTGTTGAATTAGAAACTGAAAATGTTAAGAAGGGAATACAGTTTGGATTCGGCTTGCTGAATTAATGTATTCGGTTTGCTGAATTCGTAAACAGTTTACCGAGTTATAATAAGAACTTATAAAATAAATGAGTAAGTTTCAAGTCTAAAGTAGTAAAGTCGTACTCTGTAATAGTTGATGTATAGTATCTGGGCTAAACGATTCTTTTAGGGAGCGGAGGTATATACGAACTAGCAACCGATCTAACTAGCTGTGAAAAACATTATAGACGAGACGGAAACTAGTTTGTTGGTTTTTTGTGGGAAACCACTCAGTATACTGTACTGAATACTATTAGAGACTCGATGTGTGCTAGGTTTAGAATTGTGAATACGTATGGTGTTAATGTATTATCTAATATTTGACTATATGGTTAAATGTTAGATAATTTACTTATAAAGTAATAATATTGTGGGATAAAGTATGTTATGCTAATTGAAAGATCAATCTTAATAATGATAGGTCATTTCAATAAGGAGATTAAATTAGATTGCGTAGCAGTAATCAACGGTACATGCAAGTTTTCCCTAAATCAAACTCGAGTTATTATCTTTCAAAGCATGTTAGTGAATAATTATTGTTGATTATTCACATCTATACTGATTATTGATTCGCACTTAGTGCATGTTGCATATATTCATCAGGTATGAAAGGCTGATCACCTTCATTACCATAAGGTTCAGTTAAAGTTGTTCATAGTCCTTGTTGACGTTAAACATTATTGATTCAGTCATTCAATTATTGACATTTTGATTAATGCTCTTTTACAATTATTATATTGTTGAAACTTCGAAAGCTTATTCTTTCTTTCAATCATGATATATCTTCATTGTATTTAACCTTGCTGAGCAAATTAGTTGTTCACCCTTGCTACATCATGATAATAAAATTTTAGACTAAGACGAAGGCTCGAAAAAAGACAGAGACAAAGGCAAATTCCAAAGACTAGATTATTACGCATTCATAACTATTTAGTTATCATATGCAAGTGATGTTGTAAACCTTTTTAGTTACTTAAGGTATGTATTCAGTACTTAAGGTTAACAGACCTTGGGAAATGCTATAGAATCATGTGAAATAAACAATATATATTTATATATTCAGCATTAGATGACAGAATATGTATGCTAATGAATTACCGTAACGTACCAGATCCGAGTTTCTAGGGACCCGAATTTGGGGGCACTACAGGGACCACATGCGGTCGCTGATTTTTAATGATGTGGACGTATCAGCGACCGCTGGGCGGTCACTGCTAGTGAGTAGTCGCACAAAACCTCTGTGTCAACGTTTCACGTCAATTTTAGGGCGGGAATTTCATACTAGCGACCGCAGGCGGTCGCTGATATAATCTAGCGACTAGATTCAAATGCGGTCGCATAAGGCGGTCGCTATTACTACTATCAGCAACCGTATAGTACGGTCACTGAAATTACTGGTCGCTGTTAGACCATTTTCTTGTAGTGGTATGTAATTATTGTGACACCCACAAATCCAGGTACTTCGTTTCCACATGATTTGGTATTCACTTTCTAACTATAACAAACACCTACCCAATGAATAATGCAAAGTAAACTACAACTTAAATTAAAATAAATAAATCTCCCTTACCACAAGGGTTACAACCTTTTTAAAATAATCCCGGGTTACTCTAACCCTGACATGAATATAATAAAGTGCGAAAATAAAAATATAACATTCAAGTCTTATTACAACCATTCTCAATTAAATAAAACAAGTCTTCACTTGCTTTGCTTTCCCTTGCCCTTACTCGTAGACGGAGCATCAGCGTTATCAACCTTAACTGAAATTGTTATTTAATGCAAGAGTGAGCAAACCACAGCTCACTCGAGTTTAACAATAATATATACATGAAAGGATATCTTTCAAAGAATCTGAATAATATGATTCTCTTCAAGAATTGAATATAATTCTTTCGTCACAATTACAATTCAAAAATAGAATTTATCTGAGTGTCATAAGACCTTTGAACTCTTGTCCTAGGTTATAAATATTTCTATTTAAACCTTTAACAGTCAATAAGACTATGGACCTTAACTCGTACTTAGGGGGATCAACCCTTCGTACCATGCATTGTGCACTATGCGTAGTAACCTCGCCTAGTAAATAGGATTGTTCAACTCAGTAATTTGAATTCAAGTCCGCACCAAAGAAAGTTTGGTTTGGATAAGCTTACAAGGGTAATTTAGAATTCACATTCATCAACTAAGGATTAGTTTAATCGACTTTCAATAATTCATAAATAACAGAATTATGAACTAACATATGCTTTAGAATCAACTTAAAGCATTTAAAATAATAACTGGATCTTACTTGAACAATAAGTTAAGATCATTTCAATTAAATAAACAATTATCCAATACAGAAATGGAAAGGACATTCTCAACATTGAATATATGAACTCAAGAAATTATATAGAATTAACAAGTTTAGGGTTAAAAAACTTGCATAAAATTAATACAAGATCAGGGTTTAGAAAACTTGCCTTACGCGCAAGCTACTTAACTCAACCACGTACTTAAACACTTCCTATACACATTCAATCATAATAACCTAAATTAGTTGACACATAACTAATTCACATAAGTGGTTAAGCGTCATGGTTAACTCACTCTAATTAAATAAATAATAATAATCAACTATCACATATTTAATTACATCACATACATATTCACATAATTAAATCAATTATGTATTTAGCTAAATTATAATTAAACAATTATAATTCAAACACTTAATCAAATTATAATTACTTAAATTATAATTACCTCTTGAATTATCACAAATTCATAATTAATAGTTAATTAAACTATATCATGCATTATAATTACACAAATTATAATTAATCATGCAATTATCAAATATAATCTATAATTAAGCATGCATTTATTAAATTATAATTACATAAATTATAATTTAAATTAACATCTAATTGATTAAAATAAATCATCTTCTATACAGTATAATTTAACAAAAATTATAATTTAAACCTTTACTCTTAATTATAATTATTGAAATTATAATTAAGAAATTCATATTAACAAAATTCCAATTAAACAATTAAAACTTATAATATTACATTAAGGTTTTCAAAACTTCTTTTTCTCAAATTATGAAATTCTCAATTTCATGCTAATGATATGGTAATGCCACTTACTATATGGTTATTATTCTAGCAACAACTAAACTATGGCTAAAAAATAAACTGCACAACACTAAAACTTTACTGCCTCAGTACTGGGCACGGCGCAGCTGCGCAGCCAGTAGCCTTGGCACCGGCGCAGCTGCGCAGGGGTCGAATCTGGGAAGGGCAAGCGGCGCAGCAGCGCTGCTCTTGGCCTTGCTGTCGGCGCAGTTGTGCAGCAACTCGGCCAAACGCAGACAGCCACAGCTCTCTGCTTTACCGACAACCCATACATGCCAACAAACGGAAAATTACAGTATCGTAGCCACTATAACTCCATACACATGCAATAATATATAACATAACATGTTTCTAAACACAAAAACCATCTAAACAACAATAATCAAAAGTTTTAAAAATCCAATTTGGCCATTTTCATGAAAACTCATATTTTTCCAAAATAATCCACTGTAAGAAATTTTCTCCATCAATTCTACTTTATATACATACATTATATACGTAATTGAATATAATCATCAAATAATTTCTCAATAGGCATGCTAGCATATTCCAATTCATCAAAATCTCAATCCAAAATTGACACAAAACTAAAACTCAGATGAACTCATATCAACATAAATTTTTTGTTAAAATATCTTTCTACACTAATTTGATTTCTGAAAATCGTTATGGCATACAATCACTATTAGTATAACATGAACACAATACATAGTCAATTCATGATTATACCACTTTTATAAAAATTTACTTTTACAGAGAATGAAAATATGAAGAACATAAAATTCAACTTCAAAATAATAAGTTCTAGAAATTATACCTTTTTGATTTAGTAGAGAAAGGTGAAGATGGTGATGATTGTATGCTTGATTAACAATTTCACCTCCTTCTTCTTACGTCTTCTTCTCTCTCTTTTTTTCTCTGCTCTCTTTTTCTCTCTATGTTCTTTAGCTTAGACTAACTTAGCGTAAACTAAACTAACGTATAATATAATGCGTAGTAATACATATAGGATTAATTATATATAATATAACTTACAAAGCTTTATAACTATATTAAGTCTAATATTAGTTACAAAATTTTGAATTTGAAACTTAAGGTCATGTTTGGCAAACCCTTTACTTTTTTAAAAAAAATAGATTATTAGTTAAGGCCTTGTTTGGAAAATAGATTTAAAAACAAATGCAAAGCCTTGTTTGGGTAAAATCATTTAAAAAAAATTTCTTTTATTTTAACAAATCATTAAACACCTATTTTAAATGTCACATTTTAATTAATTAAATTTTAATCATCTAATTTAATCAATTAAAATCTAACATCAATAAATCACATAAAATTGCCACATAATTATAATTACTCGCTAATTATAATTCATGTAACACTTCATCATATATCTCATCTAATTTAATTATCTCAATTAAATTAGAACTAGAGTATAAAATTAATATACATTAATTAAATTAAATATTACACATTCATTTAATTAATATTTACACTAAACTAAATCACTTCCATAAATTACATAATTTATTTATTTAACTCAATAAATAAATCACATAAAATATTTATTTAACTCAATAAATATTTAAAATTAAATATAAAAATCTCAATTGTTACAATTATTGCATGCTTATGAATCTTACAAACCTAACAGTGGCATCAGAGTTAAACCTTTATGCGAGTTATTAATTGTTTAGATTTGATATGTATATTGATATGTGTTTTGGAAAATTTAATTGGGTATAATTATTAGCTAGGAATCATATTTTTTTGGAGAAAAACAGCACAATTAGCGAATCTGGAAAATAGATTATACCCAACAGTGTCGCAGCGCCCTTTGCTAGTTCATTAGCGGCGCCGCAACGCCGGTCACCAGAAAAAGAAAAATAATTTTTTATTTCTAATTAAGATAAAAGGTTTATTTTAATTAAAATTAAAATTATATATTTTTTGTAATTCTAAATTAATAAAGGAGTTTATTAGATTTGGATTTGGATTAAAATAATGATGTTTATTTTAATTAGAATTGGATTTCATGTTAACTAATTAGAGTCGAAATTAGATTCCATGATAACTAATTATAGTTGAAATTGGATTTCAGAATTAACTAGAATTGCTCATTAAATCGATATCAATGTATATATTGAATGTTTTATTTATTGATGCATATGGTGATATGTATGATAATAAATGGGGTTGATTATGGACTATTGACCAATGAGATTGTATTTTATTTAGTCAAATGTTTGAATATATGGGGTTTTTTAAATAGGGTCTGCGTATCTCGTCTTCTCTAATTTTTCTTGATGTAATTTGTAAGACCCCAACTTTTATGAATAAAGATTTAATTTCCTCTATATATTATTTTGAAATAGTAAGGTGTTGATTTGATAAATGTGGTAAGTTATGGGTGGAATGCGCAAATTTTATAAAGTAAGCAAGTGGTCATAACATATTCGTTGTGTCGGGGAATATTCTTTTGTCGGAGAATATTCGTACGACGGCACAATCATTGGTGGACCCCACAACGGAATATTTATCGAATATAGAAAGCGACAGAAATAACATTTTCACGGCAAAACTTTTACTGTTAAACTGTTAAAATACCCGGTGATAAAAATACAATAATACGCGTTGTTGCAAAGTAGCACACGGTATTGCACAATATCTTTAATTATTGATGCTTACGTAAGAAGTCACTCAGTATTTAATAATTGCTACATTAGTTGTTGCACAGTATATCATATTATTGATTCAATTATTGTCACAGTATCATCTGCACAATATTCTACATTATTAAATCAATAATGGTCAGTTATATTATTTAAATGATATTATTAGATAGCATTATTGGCACTGTCTAGAAAGTTCTGTCTAGAAAAGGGGTTAGTTAATTGCGCGCCAGTAAGAAAAAATCTTTATCGGAAGGCCCCCTCTTTCCTGGGAACAACCTGGTTGTCATTATTGTGATTCTGTAATATTAATTTAAATATTAATTGATGAATGGTTGATAAAAATATTTTTATTGTGTTGAAAATATTAATGTTAGTAGAAATCGACATTTATTTCGATAATAGTTGATTTTCGGATGTTAAATTGACGAAACGGAGAATTAATCGGATAAATGAGCAATTAATGGGTGGTTAACATGCGGGACCCACTTATTGGTGGATAATAAATAGTTGGTGGATAGTTGCAGGGGTGGAGGTGCAAGATTTATAAACTTGAGGGACTAAATTAAAAATTTAGGCAAAGATGGAGGTACTAAAGTGTAATTAATCAACCTTTTTCTAGCCTATAAATAGCAAGCTAATTTCATTCATTTCTCACCATTCTTGAAGAGCAAAGTTATAATAGTGAGAAGAATTATAGAGAGAGAAAGAAGAAGAGTATTCTGCTACTACACTATTCCAGTATCTAATCTTCTACTGAGGTAAGGGATATTATTTTTCTCGTAAGGGGTATTATTTCTTTTGTATTTATAAAGAATGTTATTTTCTTTCAATACTCGTAAGGGTTGTTACTTCATTCTTTATTGATCTGTGGGAGTAACCTGTCTACGCGGACTACTGCATGCATGGTGAATAACCCTTCGTATTCATTCTTTATTGATCTAAGGGAGTAACCTGTCTACGCGGATTACCGCATGCCTGGTGAAAACCTTTTGTATTCATTCAATTCCTTAATAATCTATGGGAATAACCTGTCTACGCGGATTACCGCATGCGTGGTGAATCACCCTTCCTATTCATTTCTATTAAATTGTAGAAATGATCTGTCTACGCGGATTACCGCATGACGGTTGAAAATCCAATTACAATTTCGTATATTCATTCATACTCGTACGAAATATTATTTCACTGGAATATTGGTCTGAACTTGTTATAAAATTTTCATCTTTTCATGACAAGTTACTATTCACGAGTTACTATTTAAGAGTTACTATTCACGGTAAAAAAAATTATTATTTTTTATCTTTGATTGGATTCAAGTTTTGAACTTCATTCTTGAATTTTGCTCCACAATTGATTATTACGGAGTATTCTTGAACTTGGATAAACTAAATTACGAATCCCTAATTTTTGTCCTTTATCTCACTGGATTCGTTTTTATATTATTTTTCATCATCCTCAGTCTTAAATGATAATACAAATAAATATCTTTGGCCTGTAGTGCAAAGATGAATGATTATTTGATGAATATCTTTGGCCTGTAGTGCAAAGATGATTACCTGATGAATATCTTTGGCCTGTAGTGTAAAGATGGACAGGTGTTGAGATGAACATGACCACTGGTGATATAAATGAATATCTTTAGCCTGTAGTGCAAAGATGAAAATATTTGATTCGACATATATATTGATTGATGTTACAGGGATAAAATATTGATGATGGACTTTAAATCATAGAAGATAGTAGATATCATTCTCTACTTAACTCTTCTAATGAATTGTTATTTCCGCTGCAGTTGTTGATCTAAAACTTGTTGTCCATAATATTTTATCTGATTTGTTGAAGACTAACAATAATTTATTCTTCATTATCTTAGTCATAATATTCTTTACTAGGCTAGTTGAGCTCACCCTTTTCTTCTATTGTTCTCTTCAGGAAATGAGAATATTGCGGGTACTTTTCGGGGAATGGAGTGATGGTCCGAGTTAGAGCTATAGAAGTCCTCACTATAATTTTTTTTAAATAGTGTGATAATAAATGTAATGAGGACTTAGTTTGAATGTTAATATTTTCTACATGTCTGTATTGACACTCACAGTTGTGTGGTCGTATTTTGCACGACTGTTTGATATAAAAGATTGTATTTGGTTTATGTATCATGTATTTGGCGACTCATAATGGGTTGGGTTGATTGGACCAATTCTGGGGGCGTCACAGTTTGTATCAGAGCTTAGGGATATGATCTCTGGCGGAGATCTGAGAATAGAACTAGGAGGGGAGAGACGAGTAAAACATTTGCTAGTGTGTCCTACCTAAGCTTAATTGTTATTTAATTGGTCGGTTGGAATATAGGGTTAATATGTGATATGTTAATATATTTGATCAACCCTTGTTTTGTGACAGTATTTGAGAATGGTAGTTGAAAATTTAAATAATGGAGTGAATGAGACCGTTGAGACACCTTTAATCACCAACCAAGAGAACGTGCAACAGGAAGGCAACAATTCTCCTGTAAACAACCCTACCGAAGAAATGATAAATGACGGGATGTTCAGAAGTTTTTTGCAGTTCATGAAAAACTAGACGAGGGAGACTCGTGTTCATAATACAGGTGGAAATAATAACTCGCGGCTTGTCACTGCCAAGCAGTTTAAAGAGTTGGGACCACCAGAGTTTCAGGGAAAGCCAGATCCAATAAAGGCAAAAAATTGGATTAAGCAAATTACCAAGATATTTGATGTCTTGGGATGCACGGAGGAACAGAAGGTTTCATTCGCCACGTTTATGTTCCGTGGAGAGGCAGATTACTGGTGGGAATCTGTGAAGCGTACCCAGCCTGTCGCACTCAAGATGTCTAGGGGGCGTTCCAGAAACTGTTCAATGACAAGTACTTTCCAGAAAGTATTCGTCACATGAAAGAGGTAGAGTTTATCAGACTGGAACAGAACAACATGACTGTGTCCCAGTACGAGGCTAAGTTCGCGGAGTTATCCCGATTTGTACCTCATTTGGTGGAGAATGAGGAACGTATGACGCGGATGTTTTTGAGAGGTTTGAAACCCGAGATTCGTCAATACCTCATTTCTCACAATATTTTCTCTATATTCGAATATAGTGAACAGGGCCCAGTTATTAGAACGAGATAGTGATTACGTTCAACCAAGGGACAATAACCAAGGTCGTACCGGTGGCAGCAGTCATCGAAACAATGACAACCAGCAAGGAGAAAAGTATCATGACAGAAGCGGTAACCACTCCGATGGTAATCGTGGCCATGATAATAGAAGAAGTGAGTCAGGGGGGAGATTTCAAGAAGAGAAGGTACAACAATGAGAACGTAAAGACATCGACAGCAGCACCAACTATTTCTAGGGGAGGAGAACGACCGCCAGTCGTATGCTATAAATGTGGGCAAGAGGGACACATCAGTCCCAACTGCACACAACAATCTAATAACTCTGGAAAGGTAGGACATATAGCTCTAGTGTGTCCTGTAGCAAAACCAAGTCCAGCGGGGATGGTGATTCCTAAGGCTGTTCCGGACAAGTCAAAGTCAGTAGTTCCTGGAAGAGCTTTTGTCGTGACTGCCCAACAAGCAAGGAACCCGAAAGAGGTTATTACGGGTAAGCTGATAGTAAACTCTTTCGAAGTTTACACTTTATTAGATACAGGTGCTACCCATTCTTTTATTTCACCTGCTTGTGCTCAACGTTTGAACTTGACACCTGAGAAATTAGACTTTGACTTATCTGTTGAAACTTCGTTGGGAGAAACCTTTGTTACATTAACAGTTTACAAATCTTGCTTGATTCAAATTGGTAACCTCACCCTACCTGTTGATCTTATATCTTTGAAAATACTTACATTTGACGTGATTTTAGGAATTGACTGGTTAACCACTTATCATGCCAAAATTGATTGTATTCGTAAGGTTGTTAGTTTTCATATTCCTAACCAACCTGTTGTGCGAATTCAAACAACCAAACCACTAAAATCAATCAATGTCATTTCAAGTCATAAAACTATTCAGTTTATTAAAAACAGATGTCAAGCTTTCTTAGCCCTTGTCACTGATTTAATTCAAAATACGTCAGATTTGAATGATATTTTTGTTGTTAATGAGTTTTCTGATGTATTTCCCTAAGAACTTCCCGGTCTACCCCCAGAACGTGAAGTTGAATTCTTTATTGACCTTGAACAAACCCATTTTTAAAACCCCATATCGAATGGCTCCTATTGAACTTTAGGAGTTAAAGGTCCAACTACAGGAGTTGTTAGACATTGGTTTTATTCGTTCTAGTACATCTCCTTGGGGTGCTCCTGTTTTATTTGTAAAGAAGAAAGATGGGAGTATGCGACTTTGTATTGACTATCGAGAGTTGAACCATGTCACCATCAAGAATAGGTATCCGTTACCTCGCATTGATGACCTGTTCCGACCAGTTGCAAGGTGCACAATTCTTTTCAAAGATCGATCTTCGTTCTGGATATCATCAGTTAAAGATTAAAACTGAGGATATTCCAAAGACTGCTTTCAGAACTCGATACGGGCATTATGAATTCTTAGTCATGTCTTTTGGGTTGACTAATGCTCATGCTGCTTTCATGGATATGATGAACCGTGTATTTAAAGAATATTTGGATCAGTTCATGGTTGTCTTTATTGATGACATCCTCATCTATTCTAAAAGTCGTGAAGATCATAAGCACCACTTGAAGCTGGTACCTCAAAGGCTTCGTGATAACAAGCTTTATGCCAAGTTGAAGAAATGCGAGTTCTGGCTTGAGGAAGTAGCATTTCTTGGGCACGTGGTATCAAAACATGGGGTATCTGTTGACCCGGCAAAGATTGAAGTAATATAAAGTTGGGAGCAACCTAAGTCGGTGACCGAAGTACGTAGCTTTCTGGGCTTAGCTGGTTATTATAGGAGATTCGTGGAAGAATTTTCTCGAATTGCTACTCCATTAACTCAGCTGACTCGGAAAGATACAAAATTCGTTTGGAACGAGGACTGCAAGAAGAACTTTCAAGAGCTCAAGAGGAGACTCATTTCGGCACCTGTTCTGACGATACCATCTGGTTTGGATGGATTTATCATTTACAATGATTCTTAGGGCAAAAGGTTAGGATGTGTTCTCATGCAACATGGGAAAGTCATAGCCTATGCCTCACGACAACTCAAAGAATATGAGAGGAATTATCCTACTCATGATCTAGAGTTGGCAGCAGTCGTTTTTGCGTTAAAGATATGGAGACACTACCTGTATGGGGGGAAAGTGGAGATCTATACGGATCATTAGAGCCTCAAATATTTCTTTACTCAGAAGGAACTCAACATACGGCAACGACGTTGGATTGAGCTGTTGAAAGATTACGAAACATACCATCGAATACCATCCTGGAAAAGCGAACGTGGTAGCAGACGCGTTAAGTAGAAGATCATATGCGGGAATGAGTGCGATGCTGTTAACACAAAGGCCCATTTTGTGTGACTTACAAAGGATGGAGATAGAGTTCAATACTACGGGGACCCACATGATGATGTCAAGTTTACGCGTAGAACCAACATTGATTGATAAAGTTAAAGCTGCTCAAGCTACAGACCCGGAGCTGATGAATATGAAGAAGAAGGTGCAAGAAGGAGTTATTCCAGAAGCAAGAATCGATGAAGAAAGAATACTTCGAGTCAACTCTAGACTTTGTGTTCCTAACGATTCTGATTTGAAGTATAGAATTATGATGGAGGCACACAACACACCGTTTGAAATCCATCCTAGAAGTACCAAAATGTATCGTGATCTTCGACATACATTTTGGTGGAGCAATATGAAGAGAGAGATCGCGGAGTTTATCTCGAGGTGTTTAACGTGTCAACGTGTTAAGGCGGAGCATCAAGTGCCAAAGGGTCCATTGCAATCACTTGAGATTCCAAAATGGAAGTAGGAACACATTACCATAGATTTCGTTACGGGTCTTCCCAAGGTTTCTCAAGGCATAGATGCAATTTGGGTTATTGTCGATAGATTAACCAAGTCTGCTCATTTCTTGCCTATACGAGAGACTTGTTCACTGGAACGTCTTGCTCATATGTACATAAATGAGATTGTGAGATTGCATGGCATGCTAGTATCCATAATTTTGGATCGTGACCCAAGATTTACTTCACGATTTTGGGTCAGTTTGCAGAAAGCTATGGGCACCGATCTACGATTCAGTTCTGCATATCATCCTCAAACTGACGGCAATCGGAAAGGACTATTCAAACTTTTGAAGATCTATTGAGACTCCTTGTTCTAGACTTCAAAGGGAGTTGGGACAAGTACTTACCATTGGTGGAATTCTCCTACAATAACAGTTATCAGGCAAGTATAGGCGTGGCTCCATTCGAGGCGTTGTATGGACGAAAGTGTCGTTCTCCAGTATGCTGTGACTGAGGTGGGTGAAGCAACATTGTTGGGACCGGAGTTAGTATGTATGACTACGGAAAATATTCAAATAATCCGACAACGTATACAAACGGCACAAGATCGACAAAAGAGTTATGCGGATCGTCATCGAAGAGACGTAGAATTTAATGTCGGAGATCATGTATTGTTACGTGTTGCTCCATGGAAAGGAGTTACGAGATTCGGGAAGAGAGAAAAGCTCAATCCACGATTCATTAGTCCATATGAGATCCTTGACCGAGTAGGAAAGGTGGCCTATAGACTCTCTTTACCTCCAAGCATGTCTCGTGTTTATAACGTTTTTCATATATCCATGTTACGTAAATATGTAAAAGACCCAAACCACATTATTGAGTTAGAACCAGACGAGATAGCCGAAGATTTAACGTACGAGGAGGTACCTGTCAAGATCTTGGATAAGAAGGAACATGTCCTACGCTCGAAGATTATACCTCAAGTTAAAGTTTTGTGGAGGAACCATGATATCGAGGAAATGACCTGGGAGTTAAAATCGGAAATGAAAGCGAGGTATCCTCACCTTTTCGACATACCAGGTACGTCAATTTCGAGGACGAAATTTCATAAGGAGGGGAGGTCCCCCAACTTTTATGAATAAAGATTTAATTTCCTCTATATATTATTTTGAAATAGTAAGGTGTTGATTTGATAAATGTGGTAAGTTATGGGTGGAATGTGCAAATTTTACAAAGTAAGCAAGTGGTCATAACATATTCGTTGTGTCGGGGAATATTCTTTTGTCGGAGAATATTCGTACGACGGCACAATCATTGGTGGACCCCACAACAGAATATTTATCGGATATAGAAAGCGATAGAAATAACATTTTCACGGCAAAACTTTTACTGTTAAACTGTTAAAATACCCGGTGATAAAAATACAATAATACGCGTTGTTGCAAAGTAGCACACGGTATTGCACAATATCTTTAATTATTGATGCTTACGTAAGAAGTCACTCAGTATTTAATAATTGCTACATTAGTTGTTGCACAGTATATCATATTATTGATTCAATTATTGTCACAGTATCATCTGCACAATATTCTACATTATTAAATCAATAATGGTCAGTTATATTATTTAAATGATATTATTAGATAGCATTATTGGCACTGTCTAGAAAGTTCTGTCTAGGAAAGGGGTTAGTTAATTGCGCGCCAGTAAGAAAAAATCTTTATCGGAAGGCCCCCTCTTTCCTAGGAACAACCTGGTTGTCATTATTGTGATTCTGTAATATTAATTTAAATATTAATTGATGAATGGTTGATAAAAATATTTTCATTGTGTTGAAAATATTAATGTTAGTAGAAATCGACATTTATTTCGATAATAGTTGATTTTCGGATGTTAAATTGACGAAACGGAGAATTAATCGGATAAATGAGCAATTAATGGGTGGTTAACATGCGGGACCCACTTATTGGTGGATAATAAATAGTTGGTGGATAGTTGCAGGGGTGGAGGTGCAAGATTTATAAACTTGAGGGACTAAATTAAAAATTTAGGCAAAGATGGAGGTACTAAAGTGTAATTAATCAACCTTTTTCTAGCCTATAAATAGCAAGCTAATTTCATTCATTTCTCACCATTCTTGAAGAGCAAAGTTATAATAGTGAGAAAAATTATAGAGAGAGAAAGAAGAAGAGTATTCTGCTACTACACTATTCCAGTATCCAATCTTCTACTGAGGTAAGGGATATTGTTTTTCTCGTAAAGGGTATTATTTCTTTTGTATTTATAAAGAATGTTATTTTCTTTCAATACTCGTAAGGGTTGTTACTTCATTCTTTATTGATCTGTGGGAGTAACCTGTCTACGCGGACTACCGCATTCATGGTGAATAACCCTTCGTATTCATTCTTTATTGATCTGTGGGAGTAATACGTGAATCACCGCATGCCTGGTGAAAACCTTTTGTATTCATTCAATTCCTTAATAATCTATGGGAATAACCTGTCTACGCGGATTACCGCATGCGTGGTGAATCACCCTTCGTATTCATTTCTATTAAATTGTGGAAATGATCTGTCTACGCGGATTACCGCATGATGGGTGAAAATCCAATTACAGTTTCGTATA
The DNA here is from genome assembly GCA_020205555.1 of Panax stipuleanatus. Taxonomy (NCBI): domain Eukaryota; kingdom Viridiplantae; phylum Streptophyta; class Magnoliopsida; order Apiales; family Araliaceae; genus Panax; species Panax stipuleanatus. The sequence goes on along the minus strand of CM035118.1, from coordinate 12,734,026 downwards.
TTCATTCATACTCGTACGAAATATTATTTCACTGGAATATTGGTCTGAACTTGTTATAAAATTTTCATCTTTTCATGACAAGTTACTATTCATGAGTTACTATTCAAGAGTTACTATTCACGATAAAAAAATATTTTTTTTTATCTTTGATTAGATTCAAGTTTTGAACTTCATTCTTGAATTTTGCTCCACAATTGATTATTACGGAGTTTTCTTGAACTTGGATAAACTAAATTACGAATCCCTAATTTTTGTCCTTTATCTCACTGGATTCGTTTTTATATTATTTTTCATCATCCTCAGTCTTAAATGATAATACAAATAAATATCTTTGGCCTGTAGTGCAAAGATGAATGATTATTTGATGAATATCTTTGGCCTGTAGTGCAAAGATGATTACCTGATGAATATCTTTGGCCCGTAGTGCAAAGATGGACAGGTGTTTAGATGAACATGACCACTGGTGATATAAATGAATATCTTTAGCCTGTAGTGCAAAGATGAAAATATTTGATTCGACATATATATTGATTGATGTTACAGGGATAAAATATTGATGATGGACTTTAGATCATAGAAGATAGTAGACATCATTCTCTACTTAACTCTTCTAATGAATTGTTATTTCCGCTGCAGTTGTTGATCTAAAACTTGTTGTCCATAATATTTTATCTGATTTGTTGAAGACTAACGATAATTTATTCTTCATTATCTTAGTCATAATATTCTTTACTGGGCTAGTTGAGCTCACCCTTTTCTTCCATTGTTCTCCTCAGAAAATGAGAATATTGCGGGTACTAGTCGGGGAATGGAGTGATGGTCCGAGTTAGAGCTGTAGAAGTCCTCACTATAATTTTTTTTAAATAGTGTGATAATAAATGTAATGAGGACTTAGTTTGAATGTTAATATTTTCTACATGTCTGTATTGACACTCACAGTTGTGTGGTCGTATTTTGCACGACTGTTTGATATAAAAGATTGTATTTGGTTTTTGTATCATGTATTTGGCGACTCAGAATAGGTTGGGTTGATTGGACCAATTCTGGGGGCGTCACATAATTTCTATCTCCCTCCTATGTACTTTCCCTTGACTGTTAATCAAGATTTCTATTTATTGTAAATAGTTTATCTAATAGGATTAGTTAGAATTACTTGAAGGATTGGAGACCAAGGAGCAATGAGCGCATGAAAACCCGTTTGTAATGGAACCCAGAATTTAAATGTAATAGTTACAATTTAAATTTAATTCTTGCACCCCTAGATTTGACCTTTTAGTTCACTTGGTGGCTCGAGTGAACCAAACTAGAATAAAAATTTATAATTAATCTGGGTAGAATATTGTAATCTATATGCATGCTTACACTATATATATATATATATATAGTAGTGTGTGTGTGTGTGTGTGTGTGTGTGTGTGTGTGTGTTTGTTTGTGTGTGTGTGCATGCGTGCTAAACAAGATGAGACAATTAAAAATTTTATATTAAGTCCTAAGCGTTCTAAGATATTTTGAATATCGAACGTCACCTTCTAGCATGATAAATTTAATAGAGTATTAAATATTTAATATGAGTTTGTTGTGTCACCACAAGACAAGTATTAAATTTTTAAGATGTTAATTTATCACATTTGACGCTTATAACGAAATTAAACAATACTATTTTGTTGTGTCACCACAAGGACGGTATTTTTCTATTTGAATATATGAAAGTGTTAGGTTGAACTTAACTTGAATAATTTTGGTTCGGATGTTTCACCACTTGATCAAAATAATCTAAGATGCATAAAAAGAGTTACATGATCATGTAATTGACAATAGTTGTCTACCTATTTATTTATATATCATTTGTTGTGTCACCGCAAGGCTATATATATTTGAAATGTGATCCTTATTCTCACTAGCAAATCTTTAAATAGATTTATCGAACTATATATTATGAGGGTAATATAGTTTGAAAAAGATAGTGGGAGATACTAATTTAACATAAGACCTACTTTATTTTGGTAATTAATTAAATGAATGTATACTAAAATGTTGTTTTATTTCACATGCAGAATTTGTAAAATGTCACACTCACTATCACTGTGTAGCATACTTGATGCTAACAAATTACCCGGACCGAATTACATGGACTGGTTAAGAAATTTGATAATTGTTCTCACTATTGAAAAGCTTTCTTATGTCCAAGATTCGACTGTCCCTGCAAAAGTTACAGAAACAACCTCCGAGGAAGAGATTGCTACTTTTAAAAAGTGGCAAGATGATGCATCCATGGCACAATGCATCATGCTCACATCCATGAGTAACGAGCTACAACGTCAACATGAGAAAATGGATGCCTATTCTATTTTGCTGCACCTAAAAGAATTATATGGTAAGCAAAGAAGAACTGCTAGGTATCGGATATCTAGAGAGCTCTTCCGATCTAGTAACATGTCCGAGGGCACTATAGTTGAGACTTATTGTTTGAAGTTGATCAATTTGATTGAACGACTGAAGCAATTGGGATTCGGCATGGATGGGGATTTAAGTCAAGATTTTATCTTGCAGTCACTCCCAGACACTTTCACACAATTTGTTGTGAATTTTCACATGAATAAGTTGGACGTTAGCTTACCTGAGTTACTTAACATGTTAAAAACTGCTGAAAGTCACTTCCCATCCAAGTGAGACCATATCTTAGTAGTAGATGATTCTTCCAAGAAAAATAAGAGGCCTAAGGTATCTTCTGAAAAGAAGAAAAACAAGAAGGCTAAGGGCAAGGCAAATAAAAAGGATAATAAGAAACCTGATCTAGACAACAAAGGAATGTGCTTCCATTGCAACAACCCTGGTCACTGGAAGAGAAACTGTGATAAGTACATTGTGAAACAAAAGCAGAAGAAGCTTGGAGAAGCTTCAGGTATGTTCATGATTGAAATTAATTTTTCTCAAAGTTAAAATTCTACTTGGGCATTGGATACCGGATGTAGTTCTCACATATGCAATACTATGCAGGGACTGGTCAGAAGTAGAAAGCTGAACAAGGATGAAATCGTCCTACGAGTGAGAAATGGAGCAAAGATTGTTGCATTAGCTATAAGACTTATTGTTTAGCATTGCCTTCGGGCAAGTCCATTTATTTAAATAATTTTTATTATGTTCCAACATTTATTAGAAACATTATTTTGATTTCTGTATTGGATATGAAAGGTTTTGATATTATAATTGTAACACCCCCAAAATAGGTCCAATCCACCCAACCCATTCTGGGTCGCCACGAAATACACTCGATAAAAATCCAAATATAAAACTTCAATTTCTAACTTTTAAACTGTCGTACAAAATACGACCACAGTCAAACTGTGAGTTTTAATACAAATACCACTGATACCGAAATGTAACTCTCATGGTGCTTCAAACTTGGACAATACCTTACCCTATTGGGTCACCAAAATCAACGGTTAAATAGCGTATACAATACGACACACACATTCAAAGTTCTCAATACAATTATATATTGTCATGCTATTTTATAATGTATTGAGAAACTCAACAGTCACCGACCATTACTCTATTCCCTTGTTATCCCCGCTCGACCCAGCTACACTCTTATTACCTGAAAGGAATTGTAAAGCAAAAGGGTGAGCACAAATAGCCCAATAAAGAATATCATGACTAATGATAATTAAATTATCAATAGTTTTCATTAGTAATAAATCAGAGATTTAAAAATTTTCAACCATAGTTGCAACGGAACGAGCAATCTATTAGAAGAGTCAAATAGACCAAAATATCTGTTTTCTTCTCTATGTTAAAAGTCCACCAACAATATTTTACCCCTGTAACATCAATCAAAAATTTATGTCCACAATCATGTAAGTTCATGATCATAATTATCTTGATGAATTCCTCTTCGCACCCAGGACGAAGATAATTTTTATCACCTGTCTTTAACTGAAACATCAAAGATCATGGTTATACCAAATCACATTTTTTGTTCATAATCATGTTAATCATTTCATCTTTGCACTCAAGGCAAAGATATTCAACAACAGGTCATCTTTGCACTACGGGCCAAAGATATTCAACAACAGGTCATCTTTGCACTACAGGCCAAAAATATTCATATCTCAAAGAAATATCTAATTATTTCAGAATTTATATAAACAATAATTATAACCATATAGATCAATTCACCTTTGCCCTTAAGCTAAAGATATTCAATTGTAAATTCAATGGACATAAACATTCCAGTCAACAATTCATCTTTGCACTACTGGCCAAAGAGAATCCATAGTCATGATCATACCAATAATCTACCCATCTTTACACTCAAGTCAAAGAGAAATTTCATCACCAGGATTATAAAAATATCATATATGATAATAAGAACAATTTGATGATATGATCAAAACATAAATCCAATTTCAAGAGTAAGATTCATAAATCAACGAGAATTTGGTTAGAAAAAGAAATCAATTTGTCGTGAATAGTACCCCGTGCATAGTACTACGTATTCGTAAATAGTACCGTATACGTAAATAGTGTCGTATACGTAAATAGTGTTATATACATAAATAGTGTCGTATACGTGAATAGTGTCGTATACGTGGATAGTGTCGTATACGTGAATAGTAACTCCGACATGAAAAAGTAAAATTTTTACAATAAAATTTATACCAATGTTTTGGTGAAATGATATTGAAGAAAATAACATCATTTATGAAGAAAATAACATCCCTTACCATCCCTTACGAATACGAAAGTAATAATACCTCTCATTAGTATAAAATCACATCCTTTATCAAAATATTTTTTTACAAAAATAATATCATTTACGAAAAATAACCTCCTTTACGAAACATAACAACATCCCTTACAACAATGATATCCCTTACCTCAAAAGAAAAGTACTTCTGACTGGAACATCGGATATAATACTGAAGGAAACTTGTACTGCATAGCAACACTTAAAGTATCAAAATACTCACAAAAATACGCTCGATATTATAGAGAGAGAAATTTCTGATTCTGGTGTGATTTTCAATTGCACCCTATTTATAGAAAAATGCTTAGAACGCCAAAATAGAAAATTTAATAAAATATTAATATAAATATTTCTACACACACCATCTTTGCCAAACCCAAAAATCAGATTTACAACACAAGTGGGGCCCACATTCTAGAAACAAAACATGTTTTAAATATTTTCTATAACAAAATCAATTCAGATCCAATTTTTGAAACTTCAATAATTCATAATAAATAGCCCTTTTATCAGAAAAATATGAATCTTATGTTCATTCCATAGGAAATTTAATTCTCTACAACTTTGTAGAAGAAAGTTTTTCCAAATTCCGAACGAAAAATGACTGAAATCTACTTACGGATGTTTTTTTCAATTTTCTTCTCTTCCCTTTCTCTTTCTTCCATTTCCATATTCTTCCACTAACTTTATCTCTCTCCCCCCCTTTTCTTCTCTCACCCCCACCACTTCTTCCACACACACACACACACACACACACATATTAAAATATTTATAATTATTAAATAATTTTAATTCTATCTTCTCTCTTCTACCTCATTTATTCATAAACTATGAATTTATTGTAAAAATATCACCATTATTATATTATCACATTATACACTTATAATGTAATATTATAATAATATATTTGAATCAATTATTTTATCAGAAAAGATAAAATATCAATTTTCAACAATTATCTCTTTAAAAATTCCCCCATTAAATAAATATATTCTTATCATTTTTTATCAATAATTAATTATTCATAAATAATATTACAGAACCACAATATTGACAACTAGGTCGTTCCCAGGAAAGAGGGGGCCTTCCGATAAGGATTTCTCCTTACTGGCGCGCAATTAAATAACCCCTCCTAGACAGAACTTCCTTAGATATTGCCAATAATGCTATCTAATAATATTATTCAAATAATATGAATTATTGATCTGATAATGAGAAATACTGTGCAGTAGCAATTATTAAATTAACAATAATATAAAAATATTATGCAATACCGTGTGCTACTGTGCAACGACGCGTATTACTTCATTTTTAACCACCGAGGTATTTCAACAGTGTTAACGGTAACAACTACGCCGTTATTTATAGAAAACTCATTCTTGTCATTTTCTTCATCCGACAGTTTTTTGTTATGGGTCCACAAATGGCTACGCCGTCGTACGAATATTCCCCGACAAAAAGAATATTACACGACCAAGCGAATATTCCCCGACAACAATGAATATTTTATAACCACTTACTTATTTTGAAAATTTTACATATATCACCCTCAACTTTAACCTTTTATTAGTTTAACCATTTACTTAATTATAAATATAAGAAAAATTCAATATTTTTATTTCATAAAATTCGGGGTCTTACAGTAATAAAGAACAATAGTTGTTCCATTTATAATAAGAATGTTTTATATTATGTTGGTAATTTATTGAATGGACTTTACGTGATTGACTTGAATGAAAATATACTTCAAATTGAACAAACTAATAAAAGTAAAAGAGACGATGTTAATTATACCTTTATGTGGCATTGTATTTTAGGTTTATAAGATCAAAATAGCGTGCAACAATTACATATATAACAGCAAAAGTGTAAAATAGAGTTTTAAAATTTTACAAACCATGAACCTGGATCATCCTTTATGCGAAATTAATAATTTAAACGAAAGAGATGAAGAACGAATCATACCCTTGAAGTTTCGAGCTTCCTCAGGTACGAGTTCAACTCCAATCCTTTCCTTGTTCGACTTGAATCTATCGGGTGTGATTCCTTCCTTTGATCAACGTCAGCCACCCAAGTATTTGGCCTCTAAAGGTGATCCACCAAGAATGAACAAGTATTAAGAAGATGTGTTATTGGCAAAATCCTAATTTTCTCTCTCTAGAAAAAGTGTGCTCTCCCAACTTTTTGAAAAAGCATTAGTCCATAATCAAAATAACACTCATCTTATTTATAGATGTAGGCAGACCTCCTTAACATTTTAGGATTAGGGTTTCATATTAATTAATTAAACTCTTTTAATTAATTAGGCATCTTAATCTTATTAGGAGCAATTAATTAAACTTCTTTAATTAATTTACCTCCTAATCTTATTAGAAATATGGGAGAGTACTTTAATTAATTAATTCTCAAACTCCTTTAGGAATTAAATTAATAATAATAGTAATAATAATAATAATAATAATAATAATAAAACTATTCTTATTAATTTATATTTAATATTTCTAAAATATTAAATAATAAATATTAAGCTATTTAATTTATTCTATCACCGTGGATTAAATTAATTACACTTAACTTATTATTACGATTATGTCATTTGCTTCTTAAATAAATATTCATCCTTTTATGGTGTGACCCTTTAGGTTCTCCATATTAAACCGATTGTGAATAAATTTATTAGAATAATTCTAATTTTATTTAAATAAATAAATTAACTATTAATTCATTTAAATAAATAATATTTATTCTACAATAAGGGTAAGCCCCCTTAGCGTTCAACGACTTTCTAGATAATATATATTTCAACAGTAATCATAAAAGAACCTTTGAACAAATAGTTACCGTACAATTTATTCCTTCTACCATACAATGTCCCAATTAAATATAAGACATGAATTTACTATCAAGTCTTATTTTATTTAATTATATGTATTCCGATCCTAAATTCACAAACTCCGATAATGCAAATTAGAAAATACTTTCTAATTTCATTCTGCCATGGCCAAGGACTACTGAGTTGTCATTTATTGAATCACATAGGACATTCACTTCTTTTATTAGAACTGGTAGATCCTTTATTGATCATTCATTATCTTCATGTATAATTAATTATACCCAAGCATATCCTTTGATATACCCTCATGGTATTAAGGGACATGTTAAAGTATAACTCAGCATACATAAGATACTATAATGATCTCAAGTCCAAGGATTACTTGTACTACTATCACTAAAGGAATTCCTATTGATGAGCGAGTAAAACTCCATTACATATTCCTTAGCGAACCACGTTCAGTGTACTTATTCTCCAATAAGCACCTACATACTTGTTTTAGTGTCTCCACACAAATGATTATGAGATCAATCATCCTCTTCCAAAGAGCAAGCAACATATGTATCAATCTATCCGGATTCACTAATACCCTATTTAGTAATTCATTGATTGAGAACTATTTTAGTTTTAAGCTATCTAAGAGTTTAGATCTCATTAACATGATCATTATCATGATCATAAAAATATTGCTTAAAACTATGAATTTATCACATTTAAATATAACAACATTATGTAGATAATATAAACGCCTTTAAATAAATAATTCTTTTATTAATAAATGAATAAGATTGTTACAAAGTATATGCTTTATCATCATACATGATTGGCTTGTGTGCATACTACTTTTAATCTCCCACTTGCACTAAAGCCGATATACATGGTATCTCACACCTATCCTCTCTAACTGATGATCAAACTGCTATTGTGTTAAAACTTTAGTAAATGGATCTGCAATGTTATTTTGAGTGTCCACGCGCTCTAGGGTGACATATCCTCTTTCAATGATCTCTCAAATCAAATAAAACAGTTGCAACACGTGTTTGGATTTTTGCTGAGACCTGGGTTCCTTGGCCTGTGCAACAGCTCCGGTGTTGTCACAGAATAAAGGTACTACTCCTCTAATGCTAGGAACCACGTCAAGTTCAGTTATGAACTTTTTCATCCAAACAGCTTCCTTTGTCGCTTCACTTGCAGCTATGTACTCTGCTTTTGTCACTGAATCAGCAACTGTTTACTTTTGGAACTCTTCCAACTCACTGCGCCACCATTTAAGGTAAATACATACCCTGAAATGGATTTACTATCATCTTGAGCTATTTGGAAACTTGAGTCTGTATAGCTCTCTAGTTTCAATTCAGACCCACTATAGACAAGAAATACATCCTTAGTTCTTCTTAAGTACTTTAGGATATTTTTCACTGCTTTCTAGTGCTCTTATCCTTGATTCGACTGATATTTGCTCGTTACACTAGGTGCATAAGCGACATCCGGTCTAGTACATATCAAACCGTACATGATAGATCCTATTGCAAAAGCATAAAGTATCTTACTCATACGGTCTCTCTCCTCAGGTGTCTTTGGGGCCTATTTCTTGGAGAGATGTATTCCATGGCTCATCGGCATGAGACCGCTCTTGGAATCTTCCATGCTAAACCTCTTTAACATCGTGTCAATGTACGTTCCTTGAGATAAGCCAAGCATCCTTTTAGATCTATCTCTATAGATCTTTATCCCCAAAATATAGGATGCTTCTCCCAAGTCCTTCATGAAGAAGTGATGTGACGCCCCCAAATTTGGACCGCCACTTGGTCACTCAAATTCGGTTCATCACGTGCTCAAGGTAATACAATAATAACTAAAATCACACATTCACAGCGGAAAATCAAATCTAGAATAATTTACAATAATTTATTATAATTATTCGCCCAAGTTTCGCAACCTACAGTACTTAATAGATTACATAATAATATCAAATAACGACTTATTACATAGTCTAACTTAAGCTTAAACATAGTCCGAAGACAGTCTTAATATAATCATTAAAATATGTAAAACATAAAGGAACAAGCTAGTTGGTAGCCTTTCCCTTGCCCTTATCAACACTCGAATGTTCGCCCTGCTCTGCCTTTACTAAAAAGTTTTAGGAAAAGCAAGAATGGGCACAAATTGCTCAGCAAGTAATATACAATAAGGGTGATGAGTATTATATCACGAGTTTGAAATATCAAAGTATAATCTCTAAGATAATTCAGAGTTTCAGAATATGAACAACGAATATCAACAATTCTCGAATCAAATCTTTGGAATATGAAATTCAATATAGATCAACAGATATATATGATTTCAAAGGCTATCAACGTATCCAACTGGATAAAATAATTTATACTGAGCAGTCACTAAGGACTATCGAACATCTACTAGAATCATCAATATTAAACTGATAACCCAAAAGAAATAAGTACGATAGATGATCAGTATACAATACTCTATGTTATGCATAACACCACAGTAATATTCACGCGTGTGTTGGGGCTTCCAACAATATACACTCCCCTCACCATAAGGGTTGTTAAACTCAATTTTCAAGATTTTCGCAACAGTCAATTGGTTTGGACAGTTTTATAAACATGCATATAGTCTAGCCGAATCAAATGGTATAGACACTTTCACAATATTCAAGAACAATACCAAGTTCAACATGAATAATAGCTTTCATAAGACTTAATGAAAAAAAGAGTTCAAGTTAGAGAACTTGCACAATAAAAGTAAGGTTTGGATACTTGCAAATAATACAAGAACGAGTTTAAGGAAACTTGCCTTTAGCGTAGTCTATCCACGTAAAGTAATTCAACACTTTTAAATCCCTATCGTAATATAATTACGTACATATATATGATATCCATTAGTCATATAATTTAACATCATATCTTATCTTCGGATATACGATCAACACATAAGCTAAGTTTTAACCTAGCTACACAGTTATACCATATATAGTATCATATTAATATAACTTTTATCCTTAACGTTCCTCCTTTTGAGTTTAACATATTCTCATATCATTAATATCACATAAGATCACAACAAATACTAAACATACTCTTTTTAGCACATTATAGCATTATTGTAAGTTAACCGTCAATTGGATTCAAGTATCATATAACATATGATATCACATAGTATGTATACTTATTAAAGGATACTTTCACTCTTGTTCAACCTTTCCTCATTTCAAATATACGTGATATAGATTCTAGTCAATAGTTTCAATAAGTTTAAGCCATTCAAGGTTATAAAATTATAAAGTCTAACATGCTCACCTTGTAAACATATAAGGTATTCATATAACTTGTATTAAGCATACTCATGAATATTCATATCGCATACATGTAACTATCATAGTTATTAGTTTGAAAACATGCTTCATTTATGCAAATTTTGAATCACGACACCTAATCATGGTATATATACATGTATGATACATGAGTGAGTCTAAGAGTGCTATCACATGTGTTCATAATTTTCAGAATTCAAATCTCAAGGTAGCATGTTAACTTTCATGTTCAAAGTTCGTATTGTCATTAGTAAAGCTCACTAATAAGGTTCGCATGTTCACATCTCATTATGAAACCCATATACATAAGTTAATATGTTCGACATGTATTTCAAGGCCATATAAACATGCTTATAAGATCAGAATGTAGATATGGTATTTATATGTCAATGTCCACCTTTAAAACTTACATTTTCGTTAGGAATGTGCACTAGTTAGGTTCACGTGCTCTTGTTACACTATGAAACATATATACGTAAGTCCACATATCTTTCATGCATTTCTAAACTATGCTTGCAAAAATCAGAATGTTAACACGGCAAGTATGCATATCGAGTTCGTTCCCGAATTCGAAGTTTGTTTATAAAATGCTAAGTTTATCTCAAAACTAGAAGTATGCGTGCAACTCTTAATAAAACATGCTTACTTTGCCTTAGTATACCCATATATATGTACCACTCATGCTAGCATGTTTGTCCTAATTTATCTCAACAATTAACACTTAGCAGAATCAAGCAGGAAATCAAAATCTGGAACAGGCTGCTGGCACAGCTACGCAGCTGCCCCGTACAAGACTGGCGCAGCTGCGCCGACTCTCAGTCAGCGGCAGAGAGTTCCTGTAATCGGCAAACCACAAACCCAATTTCCAAATTTCACAATAATTCTGACTGTAACCAAGTTACATTGCATACTAAACATGTATATAAGTTCTTATAACTACTAAACAAGTGTTTTATATCCCAATCACAATCCAATTCGACATAACCAAGAATTAAGAAATCTCAAAAAATTTGCAGAAACAGAAAATAGAAAATGTAGGACAAGAAAGCTATATTGCAATTCCAACATGTATATAAGTCCATATAACAACTAAACAGGCTTTCTATAATTCAATTAGCATGTATTGCATCCAAAATCAAGAAGCTTGAAATTTACAAAGAATAAGAAATGGAGAATCAAGAATGTAGTTTATACCTCTTGAAGCTTAGTTTGCTTAACTTCTATTTTCTGTAATTGCTAGACTTCTCTACCTCTCTATATCTCACCAACTCACACTTCTCAACTTAGAATTTGACAGACAATTTTTTACAGTAACGGGAAATGAAGAATGGAGCTACCTTTTTATAGAGGAATTGTTATCTAGTTAATGGCTTTGCTCAAAGGTTAAAATTCATGAGGTAGAAGAAGAGAACAATGGGTAATAAGGAGTTGCTCAACTACTCTTCCCCAGCCATATGCTTAGCTATCATCACCATATAGTATAGCTGCTCAAGTTTATGCAATGGGATTATAGGCCACTGTTTGGCCACCGTTGGAGCAACTGATGGGTCTTATATCTCAGAAATCTTGCTTAGTTTGGTCCCAACAATGTAATTTTAATGCATATCATTACTATAAATGGAAGGTTTAGGGATTATATGTACTCTTATCATTTAACCCATATACATTGGTTTCACATTGTTTAATAATTAATGAAGATAACATAAGATAGTTAAGTATTATTAAATTATCTACCATATATTCATGATGTCTCACTTTAATGTATGTTCACATTGTTACATAAGCATTGATATGTAACTTCGTAAATCTTAATATATGGTTTCTATGTGTAGTATAATCACATTGCACTATAGTTTATATATACTTGCATGGTCAAACTTAAGTGTTTCTCTACACTATATAATATAGTTGTATTCCATATACTTTATATATTCAAGTATTGCACACTTGCACATAACAATTAATATAATCTTATTATATTAATAACTTACTTATTTGTTTTATTATTCATAATGTCAAATAAATAAATTATTCATCTTATTGATTAATTAACAATAATATTAATTAATCCCTTCCTCGCCAATTAATGTAATTATTATTTTCCACAACAATTAATCGTTTATCACGTACAGTAGATAAATATAGATCTTATTATATTTATAGACACGTTTCTTATTATTATTATTATTATTATTATTATATTTCTTACAATAATACTAATCACATAATATTAATTAATCACCATTAATATTCTATAACAATTAATTGATATTCTACGATAGCAATTAATAATTAATATAGATTAATTGTTCACTTAATAATTCCTTCGTTAATTAATATCATTCTTAATATTTTCCATCACTGTGCCACACAAGGCTTTTCATCGAATTTATTATAAACTCCATATTTTTTCTCAATTGTCATAAATATTCAATTTAATATAATTGAGTTAACTCACAATTCATTTATATTCAAATAAATTCTCATTCCCATTAACATATTTATTTAATAATATATGGAAATTCTCGGGTATTACAAGTGCTTAGATAACCAGATTTTAATCCACTGTAGCATCGGAATATCATTCCCTATCAGTAATATATCATCAACATATAGTACAAAAAATGATACAGTGCTCCCACTAACCTTCTTGTAGACACACGGTTCATCCTCATTTTTGATAAATTTAAACTCTTTGATTGTCTAATCAAAACGGATGTCCACCTTCGAGAAGCTTGCTTCAATCCATAAATAGATCGTTGTAGCTTACAGACTTGGTTTGTTTCAACCGTTGAAGCAAAACCCTTTGGTTGTGTCATATACAAATCCTCCTCAAGTTCCCCATTAAGGAAGGTTGTTTTCACGTCCATTTGCTAGATCTCGTAGTCGTTATAAGCTACAATCGTAAGCAAAATCCGAATGGACTTGGGCATTGCTACTGGTGAGAAGGCTTCATCATAGTCAATTCCTTGCCTTTGTTTGAAATCTTTTGCAATCAGTCTGGCCTTACAGGTCTCTACCTTGCCATCTGCTCCAGTCTTTCTCTTAAAGACCTATTTGCACCCAATAGGCTTAATGCCCTCGGGTGCTGAAACCAAAGTTCATACTTGGTTTTCATACATGGAGTCCATCTCGGATTTTATGGCTTCTTGCCATTTCTCTGAGTCTTTACTACTCATAGCATGTTCGTAATTCAATGGATCATCATCATTCATGATGCGTACCTCATCGTCATCCACTGTGATGAATCCATACCTTTTAGGTATCTTCAGTATCCTTTCAGATTTACAAATAGGGTGTTGTACAGTAGGTTCTTTTACTTAGACAGATTCATCCACTTGATCTGTAGTGCTTTGTGGTTCTTGAATTTCTTCAAGATCTATTTTCCTCCCAATAGCCCCTTCAAGGATAAACTCCTTTTCCAAGAAGGCAACGCATTTCACAACAAACACCTTTTTCTCAGTAGGATTGTAGAAAGAGTATACTAAACTTTCTTTAGGATATCCCACAAATGTGCACTTATCAGATCTTGTCCCAAGCTTATCATTTTGAAACCTTTTAACATAAGCTGGACATTCCCAAATCTTAATATGCTTAAGACTAGGTTTCCTCCCTGTCCACTACTCATATGGAGTCTTGGGGATGGATTTTGTGGGGACCTTATTTAGTAGGTATATAGCCGCTTCTAGGGCATAGTCCCAAAATGATACTAGAAGATCGATAAAACTCATCATGGATCGAACCATGTCCAACAATGTTCGATTTTTTCTTTCAGATACACCATTCAACTGTAGTGTTCATGGTGGAGTCCATTGTGAGATTATACCATTTTCTTTGAGACAATTGAGAAACTCACCACTTAAGTATTCTCCTCATCGATCCGATCGAAGAGTCTTAATACTCGAGCCAATTTTTTTCTCTACTTCACTTCTAAATTCTTTGAACTTTTCAAATGATTCAGATTTTTATTTCATTAAATACACATATCCAAATCTTGAATGATCATCGGTGAAAGTAATAAAGTAAGAATACCCTCCTCGTGCATTCGTTGTCATAGGCCCATATACTTTTGTGTGTACCAACGCTAACAAATCTGTAACTCTTTCTCCTTTTCCACTAAAGGGAGATTTAGTCATTTTACCCATTATACAAGATTCACAAGTTGGATATGATTCATAATCAGATAGCTCTAAGAGCTCATCCTTATGCAACTTGGATAATCTTGTTTCATTGATATGACTGAGTCTACAGTGCCACATAAAGGTATAATTAACATCATCTCTTTTTTGTTGCTTAGTTTATTCAATTTAAAGTATATTTTCATTCAAGTCAAGTATGTAAAGTCCATTCAACAATTTACCAGCACAATATAAAACATTCTTATTATAAATAGAACTGTCGACGTCGGGAAAAATCTTTGGCGATCCCCCTTTCCCTATGTGTTTCTACCCTTGTTTGTTTTCCATTTGATTGATCTGAAGGGTGAATTTTTAGGAAAAGGTCAACATATAATGTCGACGATTTGAAAAGTTTGATTTTACAGAGTCGCCAGTTGGTATGTTTTAAATGGTTGTATCAACTCAACCGAGTTTTATTTGAAAAGTTTTGCAAGTAGGCCCAATTACTGCACTTTGTTTAACTTGGCCTTGGAAACCGAGATTCATAGAGTTCGAGTGCTTGATTAAGTGGGGGGAAGGTGTTACGCACCCCCCGACTTCCGTGAAACATGGTTACCGCGTCTTTTCAATTTCTTTATTTTATTTGCAGTTTCTGTGTGTGTGTGTGTGTGCTTGCAGTAATTGGGCCTAAGTGATTTATTTGAAAGTAGTGTTGTGCTTCGTTGAACTTATATACGAAGGGTTTGATTTAATGAAAAGTCCATTTTTAGACAAGATATGAAAGTGATGTTTTGGAAGATGGTTTTCAAACCCTTTCGCTCGCATAGAAGTTTACCTTTTGATACTTCCATTTTATTCTACATTCGACTGATTTTGATTTTATTATCGGGATGCGAAGCATCCTCGACCAAATAATATATATACAAGTGTCGGGCTCCTTATGGGCATGAAAGCCATCGAGGTGACCCGAGCACTACAAACCACAATTTACTATGATGAGACCTTAAATCCAGATAACCGTTTTAATGTCCCTCTGATTTACATTTACAAGAAGACATGCAAGCGATATTTACAGTGCAAAGCTGTCCATCGTGGGAATCGAATCTAGATGCATGTGCTTATTCGTAGATCCTGTGATTCCTACGCTCAAAAAATATTATCAAAAAGCCTGCGCAGCATAGACATTAACATAAAATGAAAATTAAAATCTTGACGTCGCAAGACAAAGGATTCACAATTAAATCCTTGCATGCGCGTAGCCAAAGCTTCCCGTTCCCTCTAGATACGGATCTAGGGTCGCGTAGTTGCTTTAATATTTATAAAACTATAAAGAAAATTAGATTTAAATAAATCTTAACGATTCTAGTTCAACGGTTCCAGTTTGACAACTTTTGAACCGGTTAAAAGTGAGATATAACTAGATTTAGAGAAATCTAATCAATAAACTCTACATTAGACTAGATTAACATCAAATGAACAGTCAAAACATATATTTAATCACATTGAATAAATAATATATATGTATATATATATATATATATATATATATTAAAGCTGGAAAGAGCCACAAATTTACAATCTAGGGCGTGACTGATCAATGTAATTATATATATATATATATATATATATGCTTATATATATCACTACAAAAAAAAATGGACATTTGCCAACGATTTTTTAGGTAACGACTTATAAAGTCGTTGCCAAAAATGCATGTTTAGCAACCAAATTTGTCATTCGTTGCAGTTTGTGAAAGGCTTTTATTTTTCGTAACGAAATTCATAGGTCGTTGTAAAATTTCGTTGCCAAATCGTTGGCGGGAAAAAAAACTCCCCCGCCTATTTTTTTTTTTGTTGCCGATGAGATTTCTCCTCATCATCGGCAACAAAAAAAATTTTGTTGCTATATTTCGTTGCCTAATATGGGTCACATTCATTGTCAGCAATTTTTTTTCTTTGCGTATTTTATACGTTTTTTGCAACGACTAGTAAATTGTTGCCTAAAATTAAGATAAACCCAATAAACACGTTTTAGCCTCTTCATTTTTTTCGCAAAACGCATCATTTTGCATTTAAAATTATTATTTATTTGGACGCAAATTTATACAGTTAAATGTTTCATTCCCTCCGTCTCAAATTAAATACCCAGTTTTAAGTTTTTTGGTTAGAGTTATAATTTTTGAAAGGGTAAAATGCAAATTTGGCCACTAAACTTTAGGTGTTTTTGGGTATTGAGCCCCTTTCTTTTGGTCAACGCAAATCAAGTCCATTTCTCTTCAAAAATTTGGATATCGAGCCCTTGGGTGACACATGTCACGTGGCAGCGCTAATATGTACTTTTCCAATATTAATTCCCAAAAATATGTTACTCCAAATAATTGAACCCACGACCTCCAATTTGAAATTTTGGTCAAAAGACCACCTAAGCACAATATGTCTAGCTGTTAGATTATCCCAAGAAATAAGATTTGTACTAAATCAATCCATTGGTTATAATAATAATAATAATAATAATAATAATAATAATAATAATAATAATAATAATAATAATAATGATAATAATAATAATAATAATAATAATATAATAATAATAATAATAAATATTAATAAAAATAGCAATAATAATAAATAATAATAAATATTATTATTATTTTATTATTATTATTATTATTATTATTATTATTATTATTATTAGGATTATTATTTTTATTATTGTTATTATTATTTATTATTATAATTATAATTATAATTATTTATTATTATTATTATTATTATTGTTGTTGTTGTTGTTATTATTATTATTATTAATAGAGTTATTATTTACTATTATTATTAATTTTATTATTATTAATTTATTATAATTATAATTATAATTATTTATTATTTATTATTATTATTTATTATCATTTTTTATTATTTATTATTGTTATTATTATTTATTGTTGTTATTATTATTATTATTTATTATTTATTATTATTATTATTATTATTATTATTATTATTATTATTATTATTATTGTTACTCTTGCTTATTATTATTATTATTTATTTTATTATTATTAATATTATTATTATAATTATTATTGTTATTATTATTATTATTGTTAATATTATTGTTATTGTTATTATTATTAATATAAAAAATATAAAAATCAATGTCATTACTAAAAATAAATATATAAAGCTAAATTATAGTAAACAATATTTAATTTATAAACAAAATAAAATATTTATCAATATAATTCCCCTCCCTCTTTGTTCGCTATCTCAGTTTGTTTTATTTAGTTGTTATGAATTTATTTAGTATATACTAATATTCTTTGGGTAATTTAATACCTAAGCTTATGTTGCTTTGGTGGTCTTTTGACCAAAGCCTCAAACTTGAGGTTTTGGGATCAAATCTGGGTAATGATATCTTTTTAGGAATTAATTTGATTAAAGTTTGACATCAGCATTGCCACGTGTGCCACATAGTCAAGTCAACGCCCATGTGGCACATGGGGGCTCAATATCAAAATTGTGGTCACATTTGCATTTTACTCATTTTTGAAATTAAAATCGAGCAGATATAGATGTATTTTCTAATTTACAAAAATTAGAGCTTGTAGTAAATTGGATAGAGTTCTTAATGATCATATTCGCCCACTTATAATTTTGAAAATAAAAAGATAATTAATTTCTAAAATAATTTATATGAATTTTTTCTTGTAACTCGTTGTTTTACATATGTACATGTTGACAAGTGCTGAGCAAGAAACCGAAAATCGCACCAAAACCCGACCAAACCGCACCGATTAAGTCGCACCAATGGTTCCGACGTAGACACTTTCTCTTCTACTAATCCATTAATGATTAACTCTTCCTTATTTTTATTATTCTACAAGAAAAATGACATGCAATTAAGGGACACATCCTTCACAAGAAATAGTATATCACTCACATGAGATTACTGTGAAAAAAACTTTTCTTCAAATAATTTCTCACGTTAGAGCTCTTTGCTAAAAGTATTATTCGCTAAGTTAATGATTAAATATTTTTTTGTGAATGATATATTGCGAAAAATATGTTCTGCACAAATTATATATTGTAAAAGATAATTTTTGTTTGGCGAGGCGATGATTTTCTCACAATTACCATTTTGAAATAACTAGTAAAAATGTCTTCTTTCATAAATAACAATTTGTGAAAAACATATTTACTTTAGAAATATTAATCCATTTCGTTGCTTCTCTACTCCTGAGTATGACTTTAAAACGATGACACTTAAACAGCAACATTTTTATAAAAAAATATTGTGGTTTTTTTTTTTGCACTACGTTTCTTTTAGAAAATGTTGAGGTTAGATATACAAAAAACGTTTTGGATTTAAAAGGCCAATTTTTTGTTTTAAAATTATAACGTTTTCTTTAAGAAAACTTTTGTTTTATTTGTATTCCATCATCCTCCGACGGAGGGCTCAAAAACACCGACTTTTTGAGTCCGGCTAAGTATCGAGGGTTAACCCCTTCTAGATCTGTTGCAAAATCGCAATGAAATGGGGTTTAAGATCGACATCTAAGAAAAATCTCCCTCTTTAACCCCTTCTAAATCTGTAGGCAACTCCCTCTAACTCCTTCTGTATCGGCGACTCAAGATCGACGGCTAAACTCAACGTAGTGGTGGCGACAGCGGCGGCCTAAATAGTGGCGGCATATTAGTGGCCTCTCCTTCAACTTCTCCACAATTATTGCCCAATTGAAGGTTTTAATTTCCTCCCTTATTAATTTTCCCTAAAAATTAGGTTTTAATTAGAATTTTTTTTTGTTATTTAGAGCTAATTTGGGTTGCAATTGGAATGGTTGTATTGTTAATTTGTTAGTTAGTTCAATTATTATATGTAATTTATATCCGGCGAATGATTGTTAAGAGAAATATTGATTTGGAGTGAATTTTACATGGATGAGTTAAGAGAAAATATGAGCCAATTGTCTATTTTAATATAGGTTCGGGTGGTCGTGGTAGGGAGAATTGAGGTTTCAAAGGTGTTCTAAAAATTTTAGGAAAAATTACCTAGTTTTGGGGCAGGACACACAAGCTTGTGTGTCTAAGACACATATTTTCCCTTTTCCCATATATGTATGTATGTATGTATGTATGTACGTGTTGTTTTATGTATATGATTTAGGGTTAGATATTTATATATGGGCATATAGCCATATAACAGATATTCTTATGACATTCAGAGAATCAAACTCTTCATCTAGTATGATTAAGTATTTGAATCTGACATTCCTTTTTCCTCGGTTAAACTTGCAAGCTGTTTGTATCCTGTACATAAAAGGTTATCATTCATTAATATCTTACACGTTATTCTCTCTAGCTCAACTACTCTTCCCACTTTCAAAAAAGAATTATTATGGCTGAGATGACTGAAAGGTATCCAAATTCCAATTTCTTGGAACCTAGGACTAAAATCCTGTTCCTCTATCCTTGTATTGTCTTTATACTGAACATGTCTTGAAATGCAATGATATATGTGCATTTCCCCTTTTTTGGAGGTATTATAATTTGCACATTACATTGAGGGGATGCAAACAACCTCATTCTGAATTCAGTGAGTTAGAATGAGAGTCTATTGGGTATTCATAAGATGTTCTATTATCGCCAGGACGACACTTCCAAGTTGTTTTGTACTGAATTGGGGTGGTATTTCCAAAATTTAACCCTGCCACCTAGAGATTTCTAATCTGTTGGATGTATTCCCTATGCCATGCTATAAAACAATGGACTTTAATTGTACATTTCTTCTTTGTTTGTTGCAGGAGTTATCAAAAATTATAGCTAAATAGGCTGAGGAAGGCAAGGTATTATTTTATTCAGTGGACTTTGAGATTTAACCTGATTCCAGGTTATTATTGTAAGCCTTGCTACTTCAATGTCCCAATTTAAAGTCTAGGATTGGAATAACCCTCCCCCCCCCCCCCACCCCAAATCAAAAAAAGAAAAAAATAGACCAAAGTGCTATCAGAATTGCTAATCTTCTTGTGTAGTATCTTTTGAGCTGGTTTTTAAAGCACCTATATGAAGAGACCATTAAATTCTTACTCTTTTGGATGTTTGGTTGGAAGCATTTTGTTTGAGTTGTTAACACATTAAATGCACGTCTTCTCTATGACAGATACCCGTTCTCAGTTCTTGAGATTCTCTTCTTAGCGTGTAACTATTTATTTATTTTATTTTATTTGTTTTTTTTGGGGAGGGGGGGGGGTGTTGGGATCTAGCTCTTGAAGATATTAGCAATAAAATATGTTTTGATTCAAAATTTGGGTTGGAATAATGTGTGTTTTTTTGTTACTTTTTTTTCTTTGAAAAATGTTAAGAGGCTTAAGGAACAAGCTTTATATACTTGGCATATGGACCTTTTGCCTGGGGTGAAAAGTTAACAAGGTTATAATCTATTTGTGGAACATAAATGGCGAAGTGCTAATTGTTAGGTCTTGGCAAAGCATTATTTATGATAGTTAAATAGCATGAGTTCTTACCTTGCACATAGAAATATTAATAACCAGAATGTGCATCTTATATTATATGTGATGCTTGTGGTACATTAGTTTCATTTTACTTATTATAAAGATCAATTTACTTTTTAAAGACATTGTAGCTAACATTCTTTTAAATATTAAATATATATAAACTGTCTTTGAGCAACTTTATAGTTTCTATCTTGGTAAATAGTATTTTTTTGGAGATTTTCTTTTTCAGAATATTGGATTTACAATTCGATGCGAGTGTTACAGGAAATGTGTTGTTATATTGCAAAAGAATAGTGTAATTATGAAAAAAATGAGATGGGTTTTGTCAAATTTAGCTGAACTTTATTGGGTTATTCCTTTTTAGTTGTGATATGTTTGTTTACACTTCGACTTCTTTAATGTTTGAGCAGAAATGGTTTATCAAGCTTAAAGCAAGAAGTATGGAACTAGAATAAATAGTTTTTATTTCCTACTCATAGTAATTGGTAATGACTTATCAAGGAACTTGTAGATGTGTTCTTGTGTGCTTTTAGT
Source organism: Panax stipuleanatus (assembly GCA_020205555.1). Taxonomy (NCBI): domain Eukaryota; kingdom Viridiplantae; phylum Streptophyta; class Magnoliopsida; order Apiales; family Araliaceae; genus Panax; species Panax stipuleanatus. The sequence continues at coordinate 12,711,946 of CM035118.1, read as the reverse complement.
GGATACATACATATCACTTCAGACTCTTTTATTATTAAAAGAAATTTTATTGGTTTGTTAAAATTTGTAACATTAATATGTATTAGAAATTTAGAACGTGAAGTATTTGTGTTTGACTGGTGACGTAAAATTTACAGGATCCAGATTTGTTATTTTTGGATGAGCCTACAAATCACCTTGATCTTGACATAATCGAGTGGCTTGAAGGTTATCTTAATAAGCAAGATGTGCCAATGGTATGGTTATCATATCTCATGACAGGGCTTTCCACGACCAGTTGTGCACAAAAGTTGTAGAAACTGATATGGGTGTATCTAGAACCTACATGGAAAATTACTCTGAATATATTACTCAAAGGGCAGCATGGGTTGAAGCTCAATTTACAGCATGGGAGAAGCAGCAGAAGGAAATTGGGCATACAAAAGGTTTAATAAGTAGGTTAAGTGTTGGAGCAAATTCTGGCCATGCCTCTACTGCTGAAAAGGTACATTGATATCAATATTGCATTCCAACTTACTGATGGTGTAATGTTATAAACATATGTGTATTCAATTTAAGAAAACTATCTACATTCTTGTTGTAAATCTCAAACTAGTAGTGTTATTTCATTGGCCTAGGGTGACTTTTAGAAAGCAGTTTAAAACTGCCAGCAAAGCAACTTCAATCTTGAATTCGTGTAGCTTTCAATATTTTTCAATAGAAAGGAACACTGACAACATGAGTTCTTGCAGAAGGACAAGTTCCTGTACAACTGCCATTAACTTCAGAAGCACCTTTTTTTTCTCCTCTTACAAACATGCTATTATTTCTCATTCATTGCTGACTGCAGTTGGGTAAATATGAATGACTAGCTAACATGCATCAAGTTAGGACTGGTTGTATTGTTCTTATTCTTTTTTGACACATGATGTTATAGTGGCGTCATTGATTCATCACATTTTTATTCGCACAGACTTATTCACGATTCTCAAGTGAGTAGAATTTATAATATAGTTCTCTACTTTATGTTTCAGGAATGCATGAAGCTACGTCAAGGTTGGTCTAAATTAAGCTCTTTTTACCTATATTGAAGCTAGTAAAGCTCGGCTTAACAAGATGAAGGTCTTCATCCAGTTTCTTCAGTAGCACAGACTGTTCGTTTATATGTGGGAGCTGTCGTTTACACTCCTAAATTAACCTCACTTTTACTTTACGAATTCAAACAATTAGCACAGTAGTAAGCAAGGATCGATCCCACAGAGAGTGATTTATTTTATATTTATCCTATGATTTCTAATTAAAGGGGGTTTTGAATTGATTAAACTAAATTGTCAAGAATAAAGTAATAAGAATTAACAACGAATAAAAAGCTTCAATTCTTCAGTTCAGTATAACCTTTTCACAATTATGGAGTAATCAAGTGTAATATTATTTATCCTTCAATGAAATTAATAGCCCTAGGTAACAACAAGCTCTGCTACCCGAAACTCCCCTTATATTGTCACTCAATGAAACAAGCTCTTCACAAGATTCTAACCATTATATAACCTAGAACAAGCTCTCTAGATTTAATATAACAGCAGCATTAAGAACTAAGGAATTAGACTATTCCAAGCAACAAACACATAAGCTCGGATTGTTTAACTTGTCTTCTGATAATCATAGCAATACTCAAAAGCTTGTCCACAATCAGGTATTACTAATTGCTACTTGTGATTAAGAACAATATCAATTACACGTAATACTATTCCTTGATCTAGCATATGACACCAATTCACTAATTTAATCCTGCAGAATCACGTTAGTAAATTGAATAGCATACAAGAAATTAAAGTAGATTATCAGAATAAATCTCATGTAAGAAGGAATAAATAAAATAAACTTGATCAAACCATTAATTATAAATAAGGTTCAACATCCCTTCCGAACTGAATTGAAAGAATTAATTCATGACTCTAAGAAATTCTAAATCTAATATGAAAGAAATAATAATAAGATGAAATACAAGAGAATATGGATCCCCCAAATATGTTCCTATCAACCCCTTTTATAACCCAAGAAAACAACTCTAATTATCCTTAATTACTATCCCAATCCGTCTCGCAAAAGGACAAGTTGCTGACCCGCCTCCTCGTTGGGGCGGCATAACCCAATTGTAAATCCCCGCTGGGGCGGGTTTTCGTACTGCCCAGCAGCTTTATCAATTCCTTTTGTCGCGAGCTGCTCCAATTCTTCTTACCAAGCTGCTACCCACGTGATCATACACATGCTGATTGCTAGGATTCCGTTTGCTACTAGGAATGTTTGCAAGGCTTATGCACGTGAGGTGCTTCGTGGGCCCACTTGGAGAAGGAAGTGAGCTGCTACTTGTGATTGCAAGCTACTAATTCCTTTCCCTTTAATTGCTTGCTAACGTGGGCTCCTTCAATTCCTTTACAAACTTCTAGCAAACCGTGGGCCCCTCTTGATGATCAATTCCTTTGCAAACTTGGATTATACTTTGCCTTTTGCTAGCTAGTAATATGGCTGCCCAAACTGAGAGCTGCTTGGACTTTTCTTTCCAATTTCGTGAATGCTTGGACTATTTGTGGCCCATGTGTTTTAAATCCCATTCGTTTTGTCAAGTTGCTTACCACCTTGTTGCCGAATTGGGTCAGCTCAATTGGACCCAAATTAAACTCCAATTTGTTCCGTTTCAATATATTAGCTCCAAATTCTCCTGAAAATAATAAACAACATATTAAGCTCATATCCACATGAAACATGTAATAAAACTAAACATAAAGGAATAATAATCATAGAATATTATGTACTTATCAAATTCCCCCACACTTAGTCTTTACACGTCCTCGTGTAAACAAAAAGTTTGATTTCCAAAAATAATTCTATTCAACCAGTATGTCAAAAGATTTAAGATCAAATCATGATTATCAATACTAAACCCACAAAAATATATTCAATGTTTCATCAATTAACTCACGATAACCAGCTTGCCATTTCACCAATGAATTTTATTAAGTCAAATTGTAACCACATAAACACTTTTCGATGCTCCACACACTTATTCAACTTAGTTATCATGAAGCAAAAACCGTGCACTCTCAAAAACTCGAGACATATTTTTTTCTGCTTTATTTTTTTACCATAACCTTTTTATTTTTTTTATTTGTTTCCGATGAATGCATTTTATGCTCCGTTTCACCTTCCTCAATCATTCTTTGGTAAGTGAGTGCATTTTATGCTCCATCTCACTTATTCGCACGTGTTTATGGGAGAGTGCATTTTACGCTCCATCTCATCCCACCACATGACTTCTCTTGTGTGTCTTTTTCAATAATTTCACTGGTTTTCCACTTTGTAATTTTTTTGACATGGTCCTGCAAAAAGCATAAGCAGTTCAATAGCTCTAGAGCATGAGATTAGTGTACATCGACAACTCCACAGATAACTTAGCCAACTAAGCATATATCACATGTTCAAGTACTCATGAGATACAAATTCAATTCAAATCAATTATTATGGATCATGACTTAGTGTTTCTCAATCATTAACCAATTAATCATTAAATAGATTTTAAATTTTTAGCATTGATTTCCAATTTTTGACTTTAACCTTCGAACACAGGCAAATAGAATTATGGAAGTCAAATTTTTCAACAAAAAAAATAAATAAATTCACGGGCAATTTTCAAGTTTCCTTTCAAAATATGGTGATCAATATCCTAAAAATAAAATAAAAACCTAAGTCTTTCCCCCCACACTCAAACCTTACATTGTCCCCAATGTAAGAAAATCATGCAAAGAAGAAAGAACTACTACGAACAAATTAAAAAGAAAAGGGATAGAAAGATCTAATCTGAATTCTTGGGTTGCCTCCCAAGCAGCGCCCTTTTTTATTGTCATTGGCTTGACATCTTCCCTCTCGTCTATGTAATTGGACTTGTGAACTTTAAGTGGACTGGTAGCAGTTTCATCCTTAATTGAGGAACATTGTGTACTTCATGATCCTGCTCCTTTCCAGCCACCAAATCCTCCTCGTATAATTATATTCGATCAAAAGATTCCTGCACTGAAAAATCCCCAACATCAATAACAAAAACAGATTTAATATTACCAAGATACCTTTTAGCCATCTCTGTGTTGAACTGGAACTTTGCATTGTCCAATTCCATGGTAAAGGTTTGATGGTGTGTATCATTCATTGCTTCTGTTAGTTGTATTGATGAATATGAATCATCATCCTTCTCGTAGAGATCTGCAGAACTTATCAAATCATTTTCCTCTTCCTCTTGTTCCTTATCCTGATCAAATTCTATATGACTGTCTGTTCCGAAGCCTTGAGATTCCAGCCTCCCTATTGTGGTTGCAAGCTGACCAACTTGATCCTTCAGATCTTGAACAGAAGTTCTTGTCTCCTGCTGGAACTGCTGTGTCTGACTCATGAACTGTAGTGTTTGGCTCATGAATGCCTTGAACATATCCTCCATAGATGTCCCAGAATTGACAGGTACTTCGTAGCTCAAGTCGTGATGATCTCTCCATCCGGAATTGTGAGTTTCTGCCCAAGGATCACATTGATGCGGATTTTGTTCGGTTAATGTCCCCACATCATTAACTTGATGAACTATTACATCCTCTTGCACTATGGGACAATCATTTATTGTTTGTCCTGATTTTGAGCAAATTCCACATACTTTTACAACCGGTACGTTTCCTGTTGTTAATTGTTGCACCACAACAGTTAAGTTAGAAATCTGGTGTACCAATTCACTCGTGCTTACCTCACTTACCCTTTGTGGAGCATGATCGTATTGTTGTGAGTTAGCAGCCATGTTTACAATCAGATTTCTTGCAGCCTCCGGTGTCTTGTCTACTAATGCTCCTCCACTAGCCGCATCGATCATACTTCTTTCCGTTGGTATCAGTCCTTCGTAGAAGTACTGAATCAAGTGTTGCTCATCGATTTGGTGGGGAGGGCAGCTGGAACACAACTTCTTGAACCTTTCCCAATACTCGTAGAGAGTTTCTCCATTGAACTGACTGATTCCATATATCTCCTTCCTTGAATCGGCAACTCTTGATGCAGGAAAATACTTCTCCAAGAATAGCCTTTGCATATCAGTCCATGATCGTATCGATCCTGAAGGAAGATAGTATAACCAGTCTTTCGCCAAATCTGCTAAGGAGAATGGAAAAAGCCTAAGCTTGATCTGCTCATCTGTCACTCCTTGTGATTCCATCGTGGAACACACCACATGGAGCTCCTTTAGATGCGTATATGGATTTTCACCTGTAAGACCACGAAAAATAGGCAAAAAGTGAATTAGTCCGTAGTTAAGTTCAAAAGTAACATCTAAGGTAGGATATTCAATACACAAGGATGGTTGATCAAGGTCTGGAGTAGCCAGTTCTTTTAAAGTCCGGTTGTTGTTTGGCACCACCATCTTTTCCTTTTTAAGTATTGGAACAAGAGTTTCTTTTGTATCTGCAGTTTTCTCTATCTCTTAATCAAAATTTAAGTTAGTAGAGTGAGAGGATTGAGTCATAAAACAAAAAGAAAAAAAAATAAAAATAAAAATAAATGAAAACAAATAATAAATAACACTCCCCGGCAACGGCGCCAAAATTTGGGAGCTGTCGTTTACACTCCTAAATTAACCTCACTTTTACTTTACGAATTCAAACAATTAGCACAGTAGTAAGCAAGGATCGATCCCACAGAGAGTGATTTATTTTATATTTATCCTATGATTTCTAATTAAAGGGGGTTTTGAATTGATTAAACTAAATTGTCAAGAATAAAGTAATAAGAATTAACAACGAATAAAAAGCTTCAATTCTTCAGTTCAGTATCACCTTTTCACAATTATGGAGTAATCAAGTGTAATATTATTTATCCTTCAATGAAATTAATAGCCCTAGGTAACAACAAGCTCTGCTACCCGAAACTCCCCTTATATTGTCACTCAATGAAACAAACTCTTCACAAGATTCTAACCATTATATAACCTAGAACAAGCTCTCTAGATTTAATATAACAGCAGCATTAAGAACTAAGGAATTAGACTATTCCAAGCAACAAACACATAAGCTCGGATTGTTTAACTTGTCTTCTGATAATCATAGCAATACTCAAAAGCTTGTCCACAATCAGGTATTACTAATTGCTACTTGTGATTAAGAACAATATCAATTACACGTAATACTATTCCTTGATCTAGCATATGACACCAATTCACTAATTTAATCCTGCAGAATCACGTTAGTAAATTGAATAGCATACAAGAAATTAAAGTAGATTATCAGAATAAATCTCATGTAAGAAGGAATAAATAAAATAAACTTGATCAAACCATTAATTATAAATAAGGTTCAACATCCCTTCCGAACTGAATTGAAAGAATTAATTCATGACTCTAAGAAATTCTAAATCTAATATGAAAGAAATAATAATAAGATGAAATACAAGAGAATATGGATCCCCCAAATATGTTCCTATCAACCCATTTTATAACCCAAGAAAACAACTCTAATTATCCTTAATTACTATCCCAATCCGTCTCGCAAAAGGACAAGTTGCTGACCCGCCTCCTCGTTGGGGCGGCATAACCCAATTGTAAATCCCCGCTGGGGCGGGTTTTCGTACTGCCCAGCAGCTTTATCAATTCCTTTTGTCGCGAGCTGCTCCAATTCTTCTTACCAAGCTGCTACCCACGTGATCATACACATGCTGATTGCTAGGATTCCGTTTGCTACTAGGAATGTTTGCAAGGCTTATGCACGTGAGGTGCTTCGTGGGCCCACTTGGAGAAGGAAGTGAGCTGCTACTTGTGATTGCAAGCTGCTAATTCCTTTCCCTTTAATTGCTTGCTAACGTGGGCTCCTTCAATTCCTTTACAAACTTCTAGCAAATCGTGGGCCCCTCTTGATGATCAATTCCTTTGCAAACTTGGATTATACTTTGCCTTTTGCTAGCTGGTAATATGGCTGCCCAAACCGAGAGCTGCTTGGACTTTTCTTTCCAATTTCGTGAATGCTTGGACTATTTATGGCCCATGTGTTTTAAATCCCATTCGTTTTGTCAAGTTGCTTACCACCTTGTTGCCGAATTGGGTCAGCTCAATTGGACCCAAATTAAACTCCAATTTGTTCCGTTTCAATATATTAGCTCCAAATTCTCCTGAAAATAATAAACAACATATTAAGCTCATATCCACATGAAACATGTAATAAAACTAAACATAAAGGAATAATAATCATAGAATATTATGTACTTATCAATATGCTTTTGAGAACATATTGAAAATGCTACATCATTTCATGCCTTACGTGACTAAAGAACTTTGATAGTTTAGATAGTTGATTGTAAGGATGAATGATTGGATGATTTTATTTAGTTAATAATATTTGAGTTTTTTTCTATTTCAGTCATAATTTGTTATTGGGTCAGTGAGACACGATTTATTTTGTTTGTAAAATAATTTTGATATTTGTTATACAATAGAATCATCAATAATGGATTTGGCAATGATATAATCAAAATCTATTTCGTTACCAAACGACAATGTATAGTGTCGTTGATAATTGATAATTTTTGTTGCTCTCGAAAAATAATCTGCATCGAACATTATCGTTGTTAATCGATCATAATTATATATAATAAAACCAACAACGAATAATTTTGTTGCAAAGTAATATGACAGGTTTATTATGCACATTTAGCAACGAAAATCGTTACCAAAAAGTATACAATCAGCAACGAAAACTAGTTAAGGTAACAATTTTTATATTGTTTAGCAACGACAAATATCGTTGGCAAATGTGTATCAAACGCAACAAATTTTATTTTTCGTTGGCAAAAAAAAGAATATTTTCATTGCCAATTAGACAGATTTTGCAACGAAAGTTACTTTTCAATAATAATTTCTTAATATATTTGCTACAAAATATTTCATTGCGGAATGATCTATGATTTTACACGAAAAGAAACTTTCGTTGCGAAATATCTCACTTTCTGCAACGAAAAAAAATATTTCGTTGCTAGACAATTAGCAACGCTCATTGCGCAACGAATGCTCCAATGACCGAAAAATCGTTGCAAATAACATTTAGCAACTAAATTTCGCACATTTAGCAACGAAAACTGTTTGTTGCAAAATCACCATTTTTTTGTAATGTATATTGAAGCTGAAAAGGCCACAGATTAGCAATCCAGGCCAAACGAATTAATATAAATATATATATATATATATATAATTATATATATATATATTAAAAAGAGAAAAAGTCACGGATATATATATATATAAAGCAGGAAAAGTTACATATTTAAAATCCATGCATGACTGAATTAATGTAAATAAAAATATATAGTTATATATATATTAAAGCCGAAAATGCCACAGATTAACAATCAAGGCTAAATAATACTTATATATATATATATTAAAATGCTAAAAGCCACATATTTGAAATCCAGGCTGAAATAACACTTACAAATGTCTATATATACTTATATATACATAGATTGAAGCCAGAAAGGCCACTAATTTGAAATCCTAGGAGAAACTAGAAGCTATAAATATATATATATATATACGCTCATATATATATGTTAAAGTAGTAAAAAGCTTCAGATCACAAGAAATCTTACAGTGTATAGCGCTAGAGGCTTTAAACCACTTGGTTGGCTTGAAAACTCTGTTTCCACTGGTTAAAATTTGATATGTTAGTATATATATGTATACAAGTGTATTGGAAGAGTAAAATTAAAGTTTGGAGTACTGTAGGTAGGGTTAAGAGCTGAAATGGGCGAAATTTCCTCTCTTTTTCTATTTTTTCTCTCCTTTTATGGCTGGTGGGGGTGTCTATTTATAGACCAAAGTAGCCGCGACTCTACCTGCGGCTCCCTGGGTGGGATCAGTCCGGTCCAGCGGGTCCCGTTGTCTCAAAGTATATGCACTCCGACCAACGCGATGTCTGCTTTGAACCATTATAACTTTCAATCCGGGAGTCCGATGGAGGCATGCTATACCTTTTCAGAAAGCCCTTTCCTAGAGCTACACAATGATATGGGATTTGAACTTTTTTGAATCCGAAAAATGGGTCCATGACTAGATCTTTGAGTCTTCGCAGTCCGTCCGTTGAGCTGTCTTGTGCTGTTTTCACTCGGGATTGACGTTATGGTTCTACATGACCTTCATGGCATTGATTTGATATCAAGTTGGTAAAATGACCATTTTTCCCTTTCAGGGGTTGTCTCCAGGATTGACAGGGTTTTCGACTATTTCTCGGGGTTGTCTCCGAGGTTTGATCCCAGCCAAGTCTGTTCTTCCTCAGGGTCATCTCCATGGTTGACTTGATATCCCTAGGTTATCTCTAGGGAATGATTTAATTCTTTGGGGTCATCTTCAAAGGTTGGTTAGATTTCCCAGGGTTATCTCTAGGGTTTGGCATGATCTCCCGGGGTTGTCGTTGGGGTTGGATTTGATATCAATTTGATCTCCCAGTGTTGTCGCCGGGGTTTGGCTTAATCTGGACTTCCAGGTTTGTCTCTGGAAGGTAAAAAATGATTTTTCCCTCTTGCAAGGTTAGTAACAGGAATGCAAAATTTTGAGTGTCTACAGATGCAACACTTTATCATTTTTATGCAATGCAATAGAATGAACATGATAAAGACTGCTAGACACTGAAAATATGATACAGGCAAATATAATGCAATGTATAATATGGTATATCATGCATGCTATATGCTCTTGTCGGGTTAGTTGCCTTAGTATTCCATCACTGCCTGCTCCAACCACTTCTGCTGGGGATGGAGTTATCCCTGATGGTTTTCACTGAACTCTCTTGATGCCTACTCGAACGGTAGTTTGCATGGTTTTCATCACTGAATTTTCTCAATGCTATGTTGGGTTGAGGCCAATGGTTTACGATATCCATCAGTGCTATGGAGACTGATTAGACGAATTGTTGTAGATATGTTTTCAAGATCTATGTGGGGAAAATTTATATGGTTGATACCCTTGAACCTTTCTGAATTCAACGTCGGGGTTGTCACCAACGTTCCTTGTCTTTAGATATGCTTTTTACCTTTACCTCCGCTGAGTATATTCCTCTTATGACGAGTGACCTTATTGGGGATTCCTGATACCTATCTTGATGATAGTTTACACCAGTTTTCATCATCGAATCTTTCCCGACGCTACGTTGGGGTTGTCGCTAACGGTTTGAATTGTTGTTCGGTTAATACCGATGTTTTTTTCGGGGATAGAATTCTCACTATCTATTTAAACAATAGTTGACAACATTTGACCATCATCGACCCTCCTCGATGACTACCCGAATGGTAGTTTACAACGGTCAATTGAACTGATTGGATTCCTACTCGAACGGTAGTTTGCAGAACCATCATCGAACCTCCTCGATGCCTACTCGAACGGTAGTTTACAATGGTCGGTTGAACTAACTTGAAGCCTACTCGAACATTAGTTTGCAGGGTTTGACCATCATCGAACCTCCTCGATGCCTACTCGAACGTAGTTTATAACGATCGATTGAACTGATTTGATTCCTACTCGAACGGTAATTTGCCAGGGTCAGTTGAACTGACTTGAAGCCTCGGCTGGGGATTTGTATAACAGATTCCATCATTGGTTCTCCCCGGGAAAGATAGTTTTCCACGATTTTCATCATCGGATCTCTCCCGATGCTACGCTGGAGTTATCGCCAACGGTTTACAATATCAGACACTCTGATCTTCATTGAAGCAGTTCTCAACGGCTTTCATCACCGGCTCTTTCTTGATGCCATAATGGAGTTGTCGCCAATGGTTTGCAATATCAAACATACCTGATCTCGATGTTGGGGGTATCCTTCTGATAAGTTATAACATCGGGCAATTCTGTATACTTTGACGCATTCAAAATCCACTATTTATAACGCCGGACCTTCCCGATTCTTTGATAGAGGTAGTTTTCAGCAATTTTCATCATTGGCACTCCAAATACCATATCAGGGTTCATACCAATGACTTACATGAAGATTTTCTTTCATTAGGAGCTTGACAATCGGATTCAGGGTTTCAGGCCTTTTCTGCTCAATCGCGTAGCACTTGTTTCCCTGATTTGACTTTTTAGCTTATGGGAACTCCGCTTTAACATTAATTGGACCGAACCGGAGGGGGTTGGACCCACCTTAGGGTGCTGCAGGTAGAGTCGCGGCCCCCACGTGTCTATATTAGTTCCTCTTGTGGCTTTTATAAGTAATTTTCAAGTTGAACTATATAGAGAATCCAAAATTTCCTTTTCAGCTCTAGTGAGTTCGGGTTGCTTTTTTCAAAATCCATCACCGTACAATCGTTTTGCACAACTCTGGTAACATTTACATCCTTTCTTTTCAAGTTTTGACCGTTATAAAATTCAGATAAGGCACACTTAGAAGGGGGGTTGAATAAATGTAGGAACAACTATGACCAATTTTTGAACTTACTGAATTCAGCTTACTATATTAACTAATGCAGCGTGCTGAATAAATATGGTTTGCTGAATTAAAACTTTACTCTTGTTATTTAATGAAAAATAACTAGCTTAATTGATTTCTTTGTAAAGACTCTTAATGTCAACAATTTATCTTATGATAATGAAAATACTTAATTTTTATTTATTAAATATCTTTTTGTGAGCAAATAAGATAAAGCAAGTAAAAATTGAAAACCAAGATTTTTACGTGGTTCAGCTATTACCCTATATAATAATAGCCTAGTCCACGTCCAATACCAAGTAGTATTGGAGACTCAATTTATTTCTTTAAATTGACTCCTTTTACAAAACAGTTCAAAACCTCGAATTACAATAATTCACTTGGGCACTTTGGCTCCTTGTGCACCAATGCACTCCTTACGCACCTATGCTTCCTTGAACCTGTTTGTAAACAAACCTTAATCTACCTGGATTAAATTCTTTTAGAAAACACTTAGTCTAAAAATATAAGATTACAAATATAGAGGTCTAATGATCAAAGCAAATAATCAATTTAACAATGCAAGGCTCAACTAATGAATGCAATGATCAAAGAGTAAAATAGATATCACCAGTTTAAGCTCACGAAAACTTGCTGAAGATAATCTGAATATTAATTGCACAGCAGCTTGTAAGTTTGCACCAAAAATTTCAGAATAGCTTTTCAAGTATATGAGTGCAAAGATTAATTCGAGTGTTGTATTAAACACTAATATCTCAATTTCTTTTTATAGCTCAAAATATTTTACCGTTGCTCTCCATAAAACAAGTCAGATCTGTTGCAAACAATTTTCGTTACATAAGATCAAATTATATTCCCGTTGGCAATAGATATCTATTTAAGATAATCAAGTGTAATTTCCGTTAGAGATAAAACGATCAAAAACATATCAGTTCAAGTTAATCTCTTATTGACTTTTTCTAAATTACCAAAGTAATAATGATAAGTCCAAGTATATCTCAACCGTCGCTTCATAGAGATAACTTTGCCCATTTATATAGGATTTTAAATGTATCCAATTAACTCGGAATAATCATGATATACAAGTACCGATTTAAGCAAGCAGATCACTTAAAGATAGTCATCATTATCTTATCGTTTGCATGCTAAACACTTTCCAACACATTTGATCTCCATGTGTACCATGTTATTAGGATTAGGATTCTTAAGAAATACTAACACATAGTAATATAAATCAACTAATCCGGACGATAAAATAATATTTTATCATAATTCAACGCATGCATGAATAAATAAACATGTTAAATGCACACATAAAATGTCCTAGAGCCTTGTATTGAAAAATCAAATATTTGTAATGACCTTACAATCATTCTTAAGACTCAAAGTCTTCAAGGCCTTTCATCATTGAATCTTTTCTTAACTTCCTAAAAGTTCACAATAAACAATTTAGTACATAACATTAAATCACCATTAAAACAATAAGGTCAGAATATTAAAGTCAACATTCTCCCCCTTTTTGATGATGACAACAAAAATATAACTCCCCCTAAATTCATGCATATTCAAAAAATTTCAGAATAAGAAATATTCAATGATCATAATGATCATCATTCCTTTAATTTTTGTTTATCCTGCAAAAACTGTTAGCTTTAACAACTAGAACATAATATCACGTTATCTAATATTGTTCAAAAACAACCCATTCAAAAACTGAAACATAATAACAGTGCCAACAGTGCCAACCAATCATTTTTAAACAAAACCAACAAAAACCAACAAACTACCATAACATATCCTTATCCTCCTTGAGCTCTTTGCTCCTTGCCAGTCTCCCCCTTTTCATCAGGCAAAAATATATGGGCAGGTGGTCAGATATCAATATCATCAATATAAACCACGGGGAGAGGACGGTTAGTAAAGTAATGACGATGAAAAAGACGATGAATCTTTTCTTCATATGAAAGTTCATGAGCAAAACGAGGAGGACGAGGAATAAAGGTTTCATTAGTTAGAGGTAGGTCTAAAAAATCTCCAACAAATTCAGCCATCCAATTACACTGAGGCCATTCACGGATAGTAGAGTGCACCCTATGAAAATGCAATTTTCGAACAACATCATTCATCCAGACAGCTACAAAATTAGCAAATTCTCCAATCTGACAACTAATAAACTTGATTTCTTGACTCAACTGACAAGAATTTCTATTAATCTTCCTTGAAAGAGCTTCAACCATAGCCATTGTTTGTAACTCAAAACCAGCTTGTAAATCGATAAACTCATCCTCGATTTAAGAAAAGCATTTTTGCGAATCAGTAACCTGAATAGGTAACTTTCCTTTTTCCAAAACTAACAACCGTTGTTTAACATCAACAAAAGCAGTGCGCATAAACTCTTGATTCTGAAGAATTTGAGTCAATAAATTGACCACTTCAAGAGATGAGACTGATGAACTGGGACCAGTGGATGAAGTAGGAATATCAGGTGGCAAATCAGATGAAACAGAAGTTGGTGGAATAAAGGATGGATCAGGAACTAATCCGGACAAACAGACCATCAATAAAAGATATATGAGACTGTTTTAGACTGGCAGAATCAATGAACTCACTATGTGAAATCACAATTTCATCATCAAAACAAATATTGAAATGTTGGAACATTTTTGTGAGAAATAGACCATAAGGAAGACATTTTTTTAACCTGACGAATGCAACTGAGCATGTGTGAAAACATCATGAGAGAATAGTTAAAAGTGACACCTTTTAAGATCATAGCAACAACCACAAGATCTTGATACGTAAAATCTGCTCCACCACCAAGTCGTGGAAACAACTTATAGCGTAGCAACTTATGAAGAACACATGCAGTTGGACATACATCAACAGTCTTAGGAGTGAACAGAATAGACAATGAAGGATCATTCATAACAGTACGAAGTTGATCAAGTGGAGGAAAAGGAATATTTGCAGCACCATTTAAAGTAAAAGGACAAGGACTAGAAGATGGAATATTGGAAATACTTTCGAAATCAACAACTGTGAAAAATAAAGATTTTCCCTTAACAAAAGTCGTGTAACAATCCCCATTACACTCCAGATTTGTGTAAAACTATTGTCTCAACCTAGGATAGACTTTAGTTGGGGGGGAAAAGCATAGCAAACATACCACACGATGTGAAAAGATTTTTTAAAGAGGAATTTTTGAAAAAGAACGAATCCATGATTTTTTCATAAATAATTATTTTCTAGCAATAGATGTTTTGAAATGAGTTTCAAAACTCTGACCTCTAAAGAAATTGTTAGGCAGATCAGAAAAACAGAAAAGATTTACCAGATTGGATGGAAATTCAGGTGGAGAAGTGAGAGGATCGGCATCTAAAGATGATTTTGGCTTCTCTTTTGGACTGATTTTAGAAGACTCCAGGAGGGAAAAACTTAAATTGGACCCATCTGACAACGAGACATCGTCGGACGAAATAGTCACAGACACCGGACGACTGTGTCGCTTGGACTTCTTCGGTGATCGTATGGTATAAGGAGATCTAGGATGTTTTCCTTCTTTAATAGTGATACCAGACGATTTCTTATTGGATAGGGTCTTCATATTTTACAGAGATTCAAAGAAATTTACTTAGAGGGAAAGAAAAAGACAGAGAGGTCACAAGAGAGCAACCAGAATGAGCATTAATGAAGTGATAGATAGAAAAAGGATTTAAAAAATAACAGTCAGAAATTGAGAAGACTCCTCGAGACAATAACGCTCCTCATCAGTCCGGTCTTTTCAAATCTCAAAGATATCTAAAACATTGTTAAGATAATACCAAGAATGTAGCCAACTAACACGCTTAACGTATATCAGAAAGATTTCCAGCAATAAATATCAGTGATATTATTAGACTCACAAACCAAGCAAAACAAGCAAACATACTCTATTTAATAACATGCAAATATACCATATTAAGTACGTAAATACATATTATACCATGTATAGTCCAAGTTCTCTTCTTAACATGCAAAAACGTTCTTCACTTAAGGGTTTTATAAAAATATCAGCTAACTGATTTTCGATAGGAATAAAAATTAATTTAATTTAACCTTTTAAAACATTATCCCTAAGAAATGATGTCTTACCTCAATATGTTTAGTACGTGAATGCAAAACAAGATTTTTAGATACGTCAATTGCACTTGAATTATCACAGTATATAGGCACACTATCACATAGAATATCAAAATCACATAAAGTTTGTCTCACCCATAGTATTTGAGAGCAACAACTCCCAGCAGCTAAGTATTCACCCTCGGTGGTTGATAAAGCAACTAACGTTTGCTTTTTACTGTGCCAAGATACAAGACTTTGTCCCAAAAATGTACAAGCACCACTTGTACTTTTTCTATCTATTTGACATCCTACATAGTCAGCATCTGAGTAGCCAATTAGTTCAAAATAATTACAAATTGGATAAAACAAACCTATGTTAATAGTACCACTTAAATACTTGAGTATTCTTTTAACAGCCTGTAAGTGGGATTCCTTTGGTTTTGCTTGAAACCGAGCACAAAGACATACACTATACATTATTTCAGGTCTAGATGCAGTTAAATATAATAAGCAGCCGATCATACCTCAGTATTTGGTTAAGTCTACATCTATACCTTTTTCATCAGAAGTAAGCTCTATTGATGTACTCATTGGTGTAGCCTTTGAGGTTGATCCTTCAAAACCAAATATTTTGAGTATCTCTTTTGTATACTTGGTTTGATGAATGTAGATTCCCTTCCTTTGTTTGTTTGATTTGGAGTCCCAAAAAGTAATTCAGTTCTCCCATTAAGGTCATATCAAATTCTTTATGCATACACTTTGAAAACCACTCACAAAGAAAATCATTAGTAGCACCAAATATTATGTCATCTACATATATTTGCATAATAATAATATCCTTATTTGCATGCTTAATAAATAATGTAGAATCAATTTTACCTCTAGTAAATCCATTTGAAAGTAGGTACTTACTCAACCTCTCGTACCAAGCCCTTGGAGCTTGTTTAAGACCATAAAGAGCTTTCTTTAGCTTATAGACATGATTTGGATATTTCTCATGTTCAAATTCGGGATGTTGCTTTACATATACCTCTTCATTGATGTATCCGTTGAGGAAAACGCTTTTCACATCCATTTGATAAAGCTTAAATTTCTTGTAACATGCAAATGCTAACAAGATACGAATAGACTCTAGTCTTGCAACTGGGGCATAAGTTTCATCGTAGTCGATCCCTTCTTGTTGATTGTATCCTTGAGCTACCAATCTAGCTTTGTTACGAGTGATAGTTCCATGCTCATCAAGCTTATTCTTGAATACCCATTTTGTCCCTATAATAGAAAAACCTTCAGGAAAAGGCATAAGTTCCCATACTTGGCATCTTTCAAACTGTTGAAGTTCCTCTTGCATTGCCATAAGCTAACTTTCATCAAGGATAACTTCCTTAGCATTCTTTGGCTCAACTTGTGACAAGAATGCAAAGAATGCACAATGATTTTGTAAGCCTCTTCGAGTCGTGATTCCTTTATTGATATCTCCAATGATATTTTTCGGTGGATGATTCTTGAGATATCTTGCAGTCTTTGGCATATGGATATCGTGCATTGTTTTTTCTTGTTGGAGGAAGTCTTCTTCAAGTTCTTGTGTTATTTCTTGTTCCACTTCATGCGAATTGTCTAATTCAGCTTGTTGAACTTCTTCATTTGGTTTGCTGAATATACCTTTTTGGTTTGCTGGATTCGCTGAAATCTCCAAGTTACCTGCATCCTCATCTCTTTCTTTTGGAAGATCATGATTAGTCTCACAGAAAGTAACATGAACAGATTCTTCAACACTTAACTTGTTAACATTAAATACACGATATGCCTTACTATTTTGTGAGTATCCAATAAAAATACCTTCATAGGATTTAGCATCAAATTTTCCCAAGTTATCACCAGTATTAAGAATAAAGCATTTAGATCCAAAAACTTTGAAATAACTTATGTTAGGAATTTTACTATTTAAAATCTCATAAGGAGTTTTCAAAATAATTGGACGAATAAGTACTCTATTCAAAACATAACAAGAGGTGTTTACAGCTTCGGCCCAAAACTTTTTAGGAAGTTTACTTTCTTGTAACAAGGTTCTAGCTGTTTCTTGTAATGTTCTATTCTTTCTCTCCACTACTCCATTTTGTTGAGGAGTTCTTGGAGCTGCAAATTCATTACTAATCCCTTTTTGATCACAAAATGTTATGAAGTCCTTTTGAAAATCAGTATCATGATCACTTCTAATTCTAATGAGTTTGAAACTATACCTTGTTTCAAGATTTCTTATCAATTTTTTGAACTCTTTAAATGCTTCATCTTTTGTTCTTAAAAACAATACCCATGTATATCTAGAAAAATCATCAACTACTACAAATGCATAAAACTTACCATTAATACTAGCATGTCTTTCTGGTCCGAACAAATCAAGATGAAGTAATTGCAAGGGAGAAGAAGTTGATACCATGTTCTTTGCAGTGAACGATGTTCTTACTTGTTTCCCAAGTTGACACGGAATACAAACTCCCTTCTTTTCATATTTTATTTTTGGCAATCCTTTGACAAGATTCTTTGAGGATAGTTTCTTGATTAAATACATGTGGACATGTCCCATCCTTTTATGCCATAGATTAGCTTCATCTTGTATGCCAGCAAGACACAGTTCTTCTTCCTATTGCTCAAAATCAAGAGTATATATATTTCCTTCCTTTTGTGCAACTAGAGTAGAATTGTTAGAACCATGAGAAATAGTGCATTTTTCTTTTTCAAAAGATACTTGATGACCACTGTCCATTAATTGACTAACACTTATAAGATTAAATTCAAGTCCACTAACAAGATGTGTATTATCAATATTGACCTTACCATTGCCGATTTTACCTTTCCCAATAATGTCGCAAGTTCGATTATCTCCAAAAGTAACTGTTCCATTTTTCTTCTTGATTTTTAATTCCACGAACTTTGATTTGTCACCAGTCATGTGACGAGAACATCCACTATCAAGAATCCATTTTGAGATGGAACCCTAGCCTTAAAACATACCTGTCAAGAAAAGATAATTCATCCTTTTGGTACCCACATCTTTTTGGGTCCTTTAAGGTTAGTTGCAAGTATATCACTCTCTTTAATCCATACCTTTTTAATTTTATTTCTCTTAAAACAATTTATGTCTAAGTGACCTTTAATACCACAATTTCTACATGTTGTAAAAGGAGATCAATAATTTAATCTAAAACGTGATTTCGATTTTATCATGTTCACATTCCCCTTTTTATGCATAGGGTTGTAACCAATTCCTTGTCTTTCAAAAGTAGGTCTTTGTTTACCTAAAATGACATTTAAGTTTTCTTCTCCTTGAACATACTTAGCAAGAGATGATTTCAATGAGTCTATTTCCTTTTGAAGTCCATTAGTAGGAATGGTTTTACAAAGAGATTCATCACTAAATGCATCAATACATACATCTCTCATTTTAAGTTCATTAGTCAATTTTTGAACTTCATTATTCAAAAAATTTACTCTATTGAAAAGTATTTTGTTATAATTATCAAGGTAATCATTCTTTGCAATCAAAACCTTTTCTTCTTTACAAGATGATTCTTTTTCGATTTCTTTCTTTTCATCTATTAAAAAGTCAACTTCACTCATTAATGAATTAACTAGTCCTTTTAAACATGCATTCTTTTCTTTTAATTTTTCATTTTCTTGTTTTAAAGAATTAAACTCATAAATAGATACCTCGTTTAATTCACCTTCTATTCCCATGAAGCAGACTTGAGCTAGTTCATCCTTGGCATCAACCTCGACTTCGGTCTCCTCTTCATCACTCCAAGTGACAAGTGCTTTGTTTCTCTTGTTGTCCTTGAAACCTGTTTTCCATTTGTTCTTTAGTTGAAAGAAATCCTTTTTGAAGTGACCAGGACGTCCACATTCGAAGCATGTTTCTTCGATTTGCTTTCCCTTGAACTTGTTTGAGTTAAACTGTGTTCCTCCTCTTGTTCTTCCTTTGAAGTAGTCCTTTGAGTCTTCTTGACATCATAGCAATTTCCTCATCGGAGTCATCATCAAGTTCATCTTCATTTTCTGCATTAAGAGCTAAAACTTTTCTTCGAGGGGTTTCCTCTTCATCATCATATCTCTTTAGTTGATGTTCATATTCCTCAAGTTCACCGAAAAGAGTTAGAGTATCCATAGTGAAAATAGTAACAGAATCTTGAAGAGTAGTAATTTTAGAAGCAAACCTTTTGGGCATAGCCCGCAGAAACTTACAGTTAATCTCACTTTGTGGGATAGATTTGTCAAGTAGTTTCAGAGAGTTTAGTAGAACAAGGAATCTAGCTTGAGCTATCTTTATAGTTTCGTCTTTCTCAAGTTTGAACATTTCATAGTTGTGCATGAGCATGCTTAGTTTGACTTCTCGGACTTTAGATGTACCTTCATGGCTCACTATTAAAGTGTCCCACATTTCCTTAGCAGTGTTGCAAGATGACACTTTGTCGATCTCAGATTGTACCATGCAGCTAAGTAATGTGTTCATTGCCCTTGAATCGTAGGAGGCCATGTACGTTTCAGTTGAGTCCATTTCGAGCAAGGTCTTTGGAGTACCGTCATCTTTCCTTGGAGTAACTGGTCCATTCTCCACCATTCCCAAGGATCTCTTTTAAGATAGATTCTCATTCGAAATTTCCAGAAGTTGTAGTTTTCTGTTCCATGCAGCAGAGGAGGTCTATTGGTTGATTGACCTTCTTGATTTTGTTCCCGAATTGTACCATGTTAGAATCTTTCCCTACAAGTCACCTTTAAGACCAAGATAAGTAGAGCCAAGCTCTAATACCAAATGAAATTCAGATAAGGCACACTTAGAAAGGGGGTTGAATAAGTGTAGGAACAACTATAACCAATTTTTAAACTTACTGAATTCAGCTTACTATATTAACTAATGCAGCGTGCTGAATAAATATAGTTTGCTGAATTAAAACTTTACTCTTGTTATTTAATGAAAAATAACTAGCTTAATTGATTTCTTTGTAAAAACTCTTAGTGTCAACAATTTATCTTATAATAATGAAAATACTTAATTTTTATTTATTAAATATCTTTTTGTGAGCAAATAAGATAAAGCAAGAAAAAATATGAACACCAAGATTTTTACGTGGTTCAGCTATTACCCTATATAATAATAGCCTAGTCCACGTCCAATACCAACTAGTATTGGAGACTCAATTTATTTTTTTAAATTAACTCCTTTTACAAAACAGTTCAAAACCTCGAATTACAATAATTCACTTGAGCACTTTTGCTCCTTGTGCACCAATGCACTCCTTAAGCACCTATGCTTCCATAAACCTGTTTGTAAACAAACCTTAATCCACCAGGATTAAATTCTTTTAGACAACATTTAGTCTAAAAATATAAGATTACGAATATAGAGGTCTAATGATCAAAGCAAATAATCAATTTAACAATGCAAGGCTCAACTAATGAATGCAATGATCAAAGAGTAAAATAGATATCACCAGTTTAAGCTCACGAAAACTTGTTGAAGATAATCTGAATATTAATTGCACAGCAGCTTGTAAGTTTGCTACCGAAAATTTCAGAATAGCTTTTCAAGTATATGAGTGCAAAGATTAATTCGAGTGTTGTATTAAACACTAATATCTCAATTTCTTTTTATAGCTCAAAATATTTTACCGTTGCACTCCATAAAACAAGTCAGATCCGTTGCAAACAATTTTCGTTACATAAGATCAAATTATATTCCCGTTGCCAACAGATATCTATTTAAGATAATCAAGTGTAATTTCCGTTAGAGATAAAACGATCAAAAACATATCAGTTCAAGTTAATCTCTTATTGACTTTTTCTAAATTACCAAAGTAATAATGTTAAGTCCAAGTATGTCTCAACCGCCGCTTCATAGAGATAACTCTGCCCGTTTATATAGGATTTTAAATGTATCCAATTAACTCAGAATAATCATGATATACAAGTACCGAGATTTAAGCAAGCAGATCACTTAAAGATAGTCATCATTATCTTATCGTTTGCATGCTAAACACTTTCCAACACATTTGATCTCCACGTGTACCATGTTATTAGGATTAGGATTCTTAAGAAATACTAACACATAGTAATATAAATCAACTAATCCGGACGATAAAATAATATTTTATCATAATTCAACGCATGCATGAATAAATAAACATGTTAAATGCACACATAAAATGTCCTAGACCCTTGTACTGAAAAATCTAATATTTGTAATGACCTTACAATCATTCTTAAGACTCAAAGTCTTCAAGACCTTTCATCATTGAATCATTTCTCAACTTCCTGAAAGTTCACAATAAACAATTTAGTACATAACATTAAATTATCATCAAAATAATAAGGTTAGAATATTAAAGTCAACACGTTAGAACATTAGATTTCATATAGAATGCTTCTAAACACAATATAGTGAATATGCATGCTTATATGACTTGATAAAAAATTTCAGACTTAGTAAATGTGTATGTTTTACCATGCTGAACGTTTTGATGTGAAAAAAATTCATTTATGAGACAGTCATTTAGCGCCCTTTTTGGTCAGTTTATTCATCCTATTTTATGGCAAATGAGCCTGGATTTTCAAATAAAAATACTCATGGTAATTTAGCTGCTATGGGGAGTTTGATTTTGATGTTTTTCATATATATGCAATGTTCATGATTTTGGGTAGGTGTGCTACTGAATGGCCACCTAGTCATGCCTATGTGCTTGCGGATAGTCCATTTTACAAAGGAGACTCTAGCGAAATTTTTCAAAAGCCTGAGCATTTAATGAACATACAATTTTAACTCTACTAGAGATGTATGTTAACTAATGTATGCTTTAGGACTTAGAATATGTGACACCCCCAAATCCGGGTACTTCGATTCCACGAGATTTGGTGCTCACTATCTAAATAAAACATACATCTACCCAATAATAAGGAATGCAAAATAAATTACAACTTCATCATTAAATAAAATCTTCCTTATAAAAAGGATTACAACCTTAATCCAAAAATATCCCAAGTTTGCTAACCTTAACATAACAAATAAGTGCGGAAATAAAATATCATAAACGAAGTCTTATTACAAACAAAATCAAAGACAACAAGTCTTCACTTGTTCATCTTGCCTTTCCCTTTACTTGTTGACGGTACGTCAATTTCTCGACTTTAACTGCAAGGGATTATTAAATATGCAAGAGTGAGCAAACAAAAGTTCACTTGGAATACAACAATAATATGACATAACTGAATAACTTTAAAAGATTTGAATAACTTTACTTTCATCAAAATTAAAGAATTGAATAATAATTCTTTCATCAATATTTAGAATTTCGAATATTGAAATCATCTGAAGGTCATAAGACCTTGAACTATGTCCTAGGTTATTAACATTTCGTTTAAAATCTTTAACAGTCATTTAGACTATGGACTCTCAACTCGTACTTAGGGGGATCAGCCCTTCGTACCATGTATTGTGCACAAACATTTAACACTTTCGCATAGTAACCTCCCCTAATAAATAGGGTTGTTCATCTCAGTATTTGATACAAATTTACACCAAAGAAAGTTTGGTTTGGATAGCTAAAAGGAAATTTAGAGTTTTCAACTATCATTAACTAGGGAGTAGTTGAATCGACTCACAATAACTTAACAGTTCGATAATATAAGAATTATGAACCAAATATAAGTCATAACAATAGACTTCACAATAACGAGGCATGCTTTAGATATAACTTAAAGCATTTGAAAGATTAAGTAGATCTTGCTTGAACAAATAAGTCAAGATCGCATTACTTCAATAATAACTTCCATACTTGTTCATTATGAACATTTGAATACAAAATAACTTGTACAAGAATTAATAAGTTAAGAATCAAAAACAAACTTGCATAATATAAAGAGTAAGGGTTAGAGAACTTGCACAATATAAATAACAAGTTTTTAGGGATAGGAAACTTGCCTCAAACGCAAGCTACACTTTACAATATACAATCACTTCCACAATTACCCTACATAGTACATTACGTTCATAATACCAATTAGTTCCTAACTATGACGTTTAACCATTGAACTATGTACTCAAGTTCAACTTAGCAACATGGTTTATAACTTAAGTCGCTAATTATACACATACGTGAGTCTAAACTCACAATCATGCACCTCATACATGTATAGCACTTTAAACTATTATATCGTACTCTATGATAATAATTTTCAAGTACACATATAATATATCAATATGAGATTTCAAATTATCTTAAACATATTAAAAATTAGTTATCTCATTGTCCAATACACTTAACATGTCATCACTTTAATTTAGCTAAACAATCACTCCACAAAAACTATACGAAGTATAAAAACATTTCCTGGACAGCCACTACCCCCGCTGGGGCGGGCTTCCCTAAGCATAATCCTCGCTAAGGAGGGCCCCCTGCTGATGGGTTCCCCCCAGCTCGTGATCGTGCAGAGAAATAAGCCAATTTGGCTTATTTCTTCGCACCAAAGTCCGATTTTTACCAACATAATGCACATGAAACTTTATGAAAACAAAATCTTAGACTCCTAACATGATTTTAACATATATAAACTCTACAACACATAATCAAAACATAAATTTTCATGATTTTGAAGAAAACACCATTGTTAAGCGTTCTTGACAAAAATTGATACTGTGAGTTTGTTTTTAAACCAAATCACATAATTCAAATTGTATTAACTCTATTTCTTAACATATTATCATAATCCATGATCAATTTAAACAACAATTAACAATCAAACATCAATTTTGATAATTTAAAAGACTATATATATTTTCAAAATACTTCACTGAAACTTTTGATGAACATGAATTCTTCATGTTCATTATGTTTACATGAATTAAACTATTTAGTTATGCATACAAACAATATATGAGCATATATATAGCATCTATAATATATAGAAATCACAATTACATAATTTCATGAAAATATGTTTTACAGAGAACTATGGTACGAAGAACATGAGAACAAAAATTTTAAAACTATAGTTTAGAATTATACCCTTTGGCTTAGTGATAGGAAGAAGATGAAGTTGATTGTTGCTTTGATTTCTCAAGCTTTCCCATTATTTCTCTTCTTCTTCTCTCTTCTTCTTCTCTCTTTTCCCTATTTTCTTTCTCTGTTTTGTTCTTCTTATTGTAACTGACTAACTCTTATTTTTTTTCTAAACTAACGTATATACATATAACTTACATATATTATATGTATAAGACATAAATATAAAATATATAACTTGTAAAACATAATGACCCTATAATAATTATAATAATTATAATTAATTCATAGGTTACAACATTTGAAATTTAAAAAGCCCTAAGGCTTGTTTGGCCAAAACAGCTTTATTTTAAAAACAGGTTTTAGTAACTAAGGCCCTGTTTGGCAAAACGAGATTAAAACAGATGCAAGGGCCTCGTTTGACAAAACGAATTTAAAAACAGTTTTATTCTTTTAATAAATCTTTTAGCACATATTTTTAATGTTACACTTTAATTAATTAAATCTTAACATTCTAATTTAATTAAATAAAAGCTAACATCAATTAACGACATAAAAATTATCACATAACAATTATAATTACTCGCTAATTATAATTTCATGTAACAATTATCACATAAATTTCATCTAATTTAATTATCTCAATCAAATTAGAACTATACCATAAAATCATCACACATCAATTAATAAAATATTAAATATTTATTTAATTAATATATTATACTTAATTAAATTACTCCACAATAATCACATAATTTATTTATTTAACTCAATAAATAAATCAATTAAAATATTTATTTAATTCCACAAATATTAAAATTTAATATATAAAATTCTCATTCGCTACAGAATATGTATAAAACAATGATTTAATTTTAATAGACAATAACTTTAAGGCTTACCTCACCCTTTCTAAGGTGATTTGGAGATTTTGTTCAGGTTATGGATTCAGATAGACCAGGCAGTTCTAGCAGGGTCTCTGCAGGTGTGAGGCAGGAGGAGAGCTTCTGATGTCCCTCAGCCTCGTCCAGCCTGGCAGCCTCGCCGGTTGGCTGAGTTAGTGATTCGTCAATATCTAGGTTGATAGGTCGGATGACGTAGACGACAAGGAGGTTGTCCCCTTTGTGGATCCCACTCTAGATCTGACTACCTCCCGTCGGGAGCTTACAGCCATCGTTGTGACGATTTCGGAGCAATTGGATGATTTGAGGCCCCATCCTTCGATCTATCTTCATGCCAATAAGGTGACCGAAGTTTTTATTCTAGACTTTTCTTCCTTTTGCCATTTCAGGACAACGGTTTAATTTGGAATAACAATTTGATGCAGGTTCCCGGCTTTACTCAGCCTAGGGGAAACTGGTTTAGCGTCCACTCCTTATATCATACTCTTCATCCAGATTATCAGGCCATCGTCAACACTTGGGGTTTCGAGGCCTTTTTTTCTATTCCTCCCCGTCGTTGCCCTTGGGGTTATCTAAGGGTTTTATCTGAGCGCTGGTTCCACTAGACCCAGTCTCTTCACTTATTGGACTGTGAGATTATGATGACACCGATGGATTGGCGGTTCATCACAGGGCTAGCGTTTACAGGTGAGCCAGTGCCTTTGGTGGCTGACATTTCTCCTGCTGCCGTTCGATCTTTTTTGGGAGTTCGTGCGACTGCAATCAAGGGTCGGACTGTCCGTTCAAGGCCCTTGAGTGTGGATGCCCAGAGTGGGGCTTTAACTGAGCTTCTGCCTGATGACCTAGAGGGTTAGAGATTGCATTCTTTGGCGACTGTTCTTGGTCATCATCAGGGGTTTTTTCATAGCAGACAACTCCTCGATGGTCTTTTTTTCTCTTGTTAGCGCTACTCGAGATGTGGAGCGCATCAGGGATTTTGAATAGGGCACCTTCACCTTCACCTATTTTCTTCGTGGGTTACGCCTACGCTCTGAGGGTGTGATGGAGGCTTGGCTGGGTTTTTATCCCTTTCTGCTGGTGAGTAATTTCTCTTTCACCTTTCAATCTCCATCATTTTATGTTTATCAATCTTTATCACTAAGGACGTTTGATTTTTTGCACTGCCAATTTTGGGCATATGAGAGGCTTCCTTGCCTGCGCCCGGCTACTACTCTAGGTCTAGAGATCTATCCTCGAGGATGGTGATGGCATTATTCCACCTTTACAGAGGTCCCTGTAGCAGAGGGGTTCACCCATTTTCGCTTGTAGTTGGAGCTATTGACCGCCAATTCCATCACCTGGGTTCCTTACACCCCAGATTATCTGATAGTCAATTTTGAGGATGGATTCCCGACCGATTTAGAGTTTTTATTATCCACTCGTCAGATTCCCCTTTTGACTGATGGAGGTTGGGAGCTCTACTTGGGAGAGCGAGCTATCAGGAGTGTCATAAAAGAGATCCATATTCCATTCCCCCCTCCTACTATGCATCATTGGCCCTTATCTCAGCCACTCACATACATTCCCTTGGTGGGCTTAGATGGCTTCGCCCTATCAGGTGGTCCTCACAGTCAGGATGCATTTTATCTCTGGTGGAGTCCTCGGCACTATTGGGGCTCAGACTCGTGCCACTCAGTTTATGGCAGACATGGTTCCTGGGTCTGTCATGATGACAAACTGGATAGCTTGCCTTTGAGAGCCTATTCATTTAGAGCAGATTTCCAGTTTGACCCATCGATTGTAGCGGTAGTTTTTCATCAGGCACCTAGGCAGGGATCCTTCAGAGGCAGATTTTTTTGATCCTTCTAGCTCCGGAGCTCCAGAGTTATACGGGTACAGATCCTCCCCTCTATCGAACAGACATTCCTTCTGGAAAAGATTCAGTGACTCAAGAGGAGTTACAGCAGGTTGATCGTCTAGATGCAGATATCATAGACTTTTTTTGATAGATTTCTCGTTATATCTTTTGATAGGCCTCTGTTAGATATTGGGCGGCTGTGCCCCATTTCTCGTTATCTCTTTTGATAGGCCTCTGTTAGTCGTTAGGCGGTTGTGCCCCATTTCCCTATACTTTTTATTTTGCATTTTATTAGTAGACAGAGATGATGCTTTTAATAGACAGTATATTTAGGAATGCATGATATTTCCTATCTATTGCATCCTATTGTCATTTATCATTATCATCTATCATGATGCATGCATTATGTCATGGATATGCATTCAGATAGGTGATTTTAGCTTTGACCCCTGGATGGTCTCATGATACGGTTTTACAAATGTCTTCATCTACCATTAGCTGTATTGAGAACATGTCACATACATTGATAGCATCTTCTTTGAGATCTTGGTATAACAGTTTATCTCCCACAGATAGGGCTACAGTCGATCAGTTGTTGGGGCATTCTATGGCCATCTTGGGTTTCCAGGTCCCACTGGGCTTCGTAAATAGTATGATGTCATGTTGGATACCTGAGCGACAAGTTTTTAAATTCGACATTCATGAGCTGACTCCTACGTTGGAGGAGTATGAGCGTATCACCAATTTGTCATTGGATCGGCCTTGTGCTAGGATGGCCATCAGTGATATGAGACGACAGTTCATGACCTTGATTGGCATGAGGCGCAGAGTCGTCACGGATGAGATTACTTCGGGACATGTGGTGTCCCTAGACTACCTGATTGATCGATTTGGTCTATTGGACAGCTATAATATTCAAGAGATTTTATTATCACTGCAGGGGATTGGCAGATTGCACACGTAGATATTTTGTTGGTGTGCGTTACAGCCTACCTGTATATGCCAATGTATATAGATTACTTGGATATCGGCCTGATCACAGTGGTTCGCATTCTTATATAGGGTTGTAACATCCTGCCCATGACACTGGCAGAGACCTTGAGGTTGGCTACATTCTGTCGTACCCATCCTGTGGGGTCCTTCAGGGGTAGTACTGTTTTATTATACGTGTGGTTTATGACATGCTTGAGACCCAGTGGCACTTTTAGACATCATGGGTACTGTTTTACTCATGAGATAGCCATGTTCTACTCCTTTCATCCGGTTGAGTGTATAGATGAGGCATCGTGGTTGCCCTTTCTAATGGCGATCGAGCATCCATTTGCGATCTTGCCCTGTTCAGGGCTCAACTCTCCTTATAGCTTCATTACTCATGCAGTTGGCATGGATTATCTACCCTTGGCGGGTTTGTGAGAGGTGACCACATATCATCCACTGGCTGTCATGGGACAGTTTGATCAGTTTCAGGATATTCACCACTTTGAGGGGGTTTTGGATCAACGACTATCAGCTTCGTCTTTGTCATCAGCTGACTTGACCAAGATTTATGATTGTTGGACTCGTCGCGAGAGGGCTGATTTTTCGACTAGTCATCCGGGTTGATCTTCAAAGTATTCTGCATAGCTAGAGGCAGACATTGCATCAGCTGCGGTTGTTCACTCAGAGCCGAGTATTAATTCTGATGAGGAGGAGCCTATGCAGGACCCTGATTCTCCCACCAAGGATGAGTGATTTTCTGGTTTGATAGCAGCTTTGGTCAGTGACACCCCGAGCACTCCTATTGCTGCGGATCCATCTCTTATAGATTTGTTAGTTTGGATAACCTTTGAGAGGGATCAGGCGAGGGCACTGATGTTGACAGCCCTTTCTAGCAGGGATGCTGCTTTTGTTGATAGGGACGATGCTCGAGGTACTTGAGACACAGCTTTTATTGAGAGAGATGATGCCTTAGTTGCTCGGGATGCTACTTTTATTGAGCGGGATGAGGCTCTAGCTACCCGGGATATTTACATCGCTGATAGTACTGCACTCAGGTCCTATACCCATAGCATTTTTGCAGATATAAGTGCCTTCATAGATGATCATAGTAGCACTATGCAGATGGCTGTAGATCTTCTAGCTCGCATAGAGACCTTAGGGCAGAAGCTTACAGATGCACCTCCATCTTCTAAGAGGGATGCCATGTTGGACTTGCTATCCCGTTTATCAACGGGTTTATAGACTAGCTTTCATTTTCATGCATAGACTATATCAACCATTTTTGTCATGTACAAAATACATTGTATATATTAAACAGTATTATATAGTAGAGAAATCTATTTTGATTCACTTCCCTTTTGGATATATATTGTCATTGCTGAATGATTACCACTTTTTTTATGACTTGTTGTCTTGATATGTCATGAACTTTTCCTAGACGAACTGACATTGAGATGTCAGGGAGTACCTTAGAAGGGCCTGTTGATTAGGGAGGCTTGATAGTATTTAGGTTTTATATGGGTTTTGTTGTCTTGGGACTGGTTTTCAAAAAGTGTTATTTTTTTTCTTGAAGGTTAGACCGCACCATAAATGGCTGCCTATGTACTCCCGGGTTGGGGAGATCAGGTCATTCATAGTTCAGGCTTGGCCTGAACGATTAAAAAGTGTTTATTTGGGTTTGAGCTTGGTTTGAGGGGTTTTTGGAATTTTTTGGTTTGATTTGACCGCACCATAGCTGGCTGCCTACGTACTCCCGTGGATTGGGGAGATCAGGTCATTCGTAGTTTAGGCTTCTAGTGAAAACCTGAATTGATTTGATCTTTTTTTTACAAGACCAGGATGATGGCTTGCAGGTGCATCAGACATAGTACCTCTTCACGGTGTCTGAATTGATGAGCTGGGAAAATTCTTTCCCATCCATTTCTTGTAATCTGATGGCTCCTCTTGTCAACACTTCTTTGACAATGAAAGGGCCTTCCCAATTTATGGCAAACTTTGGCTTCATCTTGATTGGCAATGACTTTCTTCAATACTAAGTCATTTTCTTTGAATTTCCAGAGTCGAACTTTCTTGTTGTATGACCGAGCAATGCTTTGCTGATATAATTGCCCGTGAAATATGGCTGTAGCCCTTTTTTCATCTATCAGGGATAACTGGTGGTATCGCTCTTGCAACTACTGGTCTTCTTCCATCTGAGCATCTATTAACACCCTCAATGACTCCATTTCTACTTCTATGAGGGAGAACTGCTTCAATGAAATAAACTAATGAATAGAGGGTTGCCCCAATAGAAGTGCGCATTGACGTTCTATAAGCTAGCAGAGTCAGAGGCAATAAGTCAGGCCATCTGTGACACCCCCAAATCTGGGTACTTCAATTTCCACGAGATTTGGTGTTCACTATACAAATATCATATATTTATCTACCTATAATAAATGCAAACCATGAAATAGATAAAAACATCTCCATCATCTCCCCTGATGGGGTTACAACATCTGAACTATAAATACATAATTAAATCCCAGGTCATACTAACCTTAAATCTCAAATATGGAAACGTAAACAAATAAGTCTTAAACATCATAACATGAGTCTTAAACGAATATTCTCAAATAAAACAGCAAGTCTGACTTTGCCCTTGCCTTTCCTAGTGGATGGCTCGTCGGACCTTTCATTCTTAACTGCAATGTTATTATGCAAGAGTGAGCACGATTGCCCACAAGTATACAAATATAACAATATAATAACATGCGAATAAGTCAAAGAAGTCTAAATAAAAGAAAGCTCGGTTTTTGAATCAAGAATGAATAACAAGAATCAAAAGTATGTCTCAGGGTCATAAGACCTTGAACTATGTCCCAGGTTGTTAAGTATTTCTACTTTAAACCTTTAACAGTCGTTAGACTATATGGACTCTACTACTCGTACTTAGGGGGATCAGCCCTTAGTACTAAACTGTGCATAATATCTCAACGCTAAAGCGTAAATAATCCCCTATAACAGGGTTGTTCATCTCAGTTTGACATCAGAGTCCGCACCAAAGGAAGTTTGGTTTGTATAAGCTCAATAGTAGTTCTAAAATTTAGAATGTTCATCAACTATGGACTAGTCGAATCAATAAGGGTTCGCTAGCCTTATAAGGTTCAACAATAATTGATAATAGAATTGAAACATAAATCTTGAGGGTATACAATTGAATAAGGATTGTATACTGAAGTAATACTTAACAATGCTTATAATATCTTATACGAAATCTTAACTTGAATAAACAAGAATAAGAACTTGATTGTTATAGAATCATAAGTATAGAACTTGCTCAATGAATAACTTTGAATTTAGAAAGCTTGCTCAATGAAAGTAAAGATTAGGAAATTTGCTTAACAATAATAAGTTAGGGATAGAACACTTGATCAATTTAAAGAGTATAGGTAAGAAAACTTGCCTCGTGCACAAGCTACAAATATAATTATAATTCAGTTTCTCAACGTCCTACACATTATATTACGTATACGATATCGATTAGTTTTCATAACCACAATGTTTAACTGTTGAACGTTTCACTTAAGTTCAACTTAGCAACTTGGTTCACAAACCTAACTTGTTGACTAACCACGTAACACAAATCTGAATCACAACATGCATACTACACAAGTGTAACTCTTAAATGGTCAAAAATCACACTTTACGACAACAATATTCAAGTTCACACATAACTAGTTAGCATGAAGCTTCAAATTATATTTTACATGTCAACAACAAGTTATGGTATTGTATTACATGCTCATCATGTTATCATGTTCATTAGGTTAGGTTAACTCATCATGTTATGGCTTAAAAATACACCAAAGGGTCAAAAATTTATTTTTCTTTGCACCACCCCCGCTGGGGCGGGCATGGTTTCTGCAGGAGGCCCGCTAGGGCGGCTCTGGAGCTAGCTGGGGCGGGTGGCCTGTCGGTACAGTGACAGTTAGCAAAGATTTTCAGAAAAGGCCAAATAAATCCAAATTAAAGTAATACATTGATTTCCATAAAGTATAAACTTCACATGAACATCAAATAATGATTCTAACATGCTTTTAACACTTTAGATCACGTAATTACTCAAATCAAATCACATAAATTCATTATTTTTGGTATTTTAAAATTTTTTGAGGAAAATCATGAAATTCAACGTTACAGATTCGTTATAACTCCGAATCTATCCGTTTAATTTTTTTTTTGTTCGTTTAAACATGCATAATCATAATCAACTATCAATTTAAAGTTTAATAAACACTTAAAGCATGAAAAGTTGTACATAAGGGCCATATTCAAACTTTTCATACTCTGTAACTTCTGAAAATCCAATTCAAACATAATTACATGGTTTTAGTCACTTTAAATCATGCAAACAAGATATAAAACATGTTATGAACACATCTTAATATATATATATATATATCATATCATGCATAAATTCTCAAACTAGTTATTCACATAGAGCTTGAAAATAGTTTTCATGGAAAAAATATTATGGCGTGAATTAAAAGTTTGGGTTGAAGAGATTACCCTGATAACTTTGTTTAGACTGTATAACTTCTTCTTCTCCAATTGCAATTCTCTTAAACTCAATTTTTTTTCTCTCTGAGTTTTCTCTCTAAGTTATTGCTCTTACATGAATGAACATATGAACACTAATGTATGTTATATGTAAGGCCTAATATAATATACGTATAATTTTATGTATAAAACTGACGAAGTAGTGGTCAGTTAATCCCACTATGGATTAACTGCCCAACCCCCTTTAAGGCCATGTTTGGTTAGCTTCTTATTCCTCCCTTATCATTATTTTAATTAAAGTATTTATTATATAGTTTAATGTCACACTTTTAATTAATCAAATAATTTTATTTAAATTCAATTAAATAAAATATGATAATCCATATTAAATCACATTATCACATAATTAAAATTATGAATTATTAATTATGTCAAATTATTAAATCTCTAATTAATTAATAAATTAATTAGAATAACATTATGCTTATTAAATAATTCATTTAATCGAATAAACTCAATTAAATATATACTTTAAACTATAAAATTATTACACATTAATTTAATCAATGTAACACATATACTTACATTAATCTACCACCATTCCATCAAATAATTATTTAACTCAATAATTAAAACATCGATAATTCAACAAATAAATCATTAAAAATATTTATTTAATTCAATAAATATTCAAAGTAAATTACAAAATTCTCGTTCGTCACATCTTTCCCCCTTAAAAGGATTCTGTCCCCAGAATCACGGTTCAATTAAATTCATCCCGTTACATTCTCCCCCCTTACAAAGATTCTGTCCCCAGAATCGCTTACACATAAATTAAGCAAATAAGTGTGGGTAAGTTTTCATCATATGTTCTTCGAGTTCCCACGTAGCTTCTTCAGCATTGTGCTTCCTCCATATTACCTTAACAGAAGGTATTAATTTATTTCTGAGAACTTGCTCTTTCCTGTCAACGATTTGAACATGAACTTCTTCATAGAATAAGTCTTTCTCAAATTGCAGGGGTTTATATTCAATCACATGTTTGTAATCGGGTTTATATGGACGTAACACTTACACATGGAAGACGTTGTGGACATTCTCTAGCGCCGGAGGTAAGGCTACCTCATACGCAACTTCTCCGATTCGTCACAGCACTTCAAAGTGAAACTCGGGCTCAATTTTTCCTTCTTGCCAAATCTGATCTTTCCTTTCCAAGGAGAGACTTTCAAGAAAACAAAGCTACCCAATTCAAATTCTACATTCTTGAGATGTGGATTAACGTATTTCTTCTGCCTGTCCTGAGCAGCTACCAATCTTTTTCGGATCACCTTGACGATCTCTGCTGTCTGTTGTACCAGTTCTGGACCTAGCAATTGTCATTCGCCAACTTCATCCTAGTATAGTGGAGTTCTACACTTTCTGCCGTACAACGCTTTGTAAGGCGGCATGCCAATACTTGTGTGGTAACTGTTGTTGTAGCTGAATTCCACGAGTGGTAGGTGGTCATCCCAATTTCCTTTAAAATCCATGATGCACGCTCTTAGCATATCTTCCAATGTCTGGATCGTCCTTTCACTCTACCCGTCGGTCTGATGGTGATATCCCGTACTTATTCTCAACTGTGTCCCCATGCATTCTTGCAGTCGCTTCCAGAAATTTGATGTGAAGCGTGGATCCCTATCGGAAATAATCGAAACTAGAACTCCATATCTTGAAACAATCACTCTCACATAAAGCTTTGCTAACTGGTCTAAGTTGAATCTGATCTTGATCGGAAGGAAGTGTGCTGATTTTGTCAATCGGTCAACGATAACCCATACTACGCCGTACCCTTTCTGAGTTGTCGGAAGGCCAACTACGAAATCCATCGTAATATGTTCCCATTTCCATTCTGGGATCTCTAGAGGTTGTAGCAAACCACTCGGTCTCTGATGTTCCGCCTTCACTTTCTGAAGTGTCAGGCACTTGGAAACACAATCGGCAACATCTCTTTTCATATTCGGCCACCAAAAATGTTGTCGGCGATCCTACTACATCTTGGTACTATTGGGTTTGTACGAAATCGTGACACAATCAAATTACAAAAATTAGCGAAAGCATGGTATATCAGAGTTTAAAAGATTTCTACAAAATCATTACCCGGATCATCCTTTATGCAAATTATTAATTTAAAACGATAAATAAGAAGTTATAGAATCATACCCTTATAGAATGAAGCTTCCACATATACGAGTTCAACTCCTTATTCTTCGTGATCTTCTTGAATTTTCGGATTAGATTCCTTCCTTTAATCAACGCTAGCCACCCAAGTGTTTGGCCTCTAGAGGTGATCCACCAAGGAAGATGAATTATCAAGGAGGGAGGTTGGCTTAGTTTTCTATCCTCTATAGAAAAGGAATACTCTCCAATAATTGAAATTGCATCAACTGATATCTATTATAAGACTCCTCTTATATAGATATTGGTCAACCCTTCTAATCCTATTACAAATGGGATTTCATTTAATTAATTAAACTCTTTTAATTAATTTAGGCTTCCCACCACATTGGGAATAATTAATTAAATTTATTTAATTAATTTTTCTCCTAATCTTATTAGGAATAAATGAGAGTACTAATATTAAATTAATTACTAAACTCCTTTAGAAATTAAAATAATAATAATTATAATAATATTAATAAGTCTCCTCTTATTAATTTATATTTAATATTTTCAAAATATTAAATAATAAATATTAAGCTATTTAATTTATTCTATCACCATAGATTAAATTAATTATACTTAATGCATTATTACGATTATGTCATTACATTCTTAAATAATTATTCTTCCTTTTATAGTGTGACCCTTTAGGTTCTCCATATTAAACCGGTTGTGAATAAATCAATTAGAACAATTCTAATCTTATTTAAATAAATAAATTAAACTAATAATCTATTTAAATAAATAATATTTATTCTATAATAGGGATAAGCCTCCCTAGCGATCAACGACTTTCTAGATAATATAGATTTCAACATTAATCATAAAAGAACCTGTGAGTAAATAGTTACCGTACAATTCAATCCTTCCACCATACAATATCCCAATTAAATATAAGACATGAAATTACTGTCAAGTCTTATTATATTTAATTATATGTATTTCGATTAGAAAATGCACAACTCCTGTTACGCCCCCAAATCCGGGTTCCTTTCTTTCCTCGAGTCCGGTGCAGTCACGATACTACTATCGTCGAACTATTACATCTTTTATTCATAACTTAAAGAATAAAACTTGCTTTATTACAATTTAGAATATAAATTCTTTTCATTATCAGGATCTCGTATAATGACTCCTAACTTTTACAAGTTACAATCTTGGTCATTTACCATTTCTGTCTTATATCATGTTCGATATTATAAAAATGCGAAATAACTTAAACTTTTTCAATCTGCCTTGAATAAAATCTTTTATTGATTCCATAACTTGAATCCATTACATTTCCCTGAATCAAACTATATTATGATTCACTCCATTCAAATTTATGTATAACCATATACATCTTAACTTGATATCCTCTATGTATTATCTAATACATCTTTACAGTACGACAAACATTAAACCTCGTAAAAAAATATCAAGTACAACTACGAGAACCTAAACATGGTTCAAACGATAATGTAAATAGTATTCTTCGTTGCGATACTATCTAACTTTATCAATCAAGAAGCACGGAATCTTTATCGTAAGTCCTTAACCTGCAAAAATGGTTATTTGCAAGAGTGAGCTCGACAGCTCAGCAATTCTAACAGTTTTCATGCATCACATAGCATATAACATCATACTCAGTTCATGCATTTATAATCAATTTATTTTTACTAAGCATGTTACTTCTCACATAACGAGCATATCATCAAAGATCAACTTTCAATCTCATACATATCTCATATACAGTTCATATATAAATTCACATCATCAAAGCATAATATAATTCAACTAATAGTTATTGAATTCATATATCAAATAGGAACTGAAAGACTTGTCTGATTCATAGTTTAACAACATGACTTAACTGCTTAAGGATATCTGCACTTCGTGTAATCCTTCACAGTTATATAATCATGGATTTGTTTCCATTAGTCATACCTTCATACTTTCTCAATATAATAATAAGTATTACATTGTTGTCCAACTTAGTTCTTAGAACCTTCGCTTTTACTTTCTCATCGTATTCTTCGAATAACTATGTACGTATAGGTATACCTTAACCATACATACTTACTATCGTCCTTCATATACATGTATCACACACTTAACTAAAGGTGTTCGACATATATTTAAAACTTATATAATTTTTATTATTCATACGTTTCTCAAACATTAACGGAATTATAGTTTTCGAGTTTTATATAACCATTATACAATCAACACTTAATACATCATTAAGATTCTGTTTTATAACTCAGAAATAATAATTTAAACATGCTACTATGTTCATCACATATATATATGAGGTGCCATACTAGTTAAAATGGGTGCTCACAAATACCTTTACCATATACGCACAACTAGCATCGATAATTGCTTTAAAACATATCTAATTCATGCTTAACTAACTTTCATAGTGTCTAGTAAGGTGTGTGCACATACATGTCATTTAAAAGTTCTAGCATGCATGCTCAAACATATTAGAACACTAATACACTATGATCACTCAACTTAGTTTGCAAAGCGTCCGAATCTTTCTTTTGAAACCATTACGACTTAAACCATAAATGCTAGGGTAAACTTAACACTTTTAAATTTATATTTCATGCCTATCTAGACCATGCAATTATGTTCAAAGAGTCAGAACATAAGCATCAATAGTATGTGTCAAGGCTCTTTTTAAAACTTTATAACTTTCTTTAGAAATCGCACACTAATGAGTCAAAACGTTCATGCTACGTTAAGGTGCTTACTCGTACATGTTAAACCTGATTTCATGCATGTCTAAGTTATTTACTCATGCTACAAATATCAGAATACATATATGTTTATGACAAGTTTACTTTAACAAATTCTAAGTTCATTAATAAACTATGAAGCTTTTCATCAATAGTGTATGCTAACATGGCTACACATGCTCATACTACATGAATATACTCATATATGTATGTAACTCATGCTCTTATGCTTGCCTAATGTGGTATTACATGATAACATTCAGCAGGCTATGTAACAGAAACAACAATTCTGGTTCAGGCCTGGCGCAACTGCGCTGCTGGCCAGTACAAAACTGGCACTGCTGCGCAGGGCTGCGGCCAGACCAGGAAACAGACTGCTTCGGCAGTTTAATAGCCCAACTCAACATTTTCTTATCAATTTGATTCTGTATCAGCTATATAAAAATTCTATCATGCTTATAACTTCATATAACACTTAATAGACATCTTCCAATCAC
Organism: Panax stipuleanatus; assembly: GCA_020205555.1. Taxonomy (NCBI): domain Eukaryota; kingdom Viridiplantae; phylum Streptophyta; class Magnoliopsida; order Apiales; family Araliaceae; genus Panax; species Panax stipuleanatus. Next base: position 12,673,661 of record CM035118.1, on the reverse strand, counting down.
TTAATCAATTAATTCATGATCAATTCAAGAATCAAGAACTTAGAAAATTATAGAAAATGAAGAACATGGTGAGGAAGTTATACCTCTGTTAAATAATTGACTTGCTTGCTAAATGGATTCTACACTATCAAGATATACTCACACTAACTTTTCTTGATAGAATTCTCAGCAATTGCAATGAGGAAGATGAGGGTCTTATTTATAGAAGAATGAATATACAGACAATACTCTTATCCCCCATTTCAAACTAATGTATAGCAAGATTGTATAGTGGTTAAGGAATGGTAGGTGAGAGTTGGTAAATCTCATCATGATCTCCACTCCTCCCATGATCATTGGCTCTATATTGCTGAAGTTGAGAAGAGAGTAGTTATCTAGGGAGTTCACGTGTAGAGAAATGAGATGGCATGGGCACTCATTTAGGGACAAGGCTTAAATAAAGCTCAACAACTTGCATTTAACATAATAATGTCATATATATTGTATACCACACTTGGGTTATATATATACATTACATATCATGTACACATATTTCATTTCCTATAACTTAGGTTATAAATGAACTACAAGTGTAATTTCCAATTACAATGTATCAAGTAAGGTTACACATAGATATTGTAAGACCCCAACTTTTATGAATAAAGATTTAGTTTTCTTTATATATTATTTCGAAATAGTAAGGTGTTGTTTTGATAAATATGAAAGTTATGGGTGAAATGTGCAAACATTTTTAAAATGAGCAAGTGGTTATAAAATATTCTTGTTGTCGGGGAATATTCGTTTGGTCGTGGAATATTCTTGTTGTCGGGGAATATTCGTACGACGGCGCAGCTATTTGTGGGCCCCCACAACGGAATAACTGTCGAATATAGAAAGCGACAGAAATAACTTTTTTACAAAATAACGGCGTGGTTGTTACCGTTAGTACTGTTGAAATATCCGGTGGTTAAAATACAGTGATACACGGTGTTGCATAGTAGCACACGGTATTGCACAGTATTTCGAATTATTGAGTCTTACGTGAGAAGCCATTACTCAATTATTGTTACAGTAATTACTGTTCAATATTTTATATTATTGACTCAATAATTGCTATGTTGATATTTTATATTATTGACTCAATAATTGCTACGTTGCCATTTTATATGATTGATTCAATAATGACTACAGTTGATATTTTGTAGTATTGATTCAATAATTGTTGTTGCACAGTATTTCACGTTATCAACTCAATAATTCATATTATTTGAATAATATTATTAGATAGCATTATTGACAATGTCTAAGGAAGTTCTGTCTAGGAGGGGTTATTTAATTGCGCGCCAGTAAGGAGAAGTCCTTATCGGAAGGCCCCCTCTGTCCTGGGAACGACCTAGTTGTTAATATTGTAGTTCTATAATATTATTTGTGAATAATTAATTATTGATTTATATGATAAGGAAATATTTATTTTGTGGATATTAAAGAAGGAATTGGCGCTGGTGAGTTTTTATCAATATTTTGGTGTGAGAAATCATCTGTTTTTGGATTTCGGATAATTTATGTTTGGAATTTGGGAAAACTTCCTTCTGCAAAGTTGTAGAGAATTAAATTTCCTATAAAAGGACATAGAATTTGTATTTTTCTGACGAATGGGCTATTTGTTATGAATTATTGAAGTTTCGGAAAATATATATATTATAAAGGGTGGGACCCACTTTTGGTTGGAAAAAAATGGCTGATGGCTTTTTGGTAGCAGCCGGCGGCTGGAGGTTTTAAAAAAATAATAATATTATTTTATTATTTTAGTCTCCTTTGGCATCCTAAGCTTTTCCTATAAATAGGGTGCTTAGGTTAGAATTGAAAATCACACCAGAATCAGAAGTTTTCTCTCTCTATAATATCGAGCGTATTTTTGTGAGTATTTCTATACTTTGAGTATTAGTATTCAGTGCAAGTTTCCTTCGGTATTATATCCGATATTCCAGTCAGAGGTACTATCTTTTTGAGGTAAGGGATGTTATTTTCTTTCGTAAATGATATTATTCTTTTCAATATCATTATACAGAAATATTGTCATGGATTTTATGTTGAAATTCTTACTTTTTCCGTCGGGGTTACTATTCACGTATACGGCACTATTCATGTATACGGCACTATTCACGGAAAAATTAAATTTTCTTCTATTTGTCCAAATTGCTTATTAAGGTTACTATCTTTGATTGTATCCAAGTTTTGAGCTCTATTCTTGAATTTTGCTCCAAAATTGATTATTACGAGGTATTTTTGAATTGGATATACTAAAATACGAATCCTTAGTCTTTGTCTTTTATCTTACTGGATTCGTTTTTTAAAATGTTTTTCATCATTCTCAGTCCTAAAAGGTGTTGTAACTGAATATCTTTGGCCTGTAGAGCAAAGATGAATGATTACTTGATGAATATCTTTGGCCTGTAGAGCAAAGATGAATGATTACCTGATGAATATCTTTGGCCTGTAGTGCAAAGATGACAGGTGTTGAGATGAATATGACCACTGATGATACAAATGAATATCTTTGGCCTGTAGTGCAAAGATGAATATTTGATTCGAGATGTATACTGATTGATGTTACAGGGATAAAATATTGATGATGGACTTTTAAATCATAGAAGATAGTTGACTTGATTCTCTGCTTAACTCTTCTAATGATTTGTTATTTCCGCTGCGAATATTGATCTAAAGTTGGTTGTCCATTATATTTTATCTTATTTGTTGAAGACTAACGATAATTTGTTTCCCATTATCTTAGTCATAATATTCTTTACTGAGCTAGTTGAGCTCACCCTTTTCATCTGTTGTTCTCTTCAGGAAATGAGAATGTTGCGGGAACTAGTCGGGGGACAGAGTGATGGTCCGAGTTAGAGCAGTAGTAGTCCTCACTATTTCTGATAAATAGTGTGGTAATAATTGTAATGAGGACTTAGTTTGAATCTTAATATTTTCTACATATTTGTATTGAGACTCACAGTTGTGTGGTCATATTTTGCACGACCGTATGATATAAAGTTTGTATTTGAATTCTGTACCATGTATTTGGCGACTCAGAATGGGTTGGGTTGAATGGACCTATTCTGGGGGCGTCACAGATATACATCACATATAATCCATGTACATTTTCTTAATACCGAATCTAATTCAATTGAGTATTATTATTATTACTCATCATAACTGTTATTATTATAATATCTTATTGAAATCATTATCAATTAAACAATTGCTTACTCCTTATAATATTCATGTGGTACTTAATAAGGTTCACTCACACATGTACTCATATTACCTTATGTACACATTTATTTTCTACTCTTACTATATAATCTACATATATCATGTGTAGCCATATTAATGCGTCACATTGTACTATATGTATAATATATAGTTAGCTACCATGTGCTAACGGTTTAATCATCGCATCCTTTGCACATATCAACTAGTTAAGCAATTATAATCATATTAATAATCTACTCGTTTATATATTATTATACTCAATGGCAATTAATTAATTGATAAAATATTAATTAATTCATCCCTCATCAATCAATGTAATTATTAGTCTCCATAACAATTAATTAACATTTATATGGTTAATTACCACATTAAATAAATACAAATCTTATTATATTTATAAACAATATACTTATTATCATGCTATCACTCGCAATAATAATAATTCAATATACCATTATAATAAAATTAATAATTAATATAGATTAATTGTTTAATTAATAATTCCTCCATCCTTAATTAATTTAATTCATCATCGGATCTATTATCGTGCCACACAAGGCATTTCTCATAAGCTCAATATTAAGCTTATTATCTCCACCACACTTAATATTCTTTTATTATAAGGTTTGTGTGACTCAAGCATTTTAATGCTAAGCTACCTCAATTAATTATACACTTATAATATGTATAACTTTAGAATAATTAAGATTTACTCTATTAATTATTTAAACAATAATATATACGATAAACTAATAACTTAGTTTTCTTTCATTAATTAACTCTCTTGAAAATACATTAGAAATTATGTATTTTGCCATAAAATAAAGACATTTATTATTAGAAAATAATTTACTTATTGTCTCAAGATATTATTCTCAATATAATATCTATTAAAAATAATTATATGTACAGCACATGTACATATATTATATATAGAAAATAGATAATAAGTTTATTTTCTATTATAATAAATTATTTTCATCAATTTATTTACATATAGCAAATATATTTTAATATATTTATCATAATAATTAATTATACCTATTACCTCATACAAAACATATAAGGTAATAATATTATTCAAAAATAATATTTTCTCCTTTTATTAAAATAATTCAATATTAAAAATTATTTTAATATCCTTTATTAGAAATATATAATAACTATTTCTCTTTTCTTTCTATAAATTGCCCCAACACAACTTCTTTAATCTATACATTTAATCATATCTCAAATATTAAATATTCATTTAAAGATATAATGATTTTCATCTCCCTTTAATAACGTATATATATTTATTAACGTTATTCGCACATTTTCTCACATATTACCATTCTAAGTAATATATATAAAAGTACCAACTATAATTTTATATCCAACACATATATTAATTCACTCATTTACTTAAGTAAATTAAACCATGTACTATATCACCTTAGTTAATTAAGGTTTAATATTCACATTATATTATTTCATAATATAATCTTTCAACTCAATATAATTTAATCAATATGTATTCTCGTTAGTTAATTCCCTTAACTAATTCATGCTTTACTATCTCAATCCATCCATGAATAGCTTAAGTATTAACAATAACCTATATTACATCATACTATTCACTAGTACATATATTATTCAAGAAAAAGGTGATTATTCATTAAAAATATTTAATATCACCAACTTACTATGATAAAATAATTCTATAAATTATTTAATATCGATAGGAAATCTTATCCACCTCCTTTACCTCAACTCAATTGTCTCTAAATAACAAATATATATTAATAATATATCTATTAATCATAAAATCACATATTACATAGTTCATATTACCCTATGTAACACAATACTTCCTTCCTCATAACACACACACACACACACACACACACACACACACATATATATATATATATATATATATATATATATCAAATCTAATACATGTCTTAAGAATTTTATTATTAAATTCTTATTATAGATAATTATTAAAAATTCGGGTTCTCACAACTCCAAATAATGCAAATTAGAAACTCCTTTCTAATTTCATTCCACCTTGGCCAAGGATTCCTGAATTGTCATTTACGAATCACATAGGACATATCTCCTCTTTTACTATAGGTGGTAGATTCTTTATTGATCATTTATTATCTCCATATGTAACTCATTATACCCAAGCATACCCTTTTATATACCCTAAAGGGCTTTAAAAAATAAGTCAAAGTATAATTCATTACATACAAGATACTATGATAATCTCAAGTCCAAGGATCACTTGTACTACTATCATATTAGGAATTTCTATTGACAGGAGAGTAAAACTCCATTAGGTATTCCATAGCGAGTCACGTTCAGTGAACTTATTCTCCAATAAGCACCTACATGCTTGCTTTGGTGTCTCCACATAAATGATGATGAGATCAATCATCCTCATCCAATGAGCAAGCAACATATATACCAATCTATCCGGATTTACTAATCCCCTTTTTAGTAATCCCACGATTGAGAACTATTTTAGTTTTAGAGCTTTATAAGAATTTAGATCTCATTAGCATGATCATCATCATGATTCTAAAAGTATTGCTTAAAACTATGGGTTATTTATATATTATAAAAACAGCACCATGTATATAATTAAATGCATTTAATAAATGAATATTTTTATTAATAAATAAATAAGAATGTTTACAAAGTATGTGCTTTATCATTATACATGATTGGTTTGCATGCACATTACTATCAATCTCTCACTTGCACTAAAGCCAATCGCCATGGTATCTCATACCCATCTTCTCTAAGTGACGATCAAACTGCTGTTATATTAAAGCTTTAGTAAATGGATCTGCAATGTTGTCTTGAGAGTCTACACGCTCTAAGGTGGCGTCTCCTCTTTCAATGATCTCCCTAATCAAGTGAAATCGCCGCAACACGTGTTTAGATTTCTGATGAGACATGGGTTCCTTAGCCTGTGTAACTGCTCCTGTGTTATCACAGTAAACGGGAACTACTTCTCCAATGCTAGGAACCACACCAAGTTCAGTTATGAACTTCTTCATCCAAACAGCTTCCTTTGTAGCTTCACTTGCAGCTATATACTCTGCCTCTGTCACTGAATCAGCAACTGTTTGCTGCTTGGAACTCTTTCAACTCATGCACCTCCGTTCAAGGTAAACACATACCCTGAAACAGATTTACTGTCATCTTGGTCTGTTTGAAAACTTGAGTCCGTGAATCCCTCGAGTTTTAATTCAGACCCACCGTAGACAAGAAAAATATCTTTAGTCCTTCTTAAGTACTTTAGGATATTCTTCACTGCCTTCTAGTGCTCTTCTCCAAGATTCGACTGGTATCTGCTAGTTACATTAAGTGCATGAGCAACATCCGGTCTAGTACATATCATACCGTACATGATAGATCTTATTGCAGAAGCATAAGGGATCTTACTCATACGGTCTCTCTCCTCAGGTGTCTTTGGGGCCTGTTTCTTGGAGAGATATATTCCATGGCTCATCGGCATGAGACCTCTTTTGGAATCTTCCATGCTAAACCTCTTTAGCATCGCATAAATATATTTTCCTTGGGATAAACCAAGCATCCTTTTAGATCTATCTCTATAGATCTTTACCCCCAAAATATAGGATGCTTCTCCCAAGTCCTTCATAGAGAAGTGTTTAGATTACCAGATTTTAATCGATTATAGCATAGGAATGTCATTCCTTATCAGTAATATATCATCAACATATAATACAAGGAATGAAACTGCGCTCCCACTAACCTTCTTGTACACACATGGTTCATCGTCATTTTTGATAAAATCAAACTCTTTGATTGTCTCATCAAAACGAATGTTCCATCTACGAGAAGCTTGCTTCAATCCATAAATGGATCGTTGCATCTTACAGACTTGATTTGTTCCAACCTTTGAAACAAATCCCTCTGGCTGTGTCATATACACATCCTCCTCAAATTTTCCATTAAGGAAGGCCGTTTTCACGTCCATCTGCTAGATCTCATAGTCGTTATAAGCTGCAATCGCAAGCAAAATCCGAATGGACTTGAGCATAGCTACTGGTGAGAAGGTTTCATCATAGTCAACTCCTTATCTTTGTTTGAAACCTTTTGCAACTAGTCGGGCCTTATAGGTCTCTACCTTGCCGTCTGCTCCCGTCTTTCTTTTAAAGACCCATTTACACCCAATAGGCTTAATGCCTTCAGGTGGTAAAATCAAAGTCTATACTTTGTTTTGATACATGGAGTCCATTTCGGATTTCATGGCTTCAAGCCATTTTCCTGAGACTTTATTACTCATAGCCTGTTCGTAATTCAATAGATCATCATCATTCATGATGTGTACCTCATCGTCATCCTCTATGACGAATCCATAACTCTCAGGTATCTTCGGTACTCTTCCAGATTTACGAATAGGGTGTGATACAGTAGGTTCTTCCACTTGGTCAGGTACCTGACTTTGATCCATTTTAATTTGTGGTTCGTGAACTTCTTCAAGATATATCTTACTCCCACTGACCCCTTCATGGATAAACTCCTTTTCCAAAAAGGCAGCATATTTCGCAACAAACACTTTTTGATCAGTTGGATGATAGAAATAATACCCTACAGTTTCTTTAGGGTATCCCACAAATCTACACTTGTCGGATTTAGTCTGTAGCTTATCATGTTCAAACTTTTTGACGTAAGCTGGACAACCCCAAGTCTTAACATGCTTAAAATTTGGTTTCCACCCCTTCCACATCTCATATGGAGTCTTTGGGGAGGATTTGGTAGGTACATTGTTAAGTAGGTATGCAGCCGTTTCTAGGGCATAACCCTAGAAGGAAATTGGAAGGTCGATAAAATTCATCATGGATCGAACCATGTCCAACAGTGTTCGATTTCTCCTTTCAGATACTCCATTTAACTATGGTGTACCTGGAGAAGTCCATTATGAAATTATATGATTTTCTTTGAGACAATTGAGAAACTCACCGCTTAAGTATTCTCCATCTCGATCTGATCGAAGTATCTTAATACTCTTGCACGTTTGTTTCTCTACTTCACTTTCGAACTCTTTGAACTTTTCAAATGATTCTGATTTGTATTTCATTAAATACACGTATCCAAATCTTGAGTGATCATCAGTGAAAGTAATAAAATAAGAATACCCACCCCGTGCACTTGTTGTCATAGGTCCACAAAAGTCTGTGTGAATCAACGTTAACAACTTTGTAACTCTTTCTCCTTTTCCACTAAAAGGAGATTTAGTCATTTTACCCATGAGACAAGATTCACAAGTTGGATATGATTCATAATCGGATAGCTCTAGGAGCCCATCTTTATGCAACTTGGATAATCTTATTTCATTAATATGACCGAGTCTACAGTGCCACATGTAGGTATAATTAATATCATCTCTTTTCCTTTTCTTAGTTTGTTCAATTTGAAATATATTTTCTTGTAAGTCAAGTGTATAAAGTCCATTTCGCAAATTTCCAATACTATATAAAACATCGTCTTTATAAATAGAACAACCATTGTTCTTTATAACAACGTTAAATCCTTCCATATCCAATACAGAAATTGAAATAATATTTTTAATAATATTCGGAACATAATAACAATTATTAAGATAAATGGACTTGTCCGAAGGCATTGCTAAACAATAAGTTCCTACAGCTAATGCAGCAACCTTTGCTCCATTCCCCACTCGTAGGATCACCTCATCATTGTTTAGCTTTCTGCTTCTGACCAGTCCCTGCACAGTATTACATATGTGAGAACCACAGCCGGTATCCAATACCCAAGTAGAATTATGACTTTCAGAAAAATTAATTTCAATCATAAACAAACCTTGATTGAAAGTCAAATCTTCTCCAAGCTTCTTCTCTGCTAGATACTTCTTGTAGTTCCTTTTCCAATGTCCTGGCTCGTTGCAATGAAAGCACATTTCTTTAGCTGGTTCAGGTTTTTTTGTTCCTTTTCTTTCCCATTTCCCTTAGCCTTCTTGGATTTCTTCTTTTAAGGAGATACCTTGGGCCTCTTCCTTTTATTGGAAGAATCCACCAACAAGACATGGTTCTTCTTGGATGGGAAGTGACCTTCTGCAGTTTTCAGCATGTTAAGCAGCTCAGGCAAGCTTACATCTAGCTTATTCATGTGAAAATTAACCACAAACTGCGAGAAGGTCTCAGGGAGTGACTGCAAGACCAAGTTTTGACTCAACTCCCCATGCATGACAAACCCAAGTTGTCCAAGGCGTCCTAATCAAATTAATCACTTTCAGGACATGAGTCTCGACGGCAGTACCCTCGGTCATCCGAGATCGGAAGAGCTCCTTAGATATCTCATATCTAGCAGTCCTACTCTGTTCACCATACAACTCCTTGAGGTGAAGCAACATAGCAGGAGCATCCATTTTTTTGTGCTGACGCTGAAGCTCGTTATTCATGGATGCGAGCATGATGCATTGAGCCACAGATGCATCATCTTGCCACTTATTGAAAGTGATAATCTCTTCCTCAGAGGCTATTTCCGAAACAGATTCAGGGACAGTTGAATTTAGGACATAAGAAATCTTTTCAGCAGTGAGAACAATTCTCAGATTTCTTAGCCAGTCCTCATAATTCGGTCCGGTAACCTTATTTGTATCAAGTATGCTTCGTAGTGAGATTAGTGATTTAGATATTTTTAAAATTCTGCATGTGAAAAATAACATTTTTAGCAAACATTCATTTTATTAATTTGGCATACCAAAATAAATTTAGGTCTTTATTTTAAATTGGTATCTCCTACTATTTTCATCAAACTATATTACCCTCACTTATATAGTTCGACAACATCTAATTAAAGATTTGCTAGTGAGAATAAGGATCTCATTTCAAATGTATATAACCTTGTGGATAGCACAACAAGCGATATACAAATAAATAGGCAGACAACTCTTTTTAATTACATCACCATGTAACTCCTTTTATTTTGTCTCTTAAATCATAATGGTCAAGTGTGTGCACATCCGAACTAAAATGATTTAAGTTAAGTCCAGCCTAGCATTTCTATAAATTCAAAAAAGAAAAATGTTCATCCTTGTGGATAGCACAGCAAGACTAGATCGTTCAATTTTCTTGATAAGCATTAAATGTGATTAATTAAATGTTAAATACGCAATACTCGCCTTGTGGATAGCACAACAAGCTCATATTAAATATTTAATACTCTATTAATTTATCATGCTAGAAGGCGACGTTCGATATTTCAAATATCTTTGAACGCTTCGGACTTAATCTTATTTCTTTGAGGGGTTTGTTCTTTTTTGTCTCATCTTATTTAGCGCGCATGCACATATATATATAAAATACGCGTTATTTTATAAAACATGCGAAGCATCTTTGCATAAAATATAATATATATAATACTTAGCATGCACATATAGAATACTATATTATACCCGGATTGATTATGGACTTTTATTCTAGTTTGGTTCACTAGAGCCACCAAGTGAACCAAAATGGTCAAACCTAGGAGTGCAAGAATTTAAATTTAAACGTAACTATTACATTTAAACTCGGGCTCTATACAAACGGGTCTTCACGCGCTCCTTGCTCATTGCTCTCCAATTCCTTCAAGATAATTCTAACTCTTTCTATTACATTAAACTATTTAATTAAAATAGAAACCTTGATCAGCATTCAAGGGAAAGTACATAGGAGGGAGATAGAATTTTACATCAAGAAAAAAAATTAGAGAAGACGAGGTACGCAGACCCCATTTAATAAAATCCATTCATTCAAGCATTCAACTAAAATAAAATTCAATCACATTGGTCAAATAGTCCATAATCAATTCCTATTTATTATCATACATATCACCATATATATCAATAAATAAATATCCATCTCATGAATTAAAACATTCCATATATATATGAGTATCATTTAATGGGTAATTTTAAATTGCATGAAATCCAATTTCAAGATTAAAATAAACTCTTTATTTTAAATATAAAATTATTAAGAATATAATATATATATATATATATATATATATATATTGTATATATAACCACCTTTTTGGAAATCAAATTCGCATCCTGCAGTATCTTTTGAATTCGTGGGTGGTTGTTTACTATATATAATAAATATAATATATATATGGCATTACCCACTAAATTATAAAACTATCCCGCAGAAACTTCATACTAGTGAACTAGCCACCATTTTCGCGACTTTTTTTTAAGCTTTTCGATTTTTTTTCTTTCAAAAAAAAAATAATTTTATACAATTAATTATGCCCAATAAATTATTCTAAATACATACCCATACATATATGGAATCAAAACAATTAATAATTGCATAAAGATTTGGTTCTGATGCCACTGTTGGGTTTGTACGAAATCGTGACGCAATCAACTTGTAAAAATTAGCGAAAGTATGGTATATCAGAGTTTAAAAAATTTATACAAAACCATTACCCGGATCATCCTTTATGCATATTATTAATTTAAAACGATAAATAAGAAGTTATGGAATCATACCCTTGTAGAACGAAGCTTCCACAAGTACGAGTTCAACTCCTTGTTCTTCGTGATCTCCTTGAATTTACTAGGTTAGATTCCTTCCTTTGATCAACGTTAGCCACCCAAGTGTTTGGCCTCTAGAGGTGATCTACCAAGGAAGATGAATTATCATGAAGGAGGGAGGTTTGCTTAATTTTCTATCCTCTATAGAAAAGGAGTACTCTCCAACAATTGAAATTGCATCAACTAATATCTATTATAAGACTCCTCTTATATAGATATTGGTCAACCCTTCTAATCCTATTAGACATGAGATTTTATTTAATTAATTAAACTCTTTTAATTAATTTAGGCTTCCCATCACATTGAGAATAATTAATTAAATTTATTTAATTAATTTACCTTCTAATCTTATTAGGAATAAATTAGAATATTAATATTAAATTAATTACTAAACTCCTTTAGAAATTAAAATAATAATAATTAGAATAATATTAATAAGTCTCCTCTTATTAATTTATATTTAATATTTCTAAAATATTAAATAATAAACATTAAGCTATTTAATTTATTCTATCACCATAGATTAAATTAATTATACTTAATGCATTATTACGATTATGCCATTACCTTCTTAAATAATTATTCTTCCTTTTATGGTGTGACCCTTTAGGTTCTCCATATTAAATCGGTTGTGAATAAATCAATTAGAACAATTCTAATCTTATTTAAATAATTAATTAAACTAATAATCTATTTAAATAAATAATATTTATTCTATAATAGGGATAAGCCTCCCTAGCGATCAACGACTTTTCAGATAATATAGATTTCAACATTAATCATAAAAGAACCTGTGAGTAAATAGTTACTGTACAATTCAATCCTTCCACCATACAATGTCCCAATTAAATATAAGACATGGAATTACTGTCAAGTCTTATTTTATTTAATTATATGTATTTTGATTATAAATTGCACAACTCCAAATAATGCAAATTAGAAACTCCTTTCTAATTTTATTCCACATTGGCCAAGGATTCCTGAGTTGTCATTTAACGAATCACATAGGACATATCTCCTGTTTTACTAGAGGTGGTAGATTCATTATTAATCATTCATTATCTCCATATGTAACTCATTATACCCAAGCTTCCCTTTTTATATACCCTTAAGGGCTTTAAAAAATAAGTCAAAGTATAATTCATTACATACAAGATACTATGATGATCTCAAGTCCAAGGATCACTTGTACTACTATCACATTAGGAATTCCTATTGACAGGCGAGTAAAACTCCCTTAGGTATTCCATAGCGAGTCACGTTCAGTGAACTTATTCTCCAATAAGCACCTACATACTTGCTTTAGTGTCTCCACACAAATGATGATGAGATCAATCATCCTCATCCAATGAGCAAGCAACATATGTACCAATCTATCCGGATTTACTAATCTCCTTTTTAGTAATCCCACGATTGGGAACTATTTTAGTTTTAGAGCTTTCTAAGAATTTAGATCTCATTAACATGATCATCATCGTGATTCTAAAAGCATTGCTTAAAACTATGGGTTATTTACATATTATAAAAACAGCACCATATAGATAATTAAATACCTTTAATAAATGAATATTTTTATTAATTCATAAATAAGATTGTTTACAAAGTATGTGCTTTATCATCATACATGATTGGCTTGTATGCACACTACTATCAGGTACTCCCGGGGTGAATCGAATACCGTGAACTATGATCCTCGCTTAGAATTTCCTCTTTAATCTCTGGCACTAGCGGTACCCAAACTCTGCTCTCAAATCTTAACAGTCCCTCACTGTCCATCTTGAATTTTTGTTCATCACCTTCGGATATCTTCTTCCTTATCTTACAACAATCCTCATGTTGAAGTTGTGCTTTCTTAACCTTGTCCAGCAAATTTGTACCATCTTGTATCTGAAACAGCTTTTCGTTAGTCTCCATCGAATATCTCACTCTCAATTCCAGCTTCTCCATTGCTGAAATTAGCTCCTCCTGGGCAGTCAACATCATCAACTTCTCCCGACCCTTTCTGTTTAAGGCGTCGGTAACCACATTTTCTTTACCCGGATGGTATAAGATCTCACAATTATAGTCCTTTATCAATTCCAAACATCTCCTCTAGCGCATATTCAAATCCTTCTGTGTAAAAATATATTTCAAACTTTTGTGGATTGTATATATTTCACACTTTTTCCCATAGAGATAGTGTCTCCAGATTTTCAAAGCAAATAATATTGCAGCTAACTCCAAATCATGGGTCGGATACCCCTTCTCGTAATCCTTCAACTATCGTGACGCATACGTAATGACTTTGTCATTTTGCATAAGCACACAGCTTAGTCCTTTATGCGATGCATCACTATATACCACAAAGTTTCCTGAGTCATCCGGAAGAGATAACACAGGTGCCGTACTCAGCCTCTTCTTAAGCTTTTGGAAGCTTTCCTCACACTTCTCCGTCCAAACAAATTTCACCGATTTCCTTGTCAAATTCGTCAGAGGAGTTGCGATCTTGGAAAAGTTCTGAATGAATCTTCTATAATATTCGGCCAATCCAAGAAAACTTCGCACTTCTGACGGTGTCTTCGACTGATCCCAATTCATCACAGCTTCAACCTTTGAGGGATGCACCGAGATTCTGTCCTTATCAATCACATGCCCAAGAAATTGCACCCGCTCAATCCAAAATTTGCATTTCAAAAATATGGCGTACAACTTCTCTCTTCTCAACGCCTCCAACGTCACCTTCAGATGCTCTACAGTGTTCCTCCTTGTTCGAATACACCAAAATGTCATTGATAAACACCACTAAAAATTTGTTCAAGAATGGTTTGAACACTTCGTTCATTTGGCCCATAAATGCTGCAGGAGCATTCGTTAGACCAAATGACATTACCAGAAATTTATAGTGACCGTATCGAGTCCTGAATGCTGTCTTTGAAACGTCCTTTATTCTCACCTTCAGCTGATGGTAACCACTTCTTAGGTCTATCTTCGAGAAGTATCTCACACCCTTCAACTAATCAAATAGGTCGTCAATCCTAGGCAACGGATACTTGTTCTTAATCGTGACCTTGTTTAACTCTATGTAGTCGATGCAGAGCCTCATCGTCCCATTCCTTCTTCTTCACAAATAACACCGGTGCTCCCCATGGTGATATGCTCGGCTGAATGTATTTCTTATCCAAAAGCTCTTGTAGCTGCACCATCAATTCTTTCATTTCTATCGGAGCCATACGATACGGTGCCTTCGATATTAGAGCTGTTCCTGGCTCCAAATAGATCACGAACTCTACTTCCCTATCTGGTGGAAGTCCTGAAAAATCATCCAGAAATACATCCACGTAGTCTCTCACGACTGGTATTTCCTCCAACTTCGGGTTCTCTTTACGTCTATCGACTATGTAGGCTAAATATCCCACACAGCCTTGTCGCAACAACTTCCTGGCCTGCATCATTGTCAGACAACTCACTTGTCTAGGCGACTTGCTGCCATAAAACACAACCTTTGATGGAGTCATAAGGTTAATACACTTCCTTCCGGCAATCAATTATCACCCCATAATTGAATAGCCAATCCATTCCCAGAATAACGTCGAATTCCCTAAGTCTAATCGGGATAAGATCTACGTTCATCATATTTCCCTTAATATCCACCCTATAGTTCTTGTGTACATACTTAACAGGGATTACTTCCCTATTCGCAATCTCTATGTTCATAGGGTATTCTAACTCGTCCTTAGGCAATTCTGAGTTCTTAGCAAAGTCATCGGATATAAAGGATCAAGTAGCACCCGAATCAAATAATACATAAACATTAACTTTATTGATCAGAATGATACCTGACACCACATCGCGAGACTGCACAGCTTCTTGCACTATCATATTGAATGTCCTGACAGTAGGTCGGTTTGTTGCGGTTGGTCCTATAATTGTCAGAGCATTCCCACCGCTTCCTCCTCTGCTCCCACCTGATTCTGCCCCTCCAGATAGCTTCTTAGGGCAATCCCTAGCCAGATGGTCCTTCGATCCGTATGTGAAGCAGGCACCCTTCTTAGGGTTAGGGCAGTTAGGTGCTATGTGGCCTTTCTGACCACAATTATAGCATACCCGTTTTCCTTTCATACAGACCCCAAGGTGAGTTTTCTCGGAGGTCGGACATGCTTCAATCTTCTTCTTCTGGTTTCCTTGCTGATTTCCAGTCGGTGTGCTGTTATTCCACCTTCTTTTTTGATTACTGTTGCTTCCCCCAATGTTGCTACCACTAGCCTTATTTCCTTTACCTTCATTCTTCTTCTTTTTCAGCTTCTGGTTGTATTTGGTCATAGCATCGCTCCCACCTTTAGCAAGGATAGCCTTCTCCAATAATCCAGCAAAGGTGCTTAGTTGGAACATTGATACCTTGCTAAACAACCAGGGCTTCAATCCCTATTCAAACATTCTTGCCTTCCTCTCGTCGGTATGTACTTAGTATGTGGCAAACCTAGCCAACTCATTAAATCTTGCTACTTAATCTGGTATAGACATATTACCTTGCTTAAGCTCCAGAAACTGCACCTCCATCTGATTTTGTGAGCTTGTCGGGAAGTACATCTCGAAGAACATCTCCTTGAACCTCTCCCAGGTTATCACACCTTCTCCTCCTCTGACTTTGTTTGCTTGCCACCAATAAATGGCTTCTGATTTCAGCATTAATGTCGCATACGCGGTCTTCTGATCTTCACCGACCCTAGCAACATCAAAAACTTTCTCCATTTCTATAACCAAAGTATGTGCTTCAATCGGGTTCATGGATCCTTTAAACTCTGGCGGTCCCACTGCATTGAAATCTTTGAAAGTCGTGTTCGGTGGAGCTTGTGGTTGGTTGTTCAGAGCTCTAGTAAAAAGATTCACCAACTACTGGACTGGGTTGGCATTGGACATTAGCGTCGTTGTTATTAGTCGACCCTTTCTTAGGCTGGTTGACGGTTAGGGAGTCTTCTCAGCGGCATATTTCTGTTAAGATATACGCTTATTAGATCTATATTCAATTCCTTAAATATTTAAGGCTTAACTTAAAAACATTAAGATAACACTCAACACATAACATCTCAAATAAACTCTGATATTTTATTTAATCAAAAGTTTTAAATAAAACAAGATAGCATCACTGCTATTTACATCAACTATCCCGAGATAAAGAATCTTCAGGATTTAAATCATCAAAATATTCCTCTGTTTATAATCACATCGGAATTTATATTATTTAACTAACATGAAATATTCACATAATCATATTGTTTCTATCACGGCCTACTAAGGCGTCGAACAGCTCTGCTGCGTTCTTCCTCCATAATGCGGAACATCGTCCTGCGATCCAGCATATACCAAGGTAAATCCTCAAAAAACTGCACTGGATAGCACATAACCCGATCCTGGGCCTTATCAATCGCAGTCTGAAATGTATGGGCTGTCTCCTAGATCTTAGCCTTCTTTGCCCGATCGTTATCCTCTGCAAGATCTGCACATCGTGAAGCCCTCATCCAAGCATCCTCTGCTATGACAAGCTTCGCTGATTTTTCTTTCAAATCATTCTTCAGCTTCTCTATCTAAGCTTACTTTTCTTCACCTTGGCCCTTCTTATGGACCAACTCCCACTCTACGTCTCCAAGACGCGTATACAGAGTCTCAACCTCACCATCTTTCTGCTCGATGGTAGACCGCTAAGTAACTGTCTATTCCTTCAGCTCTTGAACAGTATCCTGTAACTCGATGTTACAGTCATATAGCTCGTCGTACATCTCAGCACTGATAGAGTTCGGTGGGAACTCTTCAGGATCTTCATCCTCCTCCTTGGCTGCCTTAACCTGAATCTCAATCTCCTCAGAGTCCTACTCTGAGTCAAACACTGGCTCATGCTCCCGACCAACAACTGTGATCAAAGGAGATGGCTCTCTACGAACCAACTGCTCCCAGACTGTATGAATGTCTCGGGGCTCCTCCAAAATAGCCACTCGGGATAAAACCTCCCTAGGCTGACTGGATCCTTCAACATCCGACATCTTGACAATCAAAATTTTAAGTCTTACGTTATTACGTGATGCTAATCGATACTCGTACAAGTACGTAAATATAAACACATAGCGTATAAGGTAATTTATTATCTTTCTTAGAACTCGATAAGAGTTATCATTACTATGTTATAGAAGGCTACTAACCTAAGGTTTTCCCCCACTAAGGTTCATAACCTACAGCTCTGATACCAACTTATGACACCCCCAAATCTGCATACTTCAATTTCCACTGGATTTGGTGTTCACTGTACAAATATCATATATCTATCTACCCATAATAAATGCAAACCATGAAATAGATAAAAATATCTCCATCATCTCCCCTTATGGGGTTACAACATCTGAAATATAAATACATAATTAAATCCCAGGTCATACTAACCTTAAATTTCAAATGCAAAAACGTAAACAAATAAGTTTTAAATATCATAACATGAGTATTAAACAAATATTCTCAAATAAAACAACAAGTCTTCATCACTTGTTGACTTTGCCCTAGCCTTTGCCAGTGGAAGGCTCGTCGGACCTTTCATTCTTAGCTGCAATGTTATTATGCAAGAGTGAGCACGATTGCCTGACAAGTATACAAATATAACAATATAATAACATGTGAATAAGTCAAAGAAGTCTGAATAACAGAAAGCTCGAATTTTGAATCAAGAATGAATAACAAGAATCAAAAGTATGTCTGAGGGTCATAAGACCTTGAACTATGTCCCAGGTTGTTAAGTATTTCTACTTTAAACCTTTAACAGTCGTTAGACTATATGGACTCTACTACTCGTACTTAGGGGTATCAGCCCTTAGTATCATACTGTGCACAATATCTCAACGCTAAAGCGTAAATAATCCCCTATAACAGGGTTGTTCATCTCAGTTTGACATCAGAGTCCGCACCAAAGGAAGTTTGGTTTGGATAAGCTTAATAGTAGTTCTAAAATTTAGAACGTTCATCAACTATGGACTAGTCGAATCAATAAGGGTTCGCTAGCCTTACAAGGTTCAACAAAAATTGATAATCGAATTGAAATATAAATCTCGAGGGTATACAATTGAATAAGAATTGTATACTGAAGTAATACTTAACAATACTTATAATATCTTATACGAAATCTTCACTTGAATAAATAAGAATAAGAACTTGATTGTTATAGAATCATTAGTATAGAACTTGCTCAATAAATAACTTTGAATTTAGAAAGCTTGCTCAATGAAAGTAAAGATTAGGAAACTTGCTTAACAATAATAAGTTAGGGATAGAATATTTGCTCAATTTAAAGAGTATAGGTAAGAAAACTTGCCTCGTACATAAGATACAAATATAATTACAATTCACTTCCTCAACGTCCTACACATTACATTACATATACGATATCGATTAGTTTTCATAACCACGATGTTTAACCGTTGAACGTTTCACTTAAGTTCAACTTAGCAACTTGGTTCACAAACCTAACTTGTTGACTAACCACATAACACAAATCTGAATCACAACATGCATACTACACAAGTGTAACTCTTAAATGGTCAAAAATCACACTTTACGACAATAATATTCAAGTTCACACATACCTAGTTAACATGAAGCTTCAAATTATATTTTACATGTCAACAACAAGTTATAGTATTATTTTACATGCTCATCATGTTATCATGTTCATTAGGTTAGGTTAACTCATCATGTTATGGCTTAAAAATACACCAAAGGGTCAAATTTTTATTTTTCTCTGCACCACCCCCGCTGGGGCGGGGGTTAGGCCCGCAGGGGCGGGCATGGTTTCTACAGGAGATCCCTTGGGGCGGCTCTGGAGCCCGCTGGGGTGGGTGGCCTTAGCCGGTTCAGTGAGAGTTCGCGAAAATTTTCATAAAAGGCCAAATAAATCCAAATTAAACTAATACTGTGATTCCCATGAAGTATAAACTTCACATGAACATCAAATAATGATTTTAACATGCTTTTAACACTTTAGATCACGTAATTACTCGAATCAAATCACATAAATTCACTGTTTTTGGTATTTTGAAAAGTTTCGAGAGAAATCATGAAATTCAACGTTACAGATTCGTTATAACTTCGAATATGTCCGTTTAAAATTTTGTTTTGTTCATTTAAACATGCATAATCATAATCAACTATCAATTTAAAGTTTAATAAACACTTAAAGCATAAAAAATTGTACATAAGGGCCATATTCAAACTTTTCATACTCTGTAACTTTTGAAAATCCAATTTAAATATAATTACATGGTTTTAATCACTTTAAATCATGTATAAAAGATATAAAACATGTTATAAACACATCTTAATATATATATATATATATATATATATAATCATATCATGCATAAATCCTCAAACTAGTTATTCAGAAAGAGCTTGAAAATAGTTTTTATGGAGGAAATATTATGACGTTAATTAAAAGTTTGGGTTGAAGAGGTTACCCTGATAACTCTGTTTAGATTGTATAACTTCTTCTTCTCCAATTGCAATTCTCTTAAACTCAATTTTTTTTCTCTCTGAGTTTTCTCTCTAAGTTATTGCTCTGACATGAATGAACAATGAACACTGATGTATATTATATGTAAGGCCTAATATAATATACGTATAATTATATGTATAAAACTGACGCTGTAGTGGTCAGTTAATCCCACTATGGATTAACTGCTCAACCCCCTTTAAGGCCATGTTTGGTTGGCTCCTTATTTCTCCCTTCTAATTATTTTAATTAAAGTATTTACTATATAGTTTAATGTCACACTTTTAATTAATCAAATAATTTTATTTAAATTTAATTAAATAAAATATGATAATCCATATTAAATCACATTATCACATAATTAAAATTCTCAATTATTAATTATGTCAAATCATTAAATCTCTAATTAATTATTAAATTAATTAGAATAACATTATACTTATTAAATAATTCATTTAATCGAATGGACTCAATTAAATATATACTTTGAACTATAAAATTACTACACATTAATTTAATCAATGTAACACATATACTTACATTAATCTACCACCATTCCATCAAATAATTATTTAACTCAATAATTAAAACATCGATAATTCAACAAATAAATCATCAAATATATTTATTTAATTCAATAAATATTCAACTTAAATTACAAAATTCTCGTTCGTCACACCATCTATTATGATTGGCAGACCTTTTTTGCATAATTTTCTTGATATTTTTGTTGGCTGCTTCGACAGCACCATTCATCTTGGGACGATAGATGACGACATTGAGATGCTTGATTTAAAACTTTTTGCATAATTCTTTCATCATCAGGTTGTTTAGATTCTTGGCATTATCTGATACGATCACCTCCGGTTGTCCATATCGACAGATTATATTATTTCGAATGAAACCACTGATTACCTCTTTGGTGACTTTGGGAAAAGATGCAGCTTCTACCCATTTGGTGAAGTAATCAATCATGGTGAAGATAAATTGATAACCATTGTTGGCTTTGGGTTCTATTGGCCCAATCACGTCCATTCCCCACATGAAAAAGGGCTATGGTGAACTCATATTGTGCAGTTCGTTTGGAGGAGCGTGGATGGACATTTCCATGGACATGGCATTGGTAGCATCTCCTGACGTGATTATCACAGTCAACTTTGAGAGAGATCCAGTAATGCCCTATTCTCAATATCTTCCTGACAAGTAAAGGACTTCTCATGTGTGGACCGCAGACTCCATCATGAACTTCATCCATCAGTTTTTGGGCTTGATCCTTATCCAGGCTTCTTAAAAGGCTTATTCCAGCATCCCTTTTATAAAGAGCGTCTCCACTTAGATAGAATTTCATAGCCATCTTGTGAATCCGCTTTCTTTTAGCTTGACTTGCTCCGGTGGGCGTAGATCCATCCCGAAGATATTCTTTTATATCTTAGGTACCAATGCTGTTTGATATGAGGTAGTTCATCTGATATTTCTCCAATCTAATTCCCATATGTCGGGGCCTTTTGGCTTGCAAATTTGATGTCAGGAATTCCCAACCTATCAGATATGGATCAAGGAAGCCAATGTTTCCAATGCATCAACAAAGTCATTCCTACCTCTAGGGATGTGGATGAAGGTTATTTCTTCAAACTCCATGGATATTTTGATAACTTGCCGATGATATGGCAGCAAATGCAATTCTTTGGTATGATACTTCCCGGTGGTTTGTTTGATAACTAACTTAGAATCCCCAAAGACTAGTAAACGTTTGATACCCATGGATTGAGCCAGTTTCAACCCCATTATACAGCCCTCATACTCAGCTGTGTTGTTGGTGTTGACAAACTGCAACTTGATGGCCACAGGATACTGTTCTCTTGTAAAAGAGACAAGAACTGCCCCAGCTCCAGCACCTTCCATGTTCACGGCTCTATCAAAATACATTTTCCAATATTGGACTGTATTTTCTTGAGGGATTTGTTGAATTGTCATTATCCCATCATCCGAGAAATAAGTTTCCAAGGGTTCAAAATCCCCTGACGGTGCTTCGGCCAATTGATCGGCAATTCCCTGACCTTTGACAGACTTCTGAGTTACGTAGATAGTGTCGAACTGTTGTAGGATCAACTGCCATTTGGACAATCGATAATTTAATATGGGTTTACTGAATATGTACTTCAGCGGATCCATACGGGATATGAGATATGTCGTGTGCCCATATAGATAATGTTGTAATCTCATGGCGGCCCATGCTAACGCATAATAAGTCTTTTTAATCAAAGTGTACTTCTGTTCTCCTCTACTGAATCTTTTGTTGAGGTAATAGATAGCTCTTTCCTTGCTTCTACCATCCTTTTGCCCCAGCATACATCCCATTGCATTGGCATTGACTGACAGTTACATAAACAGGGGAACCACATCTCTTGGGGGTATCTGTCGACGTCGGGAAAAATCTTTGGACAGATCTTTATTTCCCTAAATTGATGTCTTCTACCCTTGTTTGTCTTATCTATTTTATGAAGGGTGAATATTTAGGAAAAGGCCAACATGTATCATGTCGATGATTTGAAAGATTTACAGAGTCGCCAGTTGGTATATTTTGAAATGGTTTTACCAACTCAACCGAGTTTTATCTATTTTTTGCAAGTAGGCCCAATTACTGGACGCTGTCAAAACTTGGCATTGGAAACCGAGATTCATAAAGTTCGGGGGCTTGGTTAAGTGGGGGGGAAGGTGTTAGGCACCCCCCGACTTCCATGAAACACGGTTACTGCATCTTTTTAATTTTCCCTTTTTTATTTGCAATGTGTGTGTATGCTCGAAGTAATTGAGCCTACGTGTTTGATTAGAAGTAGTGTCGTGCTTCGTTGGACCTATATACGAAGGGTTTGATTTGTTTGAAAAGTCCAGTTTTATACAAGATATGAAAATGACGTTTTGAAAGATGGTTTTCAAACCCTTTCGCTCTCATAGGAATTGAAGCCTGTTGATACTTTCATTTTTATTTTTCCCGCAATCGGCTTGATTCGGATGTTTATTGTCGGGATGTGAAGCATCCTCGACCACAGAATGTATATACAAGTGTTGGTCTTCTTATGGGCATGCAAGCCATCAAAGTGACCCTAGCACTACAAACCACATATTTTTACTATGCTGAGACCTTAAATCCGACTAACTGTTTTAAGGTCCCTCTGATTTACATTTACAAGAAAAAAAATTTGGCAGGATGTATTTACAATGCAAAGTTGTCCATCATGGGAATCGGATTTAGATCCGTGTGGTTGATCTTAGATCCCATGATTCCTAGGCTCACAGAATAATATCAAAAAGCCTGCACAGCAAATATATTGATATGAAGTGCAAATTATACTCTAGACATCGCAATACAAAGGATTCATCAGTTAAATAATTGCATGCGCGTAGCCGAAACTTCCTATTCCCACTAGATATGGTTCTAGGGTCGCGTAGTCTCTTTAATATTTACAAAAAAAAACTAGAAAGAAAGCTAGATTTAAATAAATCTTAGCCATTCTAACTTAACGGTTCTGGTTTGACCGCTTTTGAACCGGCTGAAAGTTAGAAATGGTTAGATTTAGATGAATCTAATTCACAAAATTTACATTAGAACAGATTCATATCAAATGAATAGTTAACATAGATATTTAATCACATTGAATAAAGAATATATATATACTTATATATATATATAAGCTGTAAAGATCCACGAATTTACAATTCAAGCTTAATTGGGAAATGTAAATATATATATATATATATAAGCTGAAAAAGGCCACGGATTTCCAACCAAGGCCTAACGAAATAAAATGTTAATATATACAGTTAATATATATATATATATATATATATATATATATATATATATATTAAAGCGGAAAAGGCCACGATTTCCAATTCAGGCCAAACGAGTTAGTATATATACATAATTATATATATAAAAGCGATAAAAAGCAATTAGCAATCCAGGCTTATGAAGTTAGAATAAATATATATACATGTAGTTATATATATACGAAAGTAGTAAATGCTACAAATTTATAATCCAGGCTTGACGGAATTGAATGTTCGTATATATATAGTCAGTTATATATATAATAAAGCTGAAAAAGCCACGGATTAGCAATCCAGGCCAAACAAATTAGTATATATATATAGGAAAGCGGTAAAAAGCCATGGATTAGCAATCCTGGTTATGCAAGCAATAAAAACTTATATATATATATATATAAGCTAAAAAGCCCATGGGTTTGAAATCCAGGAGAAACCAGAAGCTATAACTTTATATGTACGTTCACATATATATGATAAAGCAGTAAACAGTTTCTGATCTTAAAAAAACTTACAATGGATAGTGCTACGGGCTTTATGCCACTCGGAGGGCTTCAAATCTCCATTTCATTGGTTAAAACTTGATATGTTGTAGAATATACGTATACAAACGTATTGGAAGAATGAAATTGAAGTTTGGAGTGCTAGAGGTAGGGCTAAAGGTCGAGATGGGCGGAGTTTCTATGCTTTTTTCCTTTTTTTTTGATGGTGGGGGGTCTTATTTATAAACCTGATGGTCGGGTGGTTTGCCCGGCTTGGTGGGTCTCATTGTCTTGAAGTACGTGCACTTTGACCAACACGTAGTCTGCTTGAACCTTCATAAATTTTGATTTG
Source organism: Panax stipuleanatus (assembly GCA_020205555.1). NCBI lineage: Eukaryota > Viridiplantae > Streptophyta > Magnoliopsida > Apiales > Araliaceae > Panax > Panax stipuleanatus. The sequence continues at coordinate 12,648,678 of CM035118.1, read as the reverse complement.
GGAATCCTATGGAGACGTGCCATATCATTCCGAAAAGCTCTTTTCGAGAGTTACGCAATGACATAGGACTTAACCTTTTCTAAATCCAAGAAAATTGGTCCATGACCGGATCTTCTAGTCTTTGCAGTTAGTCTATTGAGCTGTCTTGTGCTGTTTTCACTCGGGATTGATGTTATAGTTTTACATGACCTTCCTTGTAGTATTTTCACTTGATTTGATGTTAAGTTGGTAAAACTACTCTTTTTCCCCTCCGGGTTGGTTCCGGTCTTGACGTGGCTATAATTGTCTTTCTCGGGGTTATATCTGGGATTTGACTGCTGCCAACTTTTGTCTTTCTTCAGGGTTATCTCTGAAGTTGGCTTGATGATTTGCTTGGGCTGGCTCCAGGGTTCTGGTTTGATGTTGTAATCCTCCGGGGTTGTTCTCCAGAGTGGAAAGAGATGCTTTTGTTTTCCTGTATGGTTATTAACAGATAAACAAAATTTCGAGTGTCTACAGATGCCTTTCTTTATCATGTTTATGCAATGTAGTAGAATGAACATGATAAAGATTTACTGGACACTTGAAATATGACAAGATATATATTTAATGATGCTAATCGCAATGCAATGAATGTTAAAATATTTTCGCAAATTGCATTTCGCACTTCGCAAATCGCATATCGTATCGCAAATCGCATATCGCATCGCATCGCAAATTGCTTACCCTTACCGGTCATGCATGATGCCTGTGTTGGGGCTGATCTCAACGGTTAGCTTTCATCAGTGTTGCTGATGTCTATGCTGGTGTTAACTTCAATGGTTTGATTTCTATCGGTGTTGCCGATGCTTGTTTGATGAAGATAAACTAAAATATTTTCTAAATTTCTGCTGGGGATGATGTTCTGAAATCATCGGATCTTCCCGATGTTTACATTGGTAGTTTACAACGGTGCCTACCCTGCTAGTAGTTTGATAATGAAGCCTACCCTGCTGGTAGTTGACAACGGTGCCTACCCTGATGGTAGTTAACAACAATGCCTACCTTGCTGGTAGCTGACAATGGTGCCTACGCTGATGGTAGTTTTTAACAGCAGAATTTTTCCTCGAGTCTGGGTATTTAATGTGTATGCATATTTAATTCTACTGGGTATGCATGATTAACTTTTTAATGGAGATGTGAGTTGATATAGCACATGTGCAGACCATGTATGATGTGATGATCTTAATTTGTCCTAGGTTGATGCATATATTTAATTTAATTGATGTAGAACCATAACTCACCCTTTTTGAGGCAATTTAGATTTTCTTTTATACATGGATTTTGATAGACCTATCAGGTTCAATTCCCGTATGGCTCCTTTTGTTATTCGTAGAGTAGATTCGGATATTCCCCTTTCATATGTCGTCTTGGTAAGGATCTCGCAGAGGCTGCTATTTTTTCTGGATCTGGATCTGATGTTGATCCCTCTGGCGGTTCAGACACTGATGGCTTTATTAGGAGATATCCCGATATCTTCACTGAAGTAGTGTTCAACGGCTTACATCCCTGGATCCTTCCCTGATGCTACGATTGCTTGACGCCAACATTTTAATTATTGATTATAAAAAGAGGCGGGATCTTTACTTGCACCCTGTTGGATGAGATGATGGCTTGAATGATGAACTGAGTGTAGATGACGTTTTGGAGGATGGGGCCCGTTCTTTCACTACCCAGATTTGAACTTCGGTGTAGAGGCCTCGACTTCTAAGGACTTGGCTCAGGTTGACATGTTTGATGATGTAGATTTCATTTGCTAGACCTTTTATCATCGGGCATCTATTTTTTTTTAGTTAAGAACTCTCTTGAGAATTTTTCCTTTCTTTTGTAGGGGCGAGATTATGTTGTCGTGATTTCTTTTAGGAAATTTTCCTTTAATTTTGACGAGAAGCTTAATCCCACCTTAGATCCCTTCCATTTATTGAATGGCAAAATGCCCCAGCCCTTTTGCATGTTGTTACTGGGGTTCACAGAAGAAACTCGCTTTGTTGACCACATCCAGAGTGAGAAATATCCTGCCCATTAGACAAACAAAATGTGCCAAAATCTTGATGTCTCGGGCTAGTCGGGATTAGTATGATCTTGTGAATGAGGCAATTAAAGTTAAAGTTTATAAAATTGAATGCTTGTATTCACTGAGATTTTATCTTATCGCTAAAGATCTTAAAATTGAGTATGAAAATGAATTTTTCCTAAGGAAATCAAATTTTCATTTGACAAGTTACGACATCACACGAAACCTTTTAAGCATCCATGGTCATTGTTCATGAGTAAGATCAGATTCAGCAGACTTATCTCCCTTAATCTGAGATACTTCATCTTCGCTATAGACGTTATTCTTCGCAGAATTGTCTTCATATGACACATGCACTATGAGTGACGCAACTCTTAGCATGGGTTTACTTTCCATGACTTTGCAAATTTTTCTTAATTTTCTTTTTCTCTCTTTTTTTTTCTCGCCTAACTTGTCTCGTTTTCTTAGGCTATTTAGAGTTACCCATTTAACGAGTTTTGGACTGATGACTCCTAAATCGAACGATTTTAGGGCACTAGGTGTAAAGACACCCCTTCGGGTTTACTTGCTCTACTAACAAAGGCCACACTTCGAGATAAGTCAGGCGGTCTGTGACAAACGAGAATTTTGTAATTTAATTTAAATATTTATTGAAATAAATAAATATTTTTGATGATTTATTTATTGAGTTAAATAATTTATTTGATAGAATTGTAGTAGAATAATTTACATATATGTGTTACATTGATTAAACTAATGTGGAGGATTTTTATAGTTCAAAGTATGTATTTAATTGAGTTTATTTAATTAAATAAATTATTTAATGAGCATAATGTTATTCAAATTAATTTAATAATTAATTAGAGATTTAACTATTTGACATAATTAATAAATGATAATTTTAATTATGTGATTTAATGTGTAAATATCATATTTTATTTAATTGATTTAAATAAGATTACTTGATTAATTAAAGTGTGACAATTAAACTATATAATAAATATTTTAATTAAAATAATGGGAAATGAGGAATAAAGGAGAACAACCAAACATGGCCTTAGTGAGTGGGAGCAGTTAAATACTGGATGGGAATTAACCGACACCCACTACTGCCATCAGTTTTATAACTATGTACTATATCTTATATACTTACTCTATATTCATATATCATATATCCATCAGAGAACTTAGAGAGAGAGCTAAAGAGAATTTGAGCAAAGAACTTTGAAGAATCAAAGTAAAAGAAGTTTATATTATCTAATCTCAACAGAGTAGTAAGCGTAATCCCTCATCTTAAGTTTTCAAATTATGTTTTCAAGTTTTCCATTAACGTGTATTTAAGTTCTCTGTAAAAGCCTATTTTGTGATTAATGCATGAATTGATGATATATGTGTTACTAAATGGTTATAACATATTTTCTATCATTTATTTATGCTTGAAAACAATCAAAATCATGTAAATATGCTTTTATCAAAGTTTCATAAGTTTCAGAGTATGAAAAGTATGAATATAGCCCTTATGTACAAATTTGCATGCTTTAATTATTTGTTTAACTTGAAATTGAAGGTTGATTATGATTATGCATGTTAAAACGAACAAAACAAAATTTGAACGGACAAATTTGGTGTTATAACGAATATGTAGTGATGAATTTCATGAATTCTCTCGAAACATTGAAAAATACCAAAAACATGACATTTATGTGCCTTAATTTGACCAATTATGTGATTTAAGTTGTCAAATGTATGCCATGTATGTTACTACACGTTTCTGTGAAGTTTATAGTTCATGGGTAACATTAAAATTTATTGTGTTAGTTTAATTTAGCATTTATTGGACTTTTATCTGTATTTTTCGTGAACAGAAGCAACTCTGCCTGCACAGTGGCGAGGCCGCTCCGCTTTAAGGAATAAGTGGAGCGCGCCCGTGCCATGTGGCGCTGCTGCGTCGTTCCAAGGCATAATTGGAGGGCGGTCGCGCCGAAGAGCAGTTTGCCCAGAAAATTTTTATTAGGTGTTCAAAAGCCAGAAATGTATTTCAAACTTAATGTAATGAACATGATGACATGTTAAGCATATATTGAGATGTTAAAATAAATTATTAACTTGTTTTACGTGATTAATTGATAAGTTAAATACAAGGTTTAAACTCGTTATTCAGAAAGTCTTATAATGTGTTCAAGACGGATGTTTGTGACTCAATGTGTGTTTTCGGAATTAGAATTAATTAGCATTGTGAATGTAATGATATGTAGGGTTAATTGAAGAACGATAATTTTAATTGTAGCTTGTGCAAGAGGCAAGTGTTCTATCCTTAATTTACTATTGTTGAGCAAGTTTCCAAATCCTTACTTTTAATTAAACAAGTTTTTATCATTGATTCATTATCATGATGCAAGTTCCTTAAACTCTAAGTTATTCATTGAGCAAGTCCTAGACTTATATATCTATATTGAGCAAGTTCTTATTCTCGTTTATTCAAGTTGAGATTCCATATAAGATATTATAATTCCTTTAAAGTATTACTTTAGTTATACAATACTTATTCGATTGTATACCCTTGAGATTTATTACTCGATTTGAATATTAATGTTCTTGTTGAACCTTATAAGACTAGCAAACCCTATTGATTCGACTAGTCCATAGTTGATGAACGTTCTAAATTCTAGAACTATTATTGAGCTTATCCAAACCAAACTTCCTTTGGTGCGGACTCTTATGTCAAACTGAGATGAGCAACCCTTTTATAGGGGATTATTTATGCGTTAGAGTTGAGATGATGTGCACATTATGGTACTAAGGGCTGATCCCCCTAAGTACGAGAAGTAGAGTCCATACAGTCTTATGACTGTTGAAGGTTTAAAGTAGAAACACTTGATAACCTGGGACATAGTTCTTGGTCATATGACCCTCAGAAGTACTTTTGATTCTTGTTATTCATTCTTGATTCAAAAGCCGAGCTTTCTATTATTTAGAACTCTTTGATTTACTCGCGTGTTATTATTTCTATTATATTGTTACACTTGTGGGCAATCGTGCTCACTCTTACATAATAACATTGCAGTTAAGAACGAAAGGTCCGACGAGCCTTCCACTAGCAAAGGCAAGGGCAAAGCTAACAAGTGCTCAAGACTTGTTATTTTTTTTAAAATGTTATGTTTAAGAATATGATGTTTTTTAAGACTTGTTTGTTTATTTATATTCCGCACTCGATGTTTAAAGTTAGTATGACCTGGTATTCATTTATTCAGACGTTGTAACCCCTTAAGGGGAGGATTTCTATTTAATTATGTTTCCGCATTTATTATGGGTAGATAGATATGTGATATTTGTACAGTAAACACCAAATCCCGTGAAAATTGAAGTACTCGGATTTGGGGGTGTCACAAGTTGGTATCAGAGCCGTAGGTTATGAACCTTAGGTGGGGAAAACCTTAGGGTAGTAGCCTTTTTAAGAGATCGATAACATAGTGGTGATAAACTCTTATCGAGTTCTAAGAAAGAAAATAAATTACCTTATATGCTATGTGGTTATATTTATGTACTCGCTAGTATCGGTTAGCATCACGTAATAACTAAGACTTAAAATTTTGATTGTCAGGATGTCGGATGTTGGTGGATCCAGTCAGCGTAGGGAGGTTGTGCCCCGAGTGGCTGTGACACCCCCAAATCCGGTATCTTAATTTCCACAGGATTTAGTGTTCACTGTTCCAATATCATACAACTATCTGCCCATAAATAATGAAATTCATTTATTAGATAAATAAATCATCATCTGACATAATAATACATCATAAATTTCAGGTTATACTTAACCTTAAATCTCTGTTGCGGAAACGTAAATAAATAAGTTTTAAATCATCACACATAAGTCTTGAACTTTAACATTGTTAATGACAACACAAGTCTTCATCACTTGTTAGATTTTCCTTTTTTCCTTGCTACTAGAAGGCTCACCAGACTGTTCATTCTTATCTGCAATGTTATTATACAAGAGTGAACACGAATGCCCGCAAGTATAAAAACATGACAGAATAATAATATGAGAATAAAAGAATTTTGAATAATAGAAAGCTCAACTTTTGAATCAAGAATATTACTCGAGAATCAAATTACTTCTGAGGGTCATTAAGACCTTGAACCGAGTCTTAGGTTGTCAAGTATATTAACCTTTCAAACCTTTAATAGTCATAAGACTATAGACTTTACTTCTTGTACTTAGGAAGATCAACCCTTTGTAATGATACTGTGCACATTATCTTAACGCTTAAAGCATCTTCATTAATCCCCTATATTAGGGTTGTTCATCTCAGTTTGACATCAGAATCTGCACCAAATAAAGTTGGTTTGGATAACTCAATAAATGATATTCAAATTGAATATTAACTTCTCAAGGTATACAATCGAATAAGTATTGTACACTTAAATGATACTTTTAAAAGAATCATGGCATCTCATGTGAAATTCTAAACTTGGATATTTAAGAGTAAGAATTTGCTCAACAATAGTAATTAAGCATAGCAATTGCTTAATTTAAAGAGTTTAGTTTAGGAAACCTGCCCAACAATAATAATAAGTTAGGGACAGAAAACTTGCCTCGTGCGCAAGCTACAATTATTACTCACTTCTTTAATTACTCTTACCTATCACACATTTACAATATCTATTAATCACAGGTTCGATATGATTATTGATTTACAATAGTATTCTTCGAACTCATTATTAGATTTTTCAATAATGGTTCACGTTGATTAATTAACTTATTAATTAATCACATAACTTAAGTTATTAACTTGTATTAACAACTTATTACATACATAACATGTCTTCATATTTATATCACATTATTTAAACTTTACAAATAATAGTTTAAGTCACATAATTAATTTATTAATTAATCACGTAACATCAATTATTAAACTCATATTAACATCTTATCATATATACAACATGTATTCATGTTTATTGGATTCAAAACACACTTCACAAAATTCCAACACTTAACATTTGTTTTTCAAAATTTCAGGCCTGGCGCGGCAGCGCGCCGTTTAGCCTTGCACCTGGCTGCGGCCGCGCGGCTGTGTTTTTTCAGAATTTTCAGTTCTCGAAGAACACAAAAATTCGGCCATTTTCTCCAATTTTACACTAATACACTGATTTATAATGTTACCCATGAAGTATAAACTTTCCAAGAACATTATATATCACTTATAACATGTTCTTAACATTCCAAGTCATATAATTACATAAATTAACACCATCAATTTCACTGTTCTTCATAAATTTTACAAAATTTAATGAAAAACATAAAGCCTATCCTTACGGATTCGTTACTACACCGAATCCACTCATTCCAATTCCATTCTCTTTATTTTAACATACAAAATCATATTCATGTGTTAATTTAAATATAAACATATGATTACCACATCTATTTCACCCATATAGGTTATTTCCCATATTCAACACTCTGTTTTTATAAAACCTATTTATTAACAAAATTACTTGATGTAATCACTGTGAATCACATCTTTCCCCCCTTAAAAAGATTCTGTCCCCAGAATCACGTTCACCTATTCAAGGAAATAAGTGTGGATAATTCTTCATCACATTCTCTTCGAGTTCTCACGTAGCTTCTTCAGCGTTGTGGTTCCTCCAAATTACCTTAATAGAAGGTATTACTTTGTTCCTGAGAACTTGCTCTTTCATGTCAACTATCTGAATAGGAACTTCTTCGTATGATAAATCTTTCTCAAATTGTAGGGGTTCATATTCTATCACATATTTGTAATCGGGTTTATAACGTCGTAATACAGACACATGAAAAACATTGTGGATATACTCCAGTGCCGGAGGTAAAGCTACCTCATAGGCTACTTCTCCAATTCTTCGGAGTACCTCAAAGGGCCCAATGAACCTCATGCTCAATTTTCCCTTCTTACTGATAAGTACATAATATTCGATGATTACTATTCCTTTATGTTTAGTTTTATTACATGTTTCATGCGGATATGGGCTTAATATGTTGTTTATTATTTTTAGGAGAATTTGGAACTAATATATTGAAACGGGACGAATTAAAGTATAATTTGAATCATTTGGGCTGACCCAATTCGGCAACAAAGTTCTTTTCAATTCATCTGGTCAGCAGCTCATTCATTCCAAGAGTGGAGAAGGATTAGCAAGTAATTGAATAACTGGGCCCACGAAACAAGCACTTCATAAGTGACAAGCAGTTCATGGGTTGTTAAATCCTAATGGGTCACGAAATTGAAGTATCCAATTTACCAAAGGAATTTATCATCAAGAGGGGCCCACGGGTTGCTAGCAGTTTATAAAGGAATTGAAGGAGCCCACGTTAGCATGCAATTAAAGGGAAAGGAATTAGCAGCTTGCAATCACAAATAGTAGCTCACGATTTCCTAAGCCATATAAGTAGCAGCTCACTTCCTTCTCCTAGTGGGCCCACGAAGCACCTCACGTGCATGAGCCTTGCAAGCATTCCTAGTGGGCCACGATTTTATGAATCACAAATTGAAGCAGCAGCTGGCAAATAAAGCAAAGCAATTAAAGGAATTAGTAGCTCACGGTGGGCCATAAAATTACAAACAAATTATATGTGTGGGTAGCACATGCACGAATTGAAGCAGCCGTGCAATTCACATTGGCCCAAGTCGGCAATTAGGAATTGATTAGCAACCACGAGCGAATAGCAAAAGGAGATAACATGCTGGTCAGTGTGATATTCCGCTGGGGCGGGAAAGTTGACTTGAAGTGTTCCGCTGGGGCGGGGCGTTATGCTGGTCAGCTGCTGATTCTTTTCCTACACGGATTTGGATGCAAGTGAAGGGAAGATTATGGCTGAAATCTTAATATTATAAAAGGGGATCCATATTCTCTTGTATTTTATATAATCTTCTTATTTTCTTTCATATTAGATCTAGGTTTGCTTAGAGTCATGAACTAATTCTTTCAATTCAGTTCGGAAGGGATGTTGAACCTTATTTATAATTAATTATTTGATCAAGTTTATTTTATTTATTCCTTCTTACATGAGATTTATTCTGATAATCTACTTTAATTTCTTGTATGCTATTCAATTTATTAACGTGATTCTGCAGAATTAAATTAGTGAATTGATATCATCTGCTAGATTAAGATTAGTATTACGTGTAATTGATATCTGTCTTCATCACAAGTAGTAATTAGTAATACTTGATTGTGGACAAGCTTTTGAGTATTGCAATGATTATCAGGAAACACGTTAAATAAATCGAGCTTATGTGTTTGTTGCTTGGAATAGTCTAATTCCCTAGTTCTTAATGCTGTTGTTATATTAAATCTAGAGAGCTTGTTCTAGGTTATATAATGGTTAGAATATTGTGAAGAGCTTGTTTCATTGAGTGACAATCTAAGGGGAGTTTCGGGTAGCAGAGCTTGTTGTTATCTAGGGCTATTAGTTTCATTGAAGGGTAAATAATGTTACACTTGATTAATCTATTGTTGTGAAAAGGTGATACTGAACTGAAGAACTGAAGCTTTTTATTTATTGTTAATTCTTATTAGTTTATTCTTGTTAATTTAGTTTAATCAATTCAAAACCCCCTTTTCATTAGAAATCATAGGATAAATATAAAATAAATCATTCTCTGTGGGATCGATCCTTACTTACTACTGTGCTAATTGTTTGAATTCGTAAAGTGAAAGTGAGGTTAATTTCGGAGTGTAAACGACAGCTCCCACTTACCAAATCTGATCTTTCCCTTCCAAGGAGAGACCTTCAAAAATACAAAACTACCTGATTCAAACTCTACGTTCTTGCGATGTGGATCGGCGTATTTCTTCTGCCTATCCCTGAGCCGCTACTAATCTTGTCTGAATTACTTGAACTATCTCTGCCGTTTGTTGGACTAAATCTGGTCCTAGCAATTGTCTTTCGCCAACTTCATCCCAGTACAGTGGAGTTCTGCACTTTCTACCGTACAACGCTTCGTAAAGAGACATACCAATACTAGCGTGGTAACTATTATTATAACTGAATTCTACAAGCGGTAAATGATCATCCCAATTGCCTTTAAAATCCATGATACATGCCCTCAGCATATCCTCTAATGTTTGGATCGTTCTTTCGCTTTGCCCGTCAGTCTGAGGGTGATAGGCAGTACTCTTCCTCAACTGTGTTCCCATGCATTCTTGAAGTCTTTTTTAGAAATTCGATGTAAAGCGCGGATCTCGGTCAAAAATAATTGACACTGGAACTCCATGCCTCGAAACAATCTCTTTCACGTATAACTTTGCCAATTGTTCTAAGTTAAATCTAATTCTGATCGGAAGAAAGTGTGTGGATTTCGTTAATCGGTCGACGATAACCCATACTGCATCGTAGCCTTTCTGGGTCGTAGGAAGGCCAACAACAAAATCCATTGTAATATGTTCCCATTTCCATTCTGGGATCTCTAGAGGTTGTAGTAAACCACTTGGTCTCTGATGTTCTGCCTTGACCCTTTGGCAAGTCAGACACTTGGCAACATAATCGGCAACGTCCCTCTTCATATTTGGCCACCAAAAGTGTTGTCGTAAATCTTGATACATCTTGGTACTTCCGGGATGAATAGAATACCTCGAACTATGAGCGTCGCTCAGAATGTCCTCCTTAATTTTTGGTACTGGCGGTACCCAAACTCTATTTTCAAACCTCAACAATCCTTCACTGCCCACTTTAAATCTATGTTCAGTCCCTTCAGATATCTTTTTCTTTACTTCCTCACATTCCTTATCCAGAATTTGAGCTTCTTTAACCTTATCCAATAAAGTTGTTCCAGCTTGCGTATGAAACAGTTTCTCATCAATCTCCATTGCACATCCTACTTCCAATTCCAGCTTCTCCATCGCTGAAATCAACTCTTCTTGTGCTGTCAGCATCATCAACTTCTCCCGATCCTTTCTACTTAAGGCGTCGGCTACAACATTCGCTTTTTCCAGGTGGTCTAAGATATCACAATCAAAATCCTTTATTAACTTCAGCCACCTTCTTTGGCGCATATTCAAGTCTTTCTGTCTGAAAATATACTTCAGACTCTTATGGTCTGTATATATTTCACACTTCTCCCCATAAAGATAGTGTCTCCAAATCTTTAAAGCAAATACCACCGCAGCTAATTCCAAATCGTGGGTTGGATATCCCTTCTCATAATCTTTCAACTGTCGTGACGCATACGCAATGACTCTGCCGTTTTGCATAAGCACACAGCCTAGCCCTTTATGCGACGCATCACTATATACCACAAAGTTTCCTGTATCATCCGGTAGGGACAACACAGGTGCTGTACTCAACTTTCTCTTAAGCTCTTGAAAACTTTCCTCACACTTCTCCAGTCCAAACGAATTTTATAACTTTCCTAGTTAAATTCGTTAGCGGAGTGGCGATATTGGAAAAATCCTGAGTAAATCTTCTATAGTAACCAGCTAATCCAAGAAAACTTCTTACTTTCGACGGTGTTTTCAGCTGATCCCAATTCATCACTGCTTCGACTTTGGAGGGATCCACCAAAATTTCGTCCTTATCAATCACATGTCCGAGAAATTGCACCCTTTCAATCTAAAATTCACACTTTAAGAACTTGGCGTACAACTTTTCTCTTCTCAACACTTCCAATGTTAACTTCAAATGTTCAACATGCTCTTCCTTGGTCTTAGAATATACCAATATATCATCGATAAAAACCACTACAAATTTGTCTAAAAAAGGCTTGAACACTCCATTCATTAGGCCCATAAATGCTGCAGGTGCATTCGTTAGACCAAATGACATAACCAAAAATTTATAGTGACCATATCGTATCCTAAACACTATTTTTGGGACATCTTCAGGCCTCACCTTCAGCTGATGATATCCACTTCTCAGGTCTATCTTCGAGAAATATCTCGCTCCTTTTAACTGATCAAACAGATCATCAATTCTTGGTAATGGATACCTATTCTTAATGGTAACCTTATTCAACTCTCTATAATCGATGGAGAGTCGCATCGTACCATCCTTCTTTTTAACAAATAACACCGGTGCTTCCCACGGTGATACGCTTGGTTGAATATATTTCTTATCCAATAGTTCTTGTAACTGAACCATCAGTTCTTTCATTTCAATCGGAGCCATCCGGTACGGTGCTTTCGATATTGGAGCCGTTCCTGGCACCCAATCGATTACAAAATCTACTTCTCTATCCAGCAGAAGTCCTGGCAAATCGTCCGAAAACACATCCACGAAGTCCCTTACGACTAGGTATTTCTTCCAACTTTGGGTTCTCTTTACGACTATCGACTATGTAGGCTAAATATCCTAAACAGCCTTGTCTTAATAACTTCCTAGCTTGCATCATCGTCAGACAACTCGCTTGTCTCGGCGTCTTGCTGCCATAAAACACAACCTTTGACGGAGTCATAAGGTTAATATATTTCTTCTGGCAATCAATTACGGCTCCATAATTGAATAGCCAATCCATTCCCAAGATAACGTCAAATTCCCCTAGTTTAATCGGGATAAGATCTACGTTCATAACGTTACCCTTAATATCCACTCTACAGTTCTTGTGTATATACTTAATAGGAATTACTTCCTTATTCGCAATCTCTATGTTCATAGGGATCTCTAATTCGTCTTTATGAAAATCTAAGTTCTTGGCAAAGTCATCGGATATAAATGAACAAGTAGCACCAGAATCAAATAAAATATAATCATTGACTTTATTGATCGGAATGATACCTGACACCACATCACGAGACTGCACCGCGTCCTGTACTGTCATGTTGAATGTTCTTGCGGTTGGTCGGTTTGTCGAAGTCGGTGTGGTAATTATCAGAGGATTTCCACTATTATTTCCCTTATTTCCACCTGACCCTGCCCCTCCAGATGCCTTCTTTGGACAGTCTCTAGCCAAGTGATCCTTCGACCCACATGTGTAGCAGGCGCCTTTCTTAGGGTTAGGGCAGTTAAGTGCTATGTGGCCTTCCTGACCATAATTGTAGCAAACTCTTTTTCCTTTCATGCAGACTCCCAAGTGAGTCTTCCCATAGGTTGTGCATAGTTCTAACTTTTTCTTCTGACTACCTTGCTGACTTACAGACGATATGTTATCATTCCACTTTCGTTTATGATTATTAGTTCCCCCTGTGTGACTGCCACTAGCCTTATTGTTTCCTTCACTATCATTCTTCTTCTTCTTTTGATCCTGATTGTACTTAGACACCGCTTCGCTTCCACCTTCAGCGAGAATGGCCTTCTCCAGAACTCCAGCAAAAGTGTTCAATTGAAACATTGACACCTTGCTATACAACCAGGGTTTCAGTCCCTGTTCAAAATGCCTAGCCTTTCTTTCGTCAATATACACCTAATATTGGGCAAACCTGGACAATTTGTAAGACCCCAACTTTTATGAATAAAGATTTAGTTTTCTTTATATATTATTTCGAAATAGTAAGGTGTTGTTTTGATAAATATGAAAGTTATGGGTGAAATGTGCAAATATTTTTAAAATGAGCAAGTGGTTATAAAATATTCTTGTTGTCGGGGAATATTCGTTTGGTCGTGGAATATTCTTATTGTCGGGGAATATTCGTACGACGGCGCAGCTATTTGTGGGCCCCCACAACGGAATAACTGTCGGATATAGAAAGCGACAGAAATAACTTTTTTACAAAATAACGGCGTGGTTGTTACCGTTAGTACTGTTGAAATATCCGGTGGTTAAAATACAGTGATACACGGTGTTGCATAGTAGCACACGGTATTGCACAGTATTTCGAATTATTGAGTCTTACGTGAGAAGCCATTACTCAATTATTGTTACAGTAATTACTGTTCAATATTTTATATTATTGACTCAATAATTGCTATGTTGATATTTTATATTATTGACTCAATAATTGCTGTATTGATATTTTATTGACTCAATAATTGCTACGTTGCCATTTTATATGATTGATTCAATAATGACTACAGTTGATATTTTGTAGTATTGATTCAATAATTGTTGTTGCACAGTATTTCACGTTATCAACTCAATAATTCATATTATTTGAATAATATTATTAGATAGCATTATTGATAATGTCTAAGGAAGTTCTGTCTAGGAGGGGTTATTTAATTGCGCGCCAGTAAGGAGAAGTCCTTATCGGAAGGCCCCCTCTGTCCTGGGAACAACCTGGTTGTTAATATTGTAGTTCTATAATATTATTTGTGAATAATTAATTATTGATTTATATGATAAGGAAATATTTATTTTGTGGATATTAAAGAAGGAATTGGCGCTGGTGAGTTTTTATCAATATTTTGGTGTGAGAAATCATCTGTTTTTGGATTTCGGATAATTTATGTTTGGAATTTGGAAAAACTTCCTTCTGCAAAGTTGTAGAGAATTAAATTTCCTATGAAAGAACATAGAATTTGTATTTTTCTGACGAATGGGCTATTTGTTATGAATTATTGAAGTTTCGGAAAATATATATATTATAAAGGGTGGGACCCACTTTTGGTTGGAAAAAAATGGCTGATGGCTTTTTGGTAGCAGCCGACGGCTGGAGGTTTTAAAAAAATAATAATATTATTTTATTAATTTAGTCTCCTTTGGCATCCTAAGCTTTTCCTATAAATAGGGTGCTTAGGTTAGAATTGAAAATCACACCAGAATCAGAAGTTTTCTCTCTCTATAATATCGAGCGTATTTTTGGCGACTCAGAATGGGTTGGGTTGAATGGACCTATTCTGGGGGCGTCACAGTTGGTATCAGAGCTTAGGGATATGATCTCTGGCGGAGATCGGGGAATAGAACTAGGAGGGGAGAGACGAGTAAATCCTTCGCTAGTGTGTCCTACCTAAGCTTATGTGGTATTTAATTGGTCAGTCGGAGCATAGGATTAATATGTGATATGTTAATTTGTTTAATTAACCCTTGTTTTATGGCAGTATTTGAGAATGGCAGCTGAGAATGTTAACAACGAAGTGAATGAGACCGTGGAGACACCTTTAATCGTTAACCAGGAGAACATGCAACAAGAAGGCAATGTTCATCCTGAAAATAACGCTGGTCAGACGATAAACGATGAGATGTTTAGAAGTTTTTTGCAGTTTATGCAAAACCAGACGAGGGAGACTCGTGTGCAACATACAGGTGGAGATAATAACAACACACGAGCTGTCACTGCCAAGCAGTTCAAAGAATTGGGACCACCAGAGTTTCTGGGAAAGCCAGATTCGATAAAGGCGGAGACGTGGATTAAACAAATTACCAAGATATTTGATGTCTTGGGATGTACGGAGGAACAGAAGGTTCCATTCGCCACGTTTATGTTCCGTGGAGAGGCAGATTACTGGTGGGAATCCGTGAAGCGTACCCAGCCTGCCGCACTTAAGATGTCTTGGGAAGCGTTCCAGAAACTGTTTAATGACAAGTACTTTCCTGAAAGTATTCGTCATATGAAGGAAGTAGAATTTATTAGACTCGAACAAAACAACATGACGGTATCCCAGTACGAGGCTAAGTTCGCGGAGCTGTCCAGGTTTGCACCTCATTTGGTGGAGAATGAGGAACGTATGACGCGGATGTTTCTAAGAGGTTTGAAACCCGAAATACGTCAATACCTCATTTCTCATAAATTTTCTTTATATTCGGATGTAGTAAATAGGGCCCAGTTATTAGAACGAGATAATGATTATGTTCAACCGAGGAACCACAACCAAGGTCGTACCGGTGGCAGCAGTCATCGGAGCAATGACAACCAGCGAGGAGAAAAGTATGACAGAAGCGGTAACCACTCCGGTGGTTATCGTGGCCATGATAGTAGAAGAAGCAAATCGGGAGGAGATTTCAAGAAGAGAAGGTACAACAATGAGAGCGCGAAGATGTCGACATCAGCACCAGCATCAACTGTTTCGAGGGGAGGAGAACGACCACCGGTCGTATACTTTAAATGCGGGACAGAGGGACATATCAGCCCAAACTGCCCACAACAGTTCAAAGGATGCTATAACTGTGGAAAAGAAGGACATATAGCTCGAGATTGTCCTGTTACGAAACCAAGTTCAGCGGGGGTGGTGATTCCAAAGGCGGTTGCAGACAAGTCAAAGTCGGTGATTCCTGGAAGAGCGTTTGTCGTGACAGCCCAAAACGCGAGGAATCCACACGAGGTGATTACGGGTAAGCTGATCATAAACTCTTGCGAAGTTTATACCTTGTTAGATACCGGTGCTACCCATTCCTTTATTTCACCTGCTTGTGCTCAACGTTTGAACTTGACTTCTGATAAATTAGACTTTGACTTATCTGTTGAAACTCCGTTAGGAGAAACCTTCGTTACATCTACAGTTTACAAATCTTGCTTGATTCAGATTGGTACCCTTACCTTACCTGTTGACCTTATATTTTTGAAAATACTTGCATTTGACGTGATTTTAGGAATTGACTGGTTAACCACTTACCATGCCAAAATTGATTGTTTTCGTAAGGTTGTTAGTTTTCATATTCCTAATCAACCTATTGTGCGAATCCAAATCACCAAACCACTAAAATCAGTCAATATCATTTCAAATCCCAAGGCTATTCGTTTATTGAAAAACGGATGTCAAGCTTTCTTAGCTCATGTCACTGATCTAAATCAGAATACATCAGATTTGAATGATATTTCCGTTGTTACTGAGTTTCCTGATGTATTTCCCGAAGAACTTTCCGGTCTACCCCTAGAACGTGAAGTTGAATTCTTTATTGACCTTGAGCCCGGTACAAAGCCCATTTCTAAAACCCCATATCGAATGGCTCCTATTGAACTTCAGGAGTTAAAGATTCAATTACAAGAATTGTTAGACATCGGTTTTATTCGTCCTAGTACGTCTCCTTGGGGTGCTCCTGTTTTATTCGTAAAGAAGAAAGACGGGAGTATGCGACTTTGCATTGATTATCGGGAGTTGAACCATGTCACCATTAAGAATAGGTATCCGTTACCTGTTCGACCAGTTGCAAGGAGCGCAATTCTTTTCAAAGATCGATCTTCGTTCTGGATATCATCAGTTGAAGATTAAAACTGAGGATATTCCAAAGACTGCTTTTAGAACACGGTACGGGCATTATGAGTTCTTAGTCATGTCCTTTGGATTGACTAATGCTCCTGCTGCTTTCATGGATATGATGAACCGTGTATTTAAGGAGTATTTAGATCAATTCGTTGTTGTCTTTATTGATGACAATCTCATTTATTCTAAAAGCCGTGAAGATCATAAATACCATTTGAAGTTAGTACTTCAAAAGCTTCGTGAGAACAAGCTATATGCCAAGCTGAAGAAATGCGAGTTTTGGCTTGAGGAAGTAGCATTTCTTGGGCATGTGGTATCGAAACGTGGAGTATCTGTGGACCCGGCGAAGATTGAAGCAATACAAAGCTGGGAGCAAACTAAGTCGGTGACCGAAGTACGAAGCTTTCTGGGCTTAGCTGGTTATTATCGGAGATTCGTAGAGGGATTTCCTCGAATCGCTACTCCATTAACTCAGTTAACCCGGAAAGATACGAAATTCGTTTGGAGCGAAGAATGCGAGAAGAGCTTCCAAGAGCTCAAGAGGAGACTTATTTCGGCACCTGTTCTGATAATACCATCTGGTTCGGATGGATTTGTTATTTACAGCGATGCTTCGGGCAAAGGGTTAGGATGTGTTCTCATGCAACATGGGAAAGTCATAGCCTATGCCTCGCGACAACTCAAAGAATATGAGAGGAATTATCCTACTCATGATCTAGAGTTGGCAGCTGTCGTTTTCGCGTTGAAGATCTGGAGACATTAGTTATACGGAGAGAAAGTGGAGATTTATACGGATCATAAAAGCCTTAAATATTTCTTCACTCAGAAGGAACTCAACATGCGGCAACGACGTTGGCTTGAGCTGTTGAAAGATTACGATCATACTATCCAATACCATCCTAGAAAAGCGAATGTGGTAGCTGACGCGTTGAGTAGAAGATCATATGTGGGAACGAGTGCGATGATGTCAAGTATACGCGTAGAACCAGCTTTGATTGATAAAGTTAAAGCTGCTCAAGCTACGGATGCGGAGCTGATGAAGATGAAGAAGAAGGTGCAAGAAGGTGCAATTCCAGAAGCGAGAATCGATGAAGATGGAATACTTCGAGTCAACTCCAGACTTTGTGTTCCTAACGATTCCGACTTGAAGTATAGAATCATGATGGAGGCACACAACACACCGTTTGCGATCCATCCTGGGAGTACTAAAATGTATCGTGATCTTCGACATACATTTTGGTGGGGCAATATGAAGAGGGAGATCGCGGAGTTCATCTCGAGATGTTTAACTTGTCAACGTGAAAAGGCGGAGCATCAAGTGCCGAAGGGTCCATTGCAACCACTGGAGATTCCGAAATGGAAGTGGGAACACATTACGATGGATTTCGTTACGGGTCTTCCCAAGGTTTCTCAAGGCTTAGATGCGATTTGGGTTATTGTTGATAGATTAACCAAGTCTGCTCATTTCTTGCCGATACGAGAGACTTATTCCCTTGAACGTCTTGCTCATATGTACGTGAATGAGATTGTGAGATTGCATGGCATGCCAGTATCCATAGTTTTGGATCGTGACCCCAGATTTACTTCACGATTTTGGATCAGTTTGCAGAAAGCTATGGGCACGGATTTACGATTCAGTTCGGCTTATCATCCTCAAACAGACGGACAATCGGAAAGGACTATCCAAACTCTTGAAGATCTATTGAGACTCTGTGTTCTAGACTTCAAAGGGAGTTGGGATAAGTACTTACCATTGGTAGAATTCTCCTACAACAACAGTTATCAGGCAAGTATAGGCGTAGCTCCATTCGAAGCGTTGTATGGGAGAAAGTGTCGCTCTCCAGTATGTTGGAACGAGGTGGGGGAAACAACATTGTTGGGACCGGAGTTAGTACGTATGACTACAGAAAAGATCCAAATGATTCGACAACGTATACAAACCGCACAAGATCGACAAAAGAGTTATGCGGATCTTCATCGAAAGGATGTGGAATTTAACGTTGGGGACCATGTATTGTTACGTATTGCTCCGTGGAAAGGAGTTACAAGGTTTGGGAAGAGAGGAAAGCTCAATCCACGATTCATTGGTCCATTTGAGATTCTTGACCGAATAGGAAATGTGGCCTATAGACTCGCTTTACCTCCAAGCATGTCTCGTGTTCATAATGTATTTCACATATCCGTGTTGCGTAAATATGTGAAGGATCCAAACCGTATTATTGAGTTAGAACCAGACGAGATAGCCGAAGATTTAACGTACGAGGAGGTACCTATCAAGATCTTGGATAGGAAAGAGCATGTCTTACGCTCGAAAATTATACCTCAAGTTAAAGTTTTGTGGAGAAACCATGCGATTGAGGAAATGACCTGGGAGTTGGAATCGGAAATGAAAGCGAGGTATCCTCAACTTTTCGACATACCAGGTACGTACGTCAATTTCGAGGACGAAATTTCATAAGGAGGGGAGGTTGTAAGACCCCAACTTTTATGAATAAAGATTTAGTTTTCTTTATATATTATTTCGAAATAGTAAGGTGTTGTTTTGATAAATATGAAATTTATGGGTGAAATGTGCAAACATTTTTAAAATGAGCAAGTGGTTATAAAATATTCTTGTTGTCGGGGAATATTCGTTTGGTCGTGGAATATTCTTGTTGTCGGGGAATATTCGTACGACGGTGCAGCTATTTGTGGGCCCCCACAACGGAATAACTGTCGGATATAGAAAGCGACAGAAATAATTTTTTACAAAATAACGGCGTGGTTGTTACCGTTAGTACTGTTGAAATATCCGGTGGTTAAAATACAGTGATACACGGTGTTGCATAGTAGCACACGGTATTGCACAGTATTTCGAATTATTGAGTCTTACGTGAGAAGCCATTACTCAATTATTGTTACAGTAATTACTGTTCAATATTTTATATTATTGACTCAATAATTGCTATGTTGATATTTTATATTATTGACTCAATAATTGCTGTATTGATATTTTATTGACTCAATAATTGCTACGTTGCCATTTTATATGATTGATTCAATAATGACTACAGTTGATATTTTGTAGTATTGATTCAATAATTGTTGTTGCACAGTATTTCACGTTATCAACTCAATAATTCATATTATTTGAATAATATTATTAGATAGCATTATTGACAATGTCTAAGGAAGTTCTGTCTAGGAGGGGTTATTTAATTGCACGCCAGTAAGGAGAAGTCCTTATCGGAAGGCCCCCTCTGTCCTGGGAACGACCTGGTTGTTAATATTGTAGTTCTATAATATTATTTGTGAATAATTAATTATTGATTTATATGATAAGGAAATATTTATTTTGTGGATATTAAAGAAGGAATTGGCGCTGGTGAGTTTTTATCAATATTTTGGTGTGAGAAATCATCTTTTTTTGGATTTCGGATAATTTATGTTTGGAATTTGGAAAAACTTCCTTCTGCAAAGTTGTAGAGAATTAAATTTCTTATGAAAGGACATAGAATTTGTATTTTTCTGACGAATGAGCTATTTGTTATGAATTATTGAAGTTTCGGAATATATATATATTATAAAGGGTGGGACCCACTTTTGGTTGGAAAAAAATGGCTGATGGCTTTTTGGTAGCAGCCGGCGGCTGGAGGTTTTAAAAAAATAATAATATTATTTTATTATTTTAGTCTCCTTTGGCATCCTAAGCTTTTCCTATAAATAGGGTGCTTAGGTTAGAATTGAAAATCACACCTGAATTAGAAGTTTTCTCTCTCTATAATATCGAGCATATTTTTGTGAGTATTTCTATACTTTGAGTATTAGTATTCAGTGTAAGTTTCCTTCGGTATTATATCCAATATTCTAGTCAGAGGTACTATCTTTTTGAGGTAAGGTATGTTATTTTCTTTCGTAAATGATATTATTCTTTTCAATATCATTATACAGAAATATTGTCATGGATTTTATGTTGAAATTCTTACTTTTTCCGTCGGGGTGACTATTCACGTATACGGCACTATTCACGTATACGGCACTATTCACGAAAAAATTAAATTTTCTTCTATTTGTCCAAATTGCTTGTTAAGGTTACTATCTATGATTGTATCCAAGTTTTGAGCTCTATTCTTGAATTTTGCTCCATAATTGATTATTACGAGGTATTTTTGAATTGGATATACTAAAATACGAATCCTTAGTCTTTGTCTTTTATCTTACTGGATTCTTTTTTTAAAATGTTTTTCATCATTCTCAGTCCTAAAAGGTGATGTAACTGAATATCTTTGGCCTGTAGAGCAAAGAGGAATGATTACTTGATGAATATCTTTGGCCTGTAGAGCAAAGATGAATGATTACTTGATGAATATCTTTGGCCTGTAGTGCAAAGATGACAGGTGCTGAGATGAATATGACCACTGATGATACAAATGAATATCTTTGGCCTGTAGTGCAAAGATGAATATTTGATTCGAGATGTATATTGATTGATGTTACAGGGATAAAATATTGATGATGGACTTTTAAATCATAGAAGATAGTAGACTTGATTCTCTGCTTAACTATTCTAATGATTTGTTATTTCCGCTGCGAATATTGATCTAAAGTTGGTTGTCCGTTATATTTTATCTTATTTGTTGAAGACTAACGATAATTTGTTTCCCATTATCTTAGTCATAATATTCTTTACTGAGCTAGTTGAGCTCACCCTTTTCATCTGTTGTCCTCTTCAGGAAATGAGAATGTTGCGGGAACTAGTCGGGGGACAGAGTGATGGTCCGAGTTAGAGCAGTAGTAGTCCTCACTATTTCTGATAAATAGTGTGGTAATAATTGTAATGAGGACTTAGTTTGAATCTTAATATTTTCTACATATTTGTATTGAGACTCACAGTTATGTGGTCGTATTTTGCACGACCGTATGATATAACGTTTGTATTTGAATTCTGTACCATGTGTTTGGCGACTCAGAATGGGTTGGGTTGAATGGACCTATTCTGGGGGCGTCACACAATTCGTTAAACTTTTCCGCGTAGTCGGGCACAGACATGTTCCCCTACTTCAACTCTAGAAACTGCATCTCCTATTTGATTCTAGGGAGCTGGTCGGGAAATGCATCTCGAAAAACATTTCTTTAAACCTTTCCCAGGTTATTACACCTTCTCCTCTCCTGATCTTATTTGCCTGCCACCAGTAGCTGGCTTCTGATTTTAACATAAATGTCGCGTAGGCGATCTTCTGGTCCTCCCTAGCTTGGGCGGCCTCAAAAATTTTCTCCATTTCCATAACCCAAGTCTGAGCTTCTATCGGGTTCGTGGAACCCTTAAAATCTGGCGGTCCCACTGCCTTAAAGTCTTTAAATGAGGTGTTCGGTGGAGCTTGAGGCTGATTGTTCATCGCTCCATCCAACAGATTTATCAACTGCTGAACGGGGTTCGCATTGGCATCATTGTTGTTATTGTTATTGGTTGACCCTTCTTGGGCTTGTCGACTATTTTGTCTTCTTCTTTGTGGCATATTTCTTTTAAAAATATACGCTCATTAGATCTTTATTCAATCTCTTAAATATTTAAGACTTAACTCAAATATTTAACATAACCACTTTAACTCTTTTCTTTTCAAATAACCTTTGATATTTTATTTAAATCAAAAGTTTTAAACATGGTACTATAGCATCTCTGCCATTTACTTCAACTATCCCAAGATAAAGAATCTTCAGGATTTAGTTTCTTAAAATATTCCTTTGTTTTTTAATCACATCGGAATTTACATTAACTACTCCAAAGAGTATCACATAATGTTAAATACTTTAACATACTCACTTAACACATATCATCTTGAACAAACTTTATTATTTTATTAAAACCAAAACCTTTTAATACAATACGATAGCATTTCTGCCATTTACATCAACTATCCTGAAATAAAGTTTCTACAGGATTTGCATTATCACAATATTCCTTTGTTTATAATCACATCGGAATTTACATTATTTACGATTATTTAAACATTAACAATATCATATTGTCCTATCACGGCCTACTAAGGCGTCGGACAGCTTCACTACGCTCCTCCTCTATAATTCGGGACATAGTTCTGTGATCTAACATATACCCAGGCAGTCCCTCGAACTAAATTGGATATCTCATAACTCGGTCCTGGGCCTCATCCATTGCCCTCAGAAACGTGTAGCACGTCTCTGCAACCTTAACTCTCTTAGCGCGCGCATCATCCTCTGCCAGATATGTACGTCGTGCATTTCTCACCCAAGCTTCTTCCACTATGGCGAGTCTTTCAGATTCTCTTTCAACTCATTCTTTAACTTTTCTATCTCCTTTGTCTTCTGCTCAGTTTGGCCCTTCTCTTGAACCAAATCCCACTCCACATTGCCAAGACGGGTGTGAAGTGTCTCAATCTGACCACCCTAAGCAACTGACTGCTCCCTCAACTCCTGAATTGTATCTCGTAACTCTACGTTGCGATCATATAATAAATCATAAATATCAGCACTGACAGAGTTCGATGGGAACTCCTCAGGGTCTTCCTCCACCTCTTCCTCTTCCTCCTCCTCGGCTGCCTCAGCCGGGATCTCAACCTCTTCAGGGTCCTCCTCTGAGTAAATCTCTGGCTCATGCTCCTGACCAAAATCTGGAATCACAGGAGATGGCTCTGGCTGTACTAACTGCTCCCAGACAGTATGTATGTCTCGGGGCTCCTCATCTCTAGTCTCGAGGGGTACAACATCCCTGGGCTGATCAATACTCCAGTATCTTACATCCTGACAAAATAAGTTTTAAGTCTTAGTTTTTACGTGATGCTAATCAATACTCTAACAAGTATGAACACATAAGCACATAGCACATAAGGTAATTTTATTATCTTTCTTAGAACTCAATCAGAGTTGTCATTACTATCTTCACGAAGGCTACTATCCTAAGGTAAGGTTTTCCCCCCACCTAAGGTTCATAACCTACGGCTCTGATACCAACTTGTGACACCCCCAAATCCGGTATCTTAATTTCCATAGGATTTAATGTTTACTGTTCTAATACCATACAACTATTTATCCATAAATAATGAAATTCATTTATTAGATAAATAAATCATCATCTAACATAATAATACATCATAAATCCCAGGTTATACTTAACCTTAAATCTCTGTTGCGGAAACGTAAATAAATAAGTTTTAAATCATCACACATAAGTCTTGAACTTTAACATTGTTAATGACAACACAAGTCTTCATCACTTGTTAGATTTTCCTTTTTCCCTTGCTACTAGAAGGCTCACTAGACTGTTCATTCTTATCTACAATGTTATTATGCAAGAGTGAGCACGAATGCCCGCAAGTATAAAAACATGACAGAATAATAACATGCGAATAAAAGAATTCTGAATAACAGAAAGCTTAACTTTTGAATCAAGAATATTACTCGAGAATCAAATTACTTCTGAGGGTCATAAAGACCTTGAACCGAGTCTTAGGTTGTCAAATATATTAACCTTTCAAACCTTTAACAGTCATAAGACTATAGACTTTACTTCTCGTACTTAGGGAGATCAGCCCTTTGTACTGATACTGTGCACATTATCTTAACGCTTAAAGCATATTCATTAATCCCCTATATTAGGGTTGTTCAGCTCAGTTTGACATCAGAATCCGCACCAAATAAAGTTGGTTTGGATAACTCAATAAATGATATTCAAATTGAATATTAACTTCTCAAGGTATACAATCGAATAAGTATTGTACACTTAAATGATACTTTTAAAAGAATCATGGCATCTCATGTGAAATTCTAAACTTGGATATTTAAGAGTAAGAATTTGCTCAACAATAGTAATTAAGCATAGCAATTGCTTAATTTAAAGAGTTTAGTTTAGGAAACCTGCCCAACAATAATAATAAGTTAGGGATAGAAAACTTGCTTCGTGCACAAGCTACAATTATTACTCACTTCTTTAATTACTCTTACCTATCACACATTTACAATATCAATTAATCACAGGTTCGATATGATTATTGATTTACAATAATATTCTTCGAACTCATTATTAGGTTTTTCAATAATGGTTCACGTTGATTAATTAACTTATTAATTAATCACATAACTTAAGTTATTAACTTGTATTAACAACTTATTAGATACATAACATGTGTTCATGTTTATATCACATTATTTAAACTTTACAAATAATAGTTTAAGTCACATAATTAATTTATTAATTAATCACGTAACATAAATTATTAAACTCATAGTAACATCTTATCATATATACAACATGTATTCAGGTTTATTAGATTCAAAACACATTTCACAAAATTCCAACACTTAACATTTTTTTTTCAAAATTTCAGGCCTGGCGCGGCCGCTCGGATGCGTTTTTTCAGAATTTCTAGTTCGCGAAGAACACAGAAATTCGACCATTTTATCCAATTTTACACCAATACACTGATTTATAATGTTACCCATGAAGTATAAACTTCACAAGAATATTATATATCACTTATAGCATGTTCTTAACATTCCCAGTCATATAATTACATAAATTAACACCATCAATTTCACTGTTCTTCATAAATTTTACAAAATTTAATGAAAAACATAAAGTCTATCATTACGGATTCGTTACTATACCGAATCCACTCATTCCAATTCCATTCTCTTTATTTTAACATACAAAATCATATTCATATGTTAATTTAAATATAAACATATGATTACCACATCTATTTCACCCATATGGGTTATTTCCCATATTCAACACTCTGTCTTTTATAAAACCCATTTATTAACAAAATTACTTGATGTAATCACTGTGAATCATGAATGTATAGCATAAATTATATCATGGACATATGTTTATATATATATATATATATATATATATCCATGAAATCATCAATTGTCAACTTTCTCCATTTACAGATGACTTTTACAAAACATGAAAAACTCTGTAAATTTTTGAAAACCCAATTAAGGCCAAATTAAATAAAATTGATCCTTTAAAACATGATTATATGTTAGAAAAACACGTTATGATTCCATACCCATATAGATAAAGCCATATCGTAACCCAATTGGGAAACCCAATTTTCAAATAAAATGTAAGACCCCAACTTTTATGAATAAAGATTTAGTTTTTTTTATATATTATTTCGAAATAGTAAGGTGTTGTTTTGATAAATATGAAAGTTATGGGTGAAATGTGTAAACATTTTTAAAATGAGCAAGTGGTTATAAAATATTCTTGTTGTCGGGGAATATTCGTTTGGTCGTGGAATATTCTTGTTGTCGGGGAATATTCGTACGACGGCGCAGCTATTTGTGGGCCCCCACAACGGAATAACTGTCGGATATAGAAAGCGACATAAATAACTTTTTTACAAAATAACGGCGTGGTTGTTACCGTTAGTACTGTTGAAATATCCGGTGGTTAAAATACAGTGATACACGGTGTTGCATAGTAGCACACGGTATTGCACAGTATTTCGAATTATTGAGTCTTACGTGAGAAGCCATTACTCAATTATTATTACAGTAATTACTGTTCAATATTTTATATTATTGACTCAATAATTGCTATGTTGATATTTTATATTATTGACTCAATAATTGCTGTATTGATATTTTATTGACTCAATAATTGCTACGTTGCCATTTTATATGATTGATTCAATAATGACTACAGTTGATATTTTGTAGTATTGATTCAATAATTGTTGTTGCACAGTATTTCACGTTATCAACTCAATAATTCATATTATTTGAATAATATTATTAGATAGCATTATTGACAATGTCTAAGGAAGTTCTGTCTAGGAGGGGTTATTTAATTGCGCGCCAGTAAGGAGAAGTCCTTATCGGAAGGCCCCCTCTGTCCTGGGAACGACCTGGTTGTTAATATTGTAGTTCTATAATATTATTTGTGAATAATTAATTATTGATTTATATGATAAGGAAATATTTATTTTGTGGATATTAAAGAAGGAATTGGCGCTGGTGAGTTTTTATCAATATTTTGGTGTGAGAAATCATCTGTTTTTGGATTTCGGATAATTTATGTTTGGAATTTGGAAAAACTTCATTCTGCAAAGTTGTAGAGAATTAAATTTCCTATGAAAGGACATAGAATTTGTATTTTTCTGACGAATGGGCTATTTGTTATGAATTATTGAAGTTTCGGAAAATATATATATTATAAAGGGTGGGACCCACTTATGGTTGGAAAAAAATGGCTGATGGCTTTTTGGTAGCAGCCGGCGGCTGGAGGTTTTAAAAAAATAATAATATTATTTTATTATTTTAGTCTCCTTTGGCATCCTAAGCTTTTCCTATAAATAGGGTGCTTAGGTTAGAATTGAAAATCACACCAGAATCAAAAGTTTTCTCTCTCTATAATATCGAGCGTATTTTTGTGAGTATTTCTATACTTTGAGTATTAGTATTCAGTGCAAGTTTCCTTCGGTATTATATCCGATATTCCAGTCAGAGGTACTATCTTTTGGAGGTAAGAGATGTTATTTTCTTTTATAAATGATATTATTCTTTTCAATATCATTATACAGAAATATTGTCATGGATTTTATGTTGAAATTCTTACTTTTTCCGTCGGGGTTACTATTCACGTATACGGCACTATTCACGGAAAAATTAAATTTTCTTCTATTTGTCCAAATTGCTTGTTAAGGTTACTATCTTTGATTGAGTTTTGAGCTCTATTCTTGAATTTTGCTCCATAATTGATTATTACGAGGTATTTTTGAATTGGATATACTAAAATACGAATCCTTAGTCTTTGTCTTTTATCTTACTGGATTCGTTTTTTAAAATATTTTTCATCATTCTCAGTCCTAAAAGGTGATGTAACTGAATATCTTTGGCCTGTAGAGCAAAGATGAATGATTACTTGATGAATATCTTTGGCCTGTAGAGCAAAGATGAATGATTACCTGATGAATATCTTTGGCCTGTAGTGCAAAGATGACAGGTGTTGAGATGAATATGACCACTGATGATACAAATGAATATCTTTGGCCTGTAGTGCAAAGATGAATATTTGATTCGAGATGTATATTGATTGATGTTACAGGGATAAAATATTGATGATGGACTTTTAAATCATAGAAGATAGTAGACTTGATTCTCTGCTTAACTCTTCTAATGATTTGTTATTTCCGCTGCGAATATTGATCTAAAGTTGGTTGTCCATTATATTTTATCTTATTTGTTGAAGACTAACGATAATTTGTTTCCCATTATCTTAGTCATAATATTCTTTACTGAGCTAGTTGAGCTCACCCTTTTCATCTGTTGTCCTCTTCAGGAAATGAGAATGTTGCGGGAACTAGTCGGGGGACAGAGTGATGGTCCGAGTTAGAGCAGTAGTAGTCCTCACTATTTCTGATAAATAGTGTGGTAATAATTGTAATGAGGACTTAGTTTGAATCTTAATATTTTCTACATATTTGTATTGAGACTCACAGTTGTGTGGTCGTATTTTGCACGACCGTATGATATAAAGTTTGTATTTGAATTCTGTACCATGTATTTGGCGACTCAGAATGGGTTGGGTTGAATGGACCTATTCTGGGGGCGTCACAGTTGGTATCAGAGCTTAGGGATATGATCTCTGGCGGAGATCGGGGAATAGAACTAGGAGGGGAGAGACGAGTAAATCCTTCGCTAGTGTGTCCTACCTAAGCTTATGTGGTATTTAATTGGTCAGTCGGAGCATAGGGTTAATATGTGATATGTTAATTTGTTTAATTAACCCTTGTTTTATGGCAGTATTTGAGAATGGTAGCTGAGAATGTTAACAACGAAGTGAATGAGACCGTGGAGACACCTTTAATCGTTAACCAGGAGAACATGCAACAAGAAGGCAATGTTCATCCTGAAAATAACGCTGGTCAGACGATAAACGATGAGATGTTTAGAAGTTTTTTGCAGTTTATGCAAAACCAGACGAGGGAGACTCGTGTGCAACATACAGGTGGAGATAATAACAACACACGAGCTGTCACTGCCAAGCAGTTCAAAGAATTGGGACCACCAGAGTTTCTGGGAAAGCCAGATCCGATAAAGGCGGAGACGTGGATTAAACAAATTACCAAGATATTTGATGTCTTGGGATGTACGGAGGAACAGAAGGTTCCATTCGCCACGTTTATATTCCGTGGAGAGGCAGATTACTGGTGGGAATCCGTGAAGCGTACCCAGCCTGCCGCACTCAAGATGTCTTGGGAAGCGTTCCAGAAACTGTTTAATGACAAGTACTTTCCTGAAAGTATTCGTCATATGAAGGAAGTAGAATTTATTAGACTCGAACAAAACAACATGACGGTATCCCAGTACGAGGCTAAGTTCGCGGAGCTGTCCAGGTTTGCACCTCATTTGGTGGAGAATGAGGAACGTATGACGCGGATGTTTCTAAGAGGTTTGAAACCCGAAATACGTCAATACCTCATTTCTCATAAATTTTCTTTATATTCGGATGTAGTAAATAGGGCCCAGTTATTAGAACGAGATAATGATTATGTTCAACCGAGGAACCACAACCAAGGTCGTACCGGTGGCAGCAGTCATCGGAGCAATGACAACCAGCGAGGAGAAAAGTATGACAGAAGCGGTAACCACTCCGGTGGTTATCATGGCCATGATAGTAGAAGAAGCAAATCGGGAGGAGATTTCAAGAAGAGAAGGTACAACAATGAGAGCGCGAAGATGTCGACATCAGCACCAGCATCAACTGTTTCGAGGGGAGGAGAACGACCACCGGTCGTATGCTTTAAATGCGGGAAAGAGGGACATATCAGCCCAAACTGCCCACAACAGTTCAAAGGATGCTATAACTGTGGAAAAGAAGGACATATAGCTCGAGATTGTCCTGTTACGAAACCAAGTTCAGCGGGGGTGGTGATTCCAAAAGCGGTTGCAGACAAGTCAAAGTCGGTGATTCCTGGAAGAGCGTTTGTCGTGACAGCCCAAAACGCGAGGAATCCACACGAGGTGATTACGGGTAAGCTGATCATAAACTCTTGCGAAGATTATACCTTGTTAGATACCGGTGCTACCCATTCCTTTATTTCACCTGCTTGTGCTCAACGTTTGAACTTGACTTCTGATAAATTAGACTTTGACTTATCTGTTGAAACTCCGTTAGGAGAAACCTTCGTTACATCTACAGTTTACAAATCTTGCTTGATTCAGATTGGTACCCTTACCTTACCTGTTGACCTTATATCTTTGAAAATACTTGCATTTGACGTGATTTTAGGAATTGACTGGTTAACCACTTACCAAGCCAAAATTGATTGTTTTCGTAAGGTTGTTAGTTTTCATATTCCTAATCAACCTGTTGTGCGAATCCAAATCACCAAACCACTAAAATCAGTCAATATCATTTCAAATCCCAAGGCTATTCGTTTATTAAAAAACGGATGTCAAGCTTTCTTAGCTCATGTCACTGATCTAAATCAGAATACATCAGATTTGAATGATATTTCCGTTGTTAATGAGTTTCCTGATGTATTTCCCGAAGAACTTCCCGGTCTACCCCTAGAACGTGAAGTTGAATTCTTTATTAACCTTGAGCCCGGTACAAAGCCCATTTCTAAAACCCCATATCGAATGGCTCCTATTGAACTTCAGGAGTTAAAGATTCAATTACAAGAATTGTTAGACATCGGTTTTATTCGTCCTAGTACGTCTCCTTGGGGTGCTCCTGTTTTATTCGTAAAGAAGAAAGACGGGAGTATGCGACTTTGCATTGATTATCGGGAGTTGAACCATGTCACCATTAAGAATAGGTATCCGTTACCTCGTATTGATGACCTGTTCAACCAGTTGCAAGGAGCGCAATTCTTTTCAAAGATCGATCTTCGTTCTGGATATCATCAGTTGAAGATTAAAACTGAGGATATTCCAAAGACTGCTTTTAGAACACGGTACGGGCATTATGAGTTCTTAGTCATGTCTTTTGGATTGACTAATGCTCCTGCTGCTTTCATGGATATGATGAACCGTGTATTTAAGGAGTATTTAGATCAATTCATTGTTGTCTTTATTGATGACATTCTCATTTATTCTAAAAGCCGTGAAGATCATAAATACCATTTGAAGTTAGTACTTCAAAAGCTTCGTGAGAACAAGCTATATGCCAAGCTGAAGAAATGCTTGTTTTGGCTTGAGGAAGTAGCATTTCTTGGGCACGTGGTATCGAAACGTGGAGTATCTGTGGACCCGGCAAAGATTGAAGCAATACAAAGCTGGGAGCAACCTAAGTCGGTGACCGAAGTACGAAGCTTTCTGGGCTTAGCTGGTTATTATCGGAGATTCGTAGAGGGATTTTCTCGAATCGCTACTCCATTAACTCAGTTGACCCGGAAAGATACGAAATTCGTTTGGAGCGAAGAATGCGAGAAGGCTTCCAAGAGCTCAAGAGGAGACTTATTTCGGCACCTGTTCTGACAATACCATCTGGTTCGGATGGATTTGTTATTTACAGCGATGCTTCGGGCAAAGGGTTAGGATGTGTTCTCATGCAACATAGGAAAGTCATAGCCTATGCCTCGCGACAACTCAAAGAATATGAGAGGAATTATCCTACTCATGATCTAGAGTTGGCAGCTGTCGTTTTCGCGTTGAAGATCTGGAGACATTAGTTGTACGGAGAGAAAGTGGAGATTTATACGGATCATAAGAGCCTTAAATATTTCTTCACTCAGAAGGAACTCAACATGCGGCAACGACGTTGGCTTGAGCTGTTGAAAGATTACGATCATACTATCCAATACCATCCTAGAAAAGCGAACGTGGTAGCTGACGCGTTGAGTAGAAGATCATATGTGGGAACGAGTGCGATGATGTCAAGTATACGCGTAGAACTAGCTTTGATTGATAAAGTTAAAGCTGCTCAAGCTACGGATGCGGAGCTGATGAAGATGAAGAAGAAGGTGCAAGAAGGTGCAATTCCAGAAGCGAGAATCGATGAAGATGGAATACTTCGAGTCAACTCCAGACTTTGTGTTCCTAACGATTCCGACTTGAAGTATAGAATCATGATGGAGGCACACAACACACCGTTTGCGATCCATCCTGGGAGTACTAAAATGTATCGTGATCTTCGACATACATTTTGGTGGGGCAATATGAAGAGGGAGATCGCGGAGTTCATCTCGAGATGTTTAACTTGTCAACGTGAAAAGGCGGAGCATCAAGTGCCGAAGGGTCCATTGCAACCACTGGAGATTCCGAAATGGAAGTGGGAACACATTACGATGGATTTCGTTACGGGTCTTCCCAAGGTTTCTCAAGGCTTAGATGCGATTTGGGTTATTGTTGATAGATTAACCAAGTCTGCTCATTTCTTGCCGATACGAGAGACTTATTCCCTTGAACGTCTTACTCATATGTACGTGAATGAGATTGTGAGATTGCATGGCATGCCAGTATCCATAGTTTCAGATCGTGACCCCAGATTTACTTCACGATTTTGGATCAGTTTGCAGAAAGCTATGGGCACGGATTTACGATTCAGTTCGGCTTATCATCCTCAAACAGACGGACAATCGGAAAGGACTATCCAAACTCTTGAAGATCTATTGAGACTCTGTGTTCTAGACTTCAAAGGGAGTTGGGATAAGTACTTACCATTGGTAGAATTCTCCTACAACAACAGTTATCAGGCAAGTATAGGCGTATCTCCATTCGAAGCGTTGTATGGGAGAAAGTGTCGCTCTCCAGTATGTTGGAACGAGGTGGGGGAAACAACATTGTTGGGACCAGAGTTAGTACGTATGACTACAGAAAAGATCCAAATGATTCGACAACGTATACAAACCGCACAAGATCGACAAAAGAGTTATGCGGATCTTCATCGAAAGGATGTGGAATTTAACGTTGGGGACCATGTATTGTTACGTATTGCTCCGTGGAAAGGAGTTACAAGGTTTGGGAAGAGAGGAAAGCTCAATCCACGATTCATTGGTCCATTTGAGATTCTTGACCGAATAGGAAATGTGGCCTATAGACTCGCTTTACCTCCAAGCATGTCTCGTGTTCATAATGTATTTCACATATCCGTGTTGCGTAAATATGTGAAGGATCCAAACCGTATTATTGAGTTAGAACCAGACGAGATAGCCGAAGATTTAACGTACGAGGAGGTACCTGTCAAGATCTTGGATAGGAAAGAGCATGTCTTACGCTCGAAAATTATACCTCAAGTTAAAGTTTTGTGGAGAAACCATGCGATTGAGGAAATGACCTGGGAGTTGGAATCGGAAATGAAAGCGAGGTATCCTCAACTTTTCGACATACCAGGTACGTACGTCAATTTCGAGGACGAAATTTCATAAGGAGGGGAGGTTGTAAGACCCCAACTTTTATGAATAAAGATTTAGTTTTCTTTATATATTATTTCGAAATAGTAAGGTGTTGTTTTGATAAATATGAAAGTTATGGGTGAAATGTGCAAACATTTTTAAAATGAGCAAGTGGTTATAAAATATTCTTGTTGTCGGGGAATATTCGTTTGGTCGTGGAATATTCTTGTTGTCGTGGAATATTCGTACGACGGTGCAGCTATTTGTGGGCCCCCACAACGGAATAACTGTCGGATATAGAAAGCGACAGAAATAACTTTTTTACAAAATAACGGCGTGGTTGTTACCGTTAGTACTGTTGAAATATCCGGTGGTTAAAATACAGTGATACACGGTGTTGCATAGTAGCACACGGTATTGCACAGTATTTCGAATTATTGAGTCTTACGTGAGAAGCCATTACTCAATTATTGTTACAGTAATTACTGTTCAATATTGACTCAATAATTGCTATGTTGATATTTTATATTATTGACTCAATAATTGCTGTATTGATATTTTATTGACTCAATAATTGCTACGTTGCCATTTTATATGATTGATTCAATAATGACTACAGTTGATATTTTGTAGTATTGATTCAATAATTGTTGTTGCACAGTATTTCACGTTATCAACTCAATAATTCATATTATTTGAATAATATTATTAGATAGCATTATTGACAATGTCTAAGGAAGTTCTGTCTAGGAGGGGTTATTTAATTGCACGCCAGTAAGGAGAAGTCCTTATCGGAAGGCCCCCTCTGTCCTGGGAACGACCTGGTTGTTAATATTGTAGTTCTATAATATTATTTGTGAATAATTAATTATTGATTTATATGATAAGGAAATATTTATTTTGTGGATATTAAAGAAGGAATTGGCGCTGGTGAGTTTTTATCAATATTTTGGTGTGAGAAATCATCTGTTTTTGGATTTCGGATAATTTATGTTTGGAATTTGGAAAAACTTCCTTCTGCAAAGTTGTAGAGAATTAAATTTCCTATGAAGGACATAGAATTTGTATTTTTCTGACGAATGGGCTATTTGTTATGAATTATTGAAGTTTCGGAAAATATATATATTTTAAAGGGTGGGACCCACTTTTGGTTGGAAAAAAATGGCTGATGGCTTTTTGGTAGCAGCCGGCGGCTGGAGGTTTTAAAAAAATAATAATAATATTTTATTATTTTAGTCTCCTTTGGCATCCTAAGCTTTTCCTATAAATAGGGTGCTTAGGTTAGAATTGAAAATCACACCAGAATCAGAAGTTTTCTCTCTCTATAATATCGAGCGTATTTTTGTGAGTATTTCTATACTTTGAGTATTAGTATTCAGTGCAAGTTTCCTTCGGTATTATATCCGATATTCCAGTCAGAGGTACTATCATTTTGAGGTAAGGGATGTTATTTTCTTTCGTAAATGATATTATTCTTTTCAATATCATTATACAGAAATATTGTCATGGATTTTATGTTGAAATTCTTACTTTTTCCGTCGGGGTTACTATTCATGTATACGGCACTATTCACGTATACGGCACTATTCACGGAAAATTAAATTTTCTTCTATTTGTCCAAATTGCTTGTTAAGGTTACTATCTTTGATTGTATCCAAGTTTTGAGCTCTATTCTTGAATTTTGCTCCATAATTGATTATTACGAGGTATTTTTGAATTGGATATACTAAAATACGAATCCTTAGTCTTTGTCTTTTATCTTACTGGATTCGTTTTTTAAAATGTTTTTCATCATTCTCAGTCCTAAAAGGTGATGTAACTGAATATCTTTGGCCTGTAGAGCAAAGATGAATGATTACTTGATGAATATCTTTGGCCTGTAGAGCAAAGATGAATGATTACTTGATGAATATCTTTGGCCTGTAGTGCAAAGATGACAGGTGTTGAGATGAATATGACCACTGATGATACAAATGAATATCTTTGGCCTGTAGTGCAAAGATGAATATTTGATTCGAGATGTATATTGATTGATGTTACAGGGATAAAATATTGATGATGGACTTTTAAATCATAGAAGATAGTAGACTTGATTCTCTGCTTAACTCTTCTAATGATTTGTTATTTCGCTGCGAATATTGATCTAAAGTTGGTTGTCCATTATATTTTATCTTATTTGTTGAAGACTAACGATAATTTGTTTCCCATTATCTTAGTCATAATATTCTTTACTGAGCTAGTTGAGCTCACCCTTTTCATCTGTTGTCCTCTTCAGGAAATGAGAATGTTGCGGGAACTAGTCGGGGGACAGAGTGATGGTTCCGAGTTAGAGCAGTAGTAGTCCTCACTATTTCTGATAAATAGTGTGGTAATAATTGTAATGAGGACTTAGTTTGAATCTTAATATTTTCTACATATTTGTATTGAGACTCACAGTTGTGTGGTCGTATTTTGCACGACCGTATGATATAAAGTTTGTATTTGAATTCTGTACCATGTATTTGGCGACTCAGAATGGGTTGGGTTGAATGGACCTATTCTGGGGGCGTCACATAAAACTTAGAAGTATGTATTTAAGAAATCTTTATTTTGAAAACTTAAAAGAAGAATTACCCTTTAGTAGTGAAGATAATCAAAGACAATACTTAAGATTTTCTCAAATCTCTTTCTCCCTTTCACTCTCAATTTCTTCTTCCCGATCTCTCTATTTTCTTCTCTGAACTTTTTCTAAATTTTTTTTTTCTCTCTGACTTTGAAAATAAAACTTATTTTTGACAATCATATACGTATATGTATATATATATATTATACCGTTGTATTAAATAACGGATTAACCAATCTTAGGGCCTTGTTTGGCTTTCTCCCAACTCCCTTTTCATTTATTTTAATTAACTAATTTACTATATAATTAATTATCACATTATTAATTATTCAATTAATTTTATTTAAAATAATTAAATAAAATAAGATAATTCACATTAAATCACATTGTCACATAATTAATATTTTTATTAATTAATTATGCCAATACATTAATTCTTTAATTAATTAAAGTAACAGTATGCTTATTTAATTAATTTATTTAATCAAATAAACTTAATTAAAAATATTTTTTGAACTATTAAATTACTACACATTAATTTAATTAATGTAACACATATAATTAAATTAATCTACCATAAATTCATGAATTAATTATTTAACTCAATAATTAAATCATTAAAAATATTTATTTATCTCCATAAATATTCAAATAACTTTACAAAATTTTCGTTCGTCACAGTGGCTATTGAGGAAGAGCCCTAGGACATTCATACAGTTTGGGAGTAGTTGGTTCGGAGAGAGCCATCTCCTTTGATCACAGTTGTTGGTCAGGAGCATGAGCTAGTGTTTGATTCAGAGGAGGACTCTGAGGAGATTGAAGTTGAGGCAGCTGAGGAGGAAGATGAGGACCCTGATGAGTTTCATCGAACTCTATCAGTGCCGAGATGTACGACGAACTGTATAACCGTAACATAGAGTTACAGGATACTGTTCTGGAGCTGAAGGAGTAGACAGTTACTCAGCGGACTACCATCGAGCAGAAGGATGGGGAGATCAAGACTCTGGATACACGTCTTGGAGACGTGGAGTGGGATTTAGTTCATGAGAAGGGCCAAAGTGAAGAAAAGTCGGCTGAGATAGAGAAGCTAAAGAATGAGTTGCGAGAGGAATCGGTGAAGCGTGCCAGGGCAGAGGATGCTTGGATGAGTGCTTCACGACATGCAGATATTGCCGAGGACGACGATCGGGCAAAGAAGGCTAAGATTGAGGAGACGGACTACACGTTTTAGACTGCGATTCATAAGGCCCAGGATCGGGTTATGTACTATCCAGTTCAGTTCGAGAACCTACCTTGGTATATGCTGGACTGTAGGACGATGTTCCGTATTATGAAAGAAGAGCGCATAAAAGCTGTTCGACGTCTTAGTAGGCTGTGATAGGAACAACATGATTATGTGAATATTTCTTTGTTAGTTAAATAATGTAAATTCCGATGTGATTATAAACAAAGGAATATGTTGATGATTTAAATAGTAAAGATTCTTTATCTCAGGATAGTTGATGTAAATAGCAGTGATGCTATCTTGTTTTGTTTAAAAACTTTTGATTGAATAAAATATAAGAGTTTATTTGAGATGATATGTGTTAAGTGAATAATTTAAAATGTTTAAGTTAAACCTTAAATATTTAAGGGATTGAATAAATATCTAATAAGCATATATCTTAACATAAATATATCGCTGAAAAGACGCCTTACTCGTCAACCGGCCCAAGAAGGGTCGACGAATAACAATGACGCCAATGCCAATGCCAACCCCGTTCAACAGTTGGTGAACTTATTGACTGGAGCAATGGCCAATCAGCAACAAGCTCCACCGAACACAACGTTCAAGTACTTCAAGGCAGTGGGACCGCCAGAGTTCAAGGGATCCATGGACCCAATTGAAGCACAGACTTGGGTTACAGAGATGGAAAAGGTTTTTGATGTCACTACGGTGAGTGAGGACCAAAAGACGTCTTACACAATGTTCATGCTGAAGGCAGAGGCCAGCTATTGGTGGCAGGAAAACAAGGTCCAGGGAGGATAAGGCGTGATAACCTGGGAAAGGTTCAAAGAGATGTTCTTCAAAATGTACTTCCCAACGAGCTCATATAACCAGATGGAGGTTCAGTTTCTAGTGCTAAAACAAGGTAACATGTCAGTGCTAGATTATGCTGCTAGATTCAATGAGTTGGCCAAGTTTTCCACATATCTTGGTGGAATTATAACTTTTTATATCGGGATTTGCAGGAGGCAACATCTCAGTAATCTTTTTCTGCACAACCAACAATGCTAACATATTTTCCAACGAGTCCCCCAAAGGCGTGAATACCTTTCTCCACCTACTTCTCCCCGACTCTCAATGCCCTAGGATTTCAAGGGTTTGCCAGTGTTTGGAATGTTGCTTAATATTTCCTTTTTGGGAATTCGCATTCCTCTGAACGATTTTTCCTTTGGCAAGATCTTCTAGTAAATTTATCATTCCACCTTTCTCGTCTATTCAGCATGCTTTAATCTTCTTCATTTAGCTGGCTGATCTTAGAGGGAGATAGGCTTACATTTTGAATAACCTCCTTTTTCTCTTGGCTTTCTGATAGTTGAGTGAAAAGCTACCTTGTATCCTGATGTTGGCGCACTATCAGATTAGCCAACAGAGTTACTTGATGCTGGATCATATCCAATTTTTGCATCACTGTCATACTCTCCTCTGAATTTTCCAACTTTGGACATTTGTTATGTTCCTTTGGGGGTATTCCTCCATTTTTCGTATGTATTTACGATTTGGACACATTTCGACACTTTCTGACCCGATCATGTTCACTTCCTCCGTATCATGCTGTAACAGAATGTTGGTGTTGACATTTGAATGTTCATGTTGTTGGGCCACAACTTCGCCGCTTTCGATTAGATTTTGGATTTTATGCTTTAAGGACAAATAATCTTGTGTATTGTGTCCCGGAGAACCTGAATGGTAAGCACATCTCAGTCTTGGATTGTATCTTTTGCTTTTTGGATCCAGAGGTGGAGCCAATTCGGTAATTTTCTTATGTTTTATTAGTAACTCCAATACATTTTTTATGGAATCGCCCAGTGGAGTGAAGACCCAATTTTATGTTCTTTCAAATTTTCTATTTCTGTCCTGACATTGGTTGAATACAGTTTGTTGTTGTAATGATAGATTGCCTTCCCTCTTCCAAATGGGGGGGACTATGGTTGGGTCTCCTAGCTTGCCCTATAAAACGAGGGATACTTCTTCATCACCTTTCTTGGGTATCCTCTTGGGATCGCTTGCATAGTTTCTAGTCTGTATATGCTCGACGAATGCTTCCAAGGCAATGAGATCTTTAATATTACCTGCTTTCAGGCCCATCTCTGCCATTTTGCCATGTTTGATCATCTCTGAGAATGGCTTTCCTATTCTAGCTAAGATCCTCTCATAGTAAATTGCCTCTTGGATGTCTATGAAAGTCATCACCATTTCAGCTTCTATCATAGGCGGGCTGACCTGTGCTTCCATATGCCTCCATCCTTGGGCATATTCACGGAAAGACTCAGTACTCTGCTTTTTGACTTTAGTCATTTAGTATCGATCCGGTGCCATTTGTGACTGAAAACTGTACTGATTTAGGAAGGCGTGGGCTAACTCTTCCTAGCTGTGAGTTTTGGCATTGTCAAGTCGAGCGTTCCATGATCTGGCTTCTCCAGTTAGGCTTTTCTAAAATAACTGCATTCTCAGCTTCTCATCCTCTGCATAGGGTCCGAGTTCTCTAATATATACCTGCACGTGGGTATAAGGATCTCCCATCCCATTGTATTTTTCAAAATCTTGGACTTGGAACTTGTCTGGATAACGAGCCCCTGTAAAAATATAGAGATTTAAGTAATTGACACTTCCATAATTTCCAGTTCCTTTTATTGAACGGATGGTTTCTTCTATTTGTTAGACTTTCCTTTGGATATCGCCAATTTCCCGATCTTCCCTGAGATTTGTGATTTCAAGGGTTTTGTTGGTTCTTTCACTGTATCGAGGTTCAGGTATCTGCATTTCCCCCATTTTCTCAGCACTTTTGCTGCCACCCTGTGAGGAGGACTTTATTTGATTGGGCGTTTCCTGGCCCTGAGTGCTTTTACTTTGCTCTTTTAGGAGGATAGCTAACTCTGCTATTTGATTCTTAAGTCTGTCAAACTCCATTTGAGATACGAAAACTGATTCGTGTTGGGCACTTTCAGCTATGTTGGTGGATAGGCTTTATGCTTTCTGAGATTTTGATCTGGTAATGGGACTAATCTTGTCTACGAGACGAGTAGGTAATTTAGTCTTGATAAGCATTAACTATAGGTATGCTATGCAATGTGTCAGTTTTAGGGCCTTTTTATTTTCCTGCAAAACAAGGGTTAGTTGTTTTGATGTCAGGATAGTATGACAAGATTTACAAGAAATGAAATGTATATTTATATTTGTTTGAAATTTACATTGAAATAAAAGGGGAAACCATGAAGAGACTTCCCTTCGAATTTGGTTTATCAGAGGCTGACCTATCCTAGGCTAATAACGCTGCTTTTAGACATGAAGGTCTCCAGATCATCGCAATTTACTAGAGGGAAAATTAATCCGTTCTTTCAATTGGGACGGATCTGAGTGGCCCCTTTCCTGAGCCTTGCAGGATTAGTCTCCTCTGAGTTCAGTAATCAAACGCCGATGGGTTCGCTTCCTGGTGGAGGAATCATATAACATACATTTATATACATCGTGTCTTACCGTATGAAATGATGACAATGTGAGAAGCACTAATATTTAAAGCAGTAAATCATTTATTAACATCCATTCAATGTAAACACAACATTCACACACATGCAGCTAAAAAGGGAATTTTTGAAAAGATTGAAGTGCGACTTAAGCCCTCTACTGTCCCTAGCAGAGTCGCCACCTGTCGACGTCGAGAAAAATCTTTGGACAGATCTTCCTTTCCCTAAATTGATGTCTTCTACCCTTGTTTGTCTTATCTATTTTATGAAGGGTGAATTTTTAGGAAAAGGCCAACATGTATCGTGTCGAAGATTTGAAAGGTTTATAGAGTCGCCAGTTGGTATATTTTGAAATGGTTGTACCAACTCAACCGAGTTTTGTTTGTTTTTTGCAAGTAGGCCCAATTACTG
This sequence comes from Panax stipuleanatus, assembly GCA_020205555.1. Classification (NCBI taxonomy): domain Eukaryota; kingdom Viridiplantae; phylum Streptophyta; class Magnoliopsida; order Apiales; family Araliaceae; genus Panax; species Panax stipuleanatus. The sequence continues at coordinate 12,607,537 of CM035118.1, read as the reverse complement.
AACGCTGTCAAAACTTGGCCTTGGAAACCAAGATTCATAAAGTTCGGGCGCTTGGTTAAGCGGGGGGAAGGTGTTAGGCACCCCCTACTTCTGTGAAACACAGTTACCACTTCTTTTCAATTTTTCCTTTTTTTATTTGCAATGTGTGTGTGTATGCTTGAAGTAATTGAGCCTACATGTTTGATTGGAAGTAGTGTCGTGCTTCGTTAGACCTATATACAAAGGGTTTGATTTGTTTAAAAAGTCCATTTTTATACAAGATATGAAAATGATGTTTTAAAATAAGGTTTTCAAACCCTTTCGCTCGCATAGGAATTAAAGCCTGTTGATACTTCCATTTTTATTTTTCCCGCATTCGGCTTAATTCAGATGTTTATTATCGGGATGCGAAGCATCCTCGACCACAAAATATATATACAAGTGTCGGTCTGCTTATGGACATGAAAGCCGTCAAAGTGACCCTACCACTACTATGCTGAGACTGTGATGCCCCCAAATTCCAGGACCGTCACGGGGTCGCTCGAATTCTGTTCGTCACGTGCTCATGATACTACAATGATAACTAAAATCACACATTCACAGCGGAATATCTAATTTAGAATAATATACAATGATTTATTATAATTATTCTCCCAAGTCTTGCAACCTACAGTACTTAATAGATTACATAATAATATCAATTAACGACTCATTACATAATCTAACTTAAGCTTAAACATAAACAAATCCAGTCTTACTACATCATCTTAATACAACATTAAAATATTTAAAAACATAAAAGAGACAAGCTAGTTGGTAGCCTTGCCCTTTCCCTTATCAACGCCTGAAGGTTCACCATGCTGTGCCTTAACTGAAATGTTTTAGGGAAAGCAAGAATGAGCACAAATTGCCCAGCAAGTAATATACAATAAGGGTAAGTGATATAATTCTCAATTCTCGAAAGGGTATAACAAGGTGTGATAGTTCAAGGATAACAAGAATATCAACATTTTTCAATAATAGTCGCTAAGGACAGAATAATATCAATGTGATTCAATAATAAATCAATTCAAGATTTTAAGATAACTGAATAGTGAGCAGTCACTAAGGACTATGAACTTCCACAGGATTTAACAGTAATAAACTGAAAATCCAGCAAAAACAGGTACAACAGGTGATTAGCCTAAAGTACCATCGTTATGCATAACAATCAATCATATTCAAGTGCGCGCGTCGGTTCTCCGACAGTTATATTTTGTTCTTCTCAGTCAAATACAAGATCCCGCACCAATCAATTGGTTTAGGTCATTTTTCAATAATATAAGTCTAACCGAATCAAATGGCATAGACACTTTCACAATATTCAAGAACAATACCAAGTTCAACATGAATAATAGCTTTAATGAAATAAGAGTTCAAGTATGCTAATTCAATTCAAACGATTAAGTAAAGAAACTAGTTCGCAATATACAAGGATAGAATACTTACATCGTAAAAGAGTGTAAGTTAGAAAATTTGCATCCAAAGAGATAAGGTTTAGATACTTGTCATATGCGTAGTTTACTTACGTAACGCTAGCCAACACTTTCGAATCCTATTTATAATGTATTACATGTATAGGGTTTTCATTAGTTAGCACATTCGGTGCATAAGCTTGTTACACAAATTAAATATACACACATGGTATTACCTTAGTCACACGTCATTACATACTTATACGTATTCGGTATGAAATCAAATTATAAGTTACCATGAATTCAAATAACATTCGTATAGCATTATGTCATTTTTAAGCAATTAGGCTTTCATTAGTTATGGAATTACTTTTCTCAATTGAAACATCTTCATGGTATGTTACTATCAAATATCAGTAGCAATTAGTCTTGTTTAGCAGCTATAGCATTGAGGTGAGTTATCTGCCAAAAGTCAGATCAACAAAATTGCCTAGACTTCATTTTGGTCTGGCGCAGCTGCACCCTGGTTAGGCCTAAGGGCGGCGCAGCTGCACTTCCACCTGGCCAGACCAGGGTTGGGCTGCTGCTATTTCTGTCCAACACATATGCATACTAAGGCAATTACACTTAACATACATCATGCTAGAGGACTTTTATAAGCATATGACCATCTCAAGTTCATTTTTACATGTCATGGTCTTAGTTTAGGATCGCCACGGGAATTAAGGCCAAATAGGGTCATATAATTACAATGCATACAATTTAATCATAAATTCTTGCTAGAAGGTCATATCAATTGTAATATACATGCTTGCGATTGTCCACAACATTTATTCTTAACTAGCATTGTTTATTACTTTAAAACATACCTATACTCATGCTTGGTTTACTACCGTTATATCAAATATATAAGAGTCCTGCTTAGAGACATAATGAATGTAAACATGTCATTTTACATTCTAAGAACTTAACAACTCATACTTAACGCACTTGGTTCGAAAACATATCCAAGTTTGCTTTTGAATCCATTTTAAACTTGAACAATGCAATTTAACACATATAAGGCAACTTTAAAGCTCTTATCGTATGTAGTCAAGTCATATTAACACTTTCGCAAGATCAGCTTGTATATCATGTAGTATTCATGCATATTAGCTTTAACATATCAAGCTTTTTCTTAATAATTTCTCTAACACAAGGTCTAACAAGTTTGGTCATGAACAAGGACACTATAAACACTATATCATGCTCCTTTATATTTGAAATCAATCATGTGTATGAATCATTAAGTTCAGAACTTGTAGAACAAGTATTACTTCAAAGTTTGTTTTTAGAATACTTTCAAGAATACGAAACTGCCGACTTTGAAGTCTCGGTCCTGCCGATGCAAATCTGCGTATTTCTTCTGGCGATCTTGAGCTGCTACAAGTCTGGCTCTTATCACTGTCACCAGGTCTGCGGTTTGTTGTACTAGCTCTGGTCCGAGTATTCGTCGCTCTCCGACTTCGTCCCAACACAATGGCGTTTTGCACTTTCTCCCATAAAGAGCTTCGTACGGTGGCATGCCGATACTCGCATGGTAACTATTATTATACGCAAATTCGACTAAGGGTAGGTGGTCGTCCCAATTTCCCTTGAAGTCCATCACGCAAGTTCTAAGCATGTCCTCCAGCGTTTGTATTGTTCGCTCACTCTGTCCGTCTGTCTGAGGATGATAAGTCGTAGTCAACCTCAACTGCGTTCCCATTCTTTCTTGCAAACTCTTCCAAAAATTTGACGTGAAGCGCGGATCTCGATCAGAGACAATTGACATCGGCACTCCATGTCGTGAAACAATCTCCTTTATGTATAGACTCGCTAATTGGTTCAAACTGTAGCGGATCTTGATTGGTAGAAAATGTGTTGTCTTCGTTAGTCGATCCATGATAACCCAAATGGCATCATAACCTTTCTGTGTAACTGGAAGTCCTACCACGAAGTCCATAGTAATATGCTCTCATTTTCACTCTAGTATTTCTAACGATTGTAGTAAACCACTCGGCCGTTGATGCTCTGCTTTAACGCGTTGGCAAGTCAAACATCTACTGACGCACTTTGCAACCTCCCGTTTCAAATTGAGCCACCAAAAATGTTGCCTCAAATCTCGGTACATCTTCGTGCCTCCCGGATGAACGGAGTATGTCGTATTATGTGCCTCTTGCAAAATCTCTTCCCTCAACTCGGTTACCGCTGGTACCCACACTCTTCCTTCGAATCTTAAGATACCGTCTTTATCCATTCGAAATTTCTCTTCCTCATTTTCTGTGATCCTCTTTCGAATTTTCTCACACTCTTCATCCTTCTTTTGTGCTTCTTTTACTCTATCCAACAATGTCGGATGAGCTTCCACCACAAACAACCTTTCTTCAGACCTCTCGGGTCCCTTCACTTCTATCTCCAATTTCTCCATCTCTCTTATCAACTCTTCTTGAGTCGTTAATTGAAATAATTTCTCCCTTCCTTTCCTGCTCAGAGCGTCGGCAATCACATTTGCCTTTCCCGGGTGATAAAGAATATCGCAGTCATAGTCTTCGATTAATTTTAACCACCTTCTCTGCTGCATATTCAACTCCTTCTGTGTGAAGATATATTTCAGACTTTTGTGGTCCGTGTATATCTCATATTTTTCCCCATACAAATAATGCCTCTAAATCTTTAACGCAAAAACTACTGCCGCTAACTCTAAGTCATGAGTAGGGTATCATTTTTCGTAATCCTTCAATTGTCGTGATGCATACGCAATAACTTTGCCATACTGTATAAGCACACAACCAAGTCCCTTGTTCGATGCATCACTATACACCACAAAATTTCCCGCATCATCTGGTAATGATAACACAGGTGCTTCGCTCAATCTCTTTTTCAGTTCTTGAAAACTTTCTTCGCATTTGTCGTTCCATACAAATTTCACCGTCTTTCTAGTCAAATTGGTCAACGGGGTTGTTATCTTAGAAAAATCTTGGATAAATCTTCGATAATACCCAGCTAACCCTAAAAAGCTTCTTACCTCCGTCGGTGTTCTCGGTTGTTCCCAATTACTTACTGCTTCTACCTTTGCAGGGTCTATAGAGATTCCATTCTTATCCACCACGTGGCCTAAGAATTGAACCTTCTCCATCCAAAATTCGCACTTTGAAAATTTCACATACATCTTCTCCTTCCTTAGTGCCTCCAAAACAATCTTCAGATATTCGGCGTGTTCTTCCTCTGTCTTCGAGTAGATCAAAATGTCGTCGATAAAAACTACCATAAATTTATCCAAGTATGACTTCAAAACTCGGTTCATCAAGTCCATAAATGCTACCGGAGAATTAGTCAATCCAAATGACATTACCAAAAACTCGTAGTGTCCATAACGGGTTCGAAACATAGTCTTTGGTATGTCCTCATCCCTCACTTTTAGTTGATGATATCCTATTCGTAGGTCGGATTTCGAGAAACACTTTGCTCCCTTTAGTTGATCAAATAAGTCGTCTATCCTCGGTAGTGGATATCGGTTCTTGATCGTTACTCTGTTTAATTCTCTATAATCGATACAGAGCCTCATCGATCCGTCCTTCCTCTTAACGAATAGTACTGGTGCTCCCCAGGAGAAACACTAGGTCGAATGTAACCTTTATTCAATAACTCTTGCAATTGTATCATCAATTCCTTCATTTCTACTAGCGCCATACGATATGGAGATTTCGAAATCGGTGCCGTTCCCGGTGCTAAGTCTATTACGAATTCGATTTCTCTGTCTGGCGGAAGACCAGGCAGATCGTCCGAAAACACATCTTGAAATTCATTAACTACAGATATATCCTTAATTTCTACTCCCTTTTTCTGAGTATCAACGATGTAAGCTAAATAACCTACACATCTTTTCCTTAACAATTTCTTGGCCTGCATCATCGTAACGCAACACGATTGCTTAAGCAATGAGCTACCATAAAACACTACCTTAGACTTGCTCGGAGTCTGATGGTTAACACATTTATTCTGACAATCAATTATTGTTGCATGGTTATACAACCAATCCATTCCCAATATCACATCAAATTCTCCCAGTCTAATAGGAATCAAGTCTACGCTCAGTTCATGCTCTCTAATGTTTGCGTGATAATTTCATAAACGTATTCTACAGGGATCACTTCCATATTAGCAACTTCTATGATCAAAGGATTTTCTAATAGTTCTTGGGGTGTACTAAGTTTACTAGCAAATTCTTCAGATATAAAAAAACAGGTGGCACCCGAATCAAACAATATATAAGCATTTATATCATTGATTGGAATTATACCTGACACCACGTCCTTCGCAGCCACTGCGTCCTGGACGGTCATGTTAAAGGTTCTGGTGGTTGGGCAGTTGGATTGTGCCAGCCCGCTGATCATCAGCTTGTTGCCTCCTTGCTGATTGCTACCCCCGCCACTTCCCTTCTTTGGGCAGTCCTTAATTCGGTGCTCCGTTGAGCCACACGAAAAGCATCCTTGTATCTTTTTTGGTTTCGGGCAGTTGGGCGAGATGTGCCCATCTTGTCCGCAGTTGTAGCAAGTGCCACGTCCCTTCCAGCACTCGCCCTTGTGATTCTTCCCACACTTTGGGCATCCTTCAACCCTCTTCTTGAAACCTCCACAAAAATTCCCTGATTGATTATTGTTGTTTTTGTTGTTGTTGTTCTCCCACTTTCTCTTTCCCAAATTACTTCCTCCACTGCTGCTTCCTTCAGTACGATTCTCTCCTCCAGTATTCTTTCCTTTCTTCTCTTTGTTATACAAGCTCAAAGCTTCACTTCCTCCCTCGGCAATAATAGCCTTTTCCAGCAGTGTTGCAAAAGAATCGATCTGAAGAACTGACACCTTATTGAACAGTCACGGCTTCAACCCTTGTTCGAAGCGTCTAGACTTCCTCTCTTTATCACCAACTTGGTGCTCCGCAAATCGCGCTAGTTCATTAAACCTAGCCGCGTATTGCACCACCGTCATCTCCCCTTGTTTTAACTCTAGGAATTTCACCTCCATCCTATTCTTCATGCTTTTCGGGAAGTAATTCTCGAAAAACAGCGTCTGAAACTTATCCTAAGCTATTATCCCTTCTCTAGCTCTTTGTTGATTAGCCTCCCACCAATAGTTCGCTTCTCCCCTCATCATGTAAGTGGTAAATACCGTCTTCTGATCTTCGCCTACGTGATCTATAGTGAAAGCTTTTTCGATCTCCTTGATCCACGTTTGTGCGACGATTGGGTCGGTAGTTCCCTTGAACTCCAGAGGTCCTACACTCTTAAAGTCTTTAAAGGTTGTTACTGGCACAGCCTGAGGGTTTGGGCGAATTGTTCATTGTTCCTTCCCCTTAATGCCTCTCCTAACAGGTCTACCAATTTCTGGATCGGGTTAACTTGTTCCCTCTCGTTATTAACAGATTCTTCGAGTGCAGTCAATCTACGTCTGGGCAGCATTATCTGCATCACAAATTTTCATTTTATTATTATTCAGGTATATTACTTAAGTATTTCTTTTTAATACAAAAGAAGAAATTTATAACACATTTTTGAAATAAGCATCATTTATATTCATATGCCATTTCATTACATGATTATCCTAGCATACTGCTATAAATGTCATCATGTATATCCCCTAATATCACAAAAGACAGGGAATATACCAACCTACTACCATACTACCCCTCAAACAAAAGCTAACTCGGGGTTTACATCACTATCCCACATCTTACACAAAAGATTGGGATTACAACATAGTATATACAATAAATAAAAGACACAACTAGTACTACCACTAATCCGTCTAAGGAAATCTCGTCACATCATCCCACGCTCCACAGCGCTCTTGTACTCTAACTGCGCTATATAAGCTATCAGCTCTCGACTCATAGTGTGTAGAGTCTGTCCCTGCTCTGTCGGGTAGTGGTACGCACCATCAAGCACTCTCTCAAATGCCAAACGGAACACGTACCCCATCTTGTTCATTTTCTTCTTTTTACATTTGATCTCATCTTCCAGGTCATCTGCTCTCTCATGGGCAGCCCCCCACTTCTCCTCGAAGTGTATCCTATCCATCACCTCTAATTCCAACTGAGTGCGGAGTGCTTCCTTCTCTGTTTTCTCACTCAACTCCCTCTGCTCAACCTATTCTTGCTTCTCTGCCAGATCTACTTTCCTAGCCACTGACCTGTGAAACAGAGTCCCTATCTGGATCCCTGCCTCCCTACGGTAGGCGATCTCCACCTCTAACTTCTACATGGCCAGCTTCCTCTGGTGGTCCTCGTCCCTCAGCTTCTGTAACTCTGACTCTCTCTCTTGGGCCTCTGCCTCTAGCTTCTGGACTCTGCAGTCTAACTCTAGAATATACTCCTCGTACTCGCCTAACATCTGCTCCCCGAGATTAAGCTCGTAGGAGTCCTCCATGGGCTCCTCCTCGGTAGGCTCATCCTCAACAGAATCATCCTCCTCAGGATCAAACTCCACCTCGATCTCATCCTAGTCGTCAGACTCGGATGGTGCAACTGCCTGCACTGGCACAGCCTCTAAAGGTGCCTCGTATACTACATGTATATCTCTAGGCTCCTCCTCAGTCACTCTACTAGGTACACATGTGTCTGTCATCCTACAATCAGAAGCACAAGACAAACAAACAGCAACTCCATTAGAATGTTAAATAAAACATAAGTTCATTGTATAAAATGAAGTTACATTTCATAACAAACTAAGCCTCTCATGGAAACTCTACATGAGTTTTATCTCCTTCCTAACTTCTAAGTTCTCCTAAGTTATAGTCTAAGGACACTCGTTCCTAAGGTTTATAACTACGGCTCTGATACCAACCTGTGACACCCCCAAATTCCAGGACCGTCACGGGGTCGCTCGAATTCGGTTCGTCACGTGCTCTTGGTACTACAATGATAACTAAAATCACACATTCACAGCGGAATATCTAATTTAGAATAATATACAATGATTTATTATAATTATTACCCCAAGTCTCGCAACCTACAGTACTTAATAGATTACATAATAATATCAATTAACGACTCATTACATAATCTAACTTAAGCTTAAACATAAACAAATCCAGTCTTACTACATCATCTTAATACAACATTAAAATATTTAAAAACATAAAAGAGATAAGCTAGTTGGTAGCCTTGCCCTTGCCCTTATCAACGCCTGAAGGTTCACCATGCTCTGCCTTAACTGAAATGTTTTAGGGAAAGCAAGAATGAGCACAAATTGCCCAGCAAGTAATATACAATAAGGGTAAGTGATATAATTCTCAATTCTCGGAAGGGTATAACAAGGTTTGATAGTTCAAGGATAACAAGAATATCAACAGTTTTCAATAACAGTCGCTAAGGACAGAATAATATCAATGTGATTCAATAATAAATCAATTCAAGATTTTAAGATAACTGAATACTGAGCAGTCACTAAGGACTATGAAATTTCACAGGATTTAACAGTAATAAACTGAAAATCCAACAAAAACAAGTACAACAGGTGATCAGCCTAAAGTACCATCGTTATGCATAACAATCAATCATACTCAAGTGCGCGCGTCGGTTCTCCGACAGTTATATTTTGTTCTTCTCAGTCAAATACAAGATCCCGCACCAATCAATTGGTTTGGGTCGCTTTTCAATAATATAAGTCTAGCCGAATCAAATGGCATAGACACTTTCACAATATTCAAGAACAATACCAAGTTCAACATGAATAATAGCTTTAATGAAATAAGAGTTCAAGTATGCTAATTCAATTCAAACGATTAAGTAAAGAAACTAGTTCGCAATATACAAGGATAGAATACTTGCACCGTAAAAGAGTGTAAGTTAGAAAACTTGCATCTAAAGAGATAAGGTTTAGATACTTGCCTTATGCGTAGTTTACTTACATAACGCTAGCCAACACTTTCGAATCCTATTTATAATGTATTACATGTATAGGATTTTCATTAGTTAACACATTCGGTACATAAGCTTGTTACTCAAATTAAATATACACACATGGTATTACCTTAGTCACACGTCATTACATACTTATACGCATTCGGTATGAAATCAAATTATAAGTTACCATGAATTCAAATAACATTCGTATAGCATTATGTCATTTTTAAGCAGTTAGGCTTTCATTAGTTATGGAATTACTTTTCTCAATTGAAACATCTTCATGGTATGTTACTATCAAATATCAGTAGCAATTAGTCTTGTTTAGTAGCTATAGCATTGAGGTGAGTTATCTGCCAAAAGTCAGATCAACAAAACTGCCTAGACTTCATTTTGGTCTGGCGCAGCTGCCCCCTGGTTAGGCCTAGGGGCGGCGCAGCTGCGCTTCCCCCTGGCCAGACCAGGGTTGGGCTGCTGCTATTTCTGTCCAACACATACGCATACTAAGGCAATTACACTTCACATACATTCATACTAGAGGACTTTTATAAGCATATGACCATCTCAAGTTCATTTTTACATGTGATGGTCTTAGTTTAGGATCGCCACGGGAATTAAGCCAACATAGGGTCATATAATTACAATGCATACAATTTAATCATAGATTATTGCGAGAAGGACATATCAATTATAATATACATGCTTGCGATTGTCAACATCATTTATTCTTAACTAGCATTGTTTATTACTTTAAAACATACCTATACTCATGCTTGGTTTACTACTGTTATATCAAACATATAAGAGTCATGCTTAGAGACATAATGAATGTAAACATGTCATTTTACATTCTAAGAACTTAACAACTCATACTTAATGCAATTGGTTTGAAAACATATCCAAGTTTGCTTTTGAATCCATTTTAAACTTGAAGAACGCAATTTAACACATACAAGGCAACTTCAAAGCTCTTATCGTATGTAGTCAAGTCATATTAACACTTTCGCAAGATCAGCATGTATATCATGTAGTATTCATATATATTAGCTTTAACATAACAAGCTTTTTCTTAATAATTTCTCTAACACAAGGTCTAATAAGTTTGGTCATGAAAAAGACACTATAAACACTATATCATGCTCCTTTATATTTGAAATCAATCATGCGTATGAATCACTATGCTTAGAACTTGTAGAACAAGTATTACTTCAATGTTTATTTTTAGAATACTAAGTTTATCTCGGAAACCATACCCTTTTTATTAATCATATAAGCTAGTACAAGAAAACATGCTTACCTTGCCTCATTTTATTCATATACATATGTTACACAAGTTAGTATGCTCGTTTAAACCAAACAACATAATATATGCATAACAAAAATCAAGCAGGATGCAGAATCTGCAGCAGGCTGCTGGCGCAGCTGCGCAGCTGCCCAGTACAAAACTGGCGCAGGTACGCCGGCTTGCGGCCAGCGGCAGACTGTTCCAACCTCGGCAGACTTCCAGCCCAAACATAAAAAAGTCCTACAAAATTACTATCAATCCCACTAATATACCTCATGATCACTTATATTAGCTTATATAACAATCATTTAACATTACTGAATCACCAATTCATGAATTCTAACTCAATAAGTTTTCACAAAAATCTCAAAAACAGAAACACAAAATGAAATTGAAGAACAAGGAAGATTATATAGTAATTCTAACATGTATATAAGTCCAACTAAACAAGCTTTCTATGATTCATTTAGTATGTATTGCATCAAAATCAAAAAGCTTGAAATTTACAGAGTATAAGAAATGGAGAATCAAGAATGTAGTTTGTACATCTGTTAATGCAATCTAAGTTTGCTGGTAATCCACACCTCTCACTCTACTGATATAACTAGTGTATGCTCTCAACACTTAAACAACTCTCAGCAATTTGAAAAGAGAAGGGAGGGAACCCTATTTATAGAGGAATGAAGGTCCAGACATTGCTATTGCTCTTCATATTAAACCAACGAGAATGTAGATTTGCATGATGGTTAATAGAGAGTAGGTAATTGGATGTTGAAATCAATCATGATTCCCTCATCCTTGCTCATTATTTGCTATAAAGCTATGAAATGCCAGTTGCTGAGTTTGGGGAGAAGAAGAAGGAATAACTTCTAGCCTTTATGTGTTACACGTGAATGAGAAAATGTGTCTCTCATTATGGGACAAGCAAAACAAATCTCAACATTTTTACAAATGGACTACATGCTACACTTGTATATATCCACCATATACTTATGTTATATATTATATGTACTCTTAGGTTATAATTTAAATCACAATGTACTTCACATAATCTAATAAGTGTAATTTACACACATATAATCCATGTACATTTGTTTTACCGGATATAATTCAATTCAAATATTACCATATTATTAAATTCTACAATCAACAATTGATTACAATATATTCATATTATGTTAATGTATACTTACATACATATTGTCACACAAGCATAAACATGTAGCTTATATATTTCAATTAATCCTAATACATGGTCTCTATGTGTAATATATTCATATTGCATTATATAACATAGTTTATGTATACTTGCATGGTCACACCTAAGTGTTTCTCTACACTATATAATATAGTCGTATTCCATATACTTTATATTATTAATTATTGCATGCTTGTGCATAACAATCAATATAATCTTATTATATTAATAACTTACTTATTTGCTTTATTATTCATAATGTCAATTAAATAAATTATTCATCTAATCGATTAATTACTAATAATATTAATTAATCCATTCCTCGTAATTATTAATATCACTTAATTAATAATCATAGGATTAATTATCACCTTAACAACTATAAATCTCAACACAATTATAAACAAGTGGTTTATTATTATCATATTTCTTGCAATAATAATAATCACATATTATTAATCAATCACAGTTAATATTCCACATCAATTAATTAATATTCTATAATTAATATAGATTAATTATTTGCTTAAATTAATATAATCATTCTTATATTACGCCACTGTGCCACACAAGGCTATCAACGAGTTTATCTCAAACTCTACATATTCTCAATTATTATAATTATTCAATTTTATATAATTCAATTAATTCATCTCATAACACAAAATTATTTATATTCAAATAAATTCTCATTTCCACTAATATATTTATTTAATAATATTAGAAAATTCTCGGGTATTACAGAGACCTTAAATCCGGATAACCGTTTTAAGGCCCCTCTGATTTACATTTACAAGAAAAAAAACTGGCAGGATGTATTTACAATGCAAAGTTGTCCATCATGGGAATCAGATTTAGATCGGTGTGGTTGATCTTAGATCCCATGATTCCTAGGCTCACAGAATAATATCAAAAAGCATGCACATCAAAGATATTACAATGAAGTACAAATTATACTTTAAATCCTTGCATGCGCGTAGCCGAAGTTCCCGTTCCCACTAGATATGGATCTAGGGTCGCGTAGTCGTCTTAATATTTACAAAAAAACACTAGAAAGAAAGCTAGATTTAAATAAATCTTAGCCATTCTAGCTTAACGGTTCTGGTTTGACCGCTTTTGAACCGGTTGAAAGTTAAAAATGGTTAGATTTAGATGAATCTAATCCACAAAATTTACATTAGAACATATTCATATCAAATGAATAGTTAAAATAGATATTTAATCACATTGAATTAAGAATATATATATATATATATATATATATATATATATATACACACACTTATATATATAAAAGCTATAAAGAGCCACGAATTTCCAATCCAGACTTAACTAGGAAATGTAAACATATATATATATATATATATATATATATATATATATATTATATATATATAAAAGCTGAAAAAGGCCACGAATTTCCAATCCAGGCCTGACGAAATGAAATGTTAATATATACAGTTAGTATATATATATATTAAAGCTGAAAAGGCCACATATTTCTAATCCAGGCCAAACGAGTTAGTATATATATATATATAATTATATATATAAAAGTGATAAAAAGCTACGAATTAGCAATCCAGGCTAACGAAGTTAGAATAAATATATATACATATAGTTATATATATACGAAAGCAGTAATTGCCATGGATTTACAATCCAGGCTTGACGAAATTGAATGTTAGTTTGTATATAGTCAGTTATATATATAATAAAGCTGAAACGGCCACAGATTAGTAATTCAAGCCAAACAAATTAGTATATATATATATAGTTATATATATAGGAAAGCGGTAAAAAGCCACGGATTAGCAATCCAGGATGTGCAAGCAATAAAAAAATTGATATATATATATATATATATATAAGTAAGCTAGAAAGGCCACGGATTTGAAATCCAGGCGAAACCAGAAGCTATAACTTTATATGTACTTTCACATATATATGATGAAGCAGTAAACAATTTCTGATCGTAAAAAAACTTACAATGGACAACGCTACGGGTTTTAAGCCACTCGAAGGGCTTCAAATCTTCGTTTTCACCGGTTAAAACTTGATAGGTTGTAGAATATATGTATGCAAACGTATTGGAAGAATAAAAGTAAAGTTTGGAGTGCTAGAGGTAGGGCTAAAGGTCAAAATGGGCGGAGTTTCTCTACTTTTTTCCTTTTTTTTCCTTCTTTGCTGGTGGGGGGTCTTATTTATAAACCTGATGGTCGCGGGTCTACCTGCGATAGCCGCGAGTCTACCTACGGCTGTTTGTGGTGGGCCCGGCCTGGTAGGTCTTGCTGTCTCAAAGTACGTACACTCCGACCAACGCGTAGTCTGCTTGAACCTTCATAACTTTTGATCCGGGAGTCCTATGGAGACGTGCCATATCATTTCGAAAAGCTCTTTCTGAGATCTACACAATGACATAGGACTTAACCTTTTTCATATTCGGGAAAATTAGTCCATAATCGGATCTTCAAGTCTTCGCAGTCAGTCCGTAGCTATCTTGTGCTATTTTCACTCGGGATTGATGTTATAGTTTTACATGACCTTCCTTGTAGTATTTTGACTTGTTTTGATGTTGAGTTGGAAAAATTACTCTTTTTCCCTTTCGGGTTGGTTCCGGGCTTGACGTGGCTATAATTGTCTTTCTCGAGGTTATCTCCGGGATTTGACTGTTGCCGATGTTTTTCTGTCTTCAGGGTTATCTCTGACGTTAGTTTGATGATTTCTCGGGGCTATCTCCGGGGTTCTATTTTGATGTTGTAATCCTTCGAGGTTGTTCTCTAGAGTGGAAAGAGATGTTTTTACCCTCCTATATGGTTATTAATAGGAAAACAAAATTTTGAGTTTCTACAGTACTAAGACAGGCGCTTTGATCAACTGATTCTTGATGGAAAGGAAGGGTTTTTGATCATCTTCATGGAGGAGTTTTTCTTTAACAGCTTAAAGATGGGTTCACATGTTGCCGTCAGTTGAGAGATGAATCTGTTTATAAAATTAATTCTCCCCAGAAATCCCTGTATTTCCTTTTCTATTTGGGGCACGGGCATCTCGATGATGGCTTTAATCTTAGTGGGATCCAGCTCAATGCCTCTGTTGCTTACTAAAAATCCCAATAACTTTCCTAATTTGACTCCAAAAGCACATTTGGCCAGATTCAGCTTTAGGTTGTACTTTCGTAACCTGTTGAAAAGGTTTTTAAGATGGCTGATATGGTCATCTTCCTCCTGGGATTTAACGATGATGTCACCCATATAGACTTCTATTTCTTTGTGCATCATGTCATGAAAAAGGGCCATCATGGCTCGCTGATAGGTGGCACCGACATTGATAAGGCCGAAAGACAAACGTCTATAACAAAAGGTTCCCAGGGAGTGATGAAGGCTATTTTCTCCCTGTCCTTTTAGCAACGATGATTTGATGGTAACCGACAAAATAGTCGACAAAAGAATACATGCCATACTGCGCCGTGCTTGTCTATCAGTATGTGGATAAAAGGTACATGGAAGTTGTCCTTGAGACAAGCCTTGTTAAAATCCCGATAATCTACGCAGACTCGTACTTTCCCTCCGGGCTTAGGCACGAGAACTATGTTGGATAACCACTCAGGGTAAGTTGACACCATAATGATGTCGGCTTTGAATTGCTTGATAATTTCTTCTTTGACTTCCAGACTCCACTCAAGTTTCAATCGCTTGAGCTTTTGCTTGACTGGCTTGAATCCATCTTTAATGGGCAGTCGACGAATGACAATGTCAGTAGACAAACTAATCAAGTCTTAATGTGACCATGCAAACACATCCTGAAACTGAGTTAAGAGTTCAATCAGGTCTTTTCTTTGGTTTGGGGTAAGGTCCATGCCTATCTGGAATTCTTTAGGGTTTTCTGAGGTTTTGATATTGATAATGATGGTTTGGTCGAGCTTTTGTTTGGGTTTGTCTTCGACCCATTCTTTGATATCCTCAGGAACCTCATAGTCATCCATCTCCTCTTGATCAATCTCCATCAAGTCGAAGTCTAGTTCTATATCAAAGTTATAGTCACTATGAAAATTTGGTATCTCATCAGCAAGGCCAAACAAATCCAACTCTGGAGTCCTGAAAACAAAATACTTTCACTTTAATATATGAAACTGTTTGATCATACAATACATTTAGCAAAAAGTATGACAAAAGTAACTGCTATCGCTGTGCAACAAAAATAAGAAGGAAATAAAACCACACTTCAGAGCAGATGGACTTTCTGCCTTTTTACCCTTTTCGACTGATTCATGAGTGCTACTCCAATTGTCTAGAAACAAGTCCTCATGAACAGGGAGGATACAGGAGTTAATGTCGTATGTCTCCTCTTTGATGATGACTAAGACAACATTTATATCAGGGTCAATGCTTTTCTTTGAACTACTCTCCTTATCCCTGTTGATGAGAGAGATTAGGATTTGATCTTCTAAATAATCATCATCCAGGATATTTTCATTCATAGCCTCAGTGTACACCTAGAAAATATATTTTTGCAAACTGGTTTTGTCCTCCCCACAAGACCTTTTCATTTCCCTTCTGGCCTTCCTTATCAGGCTTAGGGACTTCTTTTCCACTATCCAGCTTGACCTGAGGGATCAGCATATCTGACACAGCAGCAGGAATCTTCCTTATCGATTTTATAAATCCTGCATCAGTGAGGTTTGGTAACCGTATGGTAGAGGCAGGAATCGGTGGATGCTTGTGCGAGTTTTGGTTGTTTGATTCAGAGGAATAGCCTAATCCAGCCTTCCCTGTCTGGCTAGGGATTTGAACTAGACTTTTGATTCCTTGCTAACTGTTCCCTAACCCTTTTCCTGGGTAGAAAACCCAAGGATATCATTTCTTGACCGACCGTCATTACTTCAGTGGAGACTCTTGGCTTTAAGGCTGGTGCCCCAATAGGTAGGTATTGATTGTTGCTCACCTCCAGAGCTTGAAAACTGATAAGCTCAACCCCTTTATCAAGACTGATTACCGACATATCGCTTTGTATATAGACAGGATATTCTGGCTCGGCATTTACAGTTATTAGATTGCCATCAATGATGTACTTGAGTTGTTGATGAAGGGTAGACGGAACTGCTCCAGCCATATGGATCCACGATCTTCCCAACAATAAATTATATTCTATGGTAATTTTTAGTACCTGGAAGAATATGTAGAAAGTATGGGGTCTAATCGCCAGTGGAAGTTTGATTTCTCCCACAGCATCTCGGCGAGTTCCATCAAAAGCCCTGATGACTACATGACTAGTCCGAATTCAGTTTTGATTAATCTTCATTCTCTCCAATGTATCGTAGGGACAGATGTTCAAGGATGATCCTCCATCTATCAACACACCTCCGATCACATATCCTGATGACATTACTTCTATATTCAATAACTTGCAATGACCCGTCCCTTCTGCGGGTATATCATCGTCAGTGAAAGATATCACATTATTGTTGAAAATGTGCTCTATCACGTGATGAAACTTCTCAGTATCTACCGTCTTCGGCAGATGTGTTTCTTCTAGTACTTTCACTAGAATCTTGTGATGATCTTCCGAAGATAAGACCAAATTCAAAATGGATATCTGTCGGGGTGCCTCTTTTAAGCTTTGCACCACTTTGACTTCATTATGCCCCATCTTGCTGAGGAATTCTTTAATTTTCTCCTTAGATACTCTTCCCTTGGCTTTAATGACTGAGTTGATTACTCGTTGAGGCAGGTACAGTGAGTTTTCCTTTGATATAATAGCAATGTGGTTTGATGTTGATTCTTCATCTTTCCTATAGTTCCATGGGACTCTTTTCAAGTTGACTATAGGATATTGCGATCTGAATGGCAATATTAGAGGCTCGGGCACGGCCAGTTTCACAAGATTCTTTCCTTCTTGGGCTTCTTTTCCCTGAAGTATCAGGGACGTGATGGCTAGATCCTTTTCTTAGGAAATTACAACCACTACTTCTTTCAGATTCCATGCCATGGGAAGAAAGATTGATTCCTCACCAAGATAACCATAATCTTGGTTTGCCTTCAGCAGCTCACCGCTTTCAATTAGATTTTGAATCAAATGACAAAGTCCACAACAATCCTCTATGTCATGACCAGGCGTGTTGGAATGATATTGATAGATCCTATTAGGTTTGAACTTCCTGGATCGAGGGTCCACTAGGGGTAACAATTCTGTGACTTTCCCCTAGTTGATCAACATTTGGAGAATTTCTTTCATAGGCTGATTCAAATGAGTGAAATTTCTTTTGAAGGCGAACTCCCTGTTAGCTCGAAACTTCTCTTCCTTAGAAACCTTGTATGCCCAGGGTTCATGCTAGTGGAACCGGTAATAATCCCTTCTGACAATGGGACTAATTTCAGGCGTCAAAAGATTTGTTTCTTGCTATTGGTCTAATTTATCAATTGTCGTGTTATCTGATGTTGATAAACTACTAGTTCTGCCAATTGCCCAACCTGTTCCTTAATAGATTTGATTTCTTGTTCTATCGTGAACTGCCTTTCAAAATATTCCCAATTGTTCGGCCTATCTTTGTTTGCTTGGGTTGACTCTCTGACATATTGGAGGTATTTGGATCTTTATTAGTTTCCCATGTTGATCATGTTGACGCTCTCCTCATTGTGTTGAGGCAGAGGATTGTCTTGAACATATGGTTGTTCTTGTGTTGTCACCACAATCTCCCCATTATCTATCAGGTCTTGGATTTTATTTTGAGAGACCAATAATATTGGGTATCGTGGCCTGGTGCTCCATAATGATAAGCACAATTCTTACTCGGGTAAAAATTTTATCGCTTAAATTGGCCAGCGGAAGGAGCTGGACAATCTTCTTTTGTGTTGTCAGAAACTTCAGTACATTTTCTAGTGAGTCCCCTAAGGGTGTGAATGTTCTTCGACATTTAACTTCTTCGGCTTTTTGAAAGGGAGAATTTGAAGATTGTGCAGGAGCTTGAAAGGGGAATAATTTCTCCTTTGAATTGGCAAGTTTGGATTGCCTCTTTGATTCTGTCCTTGAAGTATCAATGACACATCATCCTCCTTCTTTTTGTGGACTCTTCGAGGATTATTCCCATAGCTTCCAGCTTGAATATGCTCGGCCACTGCCTCCAAAGCGGTAAGGTCTTTGATCTTTCCAGACTTTAGACCCATTTCGGCCATTTCTCCATGTTTAATCATTTCTGAGAATGGTTTTCCTATACCTACTAGGACCCTCTCATAATATGGAGCTTCCTGGATGTCTATGAAAGTCATTACTATCTCAGTCTCTGTCGTAGGTGGGGTGACTTGTGCAGCCATCTGTCTCCATCTTTGGGCATACTCATAGAAAGACTCATTGCCTTGCTTTTTAACCTTGGTTACTTGATATCGATCCAGAGCCATCTGAAACTGGAAGATATATTGATTTAAGAATGCATGGGCTAGCTCTTCCCAACTATAGATCTTGGAATTGTCGAGTTGGGCATTCCAAGTTTGGGCTTCCCCAGTTGGACTATTTTGGAATAACTGCATTCTGAGTTTTTCATCCTCAGGATAGGATCCGAGTTCTCCAATGAACACTTTTAAATGAATGTAAGGATCTCCTAATCCGTAATACTTTTCAAAATTCAGGACTTGAAATTTGTCTGGATATCTAGCCCCTGGGAATATACACAGGTCTGAGTAGTTTACACTTTCAAATGCCCCAGTTCCTTTGATGAACCAGATTGTTTCTTCCATTTGCTAGATTTTTTCCTAATATCACCAGTTTCCTAATCATTTCCAAGATTGGTGATATCAGGGGTTTTGTTGGTCATATCCTTATTTTGAGGCTCAGGTATCTAAGTATCTCTCTTTTTGTCGATATCTTGACTGCCAGCCTTGTGTGGATGACTCTGTTTGAATGGGTATTTGTTTACCCTGAATACTTTTGCTTTGTTCCTTTTGGAAAACAGCCAATTCAGCTATCTTTTTTTAGTCCTTAGAACTCTTCCCTAGAGACAGGGGTGGATTCAGGTTGGGCACTTGAAGCCATGCCTGGAGATGGGCTTAGTGCCTTTTTAGACTTTGATCTGGTAATGGGACAAATTATTTCCTACAATAAAAGTAGGTATGTTAATTTTGATGTATATATTAACAGGATGCATGCTATGCCATGCATTATTTTTGAAGTTTTTTAGTCTTTTCCAGTAAAACAAATGTCAGTTATTTTGATGATAAGACAACATGACAGGATTTAATAAATTTGATAGGGAATGGAATGTATATTACATTTATTTGATATTTACATGGAATTTTAAAATTTATATGGAATTTGAAAGGAGAAGGCATGAAGAGACTCCCTTTCGGATTTGGTTTATCAGAGGCTGACCTATCTTAGGCTACTCTCGCGGTTTTTCGGCATGAAGGTCCCCAGATCAACGCAATTTACTAGAGGGAAAATTAATCTGTTCTTTCAATTGGAGCGGATCTGAGTGGCGCCTTTCCTGTGCTTTGCAGGATTAGTCTCCTTAGAGTCCAGTAATCAAACGCCGACGGGTTCGCCTCCTGGTGGAGGAATCACACAATATACATTCGTATATTACGTATCTCACCGTATGAAATGATGACATTGTGCGAAGCACTAATATAAAGCACAGTAAGATATTTATTTACATCGATTCAATGAAAACACAACATGCATACACATGCAGATAAAAAGGGAATTTTTGAAAAGATTGAAATGCGGCATAAGCCCTCTACTGTCCCCAGCAGAGTCGCTACCGGTCAACGTCAGGAAAAATCTTTGGCGATCCCCCTTTCCCTATGTGTTTCTACCCTTATTTGTTTTCCATTTGATTGATCTGAAGGGTGAATTTTTAGAAAAAGACCAACATATAATGTCGACGATTTGAAAAGTTTGATTTTACAGAGTCGCCAGTTGGTATGTTTGAAATGATTGTACCAACTCAACCGAGTTTTATTTGAAAAGTTTTGCAAGTAAGCCCAATTACTGGACTCTGTTTAACTTGGCCTTGGAAACCAAGATTCATAGAGTTCGGGGCCATGATTAAGCGGGGGGAAGGAGTTAGGCACCCCCCGACTTCCGTGAAACACGGTTACCGCGCCTTTTCAATTTCCCTATTTTATTTGTAGTGTGTGTGGTTGCAGTAATTGGGCCTAAGTGCTTTTATTTGAAAGTAGTGTTGTGCTTCGTTGGACCTATATACGAATAGTTTGATTTAATGAAAAATCCATTTTTAGACAAGATATGAAAGTGATGGTTTGGAAGATGGTTTTCTAACCCTTTCGCTCGCATAGAAGTTGAAGCCTTTTGATAATTCTATTTTATTTTGCATTCGGCTGATTTTGATTTTATTGTTGGGATGCAAAGCATCCTCGACCAAATAATATATATACAAGTGTCGGGCTCCTTATGGGCATGAAAGCTGTGACGAACGAGGATTTTGTAATTTATTTTAAATATTTATTGAATCAAATAAATATTCTATTGGTTTATTTATTGAGTTAAATAAATATTTAATGGAATTGTAGTAGATTAATTTGATTAAATGTGCTACATTGATTAAATTAATGTAGAGTAATTTTATAGTTCAAAGTGTGAATTTAATTGAGATTATTAAATTAAATGAGTTGTTATTAATTATAATATTTTTCTAATTAATTTAATAATTAATTAGAGATTTAATAATTTGTCATAATTAATAAATGAGAATTTTAATTATGTGATGATGTAATTTAATGTGTAATATTGTCTTTTATTTAATTGAATTTAAATGAAATTATTTGATTAATTAAAGTGTGACAAATAAACTATATAATAAACAAGGTAATTAAAATAATGGGAAAAGGAGTAAATTTAGTACCTAACCAAACATGGCCTTAAGAACTTGGGAGCAGTTAAGGCCTGATGCACTTAACCGCTTCCCATGTTCCACCGATTATTTATTATATACGTAAAGTTATATATCTGTTAGTTCATTCATATTGCTCATACCAGTTAGAAAGTCAAAGAGAAAAAGAGAGATTTGAGAGTTGGTGAATTGAAGAAGATGTTGGAGAATTAAAGATTTATTTCATCTAAACAAACAATCAAGGGTAATTCCTTTAACCCAGTTTAAATTATGTTTTTAAAGCTTTCTCCATGAACGTATATTTGAGTTCTCTAATAAATAGAATTTCATGAGTTAATTGTTAAGAACTTGGTGTCATACGTGTATTAGCATGTATAATTCAATTGTATATGATTTATATGTGTTTTAGAGTAATTAATCCGTGTAATCATGTTTTAATTGGAGTTTTATAGTTACAGAGTATTAACATATGCATATGGCTTATATGTACAAAAATTCATGCTTCAATTGTATATTAAACTGAAAATTGATGATTGATTATGATTATGCATGTAAAAATGAAGAGAACGAAATTTAAATGGATTGATTCGGTGCTATAATGAATCGGTAATGTATGATTTCATGAAAATTGTCAAAACTATGAAAAATATCAAGAACATGAAAATTATGTGTTCTAATTTGATTGTTTATGTGATTTAAGATGTTAAAAGCATGCTAAGAACGTTATATAATGTTATGTTAAGTTCAGATTGTATTGGGTAACATTAAATTTGATGTTTGAGTATGATTTTGGCGTAAAATGGCTTTTTCCTATGTTTTTCGCGAACCTGTCAGGCCTTACTGCATCGCGGAAGAAATCGGGCGTTGCAGCGCCAGGCCAAGGGCTTGCTGACATAGGCTCGGCGCAGCAGCGCCTGTCCCCAGTTCAAACTGGACGCTGCAACACCGACTAGCAGAATGACCCAGAGAATTTTATTTAAGTGTTTAAGTTCAGAAATGTAATTTAAAATCTTATGTAATGAACATGATAATGTGTTAATCATATATTGGGATGTTAAAATATATCAATAACTTGTCAATGATGTTTTACGTGATTAATGGATAAGCTGAATACATGTTTTAAACTTGATTATGCATGAAGTCTAATAACGTGTTCAAGAACTGATATTTGTGATTCGATTAGTATAATCAGATTACTATTAATTTGTATTGTGAATGTAATGGTATGTAGGATTAATTGAGGAACGTGATTTATAATTGTAGCTTACGCACGAGGCAAGTTCCTAAACTTTACTTTTACATTACGCAAGTTTTCTATCCCTGACTTGTTATCATTATGCAAGTTTGTTAACTCTACTTTTAATTGAGCAAGTATTCATATCATATCTTGACTACAATTACGCAAGCCTTGAATCGTATTCTGATATCGATCAAGTTCCTATTGTTATTTATTCAAGTTATGATCCCGAGTGAGATATTATAATTCTTTTAAAAACAATACTTCGGTTATATAATACTTATTCAATTGTATACCTTTGAGATTCATTATTTGATTTAGGTATCATTTTATTGTTGAACCTTGAAAGACTAGCGACTTATTGATTCGACTAGTCCATAATTGATGAGCGTTCTAAATTCTAGAATTGTTATTGAGCTTATCTAAACCAAACTTCCTTTGGTACGGACTCTGATGTCAAATTGAGATGAACAACCCTTTATAGGGGATTATTTACGCGTTATCATTGAGATGATGTGCACATACATGGTACTAAGGGCTGATCCTTCTAAGTACGAGAAGTAGAGTCCATAAAGTCTTACTACTGTTAAAGGTTTAAAGTAGAAATACTTGATAACCTAGGACATAGTTCTTGTGACGCCCCCAAATCCGGGTCCCTTCAAACCTCGGATTCGGTCCGCCACGGTACTACTATCATCAAACTATTTATATCTTTAATTCATAACTTAATGAATATAACTTCGCTTTATTACAAATTAGAATATAAATTCCTTCTATTTCCAGGATCTGTATAATGACCAAAAACTTTAATAAGTTCCAATCTTAGTCATTTACCATTCCTGTCTTACATCATATTCGATGTTATAAAAATGCGGAATAATTTAAACTTTTCAATATCCTTTGAATAAAATATTTTATTGATTTCATAATTTTGAATCAATTACATATCCTTGAATCAAATTATGTTATGATTCACTTTTTTCGAATTACTGTATAAACTTTTACATTTCAATTCGATATCCTCTATATCTTAACTAATACATCTTTACAACACAACAAGTAATAACATCGTAGGACGTAAACTACTATCATGTACATCTCCTAGAACCTTAAACATGGTTCAAAATAATAACTTCAACAAAATAATAATCTTCTTGCGATACTATTGAACTTTATCAATCAAGTAGCACGTAACTTTATCGTGAGTCCTTAACCTGTAAAAATGGTTATTTGTAAGAGTGAACTCGATAGCTCAGCAATTCTAACAGTTTTCATGCATCACATAGCATATAATATCTTACTCAGTTCATGCATTCATAATCATCTAATGTTTACTACGCATGTTACTTCTCACATAACAAGTATAGAGATTAACTTCATAAGCATATCAACAAAGATCAGCTTTCACATTTCATACATATCTCATATGCATTCCATATATATAAATCAACATCCTCATAGCATAATAAAATTCAACTAACAGTTATCAAATTCATATAACAAATAGGAACTGAAAGACTTGCCTGGCTCGTAGTTTATCAACTACGACTTAATTGCTTATAGCTATCTGCACTTCGTGTATTCCTACACAGTTATATAATCATGGATTCATACCCATCAGTCATACATCTCATACGCTCTTAATATAAGAACAATTTGTATATCGTTTACTAACTTGGGTTCATTTCACTTTAACTTAGGAAAATTATGAGACTAGCTCATTCTACTTTCATGTTCATCTAAACACTCTTGTTTCATATCTTGTAGTCCTTAAGGAAAACATATAACCATAACCTAAGAACATGCAGTTAACAAACTGCTATTGGCAACTCTACAGAATGGTGCGGCCAAGCTGCATTTAAGCTTGGGAGTGGCGCGACTACGCTACTGTTGGGTTTGTACGAAATCGTGATGCAATCAAATTGCAAAAATTAGCGAAAGCATGGTATATCAGAGTTTAAAAAAATTTCTACAAAACCATTACCCGGATCATCCTTTATGCAAATTATTAATTTAAAACGATAAATAATAAGTTATGGAATCATACCCTTGTAAAACGAAGCTTCCACAGGTACGAGTTCAACTCCTTGTTCTTCGTGATCTCCTTAAATTTTCGGGTTAGATTCCTTCATTTGATCAACGTTAGCCACCCAAGTGTTTGGCCTCTAGAGGTGATCCACCAAGGAAGATGAATTATTAAGAAGGAGGGTGGTTGGCTTAGTTTTCTATCCTCTATAGAAAAGGAGTACTCTCCAACAATTGGAATTGCCTCAACTGATATTTATTATAAGACTCCTCTTATATAGATATTGGTCAACCCTTCTAATCCTATTAGACATGGGATTTCTTTTAATTAATTAAACTCCTTTAATTAATTTAGGCTTCCCACCACATGGGGAATAATTAATTAAATTCATTTAATTAATTTGTCTCCTAATCTTATTAGGAATAAATGAGAGTACTAATATTAAATTAATTACTAAACTCCTTTAGAAATTAAAATAATAATAATTGTAATAATATTAATAAGACTCCTCTTATTAATTTATATTTAATATTTTCAAAATATTAAATAATAGACATTAAGCTATTTAATTTATTCTATCACTATAGATTAAATTAATTACACTTAATGCATTATTATGATTATGCCATTACCTTCTTAAATAATTATTCTTCCTTTTATGGTGTGACCCTTTAGGTTCTCTATATTAAACCGGTTGTGAATAAATCAATTAGAACAATTCTAATCTTATTTAAATAAATAAATTAAACTAATAATCTATTTAAATAAATAATATTTATTCTACAATAGGGATAAGCCTCCCTAGCGATCAACGACTTTCCAGATAATATAGATTTCAACATTAATCATAAAAGAACCTGTGAGTAAATAGTTACCATATAATTCAATCCTTCCACCATACAATGTCCCAATTAAATATAAGGCATGAATTTACTGTCAAGTCTTATTTTATTTAATTATATGTATTTCGATTAGAAAATGCACAACTCCAAATAATGCAAATTAGAAACTCCTTTCTAATTTCATTTTACCTTGGCCAAGGATTCCTGGGTTGTCATTTAACGAATCACATAGGACATATTTCCTCTTTTACTAGAGGTGGTAGATTCTTTATTGATCATTCATTATCTCCATATGTAACTCATTATACCCAAGCATACCCTTTTATATACCCTAAAGGACTTTAAGGAATAAGTCAAAGTATAATTCATTACATACAAGATACTATGATGATCTCAAGTCCAAGGATCACTTGTACTACTATCACATTAGGAATTCCTATTGACAGGCGAGTAAAACTCCATTAGGTATTCCATAGCGAGTCACGTTCAGTGAACTTATTCTCCAATAAGCACCTACATACTTGCTTTAGTGTCTCCACACAAATGATCATGAGATCAATCATCCTCATCCAATGAGCAAGCAACATATGTACCAATATATCCGGATTTACTAATCTCCTTTTTAGTAATCCCACGATTGGGAACTATTTTAGTTTTAGAGCTTTCTAAAAGCATTGCTTAAAACTATGGGTTATTTACATATTATAAAAATAGCACCATGTAGATAATTAAATGCCTTTAATAAATGAATATTTTATTAATAAATAAATAAGATTGTTTACAAAGTAAGTGCTTTATCATCATACATGATTGGCTTGTATGCACACTACTATCAATCTCCCACTTGCACTAAAGCCAATCGCCATGGTATCTCATACCCATCTTCTCTAAGTGACGATCAAACTGCTGTTGTGTTAAAGCTTTAGTAAATGGATCTGTAATGTTGTCTTGAGAGTCTACATGCTCCAAGGTGACGTCTCCTCTTTCAATGATCTCCCTGATCAAGTGAAATCGCCGCAACACGTGTTTAGATTTTTGATGAGACCTTGGTTCCTTAGCCTGTGCAACTGCTCCTGTGTTGTCACAGTAAACGGGAACTGCTTCTTCAATGCTAGGAACCATACAAAGTTCAGTTATGAACTTTTTCATCCAAATCGCTTCCTTTGCAGCTTCACTTGCAGCTATATACTCTGCCTCTGTCACTGAATCAGCAACTGTTTGCTGCTTGGAACTCTTCCAACTCACTGCGCCTCCGTTCAAGGTAAAAACATACCCCGAAACAGATTTACTATCATCTTGGTCCGTTTGAAAACTTGAGTCTGTGAAGCTCTTGAGTTTTAATTCAGACCCACCGTAGACAAGAAAAATATCCTTAGTCCTTCTCAAGTATTTTAGGATATTCTTCACTGCCTTCCAGTGCTCTTCTCCTGGATTCGACTGGTATCCTGCTCGTTACACTAAGTGCATGAGCAACATCCGGTCTAGTACATATCATACCGTATATGATAGATCCTATTGCAGAAGCATAAGGGATCTTACTCATACGCGCTCTCTCCTCAGGTGTCTTTGGGGCCTGTTTCTTGGAGAGATGTATTCCATGGCTTATCGGCATGAGACCTCTTTTGGAATCTTCCATGCTAAATCTCTTTAGCATTGCATCAATGTATGTTCCTTGGGATAAACCAAGCATCCTTTTAGATCTATCTCTATAGATCTTTATCCCCAAAATATAGGTTGCTTCTCCCAAGTCCTTCACGGAGAAGTGTTTAGATAACCAGATTTTAATCGATTGTAGCATAGGAATGTCATTCCCTATCAGTAATATATCATCAACATATAATACAAGGAATGAAACTGCGCTCCCACTAACCTTCTTGTACACACATGGTTCATCGTCATTTTTGATAAAATCAAACTCTTTGATTGTCTCATCAAAACGAATGTTACATCTACGAGAAGCTTGCTTCAATCCATAAATGGATCGTTACAGCTTACAGACTTGATTTGTTCCAACCTTTGAAACAAATCCCTCTGGCTGTGTCATATACACATCCTCCTCAAGTTTCCCATTGAGGAAGGCCGTTTTCACGTCCATCTGCCAGATCTCATAGTCGTTATAAGCTGCAATCGCAAGCAAAATCTGAATGGACTTGAGCATAGCTACTGGGGAAAAGGTTTCATCACAGTCAACTCTTTGTCTTTGTTTGAAACCTTTTGCAACCAGTCGGGCCTTATAAGTCTCTACCTTGCCGTCCGCTCCAGTCATTCTTTTAAAGACCCATTTACACCCAACAGGCTTAATGCCTTCAGGTGGTGAAACCAAAGTCCATACTTTGTTTTCATACATGGAGTCCATTTCGGATTTCATAGCTTCAAGCCATTTTCCTGAGTCTTTATTACTCATAGCCTGTTCGTAATTCAATGGATCATCATCATTCATGATGTGTACCTCATCGTCATCCTCTATAACGAATCCATACCTCTCAGGTATCTTCGGTACTCTTCCAGATTTACGAACAGGGTGTGGTATAGTAGGTTCTTCTACTTGGTCAGGTACCTGACTTTGATCCGTGGTAATTTGTGGTTCTTGAACTTCTTCAAGATATATCTTACTCCCACTGACCCCTTCATGGATAATCTCCTTTTCCAAGAAGGCAGCATATTTCGCAACAAACACCTTTTGATCAGTTGGATGATAGAAATAATACCCTAAAGTTTCTTTAGGGTATTCCACAAATCTACACTTATCGAATTTAGTCTGTAGCTTATCATTTTCAAACTTTTTGACATAAGCTGGGCAACCCCAAGTCTTAACATGCTTAAGATTTGGTTTCCTCCCCTTCCACATCTCATATGGAGTCTTTGGGGCGGATTTGGTAGGTACCTTGTTAAGTAGGTATGCAGCCATTTCTAGGGCATATCCCCAGAAATAAATTGGAAGGTCGGTAAAACTCATCATGGATCGAACCATGTCCAACAGTGTTCGATTTCTCCTTTCAGATACTCCATTTAACTGTGGTGTACCTGGAGAAGTCCATTTTGAGATTATACCATTTTCTTTGAGACAATTGATAAACTCACCGCTTAAGTATTCTCCACCTCGATCTGATCGAAGTATCTTTATACTCTTGCCCGTTTGTTTCTCTACTTCACTTCTGAACTCTTTGAACTTTTCAAATGATTCTGACTTGTATTTCATTAAATACACATATCCAAATCTTGAGTGATCATCAGTGAAAGTAATAAATTAAGAATACCCACCCCGTGCACTTGTTGTCATAGGTCCACAAACGTCTGTGTGAATCAATGCCAACAACTTTGTAACTCTTTCTCCTTTTCCACTAAAAGGAGATTTAGTCATTTTACCCATGAGACAAGATTCACAAGTTGGATATGATTCATAATCGGATAGCTCTAGGAGCCCATCCTTATGCAACTTGGATAATCTTGTTTCATTGATATGACCGAGTCTACAGTGCCACATGTAGGTATAATTAATATTATCTCTTTTTCTTTTCTTAGTTTGTTCAATTTGAAATATATTTTCTTGCAAGTCAAGTATATAAAGTCCATTTCGCAAATTTTTAATACTATATAAAACATCGTCTTTATAAATTGAACAACTGTTGTTCTTTATAATAACGTCATATCCTTCCATATCCAATACAGAAATAGAAATAATATTTCTAATAATATTCGGAATAAAATAATAATTATTTAGATAAATGGACTTGCCCCGAAGGCATTACTAAACAATAAGTCCCTACAGCTAATGCAGCAACCTTTGCTCCATTCCCCACTCGTAGGATGACCTCATCATTGCTCAGCTTTCTATTTCTGACCAGTCCCTTCACATTATTACATATGTGAGAATCACAGCCGGTATCCAATACCCAAGTAGAATTTTGACTTTCTAAAAAATTAATTTCAATCATGAACAAACCTTGATTGGAAGTCGAATCTTCTCCAAGCTTCTTCTTTGCCAGAAACTTCTTGCAGTTCCTCTTCCAATGACCCGGCTCGTTGCAATGGATGCACATTCCTTTGCTAGCTGGATCAGATTTCTTTTGTTCCTTTATGTTCACTTTGCCCTTGGTCATCTGAGATCGGAAGAGCTCCTTAGATATCTCATATCTAATAGTCCTACTTTGTTCACCATACAACTCCTTGAGGTGAATCAACATAGTAGGAGCATCCATGTTTTCGTGCTGACGCTGAAGCTCGTTATTCATGGATGCGAGCATGATGCATTAGGTCACAGATGCATCATCTTGCCACTTTACAATGGTGGCAATCTCTTCCTCAGAGGCTGTTTCTGGAACAGTTCCAGGGACAGGTGAGTTTAGGACATAAGAAATCTTTTCAGCAGTGAGAACTATTCTCATATTTCTTAGCCAGTCCGTATAATTCGGCCCGGTAAGCTTATTAGCATCAAGTAAGCTTCGCAGTGAAATTAGTGATTTTGACATTTTTAAAATTCTGCATGTGAAAAACAACATTTTAGCAAACATTCATTTTATTAATTTTGCATACCAAAATAAATTTAGGTCTTTATTTTAAATTGGTATCTCCCACTATTTTTATTAAACTATATTACCCTCACTTATATAGTTCGGCAACATCTAATTAAAGATTTGCTAGTGAGAATAAGGATCCTATTTCAAATGTATATAACCTTGTGGATAGCACAACAAGCGATATACAAATAAATAGGTAGACAACTCTTGTCAATTATATCACTATATAACTCCCTTTATTTTGCCTCTTAAATCATAATGGTCAAGTGTGTGCACATCCGAACTAAAATGATTTAAGTTAAGTCCAGCCTAGCACTTCCATAAATTCAAAAAAGAAAAATGTTCGTCCTTGTGGATAGCACAACAAGACTAGATCGTTCAATTTTCTTGATAAGCATCAAATGTGATTAATTAACATCTTAAATACGCAATACTCGCCTTGTGGATAGCACAACAAGCTCATATTAAATATTTAATACTCTATTAATTTATCATGCTAGAAGGCGACGTTCGATATTCCAAATATTATTTGAACGCTTCGGACTTAATATTATTTCTTTGAGGGATTTGTTATTATTTGTCTCATCTTGTTGAGCGCGCATGCACATATATATATAAAATACGCGTCATTTTATTAAACATGCGAAGCACGTTTGAATAAAATATAATATATATAATATTTAGCATGCAATATAGAATATTATATTCTACCCGGATTGATTATGGACTTTTATTCTAGTTTGGTTCACTAGAGCCACCAAGTGAACCAAAAGGTCAAACCTAGGAGTGCAAGAATTTAAATTTAAATATAACTATTACATTTAAACCCGGGCTCCATACAAACAGGTCTTCACGCGCTCCTTACTCCTTGGTCTCCAATTTCTTCAAGATAATTCTAACTATATCTATTACATTAAACTATTTAATTTAAATAGAAACCTTGATCAGCAGTCAAGGGGAAGTACATAGGAGGGAGATAGAATTTTACATCAAGAAAAAAAATAGAGAAGACGAGGTACACAGACCCCATTTAATAAAATCCATTCATTCAAGCATTCAACTAAAATAAAATCCAATCACATTGGTCAAATAGTCCATAATCAATCCCCATTTATTATCATACATATCACCACATATATCAATAAATAAATATTCATCTCATGAATTAAAACATTCCATATATATATGAGTATCATTTAATGGACAATTTTAAATTGCATGAAATCCAATTTCAAGATTAAAATAAACTCTTTATTTTAATTATAAAATTATTTAGAATATAATATATAAATATATCATATATATATATATATAATATAAATTCACTTTTATTTTTTAAAAAGAAGTCACCTTCTTTTATTAAAAGAGTCCTGCAGGTTTATTAAAAGAGTCCTTTCCTGATGGGTCATCTTCTTTTTGGAGTAAGAAAGAGACAACACCTTTTCCTTGCAGAATTCAAGATTAGCACCCCAAAAAAAAATTGTGATTCGTCCCAAAAAAAAAAGATATTTTTTTTTCTTAAAAAAATAATTTTATACAATAAAATTATGCCCAATAAATTATTTTTAAATACATACCCATATGTATATGAAATCAAAAATAAATTAATAATTGCATAAAGGTTTGGCTCTGATGCCACTGTTGGGTTTGTACGAAATCGTGATGCAATCAAATTGCAAAAATTAGCGAAAGCATGGTATATCAGAGTTTAAAAAAAATTCTACAAAACTATTACCCGGATCATCCTTTATGCAAATTATTAATTTAAAACGATAAATAAGAAGTTATGAAATCATACCCTTGTAAAACGAAGCTTCCACAGGTACGAGTTCAACTCCTTGTTCTTCGTGATCTCCTTAAATTTTCGGGTTAGATTCCTTCCTTTGATCAACGTTAGCCACCCAAGTGTTTGGCCTCTAGAGGTGATCCACCAAGGAAGATGAATTATCAAGAAGGAGGGTGGTTGGCTTAGTTTTCTATCCTCTATAGAAAAGGAGTACTCTCCAACAATTGGAATTGCCTCAACTGATATCTATTATAAGACTCCTCTTATATAGATATTGGTCAACCCTTCTAATCCTATTAGACATGGAATTTCTTTTAATTAATTAAACTCCTTTAATTAATTTAGGCTTCCCACCACATGGGGAATAATTAATTAAATTCATTTAATTAATTTGTCTCCTAATCTTATTAGGAATAAATGAGAGTACTAATATTAAATTAATTACTAAACTCCTTTAGAAATTAAAATAATAATAATAATAATAATATTAATAAGGCTCCTCTTATTAATTTATATTTAATATTTCCAAAATATTAAATAATAGACATTAAGCTATTTAATTTATTCTATCACTATAGATTAAATTAATTACACTTAATGCATTATTACGATTATGCCATTACCTTCTTAAATAATTATTCTTCCTTTTATGGTGTGACCCTTTAGGTTCTCTATATTAAACCGGTTGTGAATAAATCAATTAGAACAATTCTAATCTTATTTAAATAAATAAATTAAACTAATAATCTATTTAAATAAATAATATTTATTCTACAATAGGGATAAGCCTCCCTAGCGATAAACGACTTTCCAGATAATATAGATTTCAACATTAATCATAAAAGAACTTGTGAGTAAATAGTTACCATACAATTCAATCCTTCCACCATACAATGTCCCAATTAAATATAAGACATGAATTTACTGTCAAGTCTTATTTTATTTAATTATATGTATTTCGATTAGAAAATGCACAACTCCAAATAATGCAAATTAGAAACTCCTTTCTAATTTCATTTTACCTTGGCCAAGGATTCCTGGGTTGTCATTTAACGAATCACATAGGACATATTTCCTCTTTTACTAGAGGTGGTAGATTCTTTATTGATCATTCATTATCTCCATATGTAACTCATTATACCCAAGCATACCCTTTTATATACCCTAAAGGACTTTAAGGAATAAGTCAAAGTATAATTCATTACATACAAGATACTATGATGATCTCAAGTCCAAGGATCACTTGTACTACTATCACATTAGGAATTCCTATTGACAGGCGAGTAAAACTCCATTAGGTATTCTATAGCGAGTCACGTTCAGTGAACTTATTCTCCAATAAGCACCTACATACTTGCTTTAGTGTCTCCACATAAATGATCATGAGATCAATCATCCTCATCCAATGAGCAAGCAACATATGTACCAATCTATCCGGATTTACTAATCCCCTTTTTAGTAATCCCACGATTGGAAACTATTTTAGTTTTAGAGCTTTCTAAGAATTTAGATCTCATTAGCATGATCATCATCATGATTCTAAAAGCATTGCTTAAAACTATGGGTTATTTACATATTATAAAAACAGCACCATGTAGATAATTAAATGCCTTTAATAAATGAATATTTTATTAATAAATAAATAAGATTGTTTACAAAGTAAGTGCTTTATCATCATACATGATTGGCTTGTATGCACACTACTATCAGCTACGCCTTGCCAAAACCAGACTTGAGTATTTTATTGGACAGTTCAGTCTCTAGCATACTATACATTCTGATTATACACATACATCAAGTAGGTTTTCATCTTCCTTCCATTTCATATTCAAACTATTTAGTTTTACTTTTGAATCACATAGCTCTATATTAAATTATTTAAATCGACAAGGCTTAACAACTTCATTTAACAAAGGTTCAATGTTATAAGCTTTTAAACCATGCATTATTACTAACAGCCTTTAATACGCATGCTCACATGTATCTATCTCATTTTCATAGACATAGCATATTACATTACTCGAAAACTCATTTTATACCATGTTTGAGTAGTTTAGTTCATGCTTATCTACATGGTGGACGCATCCGTTATGTCAAGAGGCATAAGGTGTCCTAGCATACATGCTTGAAAGGGCATAATACTATTTACACCATGTTCAAGACTATTAGTTCTCAAAAACATCCAAATTTTCCTTCAAAATATTTTAGGCCAAGCCATAGTTCTAGCATATGCAAGGTGACTTAATAATAAGCTACGTTTCATACTTACATACGGATGCTCCATGGTCAGTTTTTGAATGACACTAGGTACTTCAAAGTTTGTTTTCAAAACCTTAAGTTTTCATTAAAACTCCACTAAAATAAGGTATAGTTGTTTACTATTAACCAAGGTAACTTATCAACAACTACCTTTCATGCTCATTGACACACATAATCAATACACGTACATATGTCTCCAAAGTCAGATTTCAAAGGACACTAAGTTCATCGAGTTTCTTTTTTAAAGCTTTAAGTTTTCTTCTAGAAAATCATTCAGACCAAGCTAACACCATTCGTTATACGCAAGGTAACCTTAGGTCACATGTTAGACCCATTTATGCACTTATTAGAGTCAAGCTAGCATGCCCCACATATCAGATTACGCAAAAATTGGATTTTATTTCTGCATAAAGGTGCGGCCGCGCTGGGTTTACACTGAGGAATGGCACGACCGCGCCACTCCGGTGCAAGCCTAGATAGCCTCTGCTTCTGCATAATTTTCAGAATTCTAACATGCCACTTTTGATTTCAGCATGCCTTAGACAACTACACTACACCATAAACATGCATATAACTTATATAGCATATTGGTATCCATTACTAAACCAATTATCAAGAATCTAATAACTTTCTAAGAATTTTATCAACGTAGAAATTGAAGAACATAATATAGGAGTTATACCTTATGAAGTAGAATTACACAACTAGCTTCCATCTCAGATTTCTATATCATCAACACACTCTTTTACATAAACTATCAAGAGTTCAAGCAATATAATTTGTGAGGAGGAGCTCCCAATTTATAGAGAAGCACTTACCCAATTCATGGCTTTGTCCAACAAATTAAACCAAAGGAAGGAAGGAGAGGATGATGGACAAGAGGGAGTTGGAGAAGAACACTATTAAGCCCACTCCCCCCTTCATCATCACCATCATTGCATAGCTTTGATTGCTCCTTAGCATAGGCCAATGGCCTCTACTTCACGTGAATGAGAAAGAGAGAATGGGACTCACAATTTGGGACAAGAGCTTATAACTCAACACTTTAGTAAAAATGGGGACTAGCACACTTAGGTTTTATTTCGTTTTGGACAATACAAGCCACACTTTGATAACTTAATATTGCTACGTTAATATAAGTTATGGGTACATATACACAAACCTACAAATGTGTATACTTACATATAAATAGGTATACTCATACTTTAAATATTCACTAATACATATAATCATGTACATTTGTCAGTACCGAATATAGTTTGATTCAGTATTGTCACACCACTTTACTATAAGCTTATTATTCCACTTACACTTAATCATTGAAATAATTATTATCAACAATTATTTATTTTGTTTAATTTAACATCCTTCACAAAGTACACATTAATGTACCACACATAACACATTGTCACATAGGTTCATTTAGATAAGTCATGTGACTCATTTCACTTAACCATATAGTTTCTTATATTGTATACTTACCTTTAAGTGTCACACTTCATTTCATATCATATAGATGTGGCTACTATATAACATATCATTGCATATTATTGCACTTTAGCAATTAGCTCATATAATAATACTAATTAATCCCTTTAATTATTCACTCATTAATTTATTCAATGAATTCTTATACCACCATTTTGCCACACTAGGCATATCTCACAAGCTTACATTAAGCTTATTCTCATTCTCATCACTTAATCATCTTATTCATCTCCACTATATTACTACTTATAAAATTTACGGTAATACAGTAACTCAAGTTATTTAGTAATTTAAAGTAACTTAGTTTTCTTTTATAAATGAACTCTCTTGGAAATACATAAAATATAATTACTATTACAAAAATTATATACTTCGCCATATCATGACATAAAATGTTTTTATCATGTATTCTCCAAATATAGGAATTAATTATAATAAAAGAAATCACTCATTATCTTAAGATATTATTCTTAATATAATATCTATATTTCATAAAAATAATTACATGTACGACACATGTATACATTATATATAGAAAATAAGTTTATTTCCTACTATGATAAATTATTTCTATCAATTCATTTACATATAGCAAATATATTTTAATATATTTACCATATTACTTAATCATACATATTACCTCATACAAAGCCATATAAGGTAATTTCATTATATAAAATAATATTATTCTTTTATTAAAATAATTCAATGCTAGAATTTATTTTAATATCCTTATACAATATACAATAATTGTTTCACTGTCTTTAATCTTCGCATCTTAGCTATATGTCAATTATTAATTCTCTAAGCAATATTTATCAAAATATATATTGGTTTTCTTTTCTCTTTAACAACGTATATATATATTTTATTAACGTTATTCGCACATTAGACTTTCTCACATATTACCATGCCAAATAATATATATAAAAAGTACTACCCATAATTACATACTCAACACATATATTAATTCATCATTTACTCAAGTGAATTAACCCCTTTACTATATTATCATAGTTAATCAAGGTTTTAATATTCGAATTATATTATTCCATAATATAACATTTAACTTAATTAACCAATATTTATTCTCGTTAGTTAATTCACATAATTAACTAATTCATGCTTTACTATCTCAATCTATCCATGGATAGCTTAAACACTAATTATATCTCATACTTATTTACAAGTCTAAACCTAGCACAAGTCGAGTCTTTAATAATATTCAATATAGTATACTGAGTGGTTTTTCACAAACAACCAACAAATTAGTTTCCGTCTCGTTTACACTGTTTTCACAGTGAGTTAGATCGGTTACTAATTTGTATATACCTCAGCTCTGTGAAGGATCGTTTAGTCCAACTACTATACATCAACCATTAAAGGGTACAATCGCACTATCTTAGACTTAACACTTTCTCGTACATATACTCAAGAAAATGGTGATTATCAAATATATTTAATGTCACCAACTTACTATGATAAAATAATTTTACAAATTATTTAATATCGATAGATAAATTTATCCATCTCCTTTACTCCAAATAAATTTTCTCTACAATAAATAACAAATATATCATAATAATATATTTATTAAACACAAAATCACATATTGCATAGTTCATAATACCATATGCAACATAATACCGCATACCTCACAACGCATATATATTCTTATTTGAATTCAACACATGTCTTAAGAATTTTATTTATTAAATTCTTATTTTAATAATTTCTAAAAATTCGGGTTCTTACAGTTCTTGGTCTTATGGCCCTCAGATATATTTTTGATTCTTGTTATT
Source organism: Panax stipuleanatus (assembly GCA_020205555.1). Classification (NCBI taxonomy): domain Eukaryota; kingdom Viridiplantae; phylum Streptophyta; class Magnoliopsida; order Apiales; family Araliaceae; genus Panax; species Panax stipuleanatus. Next base: position 12,569,903 of record CM035118.1, on the reverse strand, counting down.
CATTTTTGATTCACAAGCCAAGTTTTCTATTATTCAGAACTCATTGATTCCTTGCATGTTATTATTGTTATTAGATTATTATACTTGTGGGCAATCGTTGCTCACTCTTGCATAATAACATTGCAGCTAAGATTGTAAGAACTGAAGAGCCTTCCACTAGTAAAGGCAAGGAAAAGATGAACAAGTGATGAAGACTTGTTATTTATTTGAGAATGTTTTGTTTTAAGACTTATGATGTTATGTTAAGACTTAACTGTTTATTTATGTTTCCGCATTTGATGTTTCAGGTTAGTTAACTTGGGATTTATTCGTTCAGATGTTGTAACCCCTGAAGGGGAGGATTTCTATTTATTATGAGTTTCATTATTTATGGATAGATAGATGTGTTATTATTGGACAGTGAGCACCAAATCTTGTGGAATTGAAGTACCCAGATTTGGGGGTATCACAAAAGCCATCAAGGTGACCCGAACACTACAAACCATAATTTACTATGATGAGACCTTAAATCCGGATAACCGTTTTAAAGTCCCTCTGATTTACATTTACAAGAAGACAGACAAGCGATATTTATAGTGCAAAGCTGTCCATCGTGGGAATCGGATCTAGATCCATATGATTAATTGTAGATCCCGTGATTCCTAGGCTCACAGAATATTATCAAAAAGCCTGCGCAGCATAGATATTGACATATAATGCAAATTAAAATCTAGACGTGATAAGACAAAGAATTCATCAATTAAATCCTTGTATACGAGTAGCCAATGCTTCCCGTTCCCTCTAGATACGGATATAGGATCGCGTAGTTGCTTTAATATTTACAAAACTAGAAAGAAAACTAAATTTTAAAAAGTCTTAGCCATTATAGTTCAACGGTTCCAGTTTGACAACTTTTAAACCCGTTAAAAGTGAGATATGGCTAGATTTAGAGAAATCTAATCAATAAACTCTACATTAGAATAGATTTACATCAAATGAACAGTTAAAACATATATTTAATCATATTGAATAAATAATATATATATTACTTATATATATTAAAGCTAGAAAGAGCCACAGATTTACAATTTAGGCGTAATAGATCAATGTAAATATGCATATATATATATATATATATATATATATATATATATATATATATATATATATATATATATATATAAGCCAGAAAAAAGCCACAAATTAGCAATCCAGGCTAACGGAGTTAGTATAAATATATATTTATATATATATATAGTTATATATATATTAAAGCAGGAAAAGCCACAGTTTAAAATCCAGGAATGACTGAAATAATGTAAATATATACATATAGTTATATATATATATATATATATATATATATTAAAGCCAAAAATGCCACAGATTAACAATTCAGACTAAATAATACTTATATATATATATATACTTATATATATATTAAAACGATAAAAGCCATAAATTTGAAATTCAGGCTAAAATAGCACTTAAAATGTATATATATACTTATGTATATATGTAGATATATATATATATATATACGTTAAAGTAGTAAAAAGCTTCAGATCACAAGAAATCTTATAGTGTATAGCGCTGGAGGCTTTAAACCACTTGGTAGGCTTGAAAACTCTGTTTCCACAGGTTAAAATTTGATATGTTAGTATATATACATATACAAGTGTATTGAAAGAGTAAAATTGAAGTTTGGAGCAATATAGAGCTGAAATGGGTGGAATTTCCTTTCTTTTTCTTTTTTTTTCCTCTTCTTTTATGGCTGGTGGGGGTCTCTATTTATAGAATAAAGTAGCCGCGGGTCTACCTGCAGCTTCCCGGGTGGACCCCGGTCCCGCGGGTCCCATTGTCTCGAATTACGTGCACTCTGACCAACTCGTTGTCTGCTTCGAACCTTCATAACTTTTAATCCGGGAGTCCGATGGAGGCGTGCTATACCTTTCCGAAAAGCCCTTTCTGAGAGCTACACAATGACTGCTTCGATATCGAAAGCCCTGTACAGAATAGCTCCGGTAGAGATGAAGGAGTTGATGGTTCAACTGTAAAAATTGCTGGACAAGAAGTATATTCAGCCTAGCGTATCACCGTGGGGAGCTCCGGTATTGTTCGTCAAGAAGAAGGATGGGTCAATGCAGCTTTGCATTGATTATAAGGAATTGAACAAAGTTACGATCAAGAATAAGTATCCTTTACCTAGAATCGATGATTTGTTCGATCAACTGAAAGGTGCTAGATACTTCTCAAAAATAGATTTAAGAAGCGGGTATCATCAGTTGAAGGTAAGAAGAAAGGATGTACCGAAGACAGCATTTAGAACTCGTTATGGACATTACGAGTTCTTGGTGATGTCATTTGGTCTAACGAATGCACCAACAGCATTTATGAACCTAATAAATAGGGTGTTTAAGCCATTTCTGGACAAGTTCGTAGTGGTGTTCATAGATGATATTTTGGTCTATTCCAAAACTAAGGAGGAACACACCGAACATTTGAGGCTGACATTGGAATTGCAGAGACTGGAGAAGTTGTATGCAAAATTCTTAAAATGCGAATTTTGGTTAGAACGTGTGCAATTTCTTGGTCACGTGATTAACAAAGATGGAGTTTCAGTAGATCCGTCGAAGCTTGAAGCGGTGATGAATTGGATCAGCCGAAGACACCGTTAGAAGTTAGGAGTTTCTTGGGATTGGAAGGTTACTACAGAAGATTCATACAAGACTTTTCTAAAATCACAACTCCGTTGTCGAATTTGACTTGGAAAATGGTGAAGTTCTATTGGACGGAAAAGTGTGAGTAGAGTTTTGAGGAACTGAAGAAGAGGTTGAGTAATGTAATATCCAAGGTTATTGTGTAACTTAATAATTATCAATAAATGAATCTATGAGAAACTCTGGTGTGTTTTCTATTATTAGAGGTATACGTGCTATTCATATATGTTATGTGATGAGATATCTTTAAAGGGTTGGTTTAGATTAATTTAACTATTTGAGTTAGTTATGTAATTAAATGGATTAATTTTGATGAATGGTATTAAAGCATGAGTTGGATTTCGGAGCGAAATTTAGAGACACGGACTGCGTATTTGAGTTCGGAACGTCAAAATTAGTCAAGATAGACTGTAACAGCAAAAATGTGTCACGGTTGACTTTTTGGTCAAAGTTAACCAGTGGACTTTTTTGGGTAAAAAGTCAACCATGAATTTCGGAGACTATTTTGACGAAACGGATAGTCCCATGGTGTCCGGAACGCCAACTTTAGTAGAAATCATTATAAGTATCGAAACGCTTGGCTACGGAGGGCAAAATGCTTAAATAATTTATTAATTAATTTAATTGATTATTATAATGTTTTACTTAAGCAAGGTTAGCAGCTAAGGGTCCACGTGATCATCATATTTGGACAAAAAGGAGGAGTGTATACGTATATAGCATTATAGCTAGGAGGGGGTTATATCTTCTTATAAACCAAACCTTTTCATTTTCCTAACTCCCCACTCCATAATCAAACTATTGTATTATTAGGCAATGTATGTAACTGATGATCTGGAGATGGAAAGGCTGGACAAAATCAGTTTCTCTCAAATAATATATATATACAATCCACCAAAATGCATTCTTCCTTTTCTTTTCCAAAGAGTTTCACCAAGAGAGGTAAAGAATTCAAGAATGAGAGTTTGAGAGGTTGTAAGGAATTCTGGAGATTTGGAGGGTCTAAACAAGCAAGGAGGAGGGAACATCAGAATTAAAACAAGGAGAAATTCGCACCAAGAGGTAAGCATGAAACCATTTTATACGTTCTTGAAGAAACTAGTACGAAAATGCTTGTATAGTCATAGTAAATGCTTTGTGTTGGTTTTGTGATGCTATGTTGGTGTTAATTACTGTTATGTGGCTGTTAAGAATGAAGAATTCTGGTTTTTGTCATGCCTCAATTACATAGAGAATTAAAGAATTCGTGTATGCATGCTAACTATTTGATAAAATGCCACTAACATGCTAATTTGGTCAAATCATGGAATTTAGTAAGTTTGATTGTTGTAACATATGTATATATGCTAGTGGGTGTGATCGGGACAGTAGGAAACGAGTCCTTGCATGCTAGAATCAAAATCACAAATTTTAGCAAAGTTGGTTTAACATAGAATCTGTGACTTTTTGGATTTTTTGGAGCCTTGGAATTATGGTTTCTATGACCCGTTTATGGTAGGTAATAATTTTGTAAAATACTATGTAGTAAGATGTATAACCTAACATAATTGTAAGGGAATCGGAGTTATATTGAGCAAGATATGAAATTCGTTAGCTAGCATGTTGGTAATAAAATCTGCAAAAAATCTGGGTTTTCCAGAATTTTTCTAAGTGTGAAAATCTGTTCTGGCACGCTTTTCTAGGCAGCCGGGTTATGGTCTTAACATACTAGTTTCTGGTATGTGTTATTTTTATAAAATACTATGCTATATGAAGTATGCTGTGTCCAAGTTTCATGGTCATATCCTGTATGGGTTGTTCGCAATTAATTCGCAAAGTGGGCTGCTCAAATTGCAAAAATTTCTGGGGATGAAGAGCTGCGCAGTTAAGGCCTAAGCCTGCGTAGATGCGCCGGTTCGGGTCGGGTCGGAAAAATTTCAAAAACTTATTTTTTTCCCAGATTCCAATATTTAACCCCTGGACCTATAAGATGCAACATGTTTATGTAATTGAATTGTATGTTAATCGAATACGTGTTAGTTAATAATTTATTCAAATAAAAGGAAACCATTTTCTTCCAAATTTGAGTTCGAGAACCTAATTGTTTAACGTGACACCTATGATTAGGGTACGTGAAGGTTAATTGCTAGCTTTAACGATAGCAGACGTATCAGGCAAGTTTCTTACTCTATTTTTCATTGATAAATTATTCAAGCCTTATTCCTTTTATTGTGGTAAGGGTAAGTACCGAGCTCATGTTTATTCGTTGACACGTACAAGTTCCTTTGACGTAAAGTTCTACAACTTTAATTATCTTGCAAGTTTTATTGTGGATTACTCAGTTATTGCTTCAACTGCTATGCTTTAAAGTTCTATTTATTTAAAGAACTATTTCCAAGAATGTTTCCTGGCCTTTGTTTTTGGCTAGTTATTATTGATGAAAAATGATTTAATTCAAATCTTTTGAAGCTATTTAATGTTTACCAATCCAAATTGCTTTGGTGCGGGCTCGCATGAATACTAAGATGAACAACCTGAATAAACGGCAAACAGATGTCGGGCATATAGTCCCATTTATGCTTATGAAGTTTAAATTTAATACTTATGCACAATGTAGGGTACGATAGGCTGATCACCTGGAGTACTTGCAGAGACCGTTTGCAATCTATTTGATTGTTAAACCGTCTGATGGTTTTCGATGAAACAAAGTAATGTTTAGGGTATTCAACACCCCTTAGTATGATATTGAGAAGTCTTAAACTCTTATCTTTGATATTCTTGTTTAACACTTGATAATTCTTTCAACTGTTGAGATATAGCCATACAGATGCTTTTACTCCTGATGTATGTTTTCGAACTACTTTATAACTTGCTGGACAATATGTGCTCATTCTTGCTTAAACCTTTCAGTTAAGGATGAGAAGATTGAGGGCTCGGGCAAGGACAAGGGGAAGTCTAAGATGAAATGTTGAGAGTTGTTTATGTAATAAGTTTATATTTTTGCATATGATATTATGTAGCGATAAACGCTAAGTTAAGTTTCGGTTTATTTAAGGTTGCAAAGACTTGGGATTTTATTTGAATAAGTATGTAATAGTTATTACTATTATTATTATTTCCGGAGTTTATGTAGTTAGATGATGATGTATGTTGTACCGTGAGCACCAGGTCCTGTAATCGATGTTACATGGAATTGGGGGCATCACAGGTTGGTATCAGAGCTGTAGGTTATAACCTTAGGTGGGGAACCTTAGACTATAACCTTAGAGAAGTTAGTGGAGATAGTAGGGAGATGAACTCACATAGAGTTCGAAGGGTTGTGCCAAATATATTTTACTAAAAATAAAATCAATATCTATTTTAAAATACTAATCAAGTTACTTTGTCTTGATTATAGGATGTCAGGAGAAGAGGAGGTTAGAGATATTCACGTTGTGTGTGAGCAGTTGGTGACAGCTGTACCTGAGCCCATAGCTGAGGCAACAGCTTACTCAGACCCAGAGGAGTATCCTGAAGAGGAAGAGGAGCCTGAGGAGGACTCCAAGGAAGCACCTGAGGATGGTTTACTAGATGAGTTGATGTATAGGATTACAGAGTTGGACGATAGAGTCCATGAGTTGGAGGAGCTGTATTAGGGGGAGCAGGAAGCTGCAGCATTGCTTGAGGCATTGGTACGGCGCCTGGTGATTAGGAACGGGGATCTGGCTGACAAGCTACGAGCAGCAGGTCAGAAGGCGGGCAGGTTGAAAGATGAGAAAGAGACCATCAGGACCCACTTGGGGCATACCATTAAGGGGTTAGAGTCGAGGATACAGAGTCTCGAAACTGACAAGCAGATTATTACCACATTCAGGGGAGATGAGAGGAGAGGCCATGTTCGGGCCGAGAAGCTAACAGACGAGTTAGAAGGAGAAGTAAGAGATAAGAAGGTTAGGATGGATAGAATGAAGTACGCGTTCAAGTCAGCATATGGGAGGTTCTAGCATAGGGTGTATCATTTTCCACGTGAGGAGTACCGGTCTAGACATGCCATAAGCCGTGGGCTGGTGCTAGAGATAGCGGATGAAGAGCATGAAGACGCCATTAGGCGGGGTCTTTAGTTTATTCGTGTTGAACTTTTACTACTAGCGTATAGAACGCTTATCTATGAAATAAAACTTGGTTTCCAGTTTTTCCAAGTGTTTTGGGTTAAAGAGATGTAAATGGCATAATGCCATAAGATGATGAGATACTTTGTGATTATGGTTTTTTTAAAAATAAATATGCTTTTATTTAAATATGTGATGTGTTGATTAAGTTTTATATGAATTATTTATGCCGTAGAATAAGTTATGAGATGATAACATTAAGTTTATTTAAACAGAAGGATGGCTAGAGGAAGACGTCATCAACAAGTACCAAAAGGGTCAGGCGGTATTGCTGGGGGTCCACCAAACCCCATGCAACAGTTCGTAGACATGTTAGTTGGGGCATTACAGAATCGAACACCGAATACCAATAACCCTCCAGCGGCCCAATTGGAAAACTTTAAGGACTTCAAGAGCGCGGGACCCCCTGAGTTCAAAGGAACCACCGAACCCATCGAAGCTCAGACATGGATCAAGGAGATAGAAAAGGCGTTCGCTATCGCCCGAGTAGGAGATGAGCAGAAAATAATCTTTGCCACATATATGCTGAAGGGTGAAGCCAACTTCTGGTGGGAGGCAAACCAGACCAGGGCTGGAGAAGGTGTGATACATTGGGAGGGGTTTAAGAAGATTTTCTTCAAAAATTACTTTCCTATGAGTATGCAGAGTCGTGTGGAGATGCGATTCTTGGAGCTAAAGCAAGACGACATGACGGTACATTAGTACGCCGAAAGTTCAATGAGCTGGCGAGGTTCGCGCCTCATCAGGTTGACACTGAGGAGAGGAAAATGAGGAGGTTTGAGCAGGGTCTCAAACCCTGGTTGTACCGTAGACTTTCGGTGTTGCAGACGAATAGCTTCGCGACTCTCCTAGAGAAAGCTATAATCGCGGAGGGCGGAAGTGAAGCCCTTATGAAATTTAACAAGGAGAAAAAGAAGAAGAATAAAGGAGGAAGTCGAGGGGAAGGTAGCAGCAGCAGTGGTGCAAACAAAAGGAAGTGGAACAACAACAAAAACAATTTCAACTTGGGAAACTCTGGGGAAAAATCAGGGGAAGCAAAGAAGAGGACTGAGGCATGCAAGGAGTGTGGGAGGAATCACTCGGGTACATGTCTAAAAGGTAAGAATGTTTGTTTCAGTTGCGGGCAAGAGGGGCACATCTCTCCCAATTGCTCTGCACCAAAGAGAAATGGATGCTTCAACTGTGGAGCACTGGATCATCAGGCAAGGAATTGCCCAAAGAAGAATTCAGCAGGAGGAAATGGAGGAAGGGGACCAAGCAATGAAAATCTCACAATAACTGGACCACCAACTCAGAATCGACCAACAGCAAGAACTTTTAACATGACAGTTCAGGATGCGGTCGCATCCAAGGATGTGGTTTCAGGTATCACTCCTATCAATGATATATCTGCTTACACATTATTTGATTCGGGTGCTACTTGTTCCTTCGTATCACATGAATTCTCCCAACGATTAAACTTACCCCAAGAAGAATTAGAATATCCTATGAACATAGAAGTTCCTAATAAGAAAATCATTCCCGTTAGCCATATTCATAGGAATTGTGTTGTAGATATCAGGGGGTATATGTTACCTGTGGATTTAATTCTGATTCCATTAGGAGAATTTGATGTAATTCTAGGAATGGATTGGTTATTTAACTATGGGGCATTAATAGATTGCCAGAAGAAATGTATAAACCTTATGACTTCAGATCAGTCTAAGATAGTGTTCTACGGGAGTAGGTCGCCAAGACATTAGAGTTGTCTAACGATAATGCAAGCGAGGAAGTTGCTAGGAAAGGGATGTGTAGGTTATTTGGCCCATATCGTCGATACGCAGAAAGTAGACGCAGGGATGAGACAGATACTAGTAGTGAATAAATTTTCAGATGTATTTCCGGAGGAATTGCCAGGTATTCCACCGGATAGGGAGGTCAAATCTGTTATAGATTTAGTATCGGGAACGACCCCGATTTCAAAAGCCCCATAAAGAATGGGACCGGCAGAGATGAAGGAGCTGATGGTACAGTTGCAGGAATTATTGGATAGAAAGTATATTCAACCAAGTGTGTCTCCTTGGGGAGCACCAGTTTTATTTGTGAAAAAGAAGGACGGGTCGATGAGACTTTGCATGGACTATCGAGAGTTGAACAAGGTGACGATCAAGAACAAGTACCCGTTACCTAGGATAGATGATCTGTTCGATCAGTTGAAGGGAGTGAAATATTTTTCCAAGATTGACTTGAGGACGGGATATCACCAGTTGAAGGTGAGGAAGGAAGATGTTCCTAAGACAGCATTCAGGACTCGATACGGATATTACGAGTTCCTGGTGATGTTATTTGGATTAACAAACACACCGATGGCATTTATGGACATGATGAATCGTGTATTCAAGCAAACTTAGATAAATTCATAGTCGTGTTCATAGATGATATCCTGATCTATTCTAAGACTCAGGAAGATCATGCTGAACATTTAAGAATGGTATTGGAGGCGTTGAGGAAGGATAAGTTATAAGCAAAATTTTTGAAGTGCGAGTTTTGGTTGGAGAAAGTTCAATTTCTAGGGCACGTGATCGACAAGGACGGAATTTCTGTGGATCCAGCAAAGGTGGAAGCGGTACAAAATTGGGAACAACCAAAGACACCGACTGAAGTAAGAAGTTTCATAGGGCTGGCAGGCTATTACAGACGGTTCATTCAAGATTTTTCGAAGATAGCGGGAACGTTGACAAATTTAACGAAGAAGTCAAAAAAAAATTATCTGGACAGAGAAGTGTGAAGAAAGTTTTCGGGAACTTAAGAAAAGATTGAGTGAGGCACCGGTGTTGTCTTTACCAGACGATATAGGTGATTTTGTGATTTTCAGTGATGCGTCACACAAAGATCTTGGCTGTGTGCTTATGCAATATGGCAAAGTTATTGCGTACGCGTCGCATCAGTTGAAATATTACGAAAAAGGATATCCTACCCATGACCTAGAATTAGCAGCGGTGGTATTTGCCCTGAAGATTTGGATGCACTATTTATATGGTGTAAGGTGTGAAATATACACGGACTATAAAAGTCTGAAGTATATCTTCATGCAGAAGGAGTTGAATATGAGATAGAGAAGATGGTTGGAACTAATAAAGGATTACGATTGTGACATCCTATATCATCCAGGGAAAGCTAACGTGGTAGCGGATGCGCTAAGCAGAAAAGGCAGCGGTAAGTTGGCAATGCTAACAACTCAGGAGGAGTTAGTTAAGGAGATGGCTAGATTGGAACTCGAGATAATGAGTCCGAGGGAGTCAGATGAGTAGTTGTTCGCAATGGAGGTTCGTCCGACTCTTTTGGACAAAATCAAGGAAGCACAAAGTAGCGATGAAGAATGGGAGAAAGTGAGGAAAAGAATTTCAGATGGAGAAGAGCTTAAGTTCAGTATGGGTGATGATGGATTATTAAGATTTGAGAAGAGAATTTGGGTGCCAGCGGTATCTTAATTAAAGGAAGAAATCTTGCAGGAAGCTCATAGCTCAAGTTACTCAATCCACTCGGGAAGCACAAAGATGTATCAGGATCTTTGCCAACATTATTGGTGGCCCAATATGAAGAGAGTAGTGGCAGAGTGCGTCAACAGGTGTTTGACATGCTAGAGAGTTAAGGCCAAACATCAGAGACCGAGCGGGTTACTTCAACCTTTAGAAATTTTAGAATGGAAGTGGGAGCATATCACGATGGACTTTGTGGTAAGACTTCCAACTACACAGAAGGGTTACGATGCAGTATGGGTGATCGTTGATCGATTGACCAAGTCAGCGCATTTCTTGTCAATCAAGATCAGGTACAACTTGGCTCAATTGGCAAAGCTTTACATCAAAGAGGTCGTTTCCAGGCACGGTGTGCCGGTATCAATTATGTCAGATCGCGATCCGTGGTTCACAGCAAATTTCTGGAAAAACTTTCAAGAACGTATGGGAACGTAAATGAGGTTGAGCACGGCGTATCATCCTCAAACAGATGGCCAGAACGAGAGAACTATTCAAACATTGGAGGATATGCTGAGAGCATGTGTTATGGACTTCAAAGGAAGCTGGGATAACCATCTACCGTTGATGGAATTTGCATACAACAACAGTTACCACGCAAGCATCGGGATCCCACCTTATGAAGCTTTATATGGAAGGAAATGCAGAACGCCATTAGGCTTGGATGAAGTGGGAGAACGACAACTGCTAGGGCTAGAATTGGTGCAGCAAACTGCAGATGTAATCAAAACGATACGAGCGAGACTAGAGATGACTCAAGATCGACAGAAGAAATATGCTGATCAGTATCGGCAACAACGAGACTTTGACGTAGGCACTTATGTGTTTCTGAAAGTATCACCTTGGAAAGGGAAAATGAGGTTTGGGAAGAAGGGAAAACTTAGTCCCAGATTCATAGGACCCTTTGAAGTGTTAAGGCGAGTCGGTGAGGTGGCTTATGAAATGGCTTTACCTCCGGAGTTAGAACATATACACAACGTGTTCCACGTATCAGTTTTACAACCCTATAAACAGGATTACAGGCATGTCATAGAGTATGAACCCATCTAGTTTGAGAAGGACCTAACCTATGAAGAGGTTCCTGTACAGATAATTGATAGAAAAGAAGAAGTGTTGAGGAATAAGATAATACCTTCTGTTAATGTAGTATGGAGGAACCACAACATCGAAGAGGCTACGTGGAAACTCGAGGAGAAAATGATGAAGAATTACCCTAGTCTTTTTGTTTAACTTATAATGATTATGGGGACGGAATCCTTATAATGGAGGGTGAATATAATATCCAAGGTTATTGTGTAACTTAATAATTATCAATAAACAAAACTATGAGAAACTCTGGTGTGTTTTCTATTATTAGAGGTATACGTGCTATTCATATATGTTATGTGATGAGATATGTTTAAAGGGCTGGTTTATATTAATTTAACTATTTGAGTTAGTTATGTAATTAAATGGATTAATTTTGCGGAATGGTATTAAAGCATGAGTTGGAGTTCGGAGCGGAATTTAGAGACGCGGACTGCGTATTTGAGTTCAGAACGGCGAAATTAGTCAAGATAGACTATAACCGCAAAAATGTGTCACGGTTGACTTTTTGGTCAAAGTCAACCGCAAATTTCGGAGACTATTTTGATGAAACGGATAGTCCCATGGCGTCCGGAACGTCGACTTTAGTAGAAATCGTTATAAGTATCGAAACGTTTGGCTACAGAGGGCAAAATGGTTAAATAATTTATTAATTGATTTAATTAATTATTATAATGTTTTACTTTAGCAAGGTCAGCAGCTGGGGGTCCATGTGACCATCATATTGGGACAAAATAGAGGAGTATATACGTATATAGCATCATAGCTAGGAGGGGGTTATATCTTCTTATAAACTAAACCTTTTCATTTCCCTAACTCCCCACTCCATAATCAAACTATTGTATTATTAGGCAATGTATGTAACTGATGATCTGGAGATGGAAAGGCTGGACAAAATCAGTTTCTCTCAAACAATATATATATATACAATCCACCAAAATGCATTCTTCCTTTTCTTTTCCAAAGAGTTTCACTAAGAGAGCTAAAGAATTCAAGAATGAGAGTTTGAGAGGTTGTGAGGAATTTTGGAGATTTAGAGGGTCTAAACAAGCAAGGAGGAGGGAACATCAAAATTAAAACAAGGAGAAATTTGCACCAAGAGGTAAGCATGAAACCATTTTATATGTTCTTGAAGAAACTAGTAAGAAAATGCTTGTATAGTCATAGTAAATGCTTTGTGTTGGTTTTGTGATTCTATGTTACTGTTAATTACTGTTATGTGGCTGTTAAGACTGAAAAATTCTTGTTTGTGTCATGCCTCAATTACATAGAGAATCAAAGAATTCGTGTATGCATGCTAACTATTTGATAAAATGCCACTAACATGCTAATTTGGTCAAATCATGGAATTTAGTAAGTTTGATTGTTGTAACATGTGTATATATGCTAGTGGGCGTGATCGGGACAGTAGGAAACGAGTCCTTGCATACTAGAATCAAAATCACAAATTTTATCAAAGTTGGTTTAACATAGAATCTGTGACTTTTGGGGTTATTCGAAGCCTTAGAATCATGGTTTCTGTGACCCGTGTATGGTAGGTAATAATTTTGTAAAATACTATATAGTAAGATGTATAACCTGACAAAATTTCAAGGGAATTTGAGTTATATTGAGCAAGATACGAAATTCGTTAGCTAGCATGTTGGTAATAAAATCTGCAGAAAATCTGGGTTTTCCAAAAATTTTCGAAGTGTGAAAATCTGTTCTGACATGCTTTTCTAGGCAGCTCAAACTAGTTTTTGGTATGTGTTATTTTTTAAAATACTATGCTATATGAAGTATGTTGTGTCCATGTTGCTTGGTCATATCCTGTATGGGTTGTTCGGAATTAATTCGCAAAGTGGGCAGCTCAAACTGCAAAAATTTCTGGCGATGAAGAGCTGCACGGCTCATAAGGCCTAAGCATGTGCAGCTGCGCCGGTCCAGGTTGGTCCGGGTCGGGTCTAATCCGGGTCTGGTCTGAAAAATTTCAGAAACTTATTTTTTCCCAAATTCCAGTATTTAACCCATGGACCTATAAGATGCAACATGTTTATGTAATTGAATTGTATGTTAATCGAATACGTGTTAGTTAATAACTTACTCAAATAAAAGGAAACCATTTTCTTCTAAATTTGAGTTCAAGAACCTAATTGTTTAACGTGACACCTATGATTAGGGTACGTGAAGGTTAATTGCTAGCTTTAACGATAGCAGACGTATCAGGCAAGTTTCTTACCCTATTTTTCATTGATAAATTATTCAAGCCATATTCCTTTTATTGTGGTAAGGGTAAGTACCGAGCTCATGTTTATTCGTTGACACATACAAGTTCCTTTGACGTAAAGTTCTACAACTTCAATTATCTTGCAAGTTTTATTGTGGATTACTCAGTTATTGCTTCAACTGCTATGCTTTAAAGTTCTATTTATTTAAAGAACGATTTCCAAGTATGTTTCCTGGCCTTTGTTTTCGGCTAGTTATTATTGATGAAAAATGATTTAATTCAAATCTTTCAAAGCTATTTAATGTTTACCAATCCAAATTGCTTTGGTGCGGTCTCGCATGAATACTAAGATGAAAACCTGAATAAACGGGCGAACAGATGTCGGGCATATAGTCCCATTTATGCTTATGCAGTTTAAATTTAATACTTGTGCACAATATAGGGTACGATAGGCTGATCACATTGAGTACTTGTAGAGACCGTTTGCAATCTATTTGATTGTTAAACCGTCTGATGGTTTTCAATGAAATAAAGTAATGTTCAGGGTATTCAACACCTCTTAGTATGATATTGAGAATTCTTAAACTCTTATCTTTGATATTCTTGTTTAACACTTGATAATTCTTTCAACTGTTGAGATATAGCCATACAGATGCTTTTACTCCTGATGTATGTTTTCAAACTACTTTATATACTTGCTGGGCAATATGTACTCATTCTTGCTTAAACCTTTCAGTTAAGGATGAGAAGACTTAGGGCTCGGGCAAGGACAAGGGGAAGTCTAAGATGAAATGTTGAGAGTTGTTTATGTAATAAGTTTATATTTCCGCGTATGATGTTATGTAGCGATAAACGCTAAGTTAAGTTTCAGTTTATTTAAGGTTGTAAAGACTTGGGATTTTATTTGAATAAGTATGCAATAGTTATTACTATTATTATTATATCCGCAGTTTCTGTAGTTAGATGATGATGTATGTTGTACCGTGAGCACCTGGTCCTGTAATCGATGTTACACGGCATTGGGGGCGTCACAAGTACTGCGCCGTGTTGTCATTGCCTGATAGTACAAGAAATTTCCTGGTATACAGTGATGCTTCACATAAAGGATTAGGCTGTGTGCTGATGTAGAACGGCAAAGTTATTGCTTATGCATCACGTCAGCTGAAGGACTATGAGAAAGGGTATCCGACCCATGACCTGGAATTGGCGGCTGTAGTGTTTGCTCTGAAGATATGAAGACAAGCACTTATATGGTGAGAAGTGTGAGATATATACAGACCATAAGAGTCTGAAGTATATCTTTACACAGAAAGATTTGAATATACGCCAAAGGAGATGGTTGGAGCCTATTATTGACTACGATTGTGAGATTCTATACCATCCGGGTAAGGCTAATATCGTTGCCGACGCCTTAAGCAGAAAGGGTCGGGAGAAGTTAATGTTGTTAACAGTTCAGGAACAATTGGTAAATGAGATGGCTAAGTTGGAGCTGGAAGTTAAGTGTCCGAAGGAGTCGGATGAGAAATTGTTTCAAGTAACTACTGGTTCAACCTTGGTAGACAAGGTGAAAGAAGCCCAACTACATGATGAGGAGTGTGAAAAGATCTGAAAGAGAATAACCAATGCTGAAGAAATAAGGTTTGAGGTTGATACTGACGGACTGCTACGATTTGAAGGGAGAATTTTGGTACCGCCAGTACCAGAAGTTAAAGAGGAAATTTTGGGTGAAGCTCATAGTTCGAGATATTCGATTCACCCTGGGAGTACGAAGATGTACCAGGATCTCAAAAAATATTTCTGGTGGCCGGATATGAAGAGATACATTGCTGAGTGTGTTGCGAAATGCCTAACATGTCAAAAAGTCAAAGCAAACCATCAGAGACCAAGTGGATTGTTACAACCGTTGGAGATTTCGGAATGGAAGTGGGAGCATATTACGTTCG
This sequence comes from Panax stipuleanatus, assembly GCA_020205555.1. NCBI lineage: Eukaryota > Viridiplantae > Streptophyta > Magnoliopsida > Apiales > Araliaceae > Panax > Panax stipuleanatus. The sequence goes on along the minus strand of CM035118.1, from coordinate 12,554,327 downwards.
ATTTCGTGGTTGGTCTTCCAATGACCCATAAAGGATATGATGTAGTATGTGTTATAGTGGATCGATTGACAAAGTCAGCGCATTTCTTACCTATCAAGATCAGATTTAATTTGGATTAGTTAGCGAAGCTGTACGTTCAAGAAATTTTTTCTAGACATGGTGTTCCGGTGTCAATTGTATCAGACAGGGATTCGCATTTCACATCGAATTTCTGGAAGCGATTACAAGAATGCTTGGGAACGCTAATTGCAAATGAGTACGGCGTACCATCCTAAAACTGATGGCCAGAGCGAGAGAATGATCCAGACTTTAGAGGATATGTTGAGAGCTTGTGTTATGGACTTCAAGGGAAGTTGGGATGATCATCTACCATTGGTGGAGTTCGCCTATAGAAATAGTTACCATGCAAGTATTGGCATGTCGCCTTACGAAGCATTGTACGGCAGGAAATGCAGGACTCCATTATGCTGAGATGAGGTTGGTGAACAACAATTGTTGGGGTCGGAATTGGTGGAATAAAATGCTGAGATCGTCAAGCTGATCAGAACGAGATTAGTTGCTGCTCAGGATAGAAAGAAGAAGTATGTTGATTATCATCATCAGAATCGAGAGTTTGAAGTGGGAAGCTTCGTTGTTCTGAAGGTATCGCCCTGGAAGGGGAAGATTCGATTTGGCAAGAAGGGAAAACTGAGTCCCAGATTTATTGGACCTTTTGTGGTACTGTGAAGGGTTGGCGAGGTAGCTTACGAGGTTGCGTTAGCTTTGGAGTTAGACCATATTCATAATGTCTTCCATATTTTTGTGTTGTGACCGTACAAACACGATTACAAGCATGTGATAGAGTATGAACCATTATAGTTTGATAAAGATTTAACCTATGAAGAAGATCCTGTTCAGATAGTTGACAGGAAAGTGCAAGTACTCATAAACAAAGTGATACCTTCTGTTAAGATAATTTGGAGGAACCACAATGTAGAAGAAGCTACGTGGAAACTCGAAGTTGTTATGATGAGAACATATCCCCAATTATTTGCTTAATCCTTGTATAGCAATTCTGGGGACAGAATCCTTTTAAGGAGGGAAGAATGTAAGGAATGAGATTTTTGTATTTAATTTAAAATGTGACGAATAAGTTAATTGAGTCGTGATTCTGAGGACAGAATCCTTTTTAAGGAGGGAAGAATGTAAGGAACGAGATTTTTGTATTTAATTTAAATATTTATTGAACTAAATAAATATTTTAGTTGATTTATTTATGAGTTAAATAAATGTTTGATGAAATTGTTGTAGATTAATTTGATTAAGTGTTATATGTTAATTAAATTAATGTGGGGTAATTTTATAGTTAAAGTTTTAATATAATTGAGATAATTAGATTAAATGAATTGTTTAATAATTATAATGTCGTTCTAATTTAATTTAATAATTAAATTAGAGATTTAATAGTTGTTAAGTAAAATAATAAATTTAAATGATTAATTGGGAATTATAGTTATGTGCAAGTTAATTAATGAGTTAATATTGACTTTAGTTTATTTTGAATTTAAATATTGTATTTGAGGTGTGACAAATAAACTATATGATATGTTAGTTATTAAAATAAATTAAAAGAAGATTTAAAGTGTTTTGCCAAAAAAAGCCTTATGGCTTTTGAATTTTAAAACTGATGGAATTGATTTTCTGTTTACGTAACTGATATAACATAAGTAGGCTTTATGTATTTTTAACGTGTTATATCATATATCAGTTTTATATGTTACATAATATAGCTAAGTTAGTATAGAAGGAGAGAAGAGAAAAACAGAGAGTTTGAAAGAGAGAAAAATATACTCTGTGAGTTTGGAAGAGGAAGATTAAGAGGAGTTTGGTAATTCTGAGAATTAAGATGAGATTATCAGAACTATTCTCATCATCTAACAAAGCATAATCAAGGATTAAGGTAGTAATTCAACTCTCTGTTCTTAGTTTTTCTTGTGTTCTTGAGTTTTCATGATAATTGAAATTTGTAGTTGATGATTTGATTAGATAAGTGTTATATGAATTAGTATATATTTATAATTCATTATATGTATGCTATGAACGATTTTCAGAAATCAAGATATTATAAAACAAGTTTCAAATGAAGAATTTGTGTTCTTATGGAGTTCACATGTTTGGTTGATTTTTAAAGTAAAAATTGATGATTTAATTATGTTTTAATCTGCAAATTGAGAGTTGTTTATGATATTATCTTTAAAAATGAAAACAATGCATGTGTTATGGATTGATTTGGTTGAAAATTGAATCCATTGTGAATTATTTAGCTAAATGTATGAGTTTTGGGAAAATATCAAATTTGGATTTAAAAACCTTTGATTTTCGTTGCTTAAATGGTTTTTGTTGTTAGAGTCATGTTATGCATGTGTGTTGTTGCATATATGTCGTTTATATTTTTTTGGTAGCTTTGAATTGCCGTTTGTTGGAGTTTTGGGGAAGAACAGTGTAGCAGAGAGCAGTTTGCAACGTTCCTGTCTACGTTCCGGCGCAGCTGCGCCAGCAGGAACGGCGTAGCTGCTCCTGCTAAGTTTCTTGAGTCGAGCACCAGCGCAGTTGCGCCGGTGTGAAGGCTTAGGGAAGCGCAGCTGCACCCGACTCTGAAGCAGAGGCAGTTTACTTTATTTGTTTGTTCAGTCTTTAAAAACCAATCTGATTTGGTCGAATGATGATGGTTATGTGTTAGACACGTAACAAGTTGCTATAGAATATTCTTAACATGTATTTGATGATTTCAAATTGAAAAGTAAGTAAGTTGTGAAAACTTTAAGTTATTGTTTGATAAAGTATAGAGGTGTTGATTAAGTGTTGTATTGCTTTACTAAGACTTGTGGTTTTAGAGTTGTGTATTATGATGGTCATATCTTGAACTAAGATAACTGAGTTCAACTAAGATGGAATTTAACTTGTTAAGTTAATGTTAGTGTAGCTAATCAGCATTACAATACTAATGGTATGTGTAGGGTATTCGAGAAGCGTGAGTATTAATTGTGTAGCTAATACACGAGGCAAGTTGTTCTATCCTTTCTTGTTTACGTTTATGCATGTTATCTTATTCTTTATTGTTATTAAATGAGCAAATACTCTAATTTCCATACTAAACAAATATCTTATTGAAATTCATTATTAAAAATAATGTAAGCTTGACTTAATTGTTCAAACTAGGTTTTATTATATTTTTCAAATGCTTTAAGTTTGTTTCTAAAGCATGACTGTTGACTATGATGTCTGTTGTTATGACTCGTATTTATTTCATAATTCTTTTGTTATCGAACTCATAATTATTGGAAGTTGATTCAACTACACCTTAGTTGATGATAGTTGAACTCTAAATTACCCTTGAGCTTATCCAAACCAAACTTTCTTTTGTGCGGACTCGTTAATTAATACTTAGATGAACAACCCTATTAATATGGGATTACCATGCGAAAGAGTTAAGATGTTTGTGCACAATACATGGTACAAAGGGCTAATCCCCTTAAGTACGAGTTAAGAGTCCATATAGTCTAACAACTGTTAAAGGTTTAAATAGAAATGTTTATAACCTGGGACATATTTTAAGGTCTTGTGACCCTCAGATGAATTCTAAATTGTATATTAAATTCTTGATTATCGATGATAGAAATGTTATTCAATTCAATTGAACTTATTTAGTGATATGTCATCATTATTGGTTGTTATTTCAAGTGAGCTTTTGTTTGCTCACTTTTGCATATATATATAACCATTGCAGCCAAAGTTGAGAAAGTTGACGAGCCATTAACTAGCAAAGGCAAGGGAAGATGAACAAGTGAAGACTTGTTCTTATTTATGATATGATGTGTAATCAGACTTTAATTGTTTATGATGTTTATTTTTCGAATTGACGATGTTTAAGGTTAGAAACCCTGGGAACGGTTTTGATAAGTTGTAATCCTTTTTATAAGGAAGATTTTAATTATTAAGGTTGTAAATTATTGATTTATTTTGCATTCCTTATTTATGGGCAATTAGTTTTATTTTATTTAGGTAGTTAACACCAAATCCTGTGGAATGTAGTACCTGGATTTCGGGGTGTCACAAGTTGGTATCAAAGCTTTAGGTTTTGAACCTTAGGTAGAAAACCTTAGGTAGTAGCCTTATAGGAGATCGAAAAGATAGAGATGATAGTTAAGATAATAAACTACCTTATGTGCAATGTGGTTATGTTTATGTACTCGAAGAGTATTGATCGATGTCATGTAATAACAAAACCTTAAAATTTTGTTGTCAGGATGACGAATGTTGAAGAGTCTTGTCAGACTAGAGAGGAGTTACCTCAGATAACTAGATATGAGGAGCCACGAGACATCCAGACTGTCTGGGAGCAGTTGGTTCAGAAAGAGCCATCTCCATTGATCACAGTAGTGGGTCAAGAGCATGAGTCAGTCTTTGACCGTGATGATGAGGATGAGTCAGAGGAAGAGGAGGAGGATCCTGAAGAGGAATTTCCTACCTAACTCTATCAGCACTGTGATGTACGAGGAAGTCTACAACCGCAACATTGAGCTGCATGGTAGAGTTGGAGAGCTAGAGGAACTGGTGGATGTGAGCCATACTACTATACAGCAGAAGGAGGACACGATTTTAGATTTGGACTAGCGTCTTGGAAACGTGGAGTGGGATCTAGTTCACGTGGGGAGTGAGAGAGATGATGCACTAGCTGAGCTAGAGAAGTTGAAGAACAACATTAAAGAGGAGTCAGCGAAGCGTGCCAGAGCTGAGGATGATTGCTTGAAGGCTACTCAACGTGCAGATCGTGCTGAGGACAAGGTACAAGCAAAGAAGGCCAAGATGAAGGAGACAGACTATGCTTTTCATTCGGCTATAGACAAGGCCCACGATCGTGTCTTCTATTACCCAGCTCTGTTCAAGAATTTTCCGTGGTATATGGTGGATCGTAGAACAGTGTTTCGGGTGATGGAAGAAGAACGTGGAGAGGTTGTACGACGTCTTAACATGCCTAGAGAGTAGAGTAATTAACTATATGTTTCTTTATGTATTAAATAATTGTAATCCCAAAATTTGAAATAATAGTGGGATAAGATGATGATGTTATCCTGTAACTTATTTCAGTTCAGGAAAGATGATGTAAATAGCAGAGATGCTATCTATTCTATTTTTTAAAACTATGAATGAATAAATAACGAAGTTTATTGAAGTGCTATGGGTCTAAGTGTGAATTGATTTATTTTAAATGTTTAATTTAATCTTAAATTTTTAAGAGATGAGTAGGGATCTAATAAGAATATGTTTTAACAGAAAGATGCCTCCTAGAAGAAGACCAGTACGTCAATAACAAGAGGGTTCTACGAATAACAACAACAACAGTGAGGCAAATGCCAATCCGGTTCAACAACTGGTGAATTTACTGACAAGAGCACTTACGAATCAGCCGCAAGTTCAAGATGCTACATTCAAGGAATTCAAAACGGTAGGACCCCCAGAATTCAAAGGATCTGTGAACCCGATAGAGGCCCAGACGTGGGTGATGGAAATGAAGAAGGTCTTCGATGTGGCCAGGATTAACGACGACCAAAAGATGGCTTTTACTACGTTCATACTGAAAGTAGAGGCTAGCTGCTGGTGGCAGGCTAACAAGACTCGAGGAGGAGAAGGTGTGATAGCATGGGACCGATTCAAAGAGATGTTCTTTGAAATGTATTTTTCGTTAAGCTCATAGAACCAAATGGAGGTTCAGATTCTAGAGCTGAAGCAGAGAACTATGATAGTGCCAGAGTATGCTGCAAAATTTAAAGAGCTGGCAAGGTTTGCAATGTACCAGGTTAGTACTGATGAAAGGAAAGCAAGAAGGTTCGAGCAGGGATTGAAGCCCTGGTTATACAGTAAGGTCTCCATGTTCTAGCTGAATACATTCGCAGCTGTATTGGAAAAGGCGATCATCGCGGAAGGTGGGAGCGATGCCTTGACCAAATAGAATTAAGATCTAAAGAATAAGAAGAATGAGACTAAGAATAAGGCTGGTGGTAGTGGTACCAACCAGAAGAGGAAGTGGAACGACAGTGTTTCTGCTGGGGGTCAACAGGGAAGCCAGCAGAAGAGAAGAATTGAAGCATGTGCTACATGCAGAAAAAATCACACTAGAGTGTGCTTGTGGGGAAGGCCATTATATTTTAATTGTGGTCAAGAAGGCGACATTGTGCCAAATTTTCCTAACCCAAAGAAAGGAGCTTATTTCACCTGCAAGTTTAACAATCATATGGCCCGGGATTGCCCTAAGAAACCAGTTAGAGGATCGACAAGAGGAAGAAGAAATAGCAGCAGCAGCACTTTGACTATCGCTGGACCACCGCAGTTGAGCCGACCTACTGCCAGAACATTCAACATGACCGTTCAGGATGCTGTGCATTTAAAGGATGTGGTGTCAGGTATCATTCCGATCAATAATATTAATGCTTATGTATTATTTGATTCGGGTGCTATTTTTTCATTTGTATCTGATGACTTTGCTAAGACTTTAGACTTACCTAGAAAGGAATTAATTTACCCTTTAAACATAGAGATTGCGAATAGGGAGGTTATTTCTGTTAGGTTTGTACACAAGGACTGTAGATTGAACATTAAGGGTCTTGAGTTGATGGTAGACCTAATTCCGATTAAACTTGGGGAGTTCGATGTTATACTGGGTATGGATTAGTTGTTCAACCATGGGACTGTAATTGATTGTCAGAAGAAGTCTGTAAACCTTACGACTCCGTCGAAGGTAGTGTTTTATGGCAAAAAATTGCCTAGACAAGCGAGTTGTCTGACGATTATGCAGGCCAAGAAGTTATTGAAGCAAGGTTGTGTAGGGTACTTAGCCTACATAATGGATACTCGTAAGGAGGGTCCGAAGATGGAAGAGATATCAGTGGTTAAGAAGTTTGTGGACGTATTTTCGAGCGATTTACCAGGACTTCTGCAGGATAAAGAGATAGAGTTTGTGATCGACTTAGCACCGGGGACAGCTCCGATATCGAAAGCCCCGTACAGAATGGCTCCGGTAGAGATGAAGGAGTTGATGGTTCAACTGCAAGAATTACTGGACAAGAAGTATATTCAGCCGAGCGTATCACCATGGGGAGTACCGGTATTGTTCGTCAAGAAGAAGGATGGGTCAATGCGGCTTTGCATTGATTATAGGAAATTGAACAAAGTTACGATCAAGAATAAGTATCCTTTACCTAGGATCGATGATTTATTCGATCAACTGAAAGGAGCTAGATAGTTCTCAAAAAATAGATTTGAGAAGCGGGTATCATCAGTTGAAGGTAAGAAGAGAGGATGTACTGAAGACGACATTTAGAATTCGTTATGGACATTACGAGTTCTTGGTGATGTCATTTGGTCTAACGAATGCACCAGCAGCATTTATGGACCTAATGAATAGGGTGTTTAAGCCATTTCTGGACAAGTTTGTAGTGGGGTTCATAGATGACATTTTGGTTTATTCCAAAACTAAGGAGGAACACACCGAACATTTGAGGCTGACATTGGAATCGCTGAGACGGGAGAAATTGTATGCAAAATTCTCAAAATGCAAATTCTAGTTAGAACGTGTGCAATTTCTTGGTCACGTGATTGACAAAGATGGAATTTCAGTAGATCCATCGAAGGTTGAAGCTGTGATGAATTGGGATCAGCCAAAGACACCATCAGAAGTTAGGAGTTTCTTGGGATTAGCAGGTTACTACAGAAGATTCATATAAGACTTTTCCAAAATTGTAACTCCGTAGACGAATTTGACTCGAAAAACATTGAAGTTCATTTGGACGAAAAAGTGTGAGGAGAGTTTTCAGGAACTGAAGAAGAGGTTGAGTACTGCGCCTATGTTATCATTGCCTGCTAGTACGGGAAATTTCGTGGTATATAGTGATGCTTCACATAAATGATTAGGCTGTGTTGTGATGTAGAACGGTAAAGTTATTGCTTATGCATCACTTCAGCTGAAGGACTATGAGAAAGAGTATCCAACCCATGACCTATAATTGGCGGCGATAGTGTTTGCTCTGAAGATATGGAGACACTACTTATATGGAGAGAAGTGTGAGATATATACAGACCATAACAGTCTGAAGTATATCTTTACACACGAAAGATTTGAATATGCGCTAAAAAGATGGTTGGAGCTTATTAAGGACTACGATTGTGAGATTCTATACCATCCGGGTAAGGCTAATGCCGTTGTCGACGCCTTAAGCAGAAAGAGTCGGGAGAAGTTAATGTTGTTGACTACTTAGGAATAATTGGTAAATGAGATGTCTAAGTTGGAGCTGGAAGTTAAGTGTCCGAAGGAGTTGGATGAGAATTTGTTTCAAGTAACTACTGGTTCAACCTTTGTAGACAAAGTGAAAGAAGCGCAACTACATGATGAGGAATGTGCGAAGATCCAAAAGAGAATAATCGATGGTGAAGAAATAAGGTTCAAGGTTGATACTGTGACGCCCCCAAATTCAGGGCCGCCACTTGGTCACTCGAATTCGGTTCGTCACGTATTCATGGCAATACGATAATAACTAAAATCACACATTCACAGCGAAAGATCTAATTTAGAATAATATACAATGATTTATTATAATTATTCTCCCAAGTTTCGCAACCTACAGTACTTAATAGATTACATAATAATATCAATTAACGACTTATTACATAATCTCACTCAAGCTTAAACATAGTCAAATACAGTCTTACTACATCATCTTAATACAACATTAAAATATTTAAAACATAAAAAGAGACAAGTTAGTCGGTAGCCTTGCCCTTGCCCTTATCGACGCCCGAAGGTTTGCCCTGCTCTGCCTTAACTGAAATGTTTTTAGGGAAAGCAAGAATGAGCACAAATTGCCCAGCAAGTAATATACGATAAGGGTGAGTAATAAAATTCTCAATTCTCGAAAGGGTATAGTAAGGTTTGATAGTTCAAAGATAACAAGAATATCAACAGTGCTCAATAGCAGTCGCTAAGGACAGAATAATATCAACGTGATTCAATAATAAATCAATTCAAGATTTCAAGATAACTGAATATTGAGCAGTCACTAATGACTATGAACTTCTACTAGAATTAACAGTATTAAACTGAAAATTCAACAAAAACAGGTACAACAGATGATCAACCTAAAGTACCCTACGTTATGCAAAATAATCAATCATACTCAAGTGTGCACGTCGGTTCTCCGATAATTATATATTTCCTTCATAGAAGGTTGTTCTTCTCAGTCAAATACAAGATTCCGCACCAATTAATTGGTTTTGGGTCGCTTTTCAATAATATAAGTCTAGCCGAATCAAATGGCATAGACACTTTCACAATATTCAAGAACAATACCAAGTTCAACATGAATAATAGCTTTAATGAAATAAGAGTTCAAGTATGCTAATTCAATTCAAACGAGTAAGTAAAGAAACTAGCTCGCAATATACAAGGATAGAATACTTGCACCGTAAAAGAGTGTAAGTTATGAAACTTGCCTTAAGCGTAGTTTATCCCTGTAAATTAATCAACACTTTTCGAATCCTATCGTAATATAGTTACGTATATATGATATCCATTAGTCATATAGCTTAACATTATATGTCATCTCGTATATACGATTAACACATAAGCTAAATCTTAATCTAGCTACACAGTTATATAGTATCATAATAATATAACTTTTATCCTTAGCGTTCCTCTTCTCTCAAGTTAATTATCTTTATACATCATTACTATCATGTGAGACTACCACAAATAGCAAACATACTCTATTTAGCGAGTTATAGCATTACTATAAGCTAACCATTAAATCGGATTCATATGATATCACCTAGCATGTATACATGTTTAAGGGGGTCCTTCTATGCTTGTTTAACCTCTTCACATTCAATTTCATATGATATAGGTTCTAGCTTTACACCTTTAGACAATTTAAGGCCAAATACGGTCATGCAACCACAACGCATACAATTTAATCATAGATACTTGCGAGAAGGTCATATCAATTGTAATATACATGCTTGCGATTGTCCACATCATTTATTCCTAACTAGCATTGTTCATTACTTTAAAACATACTTATACTCATGCTTGGTTTACTACCGTTATATCAAACATATAAGAGTCATGCTTAGAGACATAATGAATGTAAACATGTCATTTTACATTCTAAGAACTTAACTACTCATACTTAATGAACTTGGTTCGAAAACATATCCAAGTTTGCTTTTGAAACCATTTTAAACTTGAACAACGCAATTTAACACATACAAGGCAACTTCAAAGCTCTTATCGTATGTAGTTAAGTCATGTTAACACTTTCGCAAGATCAGCGTGTATATCATATAGAATTCATGCATATTAGCTTTAACATATCAAGCTTTTTCTTAATAATTTCTCTAACACAAGGTCTGACAAGTTTGGTCATGAACAAGGACACTATAAACACTATATCATGCTCTTTTATATTTGAAATCAATCATGTGTATGAATCACTAAGTTCAGAACTTGTAGAACAAATATTACTTCAAAGTTTGTTTTTAGAATACTAAGTTTATTTCAGAAACCATACCCTTTTTGTTAATCATGTATGCTAGTACAATAAAACATGCTTACCTTGCCTCAATTTATTCATATATATATGTTGCACAAGTTAGTATGCTTGTTTAAACCAAACCACACAATATATGCATAACAGAAATCAAGCAGGATGCAAAATCTACAGCAGGCTGCTGGCGTAGCTGATAGTAGTGTTCATACAAGCCAATCATGTATGATGACAAAGCACATACTTTGTAAACAATCTTATTTATTTATTAATAAAATATTCATTTAAGGCATTTAATTATCTACATGGTGCTGTTTCTATAATATGTAAATATCCTATAATTTTAAGCAATGCTTTTAGAATCATGATGAAATCATGCTAACGAGATCTAAATTCTTAGAAAGCTTAAAAACTAAAATAGTTCCCAATTGTGGGATTACTAAAATGGGGATTAGTAAATCCGGATAGATTGGTACATATGTTGCTTGCTCATTAGATGAGGATGACTGATCTCATGGTCATTTGTGTGGAGACACTAAAGCAAGTATGTAGGTGCTTATTGGAGAATAAGTTCACTGAACATGACTCGCTATGGAATACCTAATGGAGTTTTACTCGCCTGTCAATAGGAATTCCTAATGTGCTTGTACTTGAGATCATCATAGTATCTTGTATGTAATAAATTATACTTTGACTTATTCCTTAAGGCCTTTTAAGGCATATATAGGGTATGCTTGGGTATAATGAGTTGCATATGAAGATAATGTATGATCAATAAATATTCTACTACCTCTAGTAAAAGAGGAGATATGTCCTATGTGATTCGTTAAATGACAACCCAGGAATCCTTGGCCAATGTAGAATGAAATTAGAAAGGGGTTTCTAATTTGCATTATTTGGAGTTGTGCATTTTCTAATCGAAATATATATGATTAAATAAATTAAGACTTGACAGTAAATCCATGTCTTATATTTAATTAGAACATTGTATGGTGGAAGGATTGAATTATACGGTAACTATTAACTCACAAGGTTCTTTTATGATTAATGTTGAAATTTATATTATCTGGAAAGTCGTTGATCGCTAGGGAGACTTATACCTATTGTAGAATAAATGTTATTTATTTAAATAGATTATTAGTTTAATTTATTTATTTAAATAAGATTAGAATTGTTCTAATTGATTTATTCACAACCCGTTTAATATGAAGAACCTAAAGGGTCACACCATAAAAGGAAGAAGAATTATTTAAGAAGAAAATGGCATGATAGTAATAATGCATTAAGTATAATTAATTTAATCTATGGTGATAGAATAAATTAAATAGCTTAATGTTTATTATTTAATATTTTAAATATTAAATATAAATTAATAAGAGGAGTCTTATTAATATTATTATTATTATTATTATTATTTTAATTCTAAAGGAGTTTAGGAATTAATATAATATCAGTACTTTCTCTCAATCATAATAAGATTAGGATATAAATTAATTAAAAGTGTTTAATTAATTAATTAAATAAAATTCTATTCTAATTGGATTAGGAGGGTTAACCTAATATCTATATAAAAGAGTCTTATATCAGAAATAAGGGACGTGAATTTTTCCAAGAGTTGGGAGTACACATATTCTATAGAGATAGAAACAAGGGTTAAGCCAATAACCCATCTTCCTAAGTTCTTCATCTTCCTTGGTGGATCACCGTTAGAGGCCAAACATTTGGGTGACTGACATTGATCAAGGGAAGGAGCCACTACAAAGGAATCAAAGGAATCAAAAGAGTAGAACTTGTACCTGAGGAAGCTTGGATCTTCAAATGTATAATTCCATCCTCTTCTTCTATGTATTGACTGATAATTGATGCACAAGAAAGATCATGGTTAAGGGTTTGTAAGAAATTTTTAAAATCTGATTTTTCATCCCTTCCGCTGCCTTTATGTAATTTGATTGCATGCTTATATTTCGTACAAACCCAACAGTGGTATCAGAGCCAATCTTGTGCTAATTATCAGTTTATGTGATTCCATACATGTATAATATGCGATTGGATCGAGTTCTTGGGCAACAAATTTTTTTTCTGATTCAGCGAAGCTACGCAGCTGCGTCAGTTCCCTTTATATTCCTGGCGCAGCTGTGCCACTAGACAGGAACTGAATTTTTTTTTTGTTTATTTAATTAAATGAATGGTTTATTTAATTAATAAAGGTTTAAAATAAAGATGTTTATTTTATATGAAATGAGATTTCAGAATTGCTAAAATTAAAGAGTTTAATTTGGAATTGTTTTTGAATGAAATAAAGGAGTTTATTTTCCAAAAACAAAGTTTAGCAAACTTTTGCCCATTAATTGATATTAATACATATATGGAATGATTTTATTTTCATGAGATGAATGGATGTTTTATTGATACGTATGATGATATGTATGATAATAAAAGGGGTTGATTATGGACTATGACCAATGTGATTGGATTTTATTTTGGATGAATGCTTGAATGTATGGGTTTTAATAAATGGGATCTGCGTACCTCGCCTTCAATGGTTTTATTTATTCTCGATGTAAATTCTATCTCCTTCCTATGTACTTCCCCTTGACTGTTGATCAAGGTTTCTATTTAATTATAGTTTATGTAATAGAAATAGTTAGAATTATCTTAAAGAAATTGGAGACCAAGGAGTAAGGAACGCGTGAAGACCCATTTTTATGGAGCCCGGGTTTAAATGTAATAGTTATATTTAAATTTAAATTTTTGCACTCCTAGGTTTGACCTTTTGGTTCACTTGGTGGCTCTAGTGAACCAAACTAGAATAAAAGTCCATAATCAATCCGGGTAGAATATACTATTCTATATTGTATGCTAAATATTATATATATTATATTTTATGCAAACATGCTTCGCATGTTTAATAAAATGACGCGTATTTTATATATATATGTGCATGCGCGCTTAACAAGATGAGACAAATAATAGCAAACCCTCAAAGAAATAATATTAAATCCGAAGCGTTCAAATGATATTTAGAATATCGAACGTCGCCTTCTAGCATGTTTAATTAATAGAGTATTAAATATTTAATATGAATTTGTTATGCTATCCACAAGGCGAGTATTGAATATTTAAGATGTTAATTAATCACATTTGATGCTTATCAAGAAAATTGAACGATCTAGTCTTATTGTGCTATCCACAAGGACGAAAAATTTTCTTTTTTGAATTTATGGAAGTGCTAGGTTGGACTTAACTTAAATTATTTTAATTCGGATGTGCACACACATAATCATTATGATTTAAGAGGCAAAATAAAAGGAGTTACATAGTGATGTAAGTGACAAGAGTTGTCTACCTATTTATTTATATATCGCTTGTTGTGCTATCCACAATGTTATATATATTTGAAATAGGATCCTTAATCTCATTAGCAAATCTTTAATTAGATGTTGCCGAACTATATAAGTGAGGGTAATATAGTTTGATGAAAATAGTGGGAGATACCAATTTAAAATAAAGACCTAAATTTATTTTGGTATGAAAAGTTAATAAAATAAATGTTTGCTAAAATGTTGTCTTTTCACATGCAGCATTTTAAAAATTTCAAAATCACTAATCTCACTACGAAGCATACTTGATGCAAATAAGCTTACCGGCCCGAATTATGAGGACGGGCTAAGAAATCTGAGAATTGTTCTCACTGCTGAAAAGATTTCTTATGTCCTAAATTCAACTATCCCTGAATCTGTTTAGAAAACAGCCTCTGAGGAAGAGATTGCCACTTTCAATAAGTGGCAAGATGATGCATCTGTGGCTCAATGCATCATGCTCGCATCCATGAATAACGAGCTTCAGCGTCAGCACGAAAAAATGGATGCTCCTGCTATGCTGCTTCACCTCAAGGAGTTGTATGGTGAACAGAGTAGGATTGCTAGATATGAGATATCTAAGGAGCTCTTCCGATCTCGGATGACCGAGGGTACCGCCGTCGAGACTCATGTTCTGAAGGTAATCAATTTGATTGAACGCCTTGGACAGCTTGGGTTCGTCATGGATGGGGAGTTGAGTCAAGACTTGGTCTTGCAGTCACTCCCTGAGACCTTCTCGTAGTTTGTGGTTAATTTTGACATAAATAAGCTAGATGTCAGCTTGCCTGAGCTGCTTAAGATACTAAAAACTGCAGAAGGTCACTTCTCGTCCAAGAAGAACCATGTCTTGATGGTGGATTCTTCCAATAAAAGGAAGAGGCCCAAGGTGTCTTCTGAAAAGAAGAAATCCAAGAAGGCTAAAGGGAAAGGGGAAAGAAAAGGAACAAAAGAAACTTGAACCAGCTAAAGGAATGTGCTTTCATTGCAACGAGCTGGGATATTGGAAGAGGAACTGCAAGAAGTTTTTAGCAGAGAAGAAGCTTGGAGAAGCTTTGACTTCCAATCAAGGTTTGTTTATGATTGAAATTAATTTTTCTGAAAGTTATAATTTTACTTGGGTATTGGATACCGGCTGTGGGTCTCACATATGTAACACTATGCAGGGACTGGTCAGAAGTAGAAAGCTGAACAATGAATAGGTGATCCTACGAGTGGGGAATGGAGCAAAGGTTGCAGCATTAGCTGTAGGACTTATTGTTTAGCAATGCCTTCGGACAAGTCCATTTATCTTAATAAATGTTATTATGTTCCGAATATTATTAAAAACATTATTTCAATTTCTGTATTGGATATGGAAGGTTTTGACGTTATTATAAATAACAATGGTTGTTCTATTTATAAAGACGATGTTTTATATGGTATTGAAAATTTGCGAAATGGACTTTATATACTTGACTTACAAGAAAATATTTTTCAAATTGAACAAACTAAGAAAAGGAAAAGAGATGATATTAATTATACCTACATGTGGCACTTTAGACTCGGTCATATCAATGAAACAAGATTATCCAAGTTGCATAAAGATGGGCTCCTCGACCTATCCGATTATGAATCATATCCAACTTGTGAATCTTGTCTCATGGGTAAAATGACTAAATCTCCTTTTAGTGAAAAAGGAGAAAGAGTTACAGAGTTGTTGGCATTGATTCACACAGCTGTTTGTGGACCTATGCAACAAGTGCACGGGGTGGATATTCTTATTTTATTACTTTCACTGATGATCACTCAAGATTTGGATAAGTGTATTTGATGAAATACAAATCAGAATCATTTGAAAAGTTCAAAGAGTTCAGAAGTGAAGTAGAGAAACAAACGGGCAAGAGTATTAAAATACTTCGATCAGATCGAGGTGGAGAATACTTAAGCGGTGAGTTTCTCAATTGTCTCAAAGAAAATGGTATAATCTCACAATGGACTCCTCCAGGTACACCACAGTTAAATGGAGTATCTGAAAGGAGAAATTGAACACTGTTGGACATGGTTCGATCCATGATGAGTTTTACCAACCTTCCAATTTCGTTCTGGGGATATGTCCTAGAAATGGCTGCATACCTACTTCACAAGGTACCTACCAAATCCGCCCCAAAGACTCTATATGAGATGTGGAAAGGGAGGAAACCAAATCTTAAGCATGTTAAGACTTGGGGTTGTCCAGCTTATGTCAAAAAGTTTGAAAATGATAAGCTACAGACTAAATCCGATAAGTGTAGATTTGTGGGATACCCTAAAGAAACCATAGGTTATTATTTCTATCATCCAACTGATCAAAAGGTGTTTGTTGCAAAACATGCTACCTTCTTGAAGAACGAGTTTGTGACACCCCCAAATCCGGTATCTTAATTTCCACAGGATTTGGTGTTCACTATTCCAATATCATACAACTATCTACCCATAAATAATGAAATTCATTTATTAGATAAATAAATCATCATCTTACATCATCTGAAATAATAATACATCATAAATCCCAAGTTATACTTAACCTTAAATCTCTGTTGCGGAAACATAAATAAATAAGTCTTAAATCATCACACATAAGTCTTGAACTTTAACATTATTCATAACAACACAAGTCTTCATCACTTGTTAGCTTTTCCTTTGCCCTTGCTACTAGAAGGTACATCACTTCGTTCATTATTAGCTTCAATGTTATTATGCAAGAGTGAGCACGAATGCCCGCAAGTATAAAAATATGACAGAATAATAACATGCGAGTGAAAGAATTCTGAATAACAGAAAGCTCAACATTTGAATCAAGAATATTAATCAAGAGTCAAATTACTTCTCAACTTTTGAATCAAGAATATTAATCGAGCGTCAAATTAATTCTGAGGGTCATTAAAACCTTGAACCGAGTCTTAGGTTGTCAAGTATATTAACCTTTCCAACCTTTAACAGTCATAAGACTATAGACTTTACTTCTCATACTTAGGGAGATAAGCCCTTCGTACTGATACTGTGCACACTATCTTAACGCTTAAAGCATCTTCATTAATCCCCTATATTAGGGTTGTTCATCTCAGTTTGACATCAGAATCCGCACCAAATAAAGTTGGATTGGAATAACTCAATAAATGATATTCAAATTGAATATTAACTTCTCAAGGTATACAATCGAATAAGTATTGTACACTTAAATGATACTTTTAAAAGAATCATAGCATCTCATGTGAAATTCTAAACTTGGATATTCAAGAGTAAGAATTTGCTCAACAATAGTAATTAAGCATAGCAATTGCTTAATTTAAAGAGTTTAGTTTAGGAAACTTGCCCAACAATAATAATAAGTTAGGGATAGAAAACTTGTCTCGTGCACAAGCAACAATTATTTCTCACTTCTTTAATTACTCTTACCTATCACACATTTACAATATCAATTAATCACAAGTTCGATATGATTATTGATTTACAATAGTATTCTTCAAACTCATTATTAATTTTTCAAATAATGGTTTACGCTGATTAATTAACTTATTAATTAATCACGCAACTTAAGTTATTAACTTGTATTAATAACTCATTACATACATAACATGTCTTCATATTAATTAGATTTAAAATAATGTCTTAATATTTATAACACATTATTTAACCTTTATAAATAATAGTTGAAGTCACGTAATTAATTTATTAATTAATTACATAACATAAATTATTAAACTCATATCAATATTTTATTATATTTATACAACATGTGTTCATGTTCATTAAACTCAAAATACATTTCACAAATTCCCAACACTTAGCAAAATTTTTTTTCAAAATTTTCGGACAGGCGCGACCGCGCGCCATTTTACCTTGCAGCCGGCGCGACCGCGTGCCATTTTACCTTGCAGCCGGCATGGTCGCGCGGCTGCGGAATTTCAGAATCTGAAGTTCGCGAATGAACACAGATTTTCTCCCAATTCACATCATTACACTGATTAATAACGTTACCCATGAAGTATAAACTTCATAAAAATATTATACAACACTTATATCATGTTCTTAACAATCATAATCACATAGTTACACAATCTAACACTTTTAATTTCACTGTTCTTCAACATTTTGCAAACTTTAAAGAAAAATATAAAATTTATCATTGCGGATTCGTTACTACACCGAATCCACTCATTCCAATTTTATTTTCTTTGTTTTAACATATACAATCATATTCATGTATCAATTTAAATATAAACATATGATTCAATCATTAATTTAACCTATATGGGTTATTCACCCATATTCAATACTCTGTAATTTCATAAAACCCATTTATTAACAAAGTTATTTGGTGTGATCAGTGTAAATCATGGATACATGATCTAACACATAATACCAACATATATGATTACATATATAAACATATCTTGGTTTAATTTTCCAAAATAATTCATAACAGAGAGTTTTTATAAAGACGTATAAAAACTCTGTAATTTTCTTCAAAACCCAATTAAGGCCATCTTAAATAAAATTGATCCTTTTAAATCATGATTATATATTATAAAACACGTTATCATCACATTCCCATATAGATAAAGTTATATCGTAACCCAATTGGGAAACACAATTTTCACAGAAAACTCAAATACGTAAATGAAGACTTTGGAAAAATATAACTTTTAAAAACTTAAAAAGGAAGATTACCCTTTGTTAGTATGAAGATAATCATAGACAACACTTAAGATTTTCTCAAATCTCTTTCTTTCCCTCAATTTTTCTCTTTTCCTCTTATATTTTTCTCTCAACTTTTCTCTGAGAATTTCTAACTTTTCCTTTGATAATGAATTAGGATAACCCAATATACGTATATATAAATATTACCGTTGTATTTACAACGGACTAACTCCTCTTAAGGCCCTGTTTGCCTTCCTTCTTTTCCTCATTTCTCTTTATTTTAATAACTAGTTTATAATATAGTTAATGTAACACTTTAATTAATTCAATTAATCTTATTTAAATTAATTAAATAAAATAATATAATTCACATTTAAATCACATTGTCACATAATTAATATTTTTATTTATTAATTATGTTAATTCACTAATTCTTTAATTAATTATTAAATTAATTAAAGTAACATTATGCTTATTTAATTAATTCATTTAATCAAATAAACTCAATTAAATATATACCTTGAACTATTAAATTAATACACATTAATTTAATTAATGTAACACACATAATTAAATTAATCTACCATAAATTCATGAATTAATTATTTAATTTAATAATTAAATTATTAAAAATATTTATTTATTTCAATAAATATTCAAATATCTTTACAAAATTCTCGTTCGTCACATCTTTCCCCCCTTAAAAGGATTCTGTCCTCAGAATCGCGGTTCGATTAATAATTTCGTCCCATCACATTCTCATAACCAAAATATTTATTTAATTACAATAAATATTCAAACAACTTTACAAAACTCAATATTTATTTAATTACAATAAATATTCAAATAATTTTACAAAACTCTCGTTTGTCACATCTTTCCCCCTTAAAAGGATTCTGTCCCCAGAATCACGTTCACCTATTCAAGAAAATAAGTGTGGATAATTCTTCATCATATTCTCTTCGAGTTCCCACGTAGCTTCTTCAGCGTTGTGGTTCCTCCAAATTACCTTAACAGAAGGTATTACTTTGTTCCTGAGAATTTGTTCTTTCCTGTCAACAATCTGAACAGGAACTTCTTCGTAGGATAAATCTTTCTCAAATTGTAGGGGTTCATATTCTATCACATGTTTGTAATCGGGTTTATAACGTCGTAATACTAACACATGAAAAACGTTGTGGACATGCTCCAGTGCCGGAGGTAAAGCTACCTCATAGGCTACTTCTCCAATTCTTCGGAGTACCTCAAAGGGTCCAATGAACCTCGGGCTCAATTTTCCCTTCTTACCAAATCTGATCTTTCCCTTCTAAGGAGAGACCTTCAAAAATACAAAACTACCCGATTCAAACTCTACATTCTTGCGGTGTGAATCGGCGTATTTCTTCTGCCTATCCTGAGTCGCTACTAATCTTGTCCGAATTACTTTAACTATCTCTGCCGTTTGCTTCGTAAGGCGGCATACCAATACTAGCGTGGTAACTATTATTATAAACAAATTCTACAAGCGGCAAATGATCATCCCAATTGCCTTTAAAATCCATTATGCATTCTCTAAGCATATCCTCTAATGTTTGGATCGTTCTTTCACTTTGCCCGTCAGTCTGAGGGTGATAAGCGGTGCTCATCCTCAACTGTGTTCCCATGCATTCTTGCAGTCGCTTCCAGAAATTTGATGTGAAGCGCGGATCACGGTCAGAAATAATTGACACTGGCACCCCGTGCCTCAAAACAATCTCTTTTACATATAACTTCGCCAATTGTTCTAGGTTAAATCTGATTTTGATCGGAAGAAAGTGTGCGGATTTCGTTAATCGGTCGACGATAACCCATACTGCGTCATAACCTTTCTAGGTCGTTGGAAAAATCCATTGTAATATGTTCCCATTTCCATTCTGGGATTTCTAAAGGTTGTAACAAACCACTTGGTCTTTGGTGTTCTGCCTTGACCCTTTGGCAAGTCAGACACTTGGCAACACAATCGGCAACGTCTTTCTTCATATTTGGCCACCAAAAGTGTTGTCGTAAATCCTGATACATCTTGGTACTTCCGGGGTGAATGGAATACCTCGAACTATAAGCCTCGCTCAGAATGTCCTCCTTGATTTTTGGTATTGGCGGTACCCAAACTCTACTTTCAAACCTCAACAATCTTTCACTGTCCACTTTAAATCTTAGTTCAGTCCCTTCAGATATCTTTTTCTTTACTTCCTCACATTCATTATCCAGAATTTGAGCTTCTTTAACCTTATCCAATAAAGTTGTACCAGCTTGCATCTGGAACAGTTTCTCGTCAGTCTCCATTGGACATCCTACTTCAAATTCCATCTTTTCCATTGCTGAAATCAATTCTTCCTGTGTTGTCAGCATCATCAACTTCTCCCGACCCTTTCTGCTTAAGGCGTCGGCTACAACATTCGCTTTGCCTGGGTGGTATAAGATATCACAATCATAATCCTTTATTAACTCCAGCCACCTTCTTTGGCGCATATTCAAGTCTTTCTGTGTGAAAATATACTTCAGACTCTTATGGTCTGTATATATTTCACACTTCTCCCCATAGAGATAGTGTCTCCAAATCTTTAAAGCAAATACCACCGCAGCTAATTCCAAATCGTGGGTTGGATATCCCTTCTCATAATCTTTCAACTGTCGTGACGCATACGCAATGACTTTGCCGTTTTGCATAAGCACACAGCCTAGCCCTTTATGCGACGCATCACTATATACCACAAAATTTCCTGTGTCATCCGGAAGGGACAACACAAGTGCTGTACTTAACCTTCTCTTAAGTTCTTGAAAACTTTCCTCACACTTCTCCGTCCAACCGAATTTCACAACTTTCCTAGTCAAATTCGTTAATGGAGTTGCGATCTTGGAAAAATCCTGAATGAATCTTCTGTAATAACTGGCTAATCCAAGAAAACTTCTTACCTCTGACGGTGTTTTCGGTTGATCCAAATTCATCACTGCTTCGACTTTGGAGGGATCCACCGAAATTCCGTCCTTATCAATCACGTGTCCGAGAAATTGCACCCTTTCAATCCAGAAGTCACACTTTGAGAATTTGGCATACAACTTCTCTCTTCTTAATACTTCTAACGTCAACTTCAAATGTTCAACATGTTCTTACTTGGTCTTAGAATAGACCAATATATCATCAATAAAAACCACTACGAATTTGTCCAGAAACGGCTTGAACACTCCATTCATTAGGCCCATAAATGCGGCAGGCTCATTTGTTAGACCAAATGACATAACCAAAAATTCATAGTGACCATATCGTGTCCTAAATGCTGTCTTTGGGACATCTTCGGGCCTTACCTTCAACTGATGATAACCACTTCTCAGGTCTATCTTTGAGAAATATCTCGCTCCTTTTAATTGATCAAACAGATCATCAATCCTTGGAAACGGATACCTATTCTTAATGGTAACCTTGTTCAATTCTCTATAGTCAATGCAGAGTCGCATTGTTCCATCCTTCTTCTTAACAAATAATACCAGCGCTCCCCACGGTGATACGCTCGGTTGAATATATTTCTTGTCCAACAGCTCTTGTAACTGTACCATCAATTCCTTCATTTCTACCGGAGCCATCCGGTACGGTGCTTTCGATATTGGAGCCGTTCCTGGCACCAAATTGATAACAAAATCTACTTCCCTGTCAGGCGGAAGTCCTGGCAGATCATCCGGGAAAACATCCACGAAGTCTCTTACGACTGGTATTTCTTCTAACTTTGGATTCTCTTTACTACTATCGACTATATAGGCTAAATACCCCACACAGCCTTGTCTTAATAACTTCCTGGCCTGCATCATCGTCAGACAACTCGCTTGTCTAGGCGATTTACTGCCATAAAACACAACCTTTGACGGAGTCATAAGGTTAATACATTTCTTCTGCCAATCAATTACTGCTCCATAATTTAATAACCAATCCATTCCCAAGATAACGTCAAATTCCCGAAGTTTAATCGGGATAAGATCTACATTCATAATGTTACCCTTAATATCCACTCTACAGTTCTTGTGTATATACTTCAAATGAATTACTTCCTTGTTCGCAATCTCTATGTTCATAGGGATTTCTAATTCATCTTTAAGCAATTCTAAATTCTTTGCAAAGTCATCGGATATAAATGAACAAGTAGCACCCGAATCAAATAAAACATAAGCATTGACTTTATTGATCGAAAGGATACCTGACACCACATCACGAGACTGCACAGCGTCTTGTACGGTCATGTTAAATGTCCTTGTAGTTGGTCGATTTGTCGAAGTCGGTCCGGTAATGGTAAGAGGATTTCCACTATTATTTCCCTTATGTCCACCTGACCCTGCCCCTCCAGATGCCTTCTTTGGACAGTCTCTAGCCAAGTGATCCTTTGACCCACATGTGTAATAGGCGACCTTCTTAGGGTTAGGGCAGTTAGGTGCTATGTGGCCTTCCTGACCACAATTGTAGCAAACTCTTTTTCCTTTCATGCAGACTCCCAAGTGAGTCTTCCCACAGGTTGGGCATGGTTCTAACTTTTTCTTCTGACTACCTTGCTGACTTACAGACGACGGGTTGTCATTCCATTTTCGTTTATGATTATTAGTTCCCCCTGTGTGACTGCTACTAGCCTTATTGTTTCCTTCACTATCATTCTTCTTCTTCTTTTGATCCTGATTGTACTTAGACACTGCTTCGCTTCCACCTTCAGCGAGAATGGCCTTCTCCAGAACTCCAGCAAAAGTGTTCAATTGAAACATTGACACCTTGCTATACAACCAGGGTTTCAGTCCCTGTTCAAAATGCCTAGCCTTTCTTTCGTCAGTATGCACCTGATATTGGGCAAACCTAGACAATTCGTTAAACTTTACCGCGTAGTCGGGCACAGACATATTCCCCAGCTTCAACTCCAGAAACTGCACCTCCATTTGATTCTGGGAGCTGGTCGGGAAATACATCTCGAAAAATATTTCTTTAAACCTTTCCCAGGTTATCACACCTTCTCCTCCCCTGATCTTATTTTCCTGCCACCAGTAGCTGGCTTCTGATTTTAACATAAATGTTGCGTAGGCAGTCTTCTGGTCCTCCCTAACTCGGGCGACCTCAAAAATTTTCTCAATTTCCATAACTCAAGTCTGAGCTTCTATCGGGTTCGTGGAACCCTTAAAATCTGGTGGTCCCACTGCCTTAAAGTCTTTAAATGAGGTGTTCGGTGGAGCTTGAGGCTGATTGTTCATCGCTCCAGCCAACAGACTTACCAACTGCTGAACGGGGTTCGCATTGGCATCATTGTTGTTATTGGTTGACCCTTCTTGGGCTTGTCGACGATTTTGTCTCCTTCTTGGCGGCATATTTCTGTTAAGAATATATGCTCATTAGATCTTTTATTCAATCTCTTAAATATTTAAGACTTAACTCAAATATTTAACATAACCACTTTAACTCTTTCTTTTCAAATAACCTTTGATATTTTATTTAAATCAAAAGTTTTAAACATAGTACTATAGCATCTCTGCCATTTACTTCAACTATCCCAAGATAAAGAATCTTCAGGATTTAGTTTCTCAAAATATTCCTTTATTTTTAATCACATCGGAATTTACATTAACTACTCCAAAGAGTATCACATAATGTTAAATACTTTAACATACTCACTTAACCCATATCATCTTGAACAACTTTATTATTTTATTAAAATCAAAAGCTTTTAATACAATACGATAGCATTTCTGCCATTTACATCAACTATCCTGAAATAAAGTTTATACCGGATTTACATTATCACAATATTCCTTTGTTTATAATCACATTGGAATTTACATTATTTACGATTATTTAAACATTACAATATCATATTGTCCTATCACGGCCTACTAAGGCGTCGGACAGCTTCACTACGTTCCTCCTCTATAATGCGGGACATAGTCCTGCGATCTAACATATACCCAGGCAGTCCCTCGAACTGAATTGGATATCTCATAACTCGGTCCTGGGCCTCATCCATTGCCCTCAGAAACGTGTAGCACGTCTCTGCAACCTTAACTCTCTTCGCATGCGCATCATCCTCTGCCAGATCTGCACGTCGTGCATTTCTCACCCAAGCTTCTTCCACTATGGCGAGTCTTTCAGATTTCTCTTTCAACTCATTCTTTAACTTTTCTATCTCTTCTGTCTTCTGCTCAGTTTGGCCCTTCTCATGAACCAAATCCCACTCCACATTGCCAAGACGGGTGTGGAGTGTCTCAATCTCACCACCCTGAGCAACTGACTGCTCCCTAAACTCCTGAATTGTATCTCGTAACTCTACATTGCGATCATACAATAAATCATACATATCAGCACTGACAGAGTTCGGTGGGAACTCCTCAGGGTCTTTCCTCCTCTTCCTCTTCAGGGTCTTCCTCTTCCTCTTCCTCGGCTTCCTCAGCCGGGATATCGACCTCCTCAGGGTCCTCCTCTGAGTCAATCTCTGGCTCATGCTCCTGACCAAAATCTGGAATCACAGGAGATGGCTCCGGCTGTACTAATTGCTCCCAGACAGTATGTATGTCCCGGGGCTCCTCATCTGTAGTCTCTAGGGGTACAACATCCCTGGGCTGACTAGCTCCTCCAGTATCTGACATCCTGACAAAATAAAATTTAAGACTTAATTTTTACGTGATGCTAATCAATACTCTAACAAGTATGAACACAAAAGCACATAGCACATAACAAAATTTTATTATCTTTCTTAAAACTCAATCAGAGTTGTCATTACTATCTTCACGAAGGCTACTATCCTAAGGTTTTTCCCCTACCTAAGATTCATAACCTACGGCTCTGATACCAACTTGTGACACCCCCAAATCCGATATCTTAATTTTCACAGGATTTGGTGTTCACTGTTCCAATATCATACAACTATCTACCCATAAATAATGAAATTCATTTATTAGATAAATAAATCATCATCTTACATCATCTGAAATAATAATACATCATAAATCCCAAGTTATACTTAACCTTAAATCTCTGTTGCGGAAACGTAAATAAATAAGTCTTAAATCATCACACATAAGTCTTGAACTTTAACATTATTCATAACAACACAAGTCTTCATCACTTGTTAGCTTTTCCTTTGCCCTTGCTACTAGAAGGTACATCACTTTGTTCATTATTAGCTGCAATGTTATTATGCAAGAGTGAGCACGAATGCCCGCAAGTATAAAAATATGATAGAATAATAACATACGAGTGAAAGAATTCTGAATAACAGAAAGCTCAACATTTGAATCAAGAATTTTAATCAAGAGTCAAATTACTTCTCAACTTTTGAATCAAGAATATTAATCGAGAGTCAAATTACTTCTGAGGGCCATTAAAACCTTGAACCGAGTCTTAGGTTGTCAAGTATATTAACCTTTCCAACCTTTAACAGTCATAAGACTATAGACTTTACTTCTCATACTTAGGGAGATCAGCCCTTCGTACTGATACTGTGCACACTATCTTAACGCTTAAAGCATCTTCATTAATCCCCTATATTAGGGTTGTTCATCTCAGTTTGACATCAGAATCCGCACCAAATAAAGTTGGTTTGGATAACTCAATAAATGATATTCAAATTGAATATTAACTTCTCAAGGTATACAATCGCATAAGTATTGTACACTTAAATGATACTTTTAAAAGAATCATAGCATCTTATGTGAAATTCTAAACTTGGATATTCAAGAGTAAGAATTTGCTCAACAATAGTAATTAAGCATAGCAATTGCTTAATTTAAAGAGTTTAGTTTAGGAAACTTGCCCAACAATAATAATAAGTTAGTGATAGAAAACTTACCTCGTGCACAAGCTACAATTATTTCTCACTTCTTTAATTACTCTTACCTATCACACATTTACAATATAAATTAATCACAAGTTCGATATGATTATTGATTTACAATAGTATTCTTCAAACGCATTATTAAGTTTTCAAATAATGGTTTACACTGATTAATTAACTTGTTAATTAATCACGTAACTTACGTTATTAACTTGTATTAATAACTCATTACATACATAACATGTCTTCATGTTAATTAGATTTAAAATAATGTCTTAATGTTTATAACACATTATTTAACCTTTACAAATAATAGTTCAAGTCACGTAATTAATTTATTAATTAATTACATAACATAAATTATTAAACTCATATCAATATTTTATTATATTTATACAACATGTGTTCATGTTCATTAAACTCAAAATACATTTCACAAATTCCCAACACTTAGCAAAAAAAAATTTCAAAATTTTCGGACAGGCGCGACCGCGCGCCATTTTGCCTTGCAGCCGGCGCGGTCGCACGGCTGCGGAATTTTAGAATCTGAAGTTCGCGAACGAACACAGATTTTCTCCTATTTTCTCCCAATTCACATCATTACACTGATTAATAACGTTACCCATGAAGTATAAACTTCATAAAAATATTATACAACACTTATATCATGTTCTTAACAATCATAATCACATAGTTACACAATCTAACACTTTTAATTTCACTGTTCTTCAACATTTTGCAAACTTTAAAGAAAAATATAAAAGTTCTCATTGCGGATTCGTTACTACACCGAATCCACTCATTCCAATTTTATTTTCTTTGTTTTAACATATACAATCATATTCATGTATCAATTTAAATATAAACATATGATTCAATCATTAATTTAACCTATATGGGTTATTCACCCATATTCAATACTCTGTAATTTCATAAAACCCATTTATTAACAAAGTTATTTGGTGTGATCAGTGTAAATCATGGATACATGATCTAACACATAATACCAACATATATGATTACATATATAAACATATCTTGGTTTAATTTTCCAAAATAATTCATAACAGAGAGTTTTTATAAAGACGTATAAAAACTCTGTAATTTTCTTCAAAACCCAATTAAGGCCATCTTAAATAAAATTGATCCTTTTAAATCATGATTATATATTATAAAACACGTTATCATCACATTCCCATATAGATAAAGTTATATCGTAACCCAATTGGGAAACCCAATTTTCACAGAAAACTCAAATACGTAAATAAAGACTTTGGAAAAATATAACTTTTAAAAACTTAAAAAGGAAGATTACCCTTTGTTAGTATGAAGATAATCATAGACAACACTTAAGATTTTCTCAAATCTCTTTCTTTCCCTCAATTTTTCTCTTTTCCTCTTATATTTTTCTCTCAACTTTTCTCTGAGAATTTCTAACTTTTCCTTTGATAATGAATTAGGATAACCCAATATACGTATATATAAATATTACCGTTGTATTTACAACGGACTAACTCCTCTTAAGGCCCTGTTTGCCTTCCTTCTTTTCCTCCTTTCTCTTTATTTTAATAACTAGTTTATAATATAGCTAATGTAACACTTTAATTAATTCAATTAATCTTATTTAAATTAATTAAATAAAATAATATAATTCACATTTAAATCACATTGTCACATAATTAATATTTTTATTTATTAATTATATTAATTCACTAATTCTTTAATTAATTATTAAATTAATTAAAGTAACATTATGCTTATTTAATTAATTCATTTAATCAAATAAACTCAATTAAATATATACCTTGAACTATTAAATTAATACACATTAATTTAATTAATGTAACACACATAATTAAATTAATCTACCATAAATTCATGAATTAATTATTTAATTTAATAATTAAATTATTAAAAATATTTATTTATTTCAATAAATATTCAAATATCTTTACGAAATTCTCGTTCATCGCAGAGTTTATCCATGAAGGGGTCAGTGGGAGTAAGATATATCTTAAAGAAGTTCAAGAACCACAAGTTACCACGGATCAAAGTCAGGTACCTGACCAAATAGAAGAACCTACTGTACCACACCCTATTCGTAAATCTGGAAGAGTACCAAAGATGCCTGAGAGGTATGGATTCGTTATAGAGGATGACGATGAGGTACACATCATGAATGATGATGATCCATTGAATTACGAACAGGCTATGAGTAATAAAGACTCAGGCAAATGGCTTGATGCCATGAAATCCAAAATGGACTCCATGTATGAAAACAAAGTATGGACTTTGGTTTCACCACCTGAAGGTATGAAACCAATTGGGTGTAAATGGGTTTTTAAGAGAAAGACTGGAGCAGACGGAAAGGTAGAGACCTATAAGGCCCAACTGGTTGCAAAAGGTTTCAAACAAAGACAAGGAGTTAACTATGATGAAACCTTCTCACCAGTAGCCATGCTCAAGTCCATTCGGATTTTGCTTGCGATTGCAGCTTACAACAACTATGAGATCTGGCAGATGGACGTGAAAACGGCCTTCCTCAATGGGAAACTTGAGGAGGATGTGTATATGACACAGCCAGAGGGATTTATTTTAAAAGTTGGAACAAATCAAGTCTGTAAGCTACAACAATCCATTTATGGGTTGAAGCAAGCTTCTCGTAGATGGAACATTCGTTTTGATGAGACAATCAAAGAGTTTGATTTTATCAAAAATGAGGATGAACCATGTGTATACAAGAAGGTTAGTGGGAGAGCAGTATCATTCCTTGTATTATATGTTGATGATATATTACTGATAGGGAATGACATTCCTATGTTACAATCAATTAAAATTTGGTTATCTAAAAACTTCTCTATGAAGGACTTGGGTGAAGCATCCTATATTTTGGGGATAAAGATCTATAAAGATAGATCTAAAAGGATGCTTGTCTTATCCCAAGGAACGTACATTGATACGATGCTAAAAAGGTTTAGCATGGAAGATTCCAAAAGAGGTCTCATCCCGGTAAGCCATGGAATAAATCTCTCCAAGAAACAGGCCCCAAAGACACCTGAGGAGAGAGACCGTATAAGTAAGATCCCTTATGCTTCTGCAATAGGATCTATCATGTACTGTATGATATGTACTAGGCCGGATGTTTCTCACGCACTTAGTGTAATGAGCAGATACCAATCAAATCCAGGAGAAGAGCACTGGAAGGCAGTGAAAAATATCCTAAAGTACTTGAGAAGGACTAAAGATATTTTTCTTGTCTACGGTGGGTCTGAATTAAAACTCGAGGGATTCACGGACTCAAGTTTTCAAACAGACCAAGATGACAGTAAATCTATTTCAGGGTATGTGTTTACCTTGAACGGAGGCGCAGTGAGTTGGAAGAGTTCCAAGCAGCAAACAGTTGTTGATTCAGTGACAGAGGCAGAGTATATAACTTCAAGTAAAGATGCAAAGGAAGTTGTTTGGATGAAGAAGTTCATAACTGAACTTGGTGTGGTTCCTAGCATTGGAGAAGCAGTTCCCGTATACTGTGACAACACCGGAGCGGTTGCACAGGCTAAGGAACCCAAGTCTCATCAGAAATCCAAACACGTGTTGCGGCGATTTCACTTGATCAAGGAGATCATTGAAAGATGAGACGTCACCTTGGAGCGTGTGGACTCTCAAGACAACATTGCAGATCCATTTACTAAAGCTCTAACACAACAGCAGTTTGATCGTCACTTAGAGAAGATGGATATAAGATACCATGGCGATTGGCTTTAGTGCAAGTGGGAGATTGATAGTAGTGTGCATACAAGCTAATCATGTATGATGACAAAACACATACTTTGTAAACAATCTTATTTATTTATTAATAAAATATTCATTTAAGGCATTTAATTATCTACATGGTGCTGTTTTTATAATATGTAAATAACCCATAGTTTTAAGCAATGTTTTTAGAATCATGATGAGATCATGCTAATGAGATCTAAATTCTTAGAAAGCTTAAAAACTAAAATAGTTCCCAATTGTGGGATTACTAAAATGGGGATTAGTAAATCCGGATAGATTGGTACATATGTTGCTTGCTCATTAGATGAGGATGACTGATCTCATGGTCATTTATGTGGAGACACTAAAGCAAATATGTAGGTGCTTATTGGAGAGTAAGTTCACCGAACGTGACTCGCTATGGAATACCTAATGGAGTTTTACTCGCCCGTCAATAGGAATTCCTAATGTGATAGTAGTACAAGTGATCCTTGGACTTGAGATAATCATAGTATCTTGTATGTAACAAATTATACTTTGACTTATTCCTTAAATCCTTTTAAGGCATATATAGGGTATGTTTGGGTATAATGAGTTGCATATTGAGATAATATATGATCAATAAAGAATCTACCACCTCTAGTAAAAGAGGAGATATGTCCTATGTGATTCGTTAAATGACAATCCAGGAATCCTTGGCCAAGGTAGAATGAAATTAGAAAGAGGTTTCTCATTTATATTATTTGGAGTTGTGCATTTTCTAATCAAAATACATATGATTAAATAAATTAGGACTTGACAGTAAATCCATGTCTGATATTTAATTGGGACATTGTATGGTGGAAGGATTGAATTGTACGGTAACTATTAACTCACAGGTTCTTTTATGATTAATGTTGAAATCTATATTATCTGAAAAGTCGTTGATCACTAGGGAGGCTTATCCCTATTGTAGAATAAATGTTATTTATTTAAATAGATTATTAGTTTAATTTATTTATTTAAATAAGATTAGAATTGTTCTAATTGATTTATTCACAATCGGTTTAATATGGAGAACCTAAAGGGTCACACCATAAAAGGAAGAAGAATTATTTAAGAAGAAAATGGCATGATAGTAATAATGCATTAAGTATAATTAATTTAATCTATGGTGATAGAATAAATTAAATAGCTTAATGTTTATTATTTAATATTTTAAATATTAAATATAAATTAATAAGAGGAGTCTTATTAATATTATTATTATTATTATTATTATTATTTTAATTCTAAAGGAGTTTAGAAATTAATATAATATCAGTACTCTCTCTCTCAATCCTAATAAGATTATGATATAAAGTAATTAAAAGTGTTTAATTAATTAATTAAATAAAATCCTATTCTAATTGGATTAGGAAGGTTAACATAATATCTATATAAAAGAGTCTTATATCAGAAATAAGGGACGTGAATTTTTCCAAGAGTTGGGAGTACACATATTCTATTGAGATAGAAACAAGGGTTAAGCCAATAACCCATCTTCCTGAGTTCTTCATCTTCATTGGTGGATCACCGTTAGAGGCCAAACATTTGGGTGGCTGACATTGATCAAGAGAAGGAGCCACTACAGAGGAATCAAAGAAATCAAAGGAGTAGAACTTGTACCTGAGGAAGCTTGGATCTTCAAAGGTATAATTCCATCCTCTCCTTCTATGTATTGACTGATAATTGATGCACAAGAAAGATCATGGTTAAGGGTTTGTACGAAATTTTTAAAATCTGATTTTTCATCCCTTCCACTGCGTTTATGTAATTTGATTGCATGCTTATGTTTCGTACAAACCCAACAGTTGCCCAGTACAAAACTGGCGCAGCTGCGCCGGCTTGCAGCAAGCGGCAGACTGTTCCAGCCTCGGCAGACTTCCAGCCCAAACACAGAAAATTCTTATGAAATTACTAACAATCCCACTATATTACCTCATGATCACTTATATTAGCTTATATAACAATCATTTAACATTCTTGAATCACCAATTCATGAATTCCAACTTAATTTCAGGAATTGAAGTTTTCACAGAAATCTCAGAAACAGAAACACAAAATGAATTTGAAGAACAAGGAAGCTTATATAGTAATTCTAACATGTATATAAGCCCTTTTAGAAACTAATTATCATCCTCAAATCACAAAACCATAATTTCCAACTGGAATCAAGAAATTCAAGAATTTATAGAGAATACAAACTGAAGAACATGAAACATAGATTATACCTTTGCTATGAATTAAGGTTGCTAAATTTGAATTCCCAACTCTCTGTGACTATCTTGCTATTACTCACAATGTAATCTGATACTTGAACAAACTCTCAGCAAATAAAATTGAAGGGGAAGAGCTTGTATATATAGAGGAATGAATGTCCAGACAATGTATATGTACAACAAATTAAACCAATAAGATTTATGAATTGCATGGGGGTTAAAGAGTAGTAGGTAATTAGTTGGTGAATGTAATCATGAAAACCATCCCCTTGATCATCATTGCTAGCTTGAGCTTGGGAGGAGAATGGGGAAATAGGCTTTAGCCTTTTGTCATATACGTGAAGAGCAATGGGTCTAGCATTTAGGGACAAGCAAAGTCATCTCAGCATTCTAATACAACACTTAGTTTGTATACTTAGGAATTATATATTTAGGCTATATGTATATATATATATATTTTATACATATGTCTTTAATTTAAATGTCATACTATAATTCACATAATGTAGTAAGTGTGACTTGCACACATATAATCCATGCACATTTTTATCATACGTGTATAATTTACTCAGATATACTCACATCACATTATCTCCTTCATTAAATTCTATTATTCCATTATATATATAAGTAGTCATCAATTATAATTATTTATTATATATATTCATGATACATTATTTTAATGTACTCTTCACATACAATTGCCACATAAATACTTTATGTAACCCTTTCAACTTAATAAACTTTACTACATAGTTTATATATAACATAGTCACATTGCACTTTACATTCTGTATATAGTTAGTCACTATACGTTACACTTTTAAATTCGCATGCTTGCACATAGAAATTAATAATTCACTTATCTTATCAATTAATGAACAATTAATTCATTCCTCGTAATTCTTAATAACACTTAATTAATAATCATAGGATTAATTATCACATTAACAAATATAATTCTCAGCATTTTTATGAACAAGTGTTTTATTATTATTATTATATTTCTTGCATTAATAATAATCACATATTACAACTTAACCAAAATTAACAATTAATATAAATTAATTGTTTACTTAATAATTCTTTCGTCGATTAATATCATTATTAACATTTCTCATCACAGTGCTACACAAGGCTTCCCGAGTTTATGATAACTCCACATTTTTCTCAATTATTATAATTATTCAATTTAATATAATTGAGTTAACTCACAAATACATTTATATTCAAATAAATATTCATTTTCATTAATATATTTATTTAACTCGGGTATTACATCATCCCCCCTTATAAAAATTTTGTCCCAGAATTGCTACAAGGTTACACAAATAAATGGGGATAATCCCTCATCATCCTATCTTCTATCTCCCACGTTGCCTCCTCGACATCGTGCTTACGCCAAAGTACTTTTACAGAAGATATAATTTTATTTCTCAAGGTTTGCTCTTTCCTATCTAATATCTGGACAGATATCTCTTCATATGCCAAGTTCTTCTCCACTTGAATGGGCTCGTAAGAAATAACGTGCTTGTAGTCGGCCTTGTACGGTCGCAACACAAAAATGTGGAACACGTTGTGAATGTGCTCCAAATCGGGTGGCAACGCAACTTTGTATGCCACTTTGCCCACTCGCTTCAGTATCTCGAACGGTCCTATGAATCTTGGACTCAGTTTTCCTTTCTTGTCGAAACGGATTTTTCCCTTCCATGGAGATACTTTCAAGAAGACAAAACTGCCGACTTTAAAGTCCCAGTCCTGTCGATGCAAATCTATTTATTTTTTCTGACGATCTTGAGCTGCTACAAGTCTGGCTCTTATCACTGTCACCACGTCTGCGGTTTGTAGTACTAACTCTGGTCTAAGTATTCGTCGCTCTCTGACTTCGTCCCAACATAATAGGCATTCTGTATTTTCTTTCGTAAAGAGCTTCGTATGGTGGCATGCCGATACTCGCATGATAACTATTATTATATAGAAATTCTACTAAGGGTAGGTGATCGTACCAGTTTCCCTTGAAGTCCATCACGCAAGTCCTAAGAATGTCTTCCAGCGTTTGTATAGTTCGCTCACTTTGTCCATCTGTCTGAGGATGATAAGCAGTATTCAACCTTAACTGCGTTCCCATTCTCATTTGCAAACTCTTCCAAAAATTTGACGTGAAGCGCGGATCTCGATCGGAAATAATTGACACCGGCACTCCATGTCGTGAAACAATCTCCTTTACGTATAGGCTCGCTAACTGATTCAAACTGTAGCGAATCTTGATTGGTAGAAAATGTGCGGTCTTCGTAAGTCGATCCACAATCACCCAAATGGCATCATAACCTTTCTGCATGATTGGAAGTCCTACCACGAAGTCCATCATAATATGCTCCCATTTTCACTCTAGTATTTCTAACGGTTGAAGTAAACCACTTGGCCGTTGATGCTCTGCTGTAACGTGTTGGCAAGTCAAACATCTACTGACACACTCTGCAACTTCCCGTTTTATATTGGGCCACCAAAAATATTGCCTCAAGTCTCGATACATCTTAGTGCCTCCCGGATGAACGGAATATGTCGTGTTATGTGCCTCGTGCAAAATCTCTTCCCTTAACTCGATTACCGCTGGTACCCACACTCTTCCTTCGAATCTCAAAATACTGTCTTTATATATTCAAAATTTCTCTTCCTCATTCTCTGCGATCCTCTACCTGATTTTCTCGCACTCTTCATCTTTCTCTTGTGCTTCTTTTACTCTATCCAACAATGTCGAACGAGCCTCCATTACAAATAACTTATCTTCAGGACTCTCTGGTCCCTTTACCTCTAGTTCCAATTTCTCCATCTCTCTCATTAATTCATCCTGAGTCGTCAAATTAAATAACTTTTCCCTTCCTTTTCTGCTCAGAGCGTCGGCAACCACGTTTGCCTTTCCCGGGTGATAAAGAATATCGCAGTCATAGTCTTTGATTAATTCTAACCACCTTCTCTGCCGCATGTTCAACTTCTTCTGTGTGAAGATATATTTTAGACTTTTGTGGTCCGTGTATATCTCACATTTCTCCCCATATAGATAATGTCTCCATATCTTAAACGCAAAAACTACTGCCGCTAACTCTAAATCGTGAGTAGGGTATCGTTTTTCATAATCCTTCAATTGTCATTATGCATACGCAATGACTTTGTCGTGTTGCATGAGCACACAACCAAGTCCCTTGTGCGACGCATCACTATACACCACAAAATTTCCCGCATCATCTGGTAGTGATAACACAGATGCCTCGCTCAATCTCTTCTTCAATTCTTGGAAACTCTCTTCACATTTGTCGGTCCATACAAACTTCACCGTCTTCCTCGTCAGATTAGTAAGCGGGGTGGCTATCTTAGAAAAATCTTGGATAAATCTTCGATAGTACCCAGCTAACCCTAAAAAGCTTCTCACCTCAGTCGGTGTTTTCGGTTGTTCCCAATTACTTACTGCTTTGACTTTTGCGGGGTCTACTGAGATTCCATTCTTATCCACCACATGGCCTAAGAATTGAACCTTCTCCATCCAAAATTCGCAGTTTGAAAATTTCGCATACATCTTCTCCTTCCTTAGTGCCTCCAAAACAATCTTCAGATGTTCAGCGTGTTCTTCCTCTGCCTTCGAGTAGATCAAAATGCCGTCAATAAAAACCACTACAAATTTATCCAAGTATGGCTTGAAAACGTGGTTCATCAAGTCCATAAATGTTGTCGGAGCATTAGTCAATCCAAATGACATTACCAAAAACTCGTAGGGTCCATAACGGGTTCGAAACGTAGTCTTTGGTATGTCCTCATCCCGTACCTTAGTTGGTGATACCCTATCTGTAGGTCGATCTTCGAGAAATATTTTGTTCCCTTTAGTTGATCAAATAAGTCGTCTATCCTCGGTAGCGGATATCGGTTCTTAATCGTTACTCTGTTTAATTCTCGATAATCGATACAGAGCCTCATCTATCCGTCTTTTTTCTTAACGAATAGCACTGGTGCTCCCCAAGGAGACACACTCGGTCGTATGTAACCCTTATCCAATAATTCTTGCAATTGTATCATCAATTCCTTTATTTCTACTGGCGCCATACGTTATGGAGCTTTCGAAATCGGTGCCGTTCCCGGTGCTAAGTCTATTACAAATTCAATTTCTTTGTCTGGCGAAAGACCAGGCAGATCGTCCGAAAACACATCTTAAAATTCATTAACTACGGATATATCCTTAATTTCTACTCCCTTTTTTCGAGTATCAACGATGTAAGCTAAATAACCTACACATCCTTTCCTTAACAATTTCTTGGCCTGCATCATCGTAAAGCAACACGATTGCTTAAGCGATGAGCTACCATAAAACACTACCTTAGACTTACTCGGAGTCTGAAGGTTCACACATTTATTCTGACAATCAATTATCGCTGCATGGTTATACAACCAATCCATTCCCAGTATCACATCAAATTCTCCCAGTCTAATAGGAATCAAGTCTACGCTCAGTTCATGTTCTCTAATGTTTGCGCGACAATCTCGATAAACGTATTCTACAGGGATTATTTTCTTATTCGCAACTTCTATGTTCAAAGGATTTTCTAATCGTTCTCGGGGTGTACTAAGTTCACTAGCAAATTCTTCAGATATAAAAGAACAGGTGGCACCCGAATCAAATAATACATAAGCATTTATATCATTGATTGGGATTATAACTGACACCACGTCCTTCGCAGCCACGGCGTCCTGGACGGTCACATTAAAAGTTCTTGGAGGTTGGGCGGTTGGATTGTGCCGGCCCGCTGATCATAAGCTTGTTTCCTCCCCTTTGTTGGCTACCACTTCCGCCACTTCCCTTCTTCGGGCAATCCTTAATACGGTGTTCAGTTGAACCGCAAGCAAAACACCCTTGGATCTTTTTTGGCTTCGGACAGTTTGGCGATATGTGCCCCACTTGGCCGCAGTTATAACACAGTGCCCTTTCCTTTCCAGCACTCCCCTTGGTGACTTTTCCCACACTTATTACAAGCTCCACTCCTTTTCTTAAAATTTCCCTGGTGACTCCCACCTTGATTATTATTTCTGCTACTATTGTTGTTGTTGTCCCACTTTCTCTTCCCGGAGTTACTCCCTCCGCTACTGCTTCCTCCCCGATTTTCACTACTAGTGTTCTTTCCTTTCTTCTCTTTGTTATACAAGCTCAAAGCTTCACTTCCTCCCTCGGCGATAATAGCCTTCTCCAGCAGTGTTGCAAAAGAATCGATCTGAAGAACTGATACCTTATTAAATAGCCAAGGCTTCAGTCCTTGTTCCAATCGTCTAGCCTTCCTCTCTTCATCTCCTACCTGGTGCTCCGCAAATCGCGCTAGTTCGTTAAACCTAGTCGCGTATTGCGCCACCGTCATCTCACCTTTCTTGAGTTCCAAAAATTTCACATCCATCCTATTCTTCATGCTCTTCGAGAAGTAGTTCTCGAAGAACAGCGTCTTGAATCTTTCCCATGCTATCGTCCCCTCTCCAGCTCTCTGGTGATTTGCTTCCCACCAATAATTCGCTTCTCCCCTCATCATGTACGTGGCAAACACCGTCTTCTGATCTTCGCCTACGCGAGCTTTAGTGAAAGCTTTCTCGATCTCCTTGATCCAGGTTTGTGCGACGATTGGGTCGGTAGTTCCCTCGAACTCCGGGGGTCCTACACTCTTAAAGTCTTTAAAGGTTATTACTGGCACAACCTAAGGGTTGGGGCGAATGAGTTCATTGTTCCTTCCCCTTAATGCCTCTCCTAACAGGTCTACTAGCTTCTGGATCGGGTCTACTTGTTCCCTCTCATTGTTCACTGACTCCTCAGGTCCAGTAAATCTACGTCTGGGCGGCATTATCTGCATCACAAATTTTCATTTTATTATTATTCAAGTATATTACTTAAGTATTTCTTTTAATACTAAAAGAATAAATTTATAACACGTTTTCAAAATAAACTCATTTATATTCATATGCCAACCATTTCATTACATGATTTCCCTAGCATATTTCTATAAATGTTATCACATGTATCCCCTAATATCACAAAAGACGGGGAACACTATCATACTACCATACTACCCCTCTAATAAAAGCTTACCCGAGGTTTACATCACTATCCCACATCTTACACAAAAGATTGGGATTACAACATAGTATGTACAACACATAAAGATAAATGCTACTAAACTACTACTAGACCATCTAACGACATCTCATCACATCATGCCACGGTCCACAGCGCTCTTGTACTCTAATTGTGCTATATAAGCCACCAACTCTCGACTCATAGTGTGTAGAGTCTGCCCCTGTTCTGTCGGGTAGTGGTACACACCATCAAGCACCCTCTCGAATGCCGAACGGAACACGTACCCCATCTTGTTCATTTTTCTCTTCTTACATCGGACCTCATCCTCCAGGTCGTCAGCTCTCTCATGGGCAGCCTCCCACTTCTCCTTGAAGTGTATCATATCCATCACTTCTAATTCCAACTGAGTACGGAGTGCTTCCTTCTCAGTCTTCTCGCTTAGTTCCCTCTATTCAACCTCTTCTAGCTTCCCTGCTATATCCACATTCCTAGCCACTACCTTGTGAAATAAAGTCCCAATCTGAATTCTAGCCTCCTTGCGATAAGCAATTTCTACCTCTAGCTTCTTGATACGTAGCTTTTATGACCACTTATTCGGATAGTAACCAACTCATTCTGTTTCTTAAACTCAAGTATCATTGTGCATTTTATGTGTTTTTGCTTTGTTTTGTGATTTTCAGGTTTAGAAACTCTCCGGGAGCAAATTGAGCTAAAAAGGGCAAAAGAACGCTTAAATGGGACAAAGCACTAAAATGGGCTTAAAGCATGAAGATAGCATGGGTGAGGAAGCAATGAAGGTGACGCCAAGGGTCTAGAGGCCAAAAGGAGCAAGAATGGAATGATGGCATGACAATGGGAAGGAATTGCAATCCAGACATCATTTGGGTGGTTCATGTTCATTTCATGTTCTTGGATTGGAACTTGGTTCATATTGTAGAGCATATTATAAGCTTTCTAAAACATCTTGAATAATCCAAATCGGAGTTCGGAGGCGAGAGTTATGCCCCGTATACCAACGGACGTCAAACCTCACGGTTTTGAGTTTTCATGCACAGCTGTCACTTGAAGCTCAATTTCAGCCTTCATCTATCCATTTTTTCTCAATATTCAAAGAATGAAAGTTGTAGAGCTCTTCGATAGCTTTGATTTTACAGGTGACAGGCCTCGTAACTCCTCCCGGATCAAACGTTATGGCCGTTTTACCAGAGGACTCTGCAGCAAAAAATGCTTGGCGCGGGCGCGCGGATTTTAGGGCATTTTTGGGCGCGGCCGCGCCAATCTTCAGCTGTGCCAGACTTGATTTTTCAATTGAACGGGACTTGGCTTTTGATTGGGATATAAGGGGGCTCGTTTGGGGCAAGAAAGGGCATGATATATTGGCCCTAAGCCATAGTTCCTCTCTTCTCTTCCTTTAAATCTTGTTTAGTCTAAATTAGGAGTAGATTAGAGAGTAGATTAGTGCTAGTTTAGTGTTAGTTAGTTAGATTCTAGGGTTTTGTTAGTGTGTGAAGATTGAAGCAAGAGGATTGACAGCAAGGGTCCAAGCTTGGAGAAAGATTTGAAAGCTTTATGCCTTAATCTCTCTTTGCTATTACATTGTATATTTAGATGATGTTATTGAATCTTGTGGATAATATACTTGAGTTATTTATGGCTTAAGCTTATTTAAGGTTCCAATGGAACCTTTTGAGTAGTTTACTTTGATATGCTTCCATGCTTGTCTCTTTGACTGTTATATGACTGTCTATTACGATTCGTGCTTGCATTGCTTAATTGATTCACGACCAATTACTGTGATAACCTATGTGGACTTGAAAGACAAAGCGTAGGTTTAGATCTAATCGTAGTAGCGGGTGATTGTGCATTCACATAGCGTTGGATGTATGATTTGTGCTTAGGATAGACATATACCGAAGCGTCGTCCGTAGTCAATAGAGGACTTGACCTTAAACCCTATTTATTTGTAAACACCATAGACATATAGGGGTTTAGATAATGTGGGTATTCACGTGCGTTCTATCATCTATAGATGGCATGTAATATGGAGTAGGTGCATCGAAAGATGGCCTTCTCTCACGTTCGTGTTCTCGGCTAACTATCTTGACTATTAATTTGACCTAATTAGAAGTATAGTCGATTTAGATGAATCGTTAGGGGAAATTGAAATCTCTTGTCTTCATTATCTGATTTTAACTCTAGAATTAATTAGTTTAAGTTATTTGCTTGCCTAGTTTAACTTAGTTTTAATTCATCCTCTTTACCATCCGTTTAAATAAGACTGAGATGATTATGTGCTAGTAGTTTGGTGTCTTTTATCCATTAATTCTCTGTGGGACGATATCTGTACTTACACTTTATTACTCGTTGGCCGCGTATACTTGTTCGAATATATTGACCAATAACTTGGCCAACACTTCTGCATAGCCAACTTTCTCTGATGCTCTTTGTCCCTTAGTTTCTAGAACTCCGACTCTCTCTCTCTTAGGCTTCAGCCTCCAGCTCCTGGACTCTGCAGTCCAACTCTAAGATACGCTCCTTGTACTCGCCTAACATCTGCTCTTCTACGGTAGCCTCATCAGGGTCCTCTACTGGCTCATCCTCCATCGGCTCCTCCTCTGGATCGGACTCTATCTCAATCTCAATCTCATCCTTGTCAT
The DNA here is from genome assembly GCA_020205555.1 of Panax stipuleanatus. Classification (NCBI taxonomy): domain Eukaryota; kingdom Viridiplantae; phylum Streptophyta; class Magnoliopsida; order Apiales; family Araliaceae; genus Panax; species Panax stipuleanatus. Next base: position 12,513,180 of record CM035118.1, on the reverse strand, counting down.
TAGACTCGGATGGTGCCGCAACCTATACTGGCACAACCTCTAAGGGTGCCTCTAACACTACATGAATATCCCTGGGCTCATCCTCAGCCACTCTAGCGGGTACTCTTATATCTGCCATCTACAATCACAAACATAAGACAAGAAACAGCAACTCCATTAGAATGTTAAATAAAACATAAGTTCATTATATAAAATGAAGTTACATTTCATAACAAACTAAGCCTCTCATGAAAAACTATACATGAGTTTTATCTCCTTCCTAACTTCTAAGTTCTCCTAAGTTATAGTCTAAGGACACTCGTTCCTAAGGTTTATAACTACAGCTTTGATACCAACCTGTGACGCCCCCAAATTCGGGACCGCCACTTGGTCACTCGAATTCGGTTTGTCACGTACTCATGGTAATATGATAATAACTAAAATCACACATTCACAGTGGAAGATCTAATTTAGAATAATATACAATGATTTATTATAATTATTCCTCCAAGTTTCGCAACCTACAGTACTTAATAGATTATATAATAATATCAATTAACGACTTATTACATAATCTAACTTAAGCTTAAACATAGTCAAATCCAGTCTTACTACATCATCTTAATACAACATTAAATATTTAAAACATAAAAAGAGACAAGCTAGTCGGTAGCCTTGCCCTTGCCCTTGTCGACGCCCGAAGGTTTTGCCATGCTCTGCCTTAACTGAAATGTTTTTAGGGAAAGAAAGAATAAGCACAAATTTCCCAACAAGTAATATACGATAAGGGTGAGTAATAAAATTCTCAATTCTTGAAAGGGTATAGTAAGGTTTGATAGTTCAAAGATAACAAGAATATCAACAGTTCTCAATAACAGTCGCTAAGGACAGAATAAAATCAACGTGATTCAATAATAAATCAATTCAAGATTTCAAGATAACTGAATACTAAGCAGTCACTAAGGACTATGAACTTCTACTAGAATTAATAGTATTAAACTGAAAATCCAACAAAAATAGGTACAACATGTGATCAGCCTAAAGTACCCTACGTTATGCATAACAATCAATCATACTCAAGTGCGCACGTCGGTTCTCCGACAATTATATATTCCCTTCAAAGAAGGTTGTTCTTCTCAGTCAAATATAAGATCCCGCACCAATCAATTGGTTTTGGGTCGCTTTTCAATAATATAAGTCTAGCCGAATCAAATGGCATAGACACTTTCACAATATTCAAGAACAATACCAAGTTCAACAAGAATAATAGCTTTAATGAAATAAGAGTTCAAGTATGCTAATTCAATTCAAACGAGTAAGTAAAGAAACTAGCTCGCAATATACAAGGACAGAATACTTGCACCGTAAATGAGTGTAAGTTAGGAAACTTGCCTTAAAGCGTAGTTTATCCCCGTAAATTAATCAACACTTTTCGAATCTTATTGTAATATAGTTACGTATATATGATATCCATTAGTCATATAGCTTAACATTATATCTCATCTCGTATATACGATTAACACATAAGCTAAATCTTAATCTAGCTACACAGTTATATAGTATCATAATAATATAACTTTTATCCTTAACGTTCCTCTTCTCTCAAGTTAATTATCTTTATACATCATTACTATATGTGAGACTACCACAAATAGCAAACATACTCTATTTAGCGAGTTATAGCATTACTATAAGCTAACCGTCAAATCGGATTCATATGATATCACCTAGCATGTATACATGTTTAAGGGGGTCCTTCCATGCTTGTTTAAGCTCTTCACATTCAATTTCATATGATATAGGTTCTAGATTTACACCTTTAGATAATTTAAGGCCAAATACGATCATGCAACCACAACGCATACAATTTAATCATAGATACTTGCGAGAAGGTCATATCAATTGTAATATACATGCTTGCGATTGTCCACATCATTTATTCTTAACTAGCATTGTTCATTACTTTAAAACATACCTATACTCATGCTTGGTTTACTACCGTTAGATCAAACATATAAGAGTCATGCTTAGAGACATAATGAATGTAAACATGTCATTTTACATTCTAAGAACTTAACTACTCATACTTAATGCACTTGGTTCGAAAACATATCCAAGTTTGCTTTTGAAACCATTTTAAACTTGAACAACAAAAATTTAACACATACAAGGCAACTTCAAAGCTCTTATCCTAAGTAGTCAAGTCATGTTAACACTTTCGCAAGATCAGCGTGTATATCATGTAGTATTCATGCATATTAGCTTTAACATATCAAGCTTTTTCTTAATAATTTCTCTAACACAAGGTCTGACAAGTTTGGTCATGAACAAAGACACTATAAACACTATATCATGCTCCTTTATATTTGAAACCAATCATGTGTATGAATCACTAAGTTCAGAACTTGTAGAACAAGGATTACTTCAAAGTTTGTTTTTAGAATACTAAGTTTATTTCGGAAACCATACCCTTTTGTTAATCATGTATGCTAGTACAATAAAACATGCTTACCTTGCCTCATTTTATTCATATATATATGTTACACAAGTTAGAATGCTTGTTTAAACCAAACCACACAATATATGCATAACAGAAATCAAGCAGGATGCAAAATCTGCAGCAGGCTGCTGGCTCAGCTGCGCCGGCTTGCAGCCAGCGGTAGACTGTTCCAGCCTCGGCAGACTTCCAGCCTAAACACAGAAAATTCCTACGAAATTACTATCAATCCCACTATATTACCTCATGATCACTTATATTAGCTTATATAACAATCATTTAACATTATTGAATCACCAATTCATGAATTCCAACTTAATTTCAGGAAATGAAGTTTTCACAGAAATCTCAGAAACATAAACACAAAATGAATTTGAAGAACAATGAAGCTTATATAGTAATTCTAACATGTATATAAGTCCTTTTAGAAACTAATTATCAGCCTCAAATCACAAAACCATAATTTCCAACTGGAATCAAGAAATTCAAGAATTTGCAGAGAATACAAACTGAAGAACATGAAACATAGATTATACCTTTGCTATGAATTAAGGTTGCTAAATTTGAATTCCCAACTCTCTGTGACTATCTTGCTATTACTCACAATGTAATCTGATACTTGAACAAACTCTCAGCAAATAAAATTGAAGGGGAATAGCTTGTGTATATAGAGGAATGAATGTCCAGACAATGCATATGTACAACAAATTAAACCAACGAGATTTGTGAATTGCATGGGGGTTAAAGAGTAGTAGGTAATTAGTTGGTGAATGTAATCATGAAAACCATCCCCTTGATCATCATTGATAGCTTGAGCTTGGGAGGAGAATGGGGAAATAGGCTTTAGCCTTTTGTCATATACGTGAAGAGCAAATGCGTCTAGCATTTAGGGACAAGCAAAGTCATCTCAGCATTCTAATACAACACTTAGTTTGTATACTTAGGAATTATATATTTAGGCTATATGTATATATATATATATATATATATATATATTTTATACATGTCTTTAATTGAAATGTCACACTATAATTCACATAATGTAGTAAGTGTGACTTGCACACATATAATCCATGTACATTTTTATCATACGGGTATAATTTACTCGGATATACTCACATCACAGTATCTCCTTCATTAAATTCTATTATTCCATTATATATATAAGTAATCATCAATTATAATTATTTATTATATATATTCATGATACATTATTTTAATGTACTCTTCACATACAATTGCCACATAAATACTTTATGTAACCCTTTCAACTTAATAAACTTTACTACATAGTTTATATATAACATAGTCACATTGCACTTTACATTCTGTATATAGTTAGTCAATATACGTTACACTTTTAAATTCGCATGCTTGCACATAGAAATCAATAATTCACTTATCTTATCAATTAATTAACAATTAATTCATTCCTCGTAATTATTAATAACACTGAATTAATAATCATAGGATTAATTATCACATTAACAAATATAATTCTCAGCATTTTTATGAACAAGTGTTTTATTATTATTATTATTATTATTATATTTTTTGCATTAATAATAATCACATATTATAACTTAACCAAAATTAACAATTAATATAAATTAATTGTTCACTTAATAATTCTTTTGTCGATTAATATCATTATTAACATTTCTCATCACAGTGCCACACATGGCTTCCCGAGTGTATGATAACTCCACATTTTCCTCAATTATTATAATTATTCAATTTAATATAATTGAGTTAACTCACAAATACATTTATATTCAAATAATTATTGATTTCCATTAATATATTTATTTAATAATATATGGAAATTCTCGGGTATTACAGATACTGACGGACTTCTACGATTTGAAGGGAGAATCTGGGTACCGCTAGTACTAGAAGTCAAAGAGGAAATTTTGGGTGAAGCTCATAGTTCGAGATATTCTATTCACCCTAGGAGTGCGAAGATGTACCAGGATCTCAGACAACATTTCTAGTGGACGAATATGAAGAGAGACGTTGTTGAGTGTGTTGCAAAATGCCTAACCTATCTAAAAGTCAAAGCAGAACATCAGAGACCAAATGGATTGTTACAACCGTTGGATAATTCGAAATGGAAGTGGGAGCATATCACGATGGATTTCGTCGTTGGTCTTCCAACGACTCAAAAAGGATATAATGCAGTATGGGTTATAGTGGATCGATTGATGAAGTCAGCGCATTTCTTACCTATCAAGATCAGATTCAATTTGGATCAATTGGCAAATCTGTACGTTAAGGAAATTATTTCTAGACATGGTGTTCCGGTATCAATTGTATCAGACAGGGGTATGCGTTTCACGTCAAATTTTTGGAAGCGATTACAGGAGTGCTTGGGAACGCAATTGCTAATAAGTACGGCGTACCATCCTCAGACAGATGGCCAGAGCGAGAGAACGATTCAGACTTTAGAGAATATAATGAGAGCTTGTGTTATGGACTTCAAGGGAAGTTGGGATGATCATCTACTATTGGTGGAGTTCGCCTACAAAAATAGTTCCCATGCAAGTATTGACATGCCGCCTTATGAAGTATTGTACGGCAAAAAATGCATGACTCCATTATGCTGGGATGAGGTTGGTGAACGACAACTGTTAGGGCCGAAATTAGTGCAACAAACTGCTGAGATAGTCAAGCTGATCAGAACGAAATTGGTTGCTGCTCAGGACAGACAGAAGAAGTATGCTAATTATCATCGTCAGAATCGAGAGTTTGAAGTGGGAAGCTTCGTTTTTCTAAAAGTATCTTCCTGGAAAGGGAAGATTCGATTTGATAAGAAAGGAAAACTGAGTCCCAGATTTATTAGACCTATTGAGATACTGCGAAGGGTTGGCGAGGTAGCTTACGAGGTTGCGTTACCTCCAGAGTTAGACCATATTCATATTGTCTTCCATATTTTTGTGTTGCGACAGTACAAATACAATTACAGGCATGTGATAGAGTATGAATTGTTATAGTTTTATAAAGATTTAACCTACGAAGAAGTTCCTGTTCAGATAGTTGACAGAAAAGAGCAAGTACTCAGAAACAAAGTGATACCTTCTGTTAAGGTAATTTGGAGGAACCACAATGCTAAAGAAGCTACGTGGGAACTCGAAGATGTTATGATGAGAACATATCCCCAATTATTTACTTAATCCTTGTATAGCATATCTGGGGACAGAATCCTTTTAAGGAGGGAAGAATGTAAGGAAAAAGATTTTTGTATTTAATTTAAAATCTAACGAATGAATTAATTGAGTTATGATTCTAAGGACAGAATCCTTTTAAGGAGGAAAGAATGTAAGGAACGAGATTTTTGTATTTAATTTAAATATTTATTGAACTAAATAAATATTTTAGTTGATTTATTTATGAGTTAAATAAATGTTTGATGAAATTATAGTAGATTAATTTGATTAAGTGTTATATGTTAATTAAATTAATGTGGGGTAATTTTATAGTTAAAGTTTTAATTTAATTGAGATAATTAAATTAAATAAATTATTTAATAATTATAATATTGTTCTAATTTAATTTAATAATTCAATTAGAGATTTAATAGTTGTTAAGTAAAACTATAATTTTAAATGATTAATTGTGAATTATAATTATGTGGCAAGTTAATTAATGAGTCAATATTGACATTAGTTTATTTTGAATTTAAATATTGTATTTGAGGTGTGACAAATAAACTATATTATATGTTAGTTATTAAAATAAATTAATAGAAGATTTAAAGTGTTTTGCCAAACAAAGCCTTATGGCTTTTGAATTTTAAAACTGATGGAATTGATTTTCTGTTTACATAACTGATATAACATAAGTAGGCTTTATGTATTTTTAACGTGTTATATCATATATCAGTTTCATATGTTACGTAATATACCTAAGTTAGTATCGAAGGAGAGAAGAGAAAAATAAAGAGGTTGAAAGAGAGAAAAATATACTCTGTGAGTTTGGAAGAGGAAGATTGAGAGGAGTTTGGTGATTCTGAGAATCAAGAGGAGATTATTAGAACTATTCTCATCATCTAACAAAGCATAATCAAGGACTAAGGTGGTAATTCAACACTTTGTTCTTAGTTTTTCTTATGTTCTTGAGTTTTCTTGAGAATTGGAATTTGTAGTTGATGATTTGGTTAAATAAGTGTTATATGAATTAATAGATGTTTATAATTCATTATATGTATGCTATAAATGATTTTCAAAAATTAAGATATTATAAAACAAGTTTTAAATGAAGAATTTGTGTTCTTATGGAGTTCATATGTTTTGGTTGATTTTTAGAGTGAAAATTGATGATTTAATTATGTTTAAAAACAAAAATAATGCGTGTGTTATGGATTGATTTGGTTGAAAATTGAATCCATGGTGAATTATTTAGCTAAATGTATGAGTTTTGGGAAAATAGCAAATTTGGATTTAAAAACCTTTGATTTTGGTTACTTAGATGGTTTTTGTTGTTGGAGTCATGTTATGCATGTGTGTTGTTGCATATATGTGGTTTATATTTTTTGGGTAGCTTTGAATTGCCGTTTGTTGGAGTTTTGAGGAAGAACAGTGTAGCAGAGAGCAGCCTGCAACGTTTCTGTCTGCGTTCCGATGCAGCTGCACCGACAGGAACGACGCTGCTGTGCCTAATGAGTTTTATGAGTCGAGCACTAGCGCAGCTGCTCCGGTGCCAAGGCTTAAGGAAGCGCAGCAGCGCCCGACTCTGAGTAGAAGTAGTTTACTTTATTTGTTTGTTCAGTCTTTAAAACCTAATCTGATTTGGTCTAATGATGATGGTTATGTGTTAGACACGTAACAAGTTGCTATAGCAAATTCTTAACATGTATTTGATGATTTCAAATTGAAAAGTAAGTAAGTTGTGAAAACTTTAAGTTATTGTTTGATAAAGTATAGAGATGTTGATTAAGTGTTGTATTTCTTTACTAAGACTTGTGGTTTTAGAGTTGTGTATAATGATGGTCAGAACTTGAACTAAGATAACGAGTTCAACTAAGATGGAATTTATGTAACGAATGAGAATTTTATATTAATTTTAAATATTTATTGAATCAAATAAATATTTTAATTTATTTATTTATTGAGTTAAATAAATAATATGATTGTTGTGGAGTATTTTAATTAAGTGTAATATATTAATTAAATGAATATTTAATATTTAATTTAATTGATGTATATTGATTTTATTATTCTAATTTAATTAAGATAATTAAATTAGATGAAGTTTATGTAATAATTGTTACATAAAATTATAATTAGTGAGTAATTATAATTGTTATGTGACAATTTTTATGTGGTTAATTGATGTTAGCTTTTATTTAATTAAATTAGAATGTTAAGATTTAATTAAATAAAGTGTGACATTTAATCTATGTGTTAAAGGATTTATTAAAAAAATAAAAAGAGTTTTAAATTAGTTTTACCCAAACGAGGCCCTTAAAACTGTTTTAATCTCGTTTTGCCAAACAGGACCCTAGCTACTAATAATCTATTTTTAAAATAAAGCTGTTTTGGCCAAACAAACCTTAGGGCTTTTTAAATTTCAAATTTATAACTCATGTATTAATTATAATTATTATAATTATTATGTGGTTTAATACTTAAAAGTTATATTATATAATTATACGTATAATATATATGTATATCAGTTATACAAATAGTTTTATGTTAGTTAAAAGAACAAAACAAAGAAGAAAGAAAGAACAGAGAGAAAACAGAGAAAACAGAGAGGAGAAAAAGAGAGAAAGAAGAAGGGGAAAGGTTTTGAGAAATCAAAGAGATAATCATCACCATCATCTTCTTCTCCAAAATAATCTAAGGGTATAATCTAAACTCTTGAAAATTTTAAAGTTATGTTCTTCAAGTTTTTACTTCTCTATAATTTGTTTTCTTTAAAAATCATGTGATTTCGATTATTACATGTTGTAACATACATATATACTATTATATAAGTGTTATGTGATAATCTAGATGGTTCAATTCACATAAATACAATGAACATAAAGAAATCATGTTCATAATAATTTACAGTGAACTTATTTTAAAAATACTCTTTAAATTATCAAAATTGGTGTGTGTTTGTTAATTGTTGTTCAAATTGATCATAGATTTTGTTGATATGTTAAGAAATAGAGTTAACACAATTGGAATTACATGAATTGGCTTAAAAACGAACTCACAATAGTAATTTTTGTCAAAAACGCTTAAGAATGTTATTTTCTTCAAAAATCATAAAAATTATGTTTTGATTATGTGTTATAGTGTTTATGAATGTTATAATCATGTTAAAAATTTAAGGTTTTATTTTCATAAAGTTTTATATACATTATGTTGATAAAAATCGGATTTGGGTGCGAAGAAATAAGCCAAAATTGGCTTATTTCTCTGCACGATCGCAATCTAGGGGAACCCGCCAGCAGTGGGCCCTGCCTCAGCGGAGCTGTAAGCCTAGGGAACCCATCCTCAGCGGGGGTAGGGGTTGTCCGAGATTTTCAGTTTAAGTTCCGTGAAATTTTTGTGCGTTACATGTTAGCTAACTTAATGTGATGACATGTTAAGTGTATTAGACAATAAGATAACATATTTTTAATATGTTTTAAATATTTTGAAGTCTCATCTTGATATATTAAATGTGTACATGGATATTACTTTCATAAGGTACAATACGATAGTTTAAAATGTTATGTGCGAATGTTGTGCATGTTGTGAGTTGAACCTAAGCAAGAAGTTCAACGGTTTAAACATCTTGATGATGTACTAATTGATGTTATAAACAAAATATAAAATGTAGGATATTTGTGGAAGTGGTTTGTAATTGGAAAGTGTAGCTTGCGCTTGAGGCAAGTTTCCTAAACCTATCTTTTACGTTTATGCAAGTTATCGAATCCTTACTCTTTATATCATGCAAGTGTGTTCCGATTCTTAACTTGTTAATTATTGTACAAGTTATGTTGTATTTTGATATTCATAATGAACAAGTATTGAACTTATTATTGGAGTAATGCGATCTTGACTTATTTGTTCAAGTAAGATCTACTTAATCCTTCAAATGCTTTAAGTTATTTCTAAAGCATGCTTATCTAATATAAAGTCTACTGTTATGACTTATACTTGGTTCATAATTCTTGTATTATTGAACTCTTAATGATTTTGAGTCTATTCAACTACTCCTTAGTTGATGATAGTTGAAAACTCCAAATTTTCTTTTAGCTATCTAAACCAAACTTTCTTTGGTGCGGACTCGTATCAAATACTAAGATGAACGACCCTATTTATTAGGGGAGGTTACTACGCGAAAGCGTTAAATGTTTGTGCACAATACATGGTACGAAGGGTTGATCCCCCTAAGTACAAGTTAGAGTCCATAGTCTAAATGACTGTTAAAGGATTTAAATGAAAATATTTATAACCTAGGACATAGTTCAAGGTCTTATGACCCTCAGATGATTCAATATTCGAAATTCTAAGTATTGATGAAAGAATTATTATTAAATTCTTTATTGTTGATGGAAGTAAAGTTATTCAAATCTTTTGAAATTATGTAGTTATGTTATATTGTTATTTATTCTAAATGAGCTTTTGTTTGCTCACTCTTGCATATTTCATAATTACTTGCAGTTAAAGCCGAGAACGTTGACGTACCGTCAACAAGTAAAGGGAAAGGCAAGATGAACAAGTGAAGACTTGTTGTCTTTGATTGTGATTGTAATAAGACTTGTTGATGAGGTTTTATTTCCGCACTTATTTGTTTATGTCAAGGTTAGCAAACCTGGGATAATTTCGGATTAAGGTTGTAATCCTTTTTCATAAGGAAGATTTTATTTAATGATAAGGTTGTAAATCTTTTTGCATTCCTTATTATTGGGTAGATATATATTTTATTTAGAAAGTGAACAACAAATCGTATGGAAACGAAGTGCCCGAATTTGGGGGTGTCACAACTTAACTTGTTAAGTTAATGTTAGTGTAGCTAATCAGCATTACAATTCTAATGGTATGTGTAGGGTATTCGAGAAGCGTGAGTATTAATTGTGTAGCTAATGCACGAGGCAAGTTGTTCTATCCTTTCTTTTTTACGTTTATGCATGTTATCTTATTCTCTATTGTTATCAAATGAGCAAGTACTCTAATTTCCATACTAAACAAATATCTTATTGAAATTCATTATTGAAAATAATGTAACCTTGACTTAATTGTTCAAGCAAGATTTTATTGCATTTTTCAAATGCTTTAAGTTTGTTTCTAAAGCATGAGTGTTGAATATGATGTCTGTTGTTATGACTCGTAGTTATTTCATAATTCTTTTTTTATCGAACTCATAATTATTGTAAGTTGATTCAACTACTCCTTAGTTGATGATAGTTGAACTCTAAATTACCCTTTGAGCTTATCCAAACCAACCTTTTTTTGGTGCGGACTCGTTAATTAATATTGAGATGAACAACCCTATTAATATGGGATTACTATGCGAAAGAGTTAAGATATTTGTGCACAATACATGGTACGAAGGGCTGATCCCCCTAAGTACGAGTTACGAGTCCATATAGTCTAACGACTGTTAAAGGTTTAAATAGAAATGTTTATAATTGGGACATAGCTCAAGGTCTTGTGACCCTCAGATGAATTCTAAATTCTATATTAAATTCTTGATTATCGATGATAGAAATGTTATTCAATTCAATTGAACTTATTCAGTGATATGTCATCATTATTGATTGTTATTTCAAGTGAGCTTTTGTTTGCTCACTCTTGCATAGATATAACCATTGCAGCCAAAGTTGAGAAAGTTGACAAGCCGTCAACTAGCAAAGGCAAGGACAAGATTAACAAGTGAAGACTTGTTCATATTTATGATATGATGTGTAATCAGACTTTAATTATTTATGATGTTTATTTTTTGAATTGACAATGTTTAAGGTTAGAAACCCTGGGAACGATTTTGATAAGTTGTAATCCTTTTTATAAGGAAGATTTTAATTATTAAGGTTATAAATTATTAATTTATTTTGCATTCCTTATTTACGGGCAGTTAGTTATGTTTTAATTATATAGTGAACACCAAATCCTATGGAAATATAGTACCCGGATTTGGGGGTGTCACAGATATCAAGTTGGTAAAATGACTCTTCTTCCCTTATGGGGGTTGTCTCCAGGATTGACAGGGTTGTCGACTGTTTCTCGGGGTTGTCTCCAAGGTTTGACTCCAGCCGACTCAGTTCTTCCTCAAGGTCGTCTCCGAGGTTGACTTGATATCCCAGGGTTGTCTCTGGGGATTGATTTGATGCTTCAGGGTCGTCTCAGAAGGTTGGTTTGATTTCCTGGGGTTGTCTCCGGGGTTTGGCTTGATCTCTGGGGGTTATCGCCGGGGTTGGATTTGATCTCTCGGTGTTGTCATCGGGGCTTGACTTGATCTCCTGGGGTTATCGCCGGGGTTTGATTTTATCTCCCTTTGTTATCACCCAGGTTTGGCTTGATCTGGACTTCCAAGTTTGTCACTAGAAGGTAAAAGATGATTTTGCCCTCGTGCAAGGTTAGTAACAAGAATGCAAAATTTTGAGTGTCTACAAGAACAACTGTTGTTCTTTATTATAATTTCAAAACCATTCATATCCAATACAGACATTGAAATAATGTTTCTTATAAGAGTTGGAACAAAATCACAATTATTTAAAGTAATGGAGTTGCCCATAGGCAGTGCTAAACAATAAGTCCCTACAGCTAATGCAGCAACTATTACTCCATTTTCCACTCGTAGGACAACCTCATCCTTGTTCAGCTTTCTGCTTCTGACTAGTCCCTGCACAGTATTACATATGTGAGAACCACAACCATTATCTAATACCCAAGTAGAATTATGACTTTCAGAAAAATTAATTTCAATCATGAACAAACCTGAAGCTTCTTCAAGCTTCTTCTACTTTTATTCTGCAAGGTACTTTTCACAGTTCCTCTTCCAGTGACCCGACTTTTTGCAATAGAAGCATATTCCTTTTATGTCTGTATCAGGTTTCTTATTTTCCTTTTTCTTCGCCTTGCCCTTAGCCTTCTTTCTTTTCTTCTTTTCAGAAGATACCTTAGGCCTCTACCTTTTCTTGGAAGAATCATCTATCATTAAGACATGGTCCCGCTTGGATGGGAAGTGACCTTCAGCAGTTTTCAACATGTAAAGTAACTAAGGCAAGCTGACGTCCAACTTATTCATGTGGAAATTCACAACAAATTATGAGAAGGTGTCCGGGAGTGACTGCAAGATAAAATCCTAATTTAACTCCCCATTCATGTTGAACCCTAATTGTTCCAGTTGTTCAATCAAATTAATCAACTTTAGACAATGAGTCTCAACATTAGTTCCCTCGGATATACGAGATCGGAAGAGCTCCCTAGATATCTGATACCTATCAGTCCTTCTTTGCTTACCATATAATTTTTTTAGGTTTAGCAAAATAGAATATGCATCAATTTTCTCATGCTGACGTTGTAGCGAATTACTCATAAATGTGAGCATGATACATTGTGCTATGGATGCATCACCTTGCCACTTTCTAATAGTAGTAATCTCTTCCTCAGAGGCTGTTTTTGCAACTTTTGCAGGGATAGGTGAATCTTGGATATAAGAAAGCTTTTCAACATTGAGAACAATTCTCAAATTTCTTAACCAGTCCGTGTAATTGGTCCGGTTAACTTGTTAGCATCAAGTATATTACGCAGTGATAGTGAGTGTGACATTTGTCAAATTCTGCATGTGAAATAAAATAACATTTTTAGCATACATTCATTTAATTAATTACCAAATCAAATTTGGTCTTATTTTAAATTGGTATCTCCCACTATTTTCTTCAAATTATATTACCATCATAATATATAGTTTGGCAAATTTAATTAAAGATTTGCTAGTGAGAATAAGGATCTCATTTCAAATGTATACAGCTTTGTGTGTGCACAACAAATTATATATATATATATATATATATATATATATATATATAAAGGTAGACAACTTTTGTTAATTACATCACCACGTAACTCCTTGTATTTTGTCTCTTAGATCATTATGGTCAAGTGTGTGCACATCCGAACCAAAACGATCTTAGTTAAGTTCGACCCAACATTTCCATATAAGTGAAGAGAAAATTACAGCCCTTGTGTGTGCACAACAAATCGATAATGTTCAATTCCTTTATGAACATTTAATGTAATATAACATCTTAAATATTTAATACTTGCCTTGTGTGTAAACAATAAACTCATATTAAATATTTAATACTCTATTATTTTATCATGCTAGAAGGCGACGTTCGATATTCCAAATATCTTTAAACGTTACAACTTAATATAATTTTTTTGAGAGGTTTGTTATTAATTGTCTCATCTTGTTTAGCGTGCATGCACATATATATAAAATATGCATCATGTTAATTGACATGTGAATCATGCTGCATAATATATAATATATATGTATATATATAGTATAAGCATGCATATAGAATATAATATTCTACTCGGATTGATTATGGACTTTTATTCTAGTTTGGTTCACTAGAGGCATCATGTGAACCAAAAGGTCAAACCTAGGGGTGCAAGTATTAAATTTAAATATAACTATTATATTTAAATTCCGGGCTCCATTACAAACGGGTCTTCATGCGCTTTTTGCTCCTTGGTCTCCAATTCTTCAAGATAATTCTAACTAATCATATTACATAAACTATTTACATTAAATAGAAACCTTGATTAGCAGTACATATGAGGGAGATAGAATTTACAACAAGAAAAATAAGAGAAGACGAGGTACGCAGACCCCATTTAATAAAACTCATACATTCAAGCATTCAACTAAAATAAAATCCAATCTCATTGGTCAATAGTCCATAATCACCCCATTTATTATCATACATATCACCATATGCATTAATAAATAAAACATTCAATATATACATTGATATCGATTTAATGGGCAAATTAATTAGCATTAATCCTAATTATGATTTAAAATAAACTCCTTTATTTAATCAACTTGGAATCCAATTCTAAATACAAAATAAACAACTTTATTTTAATTTAGAATTATTGGAAAAACATTGAATCCAATTTTAATTTAAATAAATCTTTTATTTTAATTAGAAATCAAATTAATAAATAAAATAAAATTTATTTAATTTCCTGGGTACCAGCGCTGCGGCGCCTAGAATGTACTGACTTCAAGCGCTGCAGCTCCAGGTCACCCGTTTTTCAAAAAATCGGGGCCAGCACTGCGGCGCCCTGATTATACTGTAATCAGGCGATGCGGCGTCGGGTCACCCATTCTGAACCCGAACCGGCGCTGCAGCGCCTAGATTAAACTATAATCTGTCGTTGCGGCACCAGTCACCAGGAACTATTTTTCCAGTTCGCGAATTGTGTAATTTTTCTCCAAAAACATGATTCCTTACTAATAATTATGCCCAATTAAATTGTTCCAAACACATATCAATATACATATCAAATAAACACAATTAATAACTCGCATAAAGGTTTGACTCTGATGCCACTGTTAGGTTTATAAAATTAAAATAGCATGCAACAATTACATACATAGCAGCGGAAGTGTAAAATAGAGTTTTAAAATTTTACAAACTATGAACCCGGATCATCCTTTTTGCGCAATTATTAATTTAAACGAAAGAATTGAAGAACGAATCATACCCTTGAAGATTCGAGCTTCGTCAAGTACGAGTTCAACTCCAATCCTTTCCTTGTTAGACTTGAATCTACCGAGTGTGATTCTTTCCTTTAATCAACGTCAGCCACCCAAGTGTTTGGCCTCTAGAGGTGATCCACTAAGGATGAACAAGTATTAAGAAGATGGGTTATTGGCAAAATCCTAGTTTTCTCTATCTAGAAAAGGTGCACTCTCCCCAACTCTTTGAAAAATCATTAGTCCATAATCAAAATAAGACTCCTCTTATTTATAGATGTAGGCAACCCTCCTTAATATTTTAGGATTAGGGTTTCATATTAATTAATTAAACTCTTTTAATTAATTAGGCTTCTTAATCTTCTTATGAGAAATTAATTAAAATCCTTTAATTAATTTACCTCCAAATCTTATTAGGAATATGGGATAGTACTTTTATTAATTAACTCCCAAACTCCTTTAGGAATTAAATTAATAATAATAGTAATAATAACAATAAGACTCCTCTTATTAATTTATATTTAATATTTCTAAAATATTAAATAATAAAAATTAAGCTATTTAATTTATTCTATCACCATAAATTAAATTAAATACACTTCACTTATTATTACGATTATGTCATTTGCTTCTTAAATAAATATTCATCTTTTTATGGTGTGACCCTTTAGGTTCTCCATATTAAACCGGTTGTGAATAAATAAATTAGAATAATTCTAATTTTATTTAAATAAATAAATTAACTATTAATTTATTTAAATAAATAATATTTATTCTACAATAAGGGTAAGCCCCATTAGCGCTTAACGACTTTTCAGATAATATAAATTTTAGCATTAATCATAAAAGAACCTTTGAGTAAATAGTTACCGTACAATTCATTCATTCTACCATATAATGTCGCAATTAAATATAAGACATGAATTTACTATCAAATCTTAATTTTATTTAATTATATGTGTTCCGATCCTAAATGCACAAACTCCGATAATACAAATTAAAAACTACTTTCTAATTTCATTATGCCTTGGCCAAGGACTACTGAGTTGTCATTTATCGAATCATATAGGACATTCACTTCTTTTACTAGAAGTGGTAGATCCTTTATTGATCATTCATTATCTTCATGTATAATTAATTATACCCAAGCATACCCTTTGATATACCCTGAGGATCTTAAGGGACATGTCAAAGTATAACTCATCATACATAAGACACTATGATGATCTCAAGTCTAAGGATTACTTGTACTACTATCACTAAAGGAATTCTAATGATAGGAGAGTAAAACTTCATTAGGCATTCCTTAGCGAGCTACGTTCAGTGTACTTATTCTCTAATAAGCACCTACATACTTGCTTTAGTGTCTCCACACAAATGATTACGAGATCGATCATCCTCTTCCAAAGAGCAAGCAACGTATGTACCAATCTAAGACAAAATAAGGGTAGAAAACAAAACTTAGGAAGAGAGAAAGATTCGGGTCCAACTCGACCAGTAATTTTTTCCATCGAAGTCGACAGGTGGCGACTCTACTGGGGATAGTAGAGGGCTTAGGCCGCGTTCAAATCTTTTCAAAATTTCCTTTTATATCGGCGTGTGTGTGAAATGTTGCGTCTTTACATTGAATGGATGTGAATGAATGCTTTACTTCTTTATATTAGTGCTTCGCACAAATGTCATCATATGCATATGGTGAGACGCGATGTATGTGAATGTATGTTGTGTGATTCCTCCACCAAGAGGCAAACCCGTCGGTGTTTGAGTACTGGATTCAAAGGCGATTAAGACTGCGAGGCTCATGAAACGCACCACTCAGATCCGCTCCAATTAAAAAATTAGATTAATCTCCCTTCTAGTAGATTGGGTTGATCTGGGGGCCTTTATGTCAAAAAGCCGCGATAGTAGCCTAAGATAAGTCAGCCTCTGATTAACCAAATTCGAAGGGAAGTCTCTTCATACCTTCCTCTTTCAATACAAATGTCTATTTTCAAGTTCCAATGTAAATTTCATAAATGCATCCTGTCATACTATCCTATCATTAAAACAACTGACCTCTGTTTTACAGGATAAGATTAAAAAACCTTAAAAATAAACACATGGCATAGTATGCATCCAACTGATCCTACATTAGGAAATTGACACACTTATGTTTGTTGTAGGTAAAAATTGGTCCCATCACCAAATCGAAATCTAAGAAAGCACTAAGTCCATCTCCAGACATGACTTCGAGTGCTCAACCAGAATCCACCCCTGTTTCTAGGGAAAAGTTTGAAGGATTAAAGCACCAGAAAGCCGAATTGGCTATTTTCTTGAGAGAACAAAGTAAAGCTCTCAAAGGGAAACAAGCACAGGGTCATATAGAACCAGTTACACCCGGTGGCAGTCAAGAGACTGGGACGAAAGACCCTCATATTCCTGAACCACAGTACCAGGATCCTACCAACAAAACCCCTGAAATCACAATCCTTAACAAAGAGTAGGAAGCTGGTGATATTCTGAAAAAGGTGCAACAAATGGAAGAGACCATCCGGTCCATCAAAGGGACTGGGGCATTTGGCAGTGTCAATTATTCAGATTTATGTATATTCCCCGTGGCTCGTTATCCAGAAAAATTTCAAGTCCTTAATTTGAGAAATATGATGGATTAGGAGACCCATACACCCACCTGAAGGTATTCATTAGAGAGCTTGGATCCTATGCAGAGGACTAAAAGCTCATAATGCAATTATTCCAGAAGAGTTTGACCGGAGAGGCTAGAGCCTAGTATGCTCGTCTGGATAACTCCAAAATTCACAGCTGGGAAGAGTTGGCACATACTTTCCTTAATCAATACAGTTTTCAGTCCCAAATAGGTCTAGATAGATACAATATCACCAAAATCAAGAAACAAAACACTGAGTCATTCAGAGAGTATGCCCAACGATGGAGGCGGGTGGCAACACAAGTCATCCCACCTATGACTTAGTCTGAGATAGTCATGTCCTTCATCGACATCCAAGAAGCTCCGTATTTCGAAAGGGTCCTAGCAGGCATAGGAAAATCATTCTCGGAGATGATTAAACAAGGAGAGATGGCTGAAATGGGGCTGAAATCTGGGAAGATAAAAGATCTTACCGCCTTGGAAGCCGTTGCCGAGCATATCCAATCCGGGAGTTACGGGAGTAATCCCCGGAGAATACACAAGAAGAAAGATGAGGAAGTGTCCTTAGTATTGCAAGGACAGAATCAAAGGAGCGAGTCGAGCAGCATGCCCATTCAAAGGAGGAACTATTCCCCTTTTCAAGCTCCAGCCCAACCGTCTAACCCTCCATTTCAGAAGAATTTGGAGGCCAAACATCGGAGAACGTTCACCCCTTTAGGGGATTCACTCGAGAATGTGATAAAACTGTTGACAGCACAGAAGAAGATTGTTCAACTCCTTCCACTAACCAGCTCTGGTGGAAGGAATTTTAACCCAAGTAAGAAGTGCACATACCATTCCAGATCTCCAAGCCATGATACACAAGACTGTTGGGCCCTCAAGCACAAAATCCAAGACTTGATAGACAATGGAGAGATTTTGGTGACCAAACCAGAGCAACCCCATGTGCAGGATAATCCCCTCTCTCAACACAAAGAGAAGAGTGTCAATATGATTAGCATGGGGAGTGGAGAGAGACCCAAATACCTCCGGTATGTCAGAGAGGCAAATCAATCTAGTACCAATAGCCCAGATAGTTGGGAGTTATCAGAAATATAATTTTTGATAGAACAGGAAATCAAGTCCATTAAGGAATAGATTGGACAGTTAGCGGATCTGGTCGTATACCAACATCATGTAACTAGACAGCTGATAAACTAGTCCAACCAGTCTGAAGCGAGTCCTCCTACACCAAAAATTAACCCCATGGCTATGAGGGAACACTATCGGTTTCATGAGCATAAACTTTGGGCCGATAAGGTGGCCAAGGAGGAGAATTTCAAGTAGATAGGGAGTTTGCCTTTCAGAGGAACTTCACTAATTTGAACCAGCCGATGAAGAAAATCCTCTAAATGTTGATCAATGAGGGGATGGTTACAGCTTTGTTACCCCTGGTGAACCCTCGATCCAAAAATTTTAAGCCTGACAGGATCTGTCAATACCATTCCAATGCGTTCGGTCATGACACCAAGGATTGCTGGGGACTTCGGCACCTGATTCAGAATATGATTGAAAGCGGTGAGCTGATAAGAAGGAATTAAGACTATGGCCTCCCTGATGAGGAAACACTCTTTATTCCCATGGCATGGAATTAGGGAACATTGGCTGTTATTTCCTGTGAGAAGGAGCTAGCCGGAACACCCTTAGTACTTCTTGGGAAAAGGGTTCAAGAAACACTGAATCCTATGAAGGTAGCTACGCTCGAACCTTTAATATTGCCTTTCAGACCGCAGTATCCTGTCATCAGTCTGAACAGGGTCCCATGGAACTATGGGTATGATCAAGGCTCCACCTCAAACAACCTTTCCATCATATCCAAGGAGAATCCATTGTACCTACCTTAGCGGGTGATCAATCCAGTCACCAAGGCTAAAGAGAGAGTGGCTGAAAGGAAAATCAAAGTATTCCTCAACAAAATAGGGCATAACGAGATCAAGGTAGTGCAAAGCCTAAAAGATGCACCCAAGCAGATGTCTATCCTATATCTGGTCTTATTATCAGTGGATCATCGCAACATTCTGGTGAAAGTACTGGAGGAGGCCCATCTTCCAAAGCCAGTGGATGTTGAGAAATTCCGTCATGTGATAGAACACATCTTCAACAATAATATGATATCTTTCGCTGACGATGATATACCTGCAGAGGGGATGCGTCACCGCAAGTCCCTGCATATAGCAGTGATGTCATCCGGGTATGTGATCGGAGGTGTGCTTATAGATGGAGGATCTTCTCTGAACATCTGTCCCTACGACACCTTGGTAAGAATGAAGATTAACCCAAACTGGATCAAAACCAATCATGTGGTTATCCGGGTCTTCGATGGGTCTCGTCGAGAAGTTGTGGGAGAGATTGAGCTTCCACTGGAGATAGGTCCCCACACCTTCTATGTATCCTTCCAGGTACTTAATATTACCACCGGATACAACTTGTTGCTAGGAAGGCCATGGATCCTCATGGAAAGAGCAATTCTATCCACCCTACATCAGCAACTCAAGTACATTATCAATGGCAACCCAATCACGGTGATGCCAAACTAGAATACCCTGTCTGCATACAGGGAGATATTTCGGTGATCAGTCTGGATGCAAGGATTGAACCTGCAAGTTTTCAGGCATTGAAGGTGAGCAATACTCAGTACCTATCGGTTGGGGCACCAGCTCTGAAACCAAAAATCCCCCCCGAAGTGATGACAGTGGGCCAGGAGATGGTATCTTTGGGTTTTCACCCTGGAGAAGGGTTAGGAAAGAATCAACAAGGAATCAAGAATCCGGTGCAAATCCCAAGTCATGTAGGGAAATCCGGGTTAGGCTATTCATCTGGGTCAAACCACCGGAACCCACACAAGCATCCAAAGGCTCATACTTCCACTATACTATTGCTAAACCTCACTGATGCAGGGTTTGTGAAGCCAATGAGGTAGATTCCTACTTTTTTTAGCCATACTGTTTCCTCCAGTCATACCAGTAAATGAGAGAGAAGCCCCAAAGTCTGATGGGGGGAGCAAAAAGAGAAAAGAAAAGTTCCTGTACAAAGGACGAGACCCATTGCTAACATGCATGTTCTCATACACTAGAGGGTATAAATGATGATATCCCAGACAGTGACGAAGAGGATCAGATCCAAATTCCTCGCATCAAGAAAGAAAAAGGGGGCAGTTCAAAGAAAAACCCCGGCTCTTAGTCATCATCAAGGAAGAAACAGACGACCACAAATCTTGTATCCTCCCTATTCATGAGGATTTGACTCTGGACAACTAGAGCAGTGTCCCTTGCCTCATTCAAAAAGGGTAAAAGGGCAGAGAATCTGTTTGCCCTATAACATGGTTTCATTTACTGCTTATTTTGGTTGCACAGCTATAGCAGTAACTTTTGTATTGTTTTGCTAAATGCTTTGTATATTTAAACAGTTGCATATATTAAAGCGAAAGCATTTTGTTTTCAGGACTCCAAGATTGGATTTGTTTGTCCCTGCTGGTGAGATGCCAACCTGTCACAGTGACTACAACTTTGATGTAGAATTAAACTTCGACTTGATGGAGATTGACCAAGAGGATGAAGATGACTATGAGGTGGCCGAGGAGATCAAAGAATGGGTCGAAGACACACCCAAACCAAACCTCGACCAAACCACCATTATCAATATCGGAACCTCAGAAAACCTCTAAAGAAATCCAGATAGGCCTAGACCTCACCAAAGATCAAAAAGCCGACCCGATTAAAATCTTAACACAATTCCAGGATGTGTTTGCATGGTCACATGAAGACCTGATTGGCTTGTTTATTGACATTGTCATTGTCGACGCCGAGAAAAAATCTTGCTCCTTTTGTTTTAAAAGAGGTCCTTTTTCTTTGGTTTTTATTTCCGTCTTTCCTTTTACTTGTCTTCCTTTTTCCATTTGCTATATCTATGGATTTTATTAAAGGGTTAGTTTTTAGGAAAGTGGTACCAACATAAGTGTTGACGACTTTGAAAAGATTGATTTTATTATTTTATGATTGGACCGAATGAGACAGAGCCGCCAGTTGGTATGATTTAAATGGATGTACCAACTCATCCGAGGTTTAATAGTTTTTGTAATATGGACCAATATGTGACTCCAAAAGATTGGTCTTGAAACCCGAGATTCGTGGAATTCGGGGGCTAGGTTAAGCGAGGGGAAGGTGTTAGGCACCCCCCAACTCCCGTGCAAGCACGGTACCACATCTTATTGATTTTCTGTGCATAAAATATGTGTGTGTGTGTGGTTTTATTTTGAAAGCTTTATTAGTTTTTATTCTAAGTCTTTATTTTGGGTGACTTTAAAGTAGTGTTGTACCTCTTTTGCGCCTAGGTACGAAGGATTTGATTTGCCAAAAAGTACATTTTTAACAAGTTTTATGAATTGAAATGATGTTTTAAAAAGCAAGGTTTTCAAATCCTTTGCCCGACTAGGAATCGAGGACTTCAATACTTCCTTTTATTCTTTATGTTCATTAGGTGATCTACCCCGAATTGCTTTATTATGATCGAAAGCTCTTTGTGAGTTTATTAGAAATTATTTTGATGATATGCATGCAAAAGCGTCCAAAAAGGAGTCAGATCATCATCGGGCATGTAAGCCATCTCGATGAACCGAGCTCCCGCAATTAAAGTTTTCACTATCACGGGATCTTGAATCCGACTTCTCGGGACTAACCCCTCGAGCTCATCTTCAAGATCCAAATATTACATATACAATGATATTTACGCTATTAAAACATTACAACATGAAAATCAGTCCATCGTGGGAATCGAGTTGGATCCATTCGAGGATCTTAACACCAGGATTCCTAGGCTCACATTATTTATGCGGAAATATATATATATACAATGTCCTCGGCTTTGATATTAGGTGATTTCATCTGTTGAAATCACCGTCCTTAGCCATTTCGGACCCCTTTCACCTCTAAATATAGATTTAGGGTTATACGGGGTAACCGGAACCATTTAAAGCAATAAATCCATAGATCTACCATGAATCTAAGCCAATCTAGAACACGGGTTAAAGCTTCATGCTTAATAACCTCTCAAAGGCTAGATTCGACTTAGATCTAGGTAGATCTAGCCTCTACGGTCGATTTACAACATAATAAGCACAATATAACCGATAGAAACGTAATATCTACTAACTATTACACAATATGCTTAAAATACAACAAGTTTAACTATATTCAAACAAGATATAGCATCAATCTATTATTTAAATAACGTTTACAAAGAACGAAGCTAGAAAGTGTGTTATTTCACCTTGGGGACTCTTGAACAAGCGTTTTAACGCCAGTGGCGAACGTAGAACACTCTCGGGACTTCAAATAGGTACTAAATGAGATGATTAAGCTTCAAGCTGGTATTCTTGAGTTCCACCCGAGCCTCTCTCTCTCTAGAATGTCTTTTTATCTCTATAAAATTATCTCTCTCTTTTCTAAAATGAGCTAATGTGTCTGATATAATCTGGCCGAGCCAGTCACATACATACATGCGGCTAGCCTCATGTATGGATGCAGCTAGGCTAGGTGGGCCCCCACACTCTTGACAGGTGCTCCTTCAGTCTTGGTTCTATAGAAGTTAACCTCCGCAGCTCGACCTTTCAGACAGTCTTTAATGAATACATCGGGATAAGATCGAGTCTGACTGAATTAGGGTTCGGGAAGTCTATACTCATAGCCGAGATATATCTTCCAGGTCCATATATCAGTTAGCTGGCTTATCTTTGATGGCACACCGTTTGAGGTTTGCTGAGTTAGTTTATGGTGAACACTATCTCAGCTCGGCGATCCTTATTCGATTCGCGATATGTTCGGATGTCATTGGTCCTTTGCATCACTCTCGGGGTTATCTCCGAGATGACCTGGCTCTTTGGCCCTACCTCGGGGTTGTCTCCAAAGTAAAATTATATTTTTGCCCTTCTGAAGGTTAGTACAAAGAAAGCAAAATTTTGAGTGTCTACAGATTCCCCTCTTTGTCATGTTTATGCAATGTAATGGAATGAACACGACAAAGATTAATAGACACGGAGAATGCATGACAAGGTATATCTGATGATGAAATGTCATGTATAACAGATGTAATGATATGTGAGATTAGAAAAGGGTTACTCCCCCCTACTGGGGAAGTTAAAGATTACGTTATCGGGATTAAGTCGACCTGCGCTAGATTATAGTCAACGGATTGCACCATCGGGGTCATACCGATGCCTTTACTGGGTTGTAACAACCAGCCTTGGGTTGTTGCCAATGGATTACATCGTCGGGAATTTGCCGACCGACGTTGTGTTGTTGCCAATAGATTACATCATCGGGGATTTGCCGACCTGCCTTGGGTTGTTGCCAACGGATTACATCATCGGGGATTTGCCGACCTGCATTGGGTTGTTGCCACCGGATTACATCATCAGGGATATTTCGATCTGCGTTGGGTTGTTGCCAACGGATTACATCATTGGGGATTTTTCAACCTACATTGGGTTGTTGCCACCAGATTACGTCATCGGGGTCGAGCCGATGCCTTCACTGGTTCATTACCGGTGGATTACATCATCGGGGGTCGAGCCGAGGCATTCACTGGTTTGTTGCAGGTGGTTTACATCGTCGGGGGTCGAGCCGACACCTTTACTGGTTTGTTGCCGGTGGATTATATAGTCGGGGTTCAAGCCGATGCCTTCACTGGTTCTTTGTCGGTGGATTACATCATCGGGAGTCAAGCCGACGCCTTCACTGGTTCGTTGCCGGTGGATTACATCGTTGGGGGTCGAGCTGACACCTTTACTGGTTCATTGCCAGTGGATTATGAGATATAGTATTGATTTTGGCTGATTTTCTAGTCTTCCGGTGTTCAACATCGGGATTTCTGATCTGTACCAAATTTCTACAGTTTCGGAAGGTTTTTAGGGTTTTCGGGGTTTAAAACTGTCCCAGACAGGTATCATCTTAAATAATGTGACCATTCTGAACCCAAAATAACATGTCTTGGATATTATTTTATCAATCGGGAAGTCGCGGCTGGAGCAACTATGTTCAAGGCTGCCCGTGATCGGGCTTATACCCTCAGGAGGCCTCATTGTCACTTATTTAACTTGAGTTTCTTCGTTTTCTCTCTACAAAATCCGAGCACTTCTTCATATCTACTCGATTCTGACTTGATTTGGAGCGATCTGCCACCGTACATCTCTTCTACGTACTACGGGTAATGTCTAGACTCCGTTTTTTCGTGTTTTCATTGGTGAAAACCCGTATTTGCTTCCTTAAACGCATTATATCTAATATGTATGCATAAATAGCTAGATAAATATGTTTATAATGCAATGCATGCTTACAGATCATCTTATAGACAGTATGGATGTGATATATTATTATTTATCGGTTAATCTAGACATACATCATATTTATGTGTTAAAATAACATTTTAAATTGATATTTACATGCTTGGATGTGATGGTATAGCCTCATAGGGTGATTTAATGCATGCTTCAGGCATGTGGATAGTCCATTTTATAGAAGAAACTCTGGTGAAATTTTTCCATGAGTTAAACGTCAGGGTCCTAGATATATTTATAGATATACTAGGATGCGACTAAAATGACGTACATATATAATGACACATGTAGGACATGGATGATGTGATGACCTAAATTATATTTCATAGATTTAATTTAAAGTTTGAAAAGGACATGAATATACCTGACTTGGCTTTAATTCTTAAGAACTCATTGTTCAAATATGGATTATGCGGGACCCAGCCGTTCTTCATCCCAGTAAATTTCAGCTGGAGTTTGCTAACGGAGACCTCCCTTCTGACGTTCCTGTTCCCCGGATTAGCAGACGAGTATAGCGATTGACGGAGCCAGCTCATTGACCTGGTGGAGAGGACCATTCTCCCATGGATGAGGAGGATATCCCTAAGCCTGAGGTTCCGCCTCAGCCCACCGCTGTGCCTAGATTTCCTCCCGGCATTGAAGTAGTTGTCCCTGATTTACTGGGTACAGATCTGAGCCGTCATCCCTCTATTCATTTGCAGGCGAATGAGGTACATGATTAATTTATCTTCATTTCTCATTTCTATAATCGATGGGTTTTCTTAACCTTGAGGTCGTGCAGGTTCCGGAGTTTACCCAGCCCAGGGATAACTGGTTCAGCATATACTCTCTGTATCATTCGCTACATCCAGAGTACCGAGCGGTCGTGGATTCGTGGGGATTTGAGGTCTTCTTCACTATTGTTCCCCGTCGCTGCCCTTGGGGCTATTTACGAGCTTTGTCCGAGGGATGGTTTCATTAGAGTCAGTCTCTCCATCTGATGGATAACGAGGTTGTGATGACTCCCATGGATTGGAGGTACATCACAGGTTTAGAGTTTATTGGGGACCAAGTGCCCTTGGAGACGGGCATCACTTCGACCACGGTGTGCACCCTCCTAGGGTTTTCCTCCCAGGAGGGGGCCTTCAAGGCTCGTAGTATTCAGTCGGGGAGCCTGAGCGTCGATGCTGCTCGAGGCACCCTGCAGCAGCAGTTGCCTGCCGATTTGACGGAGTAGGATCGCATCTTGCGCCATTTATTCCTGACTATCTTAAGGGGTTATTTCATCGCGAACAATTCCTCCACCGTTCCCTTCAGCTTGGTAGGGGAAGTTTGAGACGTAGACCGCATTGGGGACTACGATTAGGGATTGTTTACATTCTCTCTTTTCCTGCACAGGATGCGATTGCGATCCAAGTGAGTTACCGACGCTTGGGTCGGATTCTACCCATTTCTTCTGGTAAGTCCTTTTAACCAAAATTCATTTGTTTGACTTTTGATTGGTTTATCTTTTCCCACGACTAGTGTAGGGTTCTTTTGAATTGACAGTTCTGGGCTTACGAGAGGTTTCCATTTCTTCCCCCCATCTCTGTCTTAGGCTTGGACACTTATCCACTGGGACGCAGATGGCATCAGTCCACTTTGTCAGAGGTCCCGACCGCGGAGGGTTTTACCTATGCCCGTCTTCAGTTGGAGACCTTGATGGCTGAGGACATAGTGTGGGTTCAATATTTCAAAGAGCTCCTGTCTAAGGGATTTGAGGATGGTTTGTCGACAGGGCCAGAGTTTTATTTAGGTAACGACCCCAATATTCATACAATACAACTCTCGACAACAGTAGTTAACAATACATCCTTATTCAGACTTTGCAATATTAATCAATGATAAAATCACTAAAAATATAGAATATTTAAAACTTTTATATTATTCCTTCTTTATTATCCCTGAATCTCAACTTTTATCATTACATAACTTTGATTCAACTTTATTTCATGATTCGCCACGTCAGAGTTATTATAAACTAAAACTTACAACCACATTCAATAACCCTTAGACATCGAGTAAAATTTAAACTTTACAACTCAACATCTGTTAACCATCATATATTATCAAATACATTATCTGAAACCATAAACAGAGTCCAAAATAATAACAATTCAGCCAAAGTATATCAGTCTTCATGCATTATATCTGATTCATTTCTTTCAAGTAGCACATAGCGTTACCTTGAATCCTTAACCTGCAAAAGTGATTATTTGCAAGAATGACCTCGACAGCTCAGCAAGATCTAACAGCTTTCATGCATCACATAGCACATAAATGCATGCTCAACATACATCTCATAATAATTAAAGTAACATGGCATACATACTTTACATCATATAACAAATATAAAGATTGAGTTTCTTACTCAATTAACATTCTTTAATCAATCAATGTAGTCATAAATTGACTTTAACATTTCATGCTTACAACATATATACAACATATCATGCTCTTTGCAAAACAATTTAAAACAGTTCATCATCAAGTGCACGTAAAAAATAGGAACTGAAAGACTTGCATTGATCGTTGTTTACCAATAACAGTTTAACAGCTTACAGATATCTATACTTCACGTGCTCTACACAATTATATAATCATGCACATCAATTATTAGTCACATAGCAATGCATATCATTTGTAATGCAAACTTTACTCTACATCTCATAACCCTTTCTATTATCAATACACAACATTCAATTTGATTGTAATTCATTCAAGTGTTTAAGTCCTGCTAGGACTACCTATTGGTTTTATATTAACAACATTTCATATATAATAGTATTCGTTACATTAGAATCGAAACACTATTTAAGTGTATTACTACATTACATGGCGTTTCGACGTTTATACGTCATACGCCTAACTCGCCTCTTTTGCATGTGCTTTGCATGCTCCAATATTGGGTTGCATTACTCTATAATGTTTCATTTTTATTAAAAATATAATATTAAATAAGGTCATAAACACTCGTTACGGCGCTGTGACGCTTGCACGTCCGTACGTCAAACTTGCCTATTCGAACGCCCAAACGACATGCATTTGCGCATGCTTATCACGCCCAACGAATTGTTTAATACTCAAGGTTAATGCTAAGTACTATTATAATACATAATAGTCATGTTATGAAAGTTAAAACATCATTTTACATGGTCGGAAGCTTTACATGTGCATACATGCATGCCCGACGCCCCCTGATTGCATCTAAAAACACATTAGTCCTATAAATGACCATTTTGACCCTTGCTACTTACCTCAAATTAAAAACCTTAAAGAACAAAAGTTGTAGGTCTACTCGTGCTCGTTCGGGATCATCTTGAATTGCCTCAATCGGAGTTCGTATGAAAACATTATGGTTATTTTACCACAGGATGTCAAAATAGTTCGGGACTGACACTGTTTTCGGCGCAGCTGCGCCTCAAATAGCCTTGGGGTCAGTGCAGCTGTGCCCCTGGCAGTGTGCTACGCGAATTTTCTTTCCAGTTTGTGGTTCTGGCAAATTTTCTAACCCTTTTCTCCTTCCCATCTTCATAAATCAAGCTATACATATCCGATTGAGTCCGTTTTCGACTCTATGGATTCGTGAAACACTGAACTACCCTTCTATATGATAATTATAACACTTCAAAAACATTAATAATTCCTTTTAAGGGTTCCAATTCATGCAAATTCTTCATGTTTTACATATATTTAGCGAATTCATTCACTACGAATTCGTTTTACATCCGTTTTGATTCGTTCAACTTTGGTTGTTTTCATTTTTTTGAGTACTATCATAATACATCATCAATTTCAGATTTCTATCAAGAATTTATCATCAATTTTAGTCTCTAAGTAGACAAAAACATATATATTTCAACCAAAACTCTAAACTTCATCTTTCAACACATTCTTATGAACTTGATCACTATAAAATAACTTTTAGATGATATAGAATAGGTTATACCAACCCATCAACATAGTTATTCAACAACTTATCAAATCACACAACCAAATAACTTCTATAGAAAATTCAAGAATAGAGGTTGAGGTCTTAGAATTGATTCTTATCTTGAATCTTCTTTAGTGTTAACCAATGTTGAAAATTACTTAATCAATCTTCTTCTTCTTCTGTGATTCCTCAGACTTCTTTCTCTAACTTACAGAGAGTTTCTTCTCTTTTCTCTCATTCTCTTCTCTATTTCTCCCTTTCTCTTTTCTTCTTTCAATTTAGGCTTAGAAACAAAACTCGTAAACTCATATAACTGATAATATAATACGTATATTTAACTAATACTTATTATATTACTTAATATATAATTAAATTAGGGGTTATGGAAATCCAAAAGCCACAAGGCCATGTTTGGCTATCCCCTTCAAATCTTCTTTTAATTTATTTTAATTCCTTCCTTATCGTATAGTTTATTTGTCACAACCATTATTAAATTAATCCTCAATATAATTATAACTTCCATTTTGCCAATATAACAAATTACTAAATCTCTAATTTAATTACTTAATTAAATTAGGATATTCCCTTCCATCAATATTATCATATTTTCATTAAATTATTCCATAACGATTTTCATCAAATATTCATTTCAATTTCCTAACTATTCCAACTAAAATATTTATTTTATTCGATAAATATTTTAACTATTCACGAGATTCACAATTGTAATACATTAACATTTTACATCTATAGGTAATATTTATTACTTTCTCATCTTATTAAAATAATATATTTACATTAATTTACTATTTTAATTAAGTGAATTACTCCCATTATTTATGAGATTTAATTCAAAATAAATCCACTGCCAACAAGGAATAATAACCAAATTATATTACTTCATAATATAATATTTAACTTTATTAAATTAACTAATAATATTCAGTTAATTTCTTTTTCGTAATAATTTTATTTAATTTCTTCAACAGTTAAAATAAATTAATTATTAAACCTCATTCTTCTAACATATGAGCATATATATATATATATATCTTCTATATTCACACCATATCGTATACTTCACAACATATAACACATATATACACATATCCAAACTCAAAATATCTCGTAATAAGAATTTTATTTATTAAATTCTTATTTTAATAATTTTTGAAAATCCGAGTTGTCACATCCTTCCCTCCTTATAAGGATTCCGTCCTTGGAATCACCGAAACCCTACCTTACTCAGGTTTTTATCAAATCTCTTTAACAACATTTATCGTTGAATAACTTCAACACATTACCTTAACATAGGTTTTATATTTTCTACTACATTCATTTCTTCAACAAATTCTAGGTTTTATTTCATAACTTTAATTAACTCAATTATGTTTTGAGTATTATATAATCTTTAACGCGTTCATTTTTTTTCTAAGGACCATTACCATATATTCTACTCGTCGAATTAATATACTTCATAATTCACTATCTTATAAGTATTCGGGTTATCACATTCACCCATTCTTCTAAGAATTTCGTCCTCAAAATTTTTATTAATCTTCATTCATTCATTCTATCAAAGTAGATTTTACGTTAATCTTATTCACTAACTTGTTGTGATTCACAACTATTTTTTTCGAAGGAATATCATTCTTGCCACTTTCACCTTCAGAATAATAAGAATCTTCCATAATTGTTCAATAATTGGGAAGCGATATGAATAACAGGAATTTAAAATATTCCAATTCATGTTGAGGGGTCATAAGACCTTGAACACTTCTCCAGGTTTAATAGTGCATCACCACTGTAAACCATCTTTAACAGAATGTTTAGCAATCACACAGGCTGAAAACACTCTCTGCAAGTACTCTAGGTGATCAGCCTATCGTACCCCTACGTTGTGCACAACGTATTACATCTTACCATCGTAACGACTATATGCGTTATTTTTGAAACCATTATCTCCGATAACATGCCCCCTTTTACAGGGTTGTTCACCTCAGCTTCTTAACATTTGAATCCACACCAAAATAATTTGGTTTGGTATAGTTTGACACAGAACGCTTGAATTTCATGAACATCTTTCAATATTCGTCTAGCTGAATCAAGTAGCATAGACTTCTAGCAATAACTCAGACATCAATCGAGATATATATATATATATATATATATATATCTTTAACCAACTCTCAAAAATTTTTCTTTTTTTTTTATTTAAAGAAACTAAAAGTAAATAAATCCCCTTTTTTTTATAGTTTAAGGAAACTAAAAATAGATGAATCTTTTCATAATATCCTACTACCGTACCATAATAATGGTACGTTGAGGATTTCGTCATTACATGACGTCGTCATACTACATCATACCATAGTGGGCTGACGATCATACGATCACATCTAACACTAGGTTTAACTACATTGATAACTTCCTCGATTATTGTCTCTACATCATATCAAATGATGTATAGAACACATAAAATACATTTTAAAAATTTACAATTATTTTTGTCTATCTAAAACAATTAGCATAGACATGTGAATAATAGCACTATTTTAAAAAAATTCAGTGGTTCCATTATTTGATCCAATGTTTTTCCAGAAAATAGAAGTGCAACATCAGCACGAAGTCAATAAATTTTGAAAATCTAGCAAAGCTAGGAGATTTAGAATATAAAACTTTCTCCATCAATTAAATCTTTACTTAATCATTCTATCAACCTTAAACAACATTAATGCTTCCTACACCATAACCTTTCTATTCCCGGTATAGTTCATCAAACTTTTCACACTTTGGAAGTCAGGAACTTTCCACAATAATATGAGTTTAAGAACTTCCTAGTCAGACCATAGGCGTCCATTCGCTGAGGAGTTCCAAACATACCATATGATATGAGTCATGAACTTACCATAAGCATGAGTTTTAAGAACTCGCACTTAATCCTAATAACTTCTTACTAATCTTAATAGTTTCTAACTATCAAATATACACATGAGAAAAGAATCATCTTTTCACCACATATACATTGATAGCGCGACACCAACATTCCAATGATTATCAATGTGATAAACTAAGTGCCAGCACAAAACCCTCACCCATACAAAGGTTTGTACAACTCAGCCATCACATGATTCTTCAATTAAAATCCCACCTAACTCTATCTTGCTCATAACTTGCTCTTTACTCGATACGAATTTTTCGCATCTCATCATTTATAACTCCTCATTAGTTAACCTCGTACTATATCATAGTACATTCTCATTATAGCATCAAACTATAACTATTCAATCATTACTGACCATCTATCTTTCAACTTTAAAAGATCACGTCGGGACCTTATTTTATAATCATCCCCATATGATTCTTTCTTATATCATTATCGTTTTGTTTTAAAACTTCTTATCTTTACCTATCATCATGTCATATTAGGACCTCATTATGATTTAATCCTATAGACTTCATCTATTCATCATTATTCGTCATCTTTATTATTGGAGTTAAGTAACTCCTGATTCTCATCTTCATATCTCTTCAAGATTCTTCTTTGAATCTTTTTGTTTATTTATTAACTCTTCTTTTAAGAATTTCTAATTCTGTTCATAAAGTTCAATATTTTATTCAAGTTTTATTCCTTGTTATTCTCACCTTCTTCTTATAACATTTCTAGGACTTAACTCATCCTATACTTCTACGTATGTGAAAGGAATCACCTTTTCGTTATACGTAACTTAACCTCTCATTCTCTAAGGTCATAGCCTAAGGTACTCTTACCTAAGGTGTATAACCTATCAGCTCTGATACCAACTGTAACGACCCCAAAATTCATACAATACAACTCTCGACATCGGTCGTTAACAATACATCCTTATTCAGACTTTACATCATTAATCAATGATACAATCACTAAAAATACGAAATATTTAAAACTTTTATATTATTCCTTCTTTATTATCCCTGAATCTCAACCATTATCATTACATAACTTTAATTCAACTTTATTTCATGAATCGCCTCGTCAGAGTTATTATAAACTAAAACTTACAACCACGTTCAATAACCCTTATACATCGGGTAAAATTTAAACTTTACAACTCAACATCTGTTAACCATCATACATTATCAAATACATTATCTGAAACCTTAGATAGAGTCCAAAATAACAACAATTCAGCCAAAGTATATCAGTCTTCATGCATTACATCTGATTCATTTCTTTCAAGTAGCACATAGCGTTAGCTTGAATCCTTAACCTGCAAAAGTGATTATTTGCAAGAATGACCTCGACAGCTCAGCAAGATCTAGCAGCTTTTACGCATCACATGACACATAAATGCATGCTCAACATACATCTCATAATAATTAAACTAACATAGCATACATGCTTTACATCATATAACAAATATAATGATTGAGTTCCTTACTCAATCAACATTCTTTAATCAATCAATGTAGTCATAAATTGACTTTAACATTTCATGCTTACAACATATATACAACATATCATGTTCTTTGCAAAACAATTTAAAATAGTTCATCATCAAGTGCACGTAGAAAATAGGAACTGAAAGACTTGCTTTGATCGTTGTTTACCAATAATAGTTTAACAGCTTATAGATATCTGCACTTCATGTGCCCTACACAATTATATAATCATGCACATCAATTATTAGTCACATAACAATGTATATCAGATGTAATGTAAACTTTACTCTACATCACATAACCCTTCCCATTATCAATACACAACATTCAATTTGATTGTAATTCATTCAAGTGTTTATGTCCTGCTAGGACTACCTATTAGTTTTATATTAATCACATTTCATATATAATAATGTTCGTTACATTAGAATCGAAACACTATTTAAGTGTATTACCACATTACACGGCGTTTCGACGTTTATACGTCACACGCCTAACTCGCCTCTTTTACACGCTCCAATATTGGGTTGCATTACTCTATAATATTTCATTATTATTGAAAATATAATATTAAATAAGGTCCTACACACTCGTTACGGCGTTGCGACGCTTGCACGTCCGTACGTCAAACTTGCCTATTCGAACGCTCAAACGACACGCATTTGCGCATGCTTAGCACGCCCATACAAATTATCTAATACTCAAGATTAATTCTAAGTATCATTATAATACATAATAGTCATGTTATGGAAGTTAGAACTGAAAGTAGTATGCATACAAGCCAATCATGTATGATGATAAAGCATATACTTTGGAGGCAATCTTATTTATTTATTAATAAAAATATTCATTTATTAAAGGCATTTAATTATCTACATGGTGCTGTTTTTATAATATGTAAATAACCCATAGTTTTAAGCAATGCTTTTAGAATCATGATGATGATCATGCCAATGAGATCTAAATTCTTAGAAAGCTCTAAAACTAAAATAGTTCCTAATCATGGGATTACTAAAAAGGGGATTAGTAAATCCGGATAGATTAGTACATATGTTGCTTGCTCATTAGATGAGGATGATTGATCTCATAATCATTTGTGTGGAGACACTAAAGCAAGTATGTAGGTGCTTATTGGAGAATAAGTTCACTGAACGTGACTCGCTATGGAATACCTAATGGAGTTTTACTCGCCTGTCAATAGGAATTCCTAATGTGATAGTAGTACAAGTGATCCTTGGACTTGAGATCATCATAGTATCTTGTATGTAATAAATTATACTTTGACTTATTCCTTAAATCCCTTTAGGGTATATAAAAGGGTATGCTTGGGTATAATGAGTTACATATGGAGACAATGAATGATCAATAAAGAATCTACCACCTCTAGTAAAGGAGGAGATATGTCCTATGTGATTCGTTAAATGACAACCCAGGAATCCTTGGCCAAGGTAAAATGAAATTAGAAAGGAGTTTCTAATTTACATTATTTGGAGTTGTGTGCATTTTCTAATCGAAATACATATAATTAAATAAAATAAGACTTGACAGTAAATTCATGTCTTATATTTAATTGGGACATTGTATGGTGGAATGATTGAATTATATGGTAACTATTTACTCACAGGTTCTTTTATGATTAATGTTGAAATCTATATTATCTGGAAAGTCGTTAATCGCTAGGGAGGCTTATCCCTATTGTAGAATAAATATTATTTATTTAAATAGATTATTAGTTTAATTTATTTATTTAAATAAGATTAGAATTGTTCTAATTGATTTATTCACAACCGGTTTAATATGGAGAACCTAAAGGGTCACACCATAAAAGGAAGAATAATTATTTAAGAAGATAATGGCATAATCGTAATAATGTATTAAGTGAAATTAATTTAATCTATGGTGATAGAATAAATTAAATAGCTTAATATTTATTATTTAATATTTTGGAAATATTAAATATAAATTAATAAGAGGAGTCTTATTAATATTATTATAATTATTATTATTTTAATATCTAAAGGAGTTTAGTAATTAATTTAATATTAGTACTCTCATTTATTCCTAATAAGATTAGGAGACAAATTAATTAAATGAATTTAATTAATTATTTCCCATATGGTGGGAAGCCTAAATTAATTAAAGGAGTTTAATTAATTAAAAGAAATCCCATGTCTAATAGGATTAGAAGGGTTGACCAATATCTATATAAGAGGATTCTTATAATAGATATTACTTGATGCAATTCCAATTGTTGGATAGTACTCCTTTTCTATAGAGGATAGAAAACTAAGCCAACCACCCTCCTTCTTGATAATTCACCTTCCTTGGTGGATCACCTCTAGAGGCCAAACACTTGGGTGGCTAACGTTGATCAAAGGAAGGAATCTAATCCGGAAATTCAAGGAGATCACGAAAAACAAAGAGTTGAACTAGTACCTGTGGAAGCTTCGTTCTACAAGGGTATGATTCCATAACTTCTTATTTATCGTTTTAAATTAATAATTTGCATAAAGGATGATCCGGGTAATGGTTTTGTAGAAATTTTTTTAAACTCTGATATACCATGCTTCCGCTAATTTTTGCAATTTAATTGCGTCACGATTTCGTACAAACCCAACAGTGGCATCAGAGCCAAACTTTTATGCAATTATTAATTTATTTTTGATTTCATATACATATGGGTATATATTTAAAATAATTTATTGGGCATAATTTTATTGTATAAAATTATTTCTTTTTAAGAAAAAAAAATGACGTTTTTTTTTTTTTTTTTGGGACGAATCACAATTTTTTTTTTTGGGTGCTAATCTTGAATTCTGCAAAGAAAATGTGTTGTCTCTTTCTTACTCCAAAAAGAATGTGACCCATCAGGAAAAGACTCTTTTAATAAACCTGCAGGACTCTTTTAATAAAAGAAGGTGACTTCTTTTTAAAAAAATAAATATGATATATTTATATATTATATTCTAAATAATTTTATAATTAAAATAAAGAGTTTATTTTAATCTTGAAATTGGATTTCATGCAATTTAAAATTGCCCATTAAATGATACTCATATATATATGAAATATTTTAATTCATGAGATGAATATTTATTTATTGATATATATGGTGATATGTATGATAATAAATGGGGATTGATTATGGACTATTTGACCAATGTGATTGGATTTTATTTTAGTTGAATGCTTGAATGAATGAGTTTTATTAAATGGGGTCTGTGTACCTCGTCTTCTCTAAAAACAAATTTCGTGATGTAAAATTCTATCTCCCTCCTATGTACTTCCCCTTGACTGCTGATCAAGGTTTCTATTTAAATTAAATAGTTAATGTAATAGAAATAGTTAGAATTATCTTGAAAAAATTGGAGACCAAGGAGCAAGGAGCGCGTGAAGACCTGTTTGTATGGAGCCCGGGTTTAAATGTAATAGTTATATTTAAATTTAAATTCTTGCACTCCTAGGTTTGACCTTTTGGTTCACTTGGTGGCTCTAGTGAACCAAACTAGAATAAAAGTCCATAATCAATCTGGGTAGAATATAGTATTCTATATTGCATGCTAAATATTATATATATTATATTTTATGCAAACATGCTTCGCATGTTTAATAAAATGACGCGTATTTTATATATATATGTGCATGCACGCTAAACAAGATGAGACAAATAATAACAAATCCCTCAAAGAAATAATATTAAGTCCGAAGCGTTCAAATGATATTTGGAATATCGAACGTCGCCTTCTAGCATGATAAATTAATAGAGTATTAAATATTTAATATGAGCTTGTTGTGCTATCCACAAGGCGAGTATTGCATATTTAAGATGTTAATTAATCACATTTGATGCTTATCAAGAAAATTGAACGATCTAGTCTTGTTGTGCTATCCACAAGGACGAACATTTTTCTTTTTTGAATTTATAGAAGTGCTAGGCTGGACTTAACTTAAATCATTTTAGTTCGGATGTGCACACACTTGACCATTATTATTTAAGAGGCAAAATAAAAGGAGTTATATAGTGATGTAATTGAAAAGAGTTGTCTACCTATTTATTTGTATATCGCTTGTTGTGCTATCCACAAGGTTATATACATTTGAAATGGGATCCTTATTCTCACTAGCAAATCTTTAATTAGATGTTGCCGAACTATATGAGTGAGGGTAATATAGTTTGATGAAAATAGTGGGAGATACCAATTTAAAATAAAGACCTAAATTTATTTTGGTATGCAAAATTAATAAAATGAATGTTTGCTAAAATGTTGTTTTTCACATGCAAAATTTTAAAAATGTCAAAATCACTAATTTCACTGCGAAGCATACTTGATGCTAATAAGCTTACCGGGTCGAATTATACGGACTGGCTAAGAAATCTGAGAATAGTTCTCACTGCTGAAAAGATTTCTTATGTCCTAAACTCACCTGTCCCTGGAACTGTTCCAGAAACAGCCTCTGAGGAAGAGATTGCCACCATTGTAAAGTGGCAAGATGATGCATCTGTGGCTCAATGCATCATGCTCGCATCCATGAATAACGAGCTTCAGCGTCAGCATGAAAATATGGATGCTCCTACTATGTTGATTCACCTCAAGGAGTTGTATGGTGAACAAAGTAGGACTGCTAGATATGAGATATCTAAGGAGCTCTTCCGATCTCGGATGACCAAGGGCAAAGTGAACATAAAGGAACAAAAGAAATCTGATCCAGCTAGCAAAGGAATGTGCTTCCATTGCAACGAGCCGGGTCATTGGAAGAGGAACTG
Source organism: Panax stipuleanatus (assembly GCA_020205555.1). Classification (NCBI taxonomy): domain Eukaryota; kingdom Viridiplantae; phylum Streptophyta; class Magnoliopsida; order Apiales; family Araliaceae; genus Panax; species Panax stipuleanatus. The sequence continues at coordinate 12,474,856 of CM035118.1, read as the reverse complement.
CAAGAAGTTTCTGGCAAAGAAGAAGCTTGGAGAAGCTTCGACTTCCAATCAAGGTTTTTTCATGATTGAAATTAATTTTTCAGAAAGTCAAAATTCTACTTGGGTATTGGATACCGGCTGTGGTTCTCACATATGTAATAATGTGAAGGGACTGGTCAGAAGTAGAAAGCTGAACAATGATGAAGTGATCCTACGAGTGGGGAATGGAGCAAAGGTTGCTGCATTAGCTGTAGGAACTTATTATTTAGCAATGCCTTCGGGCAAGTCCATTTATCTTAATAATTGTTATTATGTTCCGAATATTATTAAAAATATTATTTCAATTTCTGTATTGGATATGGAAGGATTTAACGTTGTTATAAAGAACAATAGTTGTTCTATTTATAAAGACGATATTTTATATGGTGTTGGAAATTTGCGAAATGGACTTTATACACTTGACTTACAAGAAAATATTTTTCAAATTGAACAAACTAAGAAAAGGAAAAGAGATGATATTAATTATACCTACATGTGGCACTGTAGACTCGGTCATATCAATGAAACAAGATTATCCAAGTTGCATAAAGATGGGCTCTTTGAGTTATCTGATTATGAATCATATCCAACTTGTGAATCTTGTCTCATGGGTAAAATGACTAAATCTCCTTTTAGTGGAAAAGGAGAAAGAGTTACAGAGTTGTTGGCATTGATTCACACAGACGTTTGTGGACCTATACAACAAGTGCACGGGGTGGGTATTCTTATTTTATTACTTTCACTGATGATCACTCAAGATTTGGATATGTGTAATTAATGAAATACAAGTCAGAATCATTTGAAAAGTTCAAAGAGTTCAGAAGTGAAGTAGAGAAACAAACGGGCAAGAGTATAAAGATACTTCGATCAGATTGAGGTGGAGAATACTTAAGCGGTGAGTTTCTCAATTATCTCAAAGAAAATGGTATAATCTCACAATGGACTCCTCTAGGTACACCACAGTTAAACGGAGTATCTGAAAGGAGAAATCGAACACTGTTGGACATGGTTCGATCTATGATGAGTTTTACCGACCTTCCAATTTCCTTATGGGGATATGCCCTAGAAACGGCTGCATACCTACTTAACAAGGTACCTACCAAATCCGCCCCAAAGACTCCATATGAGATATGGAAGGGGAGGAAACCAAATCTTAAGCATGTTAAGACTTGGGGTTGTCCAGCTTATGTCAAAAAATTTGAAAACGATAAGCTACAGACTAAATCCGATAAGTGTAGATTTGTGGGATACCCTAAAGAAACTTTAGGGTATTATTTCTATCATCCAACTGATCAAAAGGTGTTTGTTGCGAAACATACTGCCTTCTTGGAAAAGGATTTTATCCATGAAGGGTTCAGTGGGAGTAAGATATATCTTGAAGAAGTTCAAGACCCACAAATTACCACGGATCAAAGTCAGGTACCTGACAAAGTAGAAAAACCTACTATACCACACCCTGTTCGTAAATCTGGAAGAGTACCGAAGATACCTGAGAGATATAGATTCATTATAGAGGATGACGATGAGGTACACATCATGAATGATGATGATCCATTGAATTACGAACAGGCTATGAGTAATAAAGACTCAGGGAAATGGCTTGAAGCTATGAAATTCGAAATGGACTCCATGTATGAAAACAAAGTATGGACTTTGATTTCACCACCTGAAGGCATTAAGCCTATTGGGTGTAAATGGGTCTTTAACAGAAAGACTGGAGCGGATGGCAAGGTAGAGACCTATAAGGCCCGACTGGTTGCAAAAGGTTTCAAACAAAGACAAGGAGTTGACTATGATGAAACCTTCTCACCAGTAGCTATGCTCAAGTCCATTTGGATTTTGCTTGCGATTGCAGCTTATAACGACTATGAGATCTGGCAGATGGACGTGAAAACGGCCTTCCTCAATGGGAAACTTGAGGAGGATGTGTATATGACACAGCAAGAGGGATTTGTTTCAAAGGTTGGAACAAATCAAGTCTGTAAGCTGCAACGATCCATTTATGGATTGAAGCAAGCTTCTCGTAGATGGAACATTCGTTTTGATGAGACAATCAAAGAGTTTGATTTTGTCAAAAACGACGATGAACCATGTGTGAACAAGAAGGTTAGTGGGAGCGCAGTTTCATTCCTTGTATTATATGTTGATGATATATTACTGATAGGGAATGACATTCCTATGCTACAATCGATTAAAATCTGGTTATCTAAACACTTCTCCATGAAGGACTTGGGAGAAGCATCCTATATTTTGGGGATAAAGATCTATAGAGATAGATCTAAAAGGATGCTTGGTTTATCCCAAGGAACGTACATTGATGCAATGCTAAAGAGGTTTAGCATGGAAGATTCCAAAAGAGGTCTCATGCCGATGAGCCATGGAATACATCTCTCCAAGAAACAGGCCCCAAAGACACCTGAGGAGAGAGACCGTATGAGTAAGATCCCTTATGCTTCTGCAATAGGATCTATCATGTACGGTATGATATGTACTAGACCGGATATTGCTCATGCACTTAGTGTAATGAGCAGATACCAGTCAAACCCTGGAGAAGAGCACTGGAAGGCAGTGAAGAATATCCTAAAGTACTTGAGAAGGACTAAAGATATTTTTCTTGTCTACGGTGGGTCTGAATTAAAACTCAAGGGATTCACAGACTCAAGTTTTCAAACAGACCAAGATGACAGTAAATCTGTTTCAGGGTATGTGTTTACCTTGAAAGATGGTGCAGTGAATTGAAAAGGTTCCAAACAACAAAAGGTTGTTGGTTTAGTGACAAAGACAAAGTATATAACTGTAAGTGAAGCTGCAAGTTGATGTTTTAGATGAAAAGTTCATTACAGAACTAGGAATAGGTCCTAAGTCTCATCTTGAATCTAAACATGTGTTGCGGCACTTTGATTAAAGAAATCATTGAAAGAGGAGAGTGTAGACTCTCAAGACAACATTGCAGATCCATTAACTAAAGCTTTAACACAACAGCAGTTTGATCGTCACTTAGAGAAGTTGGGTATGAGATACCATGGCGATTGGCTTTAGTGCAAGTGGGAGATGGAAAGTAGTATTCATACAAGCCAATCATGTATGATGATAAAGCATATACTTTGGAGGCAATCTTATTTATTTATTAATAAAAACATTCATTTATTAAAGGCATTTAATTATCTACATGGTGCTATTTTTATAATATGTAAATAACCCATAGTTTTAAGCAATGCTTTTAGAATCATGATGATGATCATGCCAATGAGATCTAAATTCTTAGAAAGCTCTAAAACTAAAATAGTTCCTAATCATGGGATTACTAAAAAGGGGATTAGTAAATCCGGATAGATTAGTACATATGTTGCTTGCTCATTAGATGAGGATGATTGATCTCATAATCATTTGTGTGGAGACACTAAAGCAAGTATGTAGGTGCTTATTGGAGAATAAGTTCACTGAACGTGACTCGCTATGGAATACCTAATGGAGTTTTACTCGCCTGTCAATAGGAATTCCTAATGTGATAGTAGTACAAGTGATCCTTGGACTTGAGATCATCATAGTATCTTGTATGTAATAAATTATACTTTGACTTATTCCTTAAATCCCTTTAGGGTATATAAAAGGGTATGCTTGGGTATAATGAGTTACATATGGAGACAATGAATGATCAATAAAGAATCTACCACCTCTAGTAAAGGAGGAGATATGTCCTATGTGATTCGTTAAATGACAACCCAGGAATCCTTGGCCAAGGTAAAATGAAATTAGAAAGGAGTTTCTAATTTACATTATTTGGAGTTGTGCATTTTCTAATCGAAATACATATAATTAAATAAAATAAGACTTGACAGTAAATTCATGTCTTATATTTAATTGGGACATTGTATGGTGGAATGATTGAATTGTATGGTAACTATTTACTCACAGGTTCTTTTATGATTAATGTTGAAATCTATATTATCTGGAAAGTCGTTAATCGCTAGGGAGGCTTATCCCTATTGTAGAATAAATATTATTTATTTAAATAGATTATTAGTTTAATTTATTTATTTAAATAAGATTAGAATTGTTCTAATTGATTTATTCACAACCGGCTTAATATGGAGAACCTAAAGGGTCACACCATAAAAGGAAGAATAATTATTTAAGAAGGTAATGGCATAATCGTAATAATGCATTAAGTGAAATTAATTTAATCTATGGTGATAGAATAAATTAAATAGCTTAATATTTATTATTTAATATTTTGGAAATATTAAATATAAATTAATAAGAGGAGTCTTATTAATATTATTATAATTATTATTATTTTAATATCTAAAGGAGTTTAGTAATTAATTTAATATTAGTACTCTCATTTATTCCTAATAAGATTAGGAGACAAATTAATTAAATGAATTTAATTAATTATTTCCCATGTGGTGGGAAGCCTAAATTAATTAAAGGAGTTTAATTAATTAAAAGAAATCCCATGTCTAATAGAATTAGAAGGGTTGACCAATATCTATATAAGAGGATTCTTATAATAGATATTACTTGATGCAATTCCAATTGTTGGAGAGTACTCCTTTTCTATAGAGGATAGAAAACTAAGCCAACCACCCTCCTTCTTGATAATTCATCTTCCTTAGTGGATCACCTCTAGAGGCCAAACACTTGGGTGGCTAACGTTGATCAAAGGAAGGAATCTAATCCGGAAATTCAAGGAGATCACGAAGAACAAGGAGTTGAACTAGTACTTGTGAAAGCTTCGTTCTACAAGGGTATGATTCCATAACTTCTTATTTATCGTTTTAAATTAATAATTTGCATAAAGGATGATCCGGGTAATGGTTTTGTAGAAATTTTTTTAAACTCCGATATACCATGCTTCCGCTAATTTTTGCAATTTGATTGCGTCACGATTTCGTACAAACCCAACAAGAACATCATTTTACATGGTCGGGAGCATTACATGTGCATACGTGCATGCCCGATGCCCCTCGATTACCTCCAAAAACACATCAGTCCTACAAATGACCATTTTGACCCCTGATACTATCCTCAAATTAAATAACTTAAAGAACAAAAGTTGTAGGTCTACTCGTGCTTGTTTCGGATCATCTTGAATCGCCTCAATCGAAGTTCGTATGAAAACGTTATGGCTGCTTTATCACAGAAGGACAAAACGGTCCCTGACTGACACTGTTCCCGGCACAGCTGCGCCCCAAATAGCCTTGGGGGCAGCGTAGCTGCTCCCCTGGCAGCATGCTATGCAAATTTTCTTTCCAATTTATGGTTCTGGCGAATTTTTCACCTTTTCCTCCTTCCCATCTTCATAAATCAAGCTATACACATCCGATTGAGTCTGTTTTCGACTCTATGGATTCGTAAAACACTGAACTACCCATCTATATGATAATTATAACACTTCAAAAACATTAACAATTCCTTTTAAGGGTTCTAATTTAGTGTTCATGCTAATTCTTTATGTTTTATATATATTTAGCGAATTCATTCACTACGAATTCGTTTTACATCCGTTTTGACTCGTTCAACTTGGGTTGTTTTCTTTTTTTCGAGTACTATCATAATACATCATCAATTTCAGATTTCAATCAAGAATTTATCATCAAGTTTAGTCTCTAAGTAGACAAAAACATATATATTTCAACCAAAACTCTAAACTTCATCTTTCAACACATTCTTACGAACTTGATCACTATAAAACAACTTTTAGATGATATAGAATAGGTTATACCAACCCATCAATATAGTTATTCAACAACTTATCAAATCACACAACCAAATAACTTCTATAGAAAATTCAAGAATAGAGGTTGAGGTTTTAGAATTGATTCTTACCTTGAATCTTCTTTAGTGTTAACCAATGGTGGAAATTACTTAATCAATCTTCTTCTTCATTTGTGATTCCCCAGACATCTTACTCTAACTTACAGAGAGTTTCTTCTCTTTTCTCTCATTCTCTTCTCTATTTCTCGCTTTCTCTTTTCTTCTTTCAGTTTAGGCTTAGAAACAAAACTCGTAACCTCATATAATTGATAATATAATACGTATATTTAACTAATACTTATTGTATTACTTAATATATAAGTAAATTAGGGGTTATGAAAATCCAAAAGTCACAAGGCCATGTTTGGCTATCCCCTTCAAATCTCCTTTTAATTTATTTTAATTCCTTTCTTATCGTATAGTTTATTTGTCACAACCATTATTAAATTAATCCTCAATATAATTATAACTTCCATTTTGATTAGGGGTTATGAAAATCCAAAAGCCACAAGGCCATGTTTGGCTATCCCTTTCAAATCTCCTTTTAATTTATTTTAATTCCTTCTTTATCGTATAGTTTATTTGTCACAACCATTATTAAATTAATCCTCAATATAATTATAACTTCTATTTTGCCAATATAACAAATTACTAAATCTCTAATTTAATTACTTAATTAAATTAGGATATTTCCTTTCATCAATATTACCACACTTTCATTAAATTATTCCGTAACGATTTTCATCAAATATTCATTTCAATTTCATAACTATTCCAACTAAAATATTTATTTTATTCGATAAATATTTTCACTATTCACGAGATTCACAATTGTAATACATTAATATTTTACGTCTATAGGTAATATGTATTACTTTCTCATCTTATTAAAATAATATATTTACATTAATTTACTATTTTAATTAAGTGAATTACTCCCATTATTTATGAGATTTAATTCAAAATAAATCCACTGCCAACAAGGAATAATAACCAAATTATATTACTTCATAATATAATATTTAACTTTATTAAATTAACTAATAATATTCAGTTTTTTTTTTTTCGTAATTTCATTTCATTTCTTCAACAGTTAAAATAAATTAACTATTAAACCTCATTCTTCCAACATATATATATATATATATATATATATATATATATATCTTCTATATTCGCACCATATCGTATACTTCACAACATATAACACATATATACACATATCCAAACTCAAAACATCTCGTAATAAGAATTTTATTTATTAAATTCTTATTTTAATAATTTTCAAAATTTCGAGTTGTCACATCCTTCCCTCCTTATAATGATTCCGTCCACGGAATCACCGAAACCCTACCTTACTCAGGTTTTCATCAAATCTCTTTAACACCATTTATCGTTGAATAACTTCAACACATTACCTTAATATAGGTTTTATATTTCCTACTACATTCATTTCTTCAACAAATTGTAGGTTTTATTTCATAACTTTAATTAACTCAATTATGTTTTGAGTATTATATAATCTTTAACCGGTCATTTCCTTTCTAAGGACCATTACCATATACTCTACTCGTCGAATTAATATACTTCATAATTCACTATCTTATAAGTATTCAGGTTATCACATTCACCCATTCTTCTAAGAATTTCATCCTCAAAATGTTTATTAATCTTCATCCATTCAATCTATCAAAGTAGATTTTACGTTAATCTTATTCACTAACAAGTTGTGTTCCACAACTATTTTTTTCTAAGGAATATCATTCTTGCCACTTTCACCTTCAGAATAATAAGAATCTTTCACAATTGTTCAATAATTGGGAAGCGATATGAATAACAGGAATTTAAAAGATTCCAATTCATGTTTAGGGGTCATAACACCTAGAACTCTTCTCCTGGTTTAATAGTGCATCACCACTGTAAACCATCTTTAACAGAATGTTTAGCAATCACACAGGCTGAAAACACTCTCTGTAAGTACTCTAGGTGATCAGACTATCGTACCCCTACGTTGTGCACAACGTATTACATCTTACCATCATAACGACTATATGCGTTACTTTCGAAACCATTGTCTCCGATAACATGTCTCCTTTTACAGGGTTGTTCACCTCAGCTTCTTAACATTTGAATCCACACCAAAATAATTTGGTTTGGTATAGTTTGACAAAGAACGCTTAAATTTCATGAACATCTTTCAATATTCGTCTAAATGAATCAATTAGCATAGACTTCTAGCAATAACTCAGACATCAATCGAGATATATATATATATATCTTTAACCAACTCTCAAAAAATTTTCTTTTTTTTATTTAAAGAAACTAAAAGTAAATAAATCCCTTTTTTTTTTATAGTTTAAGAAAACTAAAAATAGATGAATCTTTTCATAATATCCTGATACCGTATCGTAATAATAGTACGTTGAGCATGAATTCGTCATACTACATCATACCATAGTGGGCTGACGATCATACGATCACATCCAACACTAGGTTTAACTGCATTGATAACTTCCTCGATTATTGTCTCTACATCATATTAAATGATGTATAGAACACATAAAATACATTTTAAAAATTTACAATTATTTTTGTCTATCTAAAGCAATTAGCATAGACATGTAAATAATAGCACTATTTTAAAAAAATTCAGTGGTTCCATTATTTGATCCAATGTTTTTCCAGAAAATAGAAGTGCAACATCAGCACGAAGTCAATAAATTTTGAAAATCTAGCAAAGCTAGGAGATTTAGAATATAAAACTTTCTCCATCAATTAAATCTTTACTTAATCATTCTATCAACCTTAAACAACATTAATGCTTCCTACACCATAACCTTTCTATTCCCGGTATAGTTCATCAAACTTTTCACACTTTGGAAGTCAGGAACTTTCCACAATAATATGAGTTTAAGAACTTCCTAGTCAGACCATAGGCGTCCATTCGCTGAGGAGTTCCAAACATACCATATGATATGAGTCATGAACTTACCATAAGCATGAGTTTTAAGAACTCGCACTTAATCCTAATAACATTCTTACTAATCTTAATAGTTTCTAACTATCAAATATACACATGAGAAAAGAATCATCTTTTCACCACATATACATTGATAGCGCGACACCAACATTCCAATGATTATCAATGTGATAAACTAAGTGCCAGCACAAAACCCTCACCCATACAAAGGTTTGTACAACTCAGCCATCACATGATTCTTCAATTAAAATCCCACCTAACTCTATCTTGCTCATAACTTTCTCTTTACTCGATACGAATTTTTCGCATCTCATCATTTATAACTCCTCGTGAGTTAACCTCGTACTATATCATAGTACATTCTCGTTATAGCATCAAACTATAACTATTCAATCATTACTGACCATCTATCTTTCAACTTTAAAAGATCACGTTGTGACCTTATTTTATAATCATCTCCCATATGATTCATTCTTATCTCATTATTATTTTATTTTAAAACTACTTATCTTTACCTATCATCATGTCATATCAAGACCTCATTATGATTGAATCCTATAGACTTCGTCTATTCATCGTTATTCGTCATCTTTATTATTAGAGTTAGGTAACTCCTGATTCTCATCTTCATATCTCTTCAAGATTCTTCTTTGAATCTTTTTGTTTATTTATTAACTCTTCTTTTAAGAATTTCTAATTCTATTCATAAAGTTTAATATTTTATTCGAGTTTTATTCCTCGTTATTCTCACCTTCTTCTTATAACATTTCTAGGACTTAACTCATCCTATACTTCTACGTATGTGAAAGGAATCACCTTTTTGTTATACGTAACTTAACCTCTCATTCTCTAAGGTCATAGCCTAAGGTAATGTAAGAACCCGAATTTTCAGAAATTATTAAATAAGGATTTAATAAATAAAATTCTTAAACTGTGAGAGGGGTTCGAATAAAAATATATATGTGTGATATGAGGTATGTGGTATTTTGTTACATAAGGTTATATGAACTATGTAATAAGTAATTTTTGTGATTAATAAATATATTATTAATATATATTTGTTATTTAGCGTAGAGACGATTCAGTGGAAATAAAGGAAGTGGATAAATTCCTATCAATATTAAATAATTTATATAGTTATTTTATCATAGTAAGTTGGTGACATTAAATATCCTTAATGTATAAATCACCATATTCTTGTGTATGTATGTTTATAATATAGGTAATTAATAGCACTTAAGCTATCCGTTAATAGGTTTGGATAGTGAAGCATGAGTTAGTTAAGAAATTAACTAATAAGAATAAATATTAGTTAATTTAAGTTCTGAGTTATATTAGAAAATAATATAATGTGAGTATTGAACCTTAATTAACTATGATGATATAGTACAGTGTTTAATTTACTTAAGTATATGAGTGAATTAATATGTGTGTTGAATATGTAATTATAGTTGGTACTTTTATATATATTACTTAGAATAGTAATATGTGAGAAAGTCTAATGTACCAATAACGTTAAATATATATATATATATATACTTTATTAAAAGGAGATGGAAATCATTATATTTTTAAATGAATATTTGAAGAAATTGTTTTGAGAACAATTTATAGAAAAGAAAGAGGATTGATTATTATATATATATAATTCTAATAAAGGATATTAAAATAAATTCTAATATTGAATTATTTTAATAAAGGAGGAAATGTTATTTTTGAATAATAATATTTTCTTATATGTTTTTATATGAGGTAATATGTATGATTAATTAATATAGAAAATATATTCAAACATATTTGATATATGTAAATAAATTGATAGAAACAATTTATTATAATAGAAAATAAACTCACTATCTATTTTCTATATATAATATATGTACATGTGTTGTACATGTAATTATTTGATATTATATTATATTATAATATCTAGAGTTAATAAATAAAGTATTTTCTAATAATGAATATCTTTATTTGGAGAAAACATAATATTTTATGTTATGGCTAAATACATAATTTCTAATATATTTTCAAGGGAGTTTAATTAATGAAAGAAAACTAAGTTATTTTAATATATTAAATAACTTAAGTTATTATGTGATCATGAATATTATTATTTGAATAATTAATAGAGTATATATATTAATTACTATAAGCGTAAAGGTTATACTTATTATAAGTATAATTAATTGAAGTAATTTAGCATTTTAATAGCTTGAGTTATTATATTACCGTAAAGGTTATATATAATATTTGAATATTCTACTTGTAAAATATTTATATGTGGACCTTGGATTTAATAGTTCTAATTTAATTGAATATGTTATGAGTAAGTGATGAGAATAATAATAAGCTTAAGATTAAGCTTGTGGAAAATGCCTTGTGTGGCACGAATAATAGATCCGACGATTAATTAATTCAAGGATGGAAGAATTATTATTTAACAATTAATTCATACTGTTAATTGTTATTATAATAATATGTTGATTTATTATTATAACTAGTGATAGTATAATAATAAGGAAATTGATTATAGATATAATCGGAATCGTATTAATGAGGAATTAGATATATTGTCTTATAATATTAATTATTATTATGAACAATATACTATTATCAAGTAATTATTTGATAATATGTTGATTAGCAAGTAAATGATTTATAATATTATAAGATTTATATTTATTTAACATGATAATAAATCATATAAAGTGTTAATCAAGTAGTGTAGAAATTATAATTCCATTGATTTATGAGAAATGGATTAATTAATATTATTATTAATTAATTGATGAGATAAGTAAATTATATTCTTCTATATGCAAGCATGCGAATAAAATGTATAGCGTATAGTAACTAACTATATAGTATATGAAGTGTGAAGTGTAGTGCAACTATATTATATAGTGTGGTGCAATACTTATGTGACTATACTGTATATAGAGACCATGTATTAAGACTAATTAAACTATGTGAGTTACATAACATTATCGCTTATGTAACATGATAAGGATTTCAATAATTTAATTTAATACATCATGAGGTATGTGACAATATGAGATGGGTGGATACATTAGGGTGTACATATGTGTTTGTGTATATGTACATATGACTTATATTAATGTGTCAATATTAAGTAAATCTAATGTGAATTATAATGTCCAAAGAGATATAACCTAAGTGTACAATTATACATTGATGTAGGAATATATGTAATATACATATGTATGTTGCACAAAGGAATACAATGCTGAGTTTATTAAGCCTTGTCCCATAATGAGAGGCACATTTCCTTCTCACGTGAACTCTAGAAGCTAGCTACTCTATCACTATTTCTCTCAAACTCAGCAATAATCTAGCTAATGAGTGTAAGGGGAGTGGGATTCATGATTGAATCCACCCACTCTCAACCACCATTCCTTAACCATTATACAAACTTGAAATTTATTGGTTTGATTTGGGAGATTTTGCATTTGTCTGGATATTGAGTTGCCTATAAATAGAGCCTTCTCTTCTTCTATTACACTTGCTGAGATTTTCTGATTTAATTGAGAGTAGAGAGTAAGCATATATCAGTGGTAGAAGTCTGGAGAAGAAGGAAGCAATTAGCAGAGGTATACCATTCTATGTTCTTCAATTCTTGAAAATGTTAAGTTCTTAATTATGCTTGCATTCCATGTTAAATTGATTGAATAATGGTTGATAGTTATTATCTACGTTAGTAATCATGTTAGTAATACAATATGGCATGGTTATAAGAGAATTCGTAGAGAAAATTTGTGAGTTGGGTTGCAGTCTGCCGAGCAGAAAGTTGCTCTGTTTCTGGCCGGCCACCTGCGCAGCTGCGCCAGTTTTGTATTGGCCAGCGGCGCAGCTGCGCCAGTACCAGACTTGAGTTGGCCAAGTCCCTGCGCAGCTGCGCCAGTACCAGTTTCTAGAAATTTGCTTATGTCCAGTTCTGTTATATGTAACTGATTGACATCGCTTAGAACCAGCATGTGAACCTGACTAACTTGTAAATAGTAGTACTATGACATAACATAAGCATGTAAAATCATGTTAGCATACACTATTGACAAAAAGTTTCATAGTTTATAAATGAGCTTAGACTTGTTAAAGTAAACTTTGTCACATACGTAATATGTGTTCTGATATTTGTAGCTTGTATAAATGACTTATATATGCATGAAATCAGGTTTAACATGTATAAGTAAGCACCTTAACATATCATGAACATTTTTGACTTCGTTAGTGTGCGATTTCTAAAGAAAGTTATAAAGTTTTAAAATGAGCCTTGACACATACTATTGATGCTTATGTTCTGACTTTTTGAGCATGATTGCATGGTCTAGATAGGCATGAAATGTAAATTTAAAAGTGTTAAGTTTACCCTAGCATTTATGGTTTAAGTCGTAAATGTTTTCAAAAGAAAGATTCGGACTTTTTGCAAACTAAGTTGCGTGATCATAGTGTATTAGTGTTCTAATATGTTTAAGCATGCATGCTAGAGCTTTTAAATGACATGTATGTGCACACAGCTTACTAGACACTATGAAAGTTAGTTAAGCATGAATTAGATATGTTTTAAAATAATTATCGATACTAGTTGTACGTATATGGTAAAGGTAATTGTGAGCATGCGTCTTAGCATTGGTATGGTACCTCACATATATACGTGATGAACATAGTAGTATGTTTACCTTATTATTCCTGAATTATAAAACAGAGTCTTAATGAGGCCTTGAGTGTGGATTGATGTAGTAGTGATATAAAACCCGAAATTGATAAATTTTCCTAAGGTTTGCAAGACGTAAGAATAATATAGATCATGTATCTATGAGTTTTAAATATATGTCAAATACATTTAGTAAGTGTATGGTACGTGTATATGAAAGGTGATAGTATGTACGTACGGTTAAGGCATACCTATAAGTACATAGTTATTCTCAGAATGCGATGAGACAGTAAAACGAAGGTTCTAAGAACCAAGATAGAAAACAATGTAATATTTATTATTATTATATTGAGAATGTATGAATGTATGACTGATGGATATGAATCCATGATTATATAACTGTGTAGGATTACACGAAGCGCAAATATCTTAAGCAGTTAAGTCGTAGTTGTTAAACTACGAATCAGGCAAGTCTTTCAGTTCCTATTTGATATATGAATTCAATAACTGTTAGTTGAATTATATTATGCTGTGAAAATGTGAACTTATATATAAACTGTATATGTGATATAAATGAGATTGAAAGTTGATCTTTGATGATATACTTGTTATGTGAAAGTAACATGCGTAGTAAATATAAATTGTTTATAAATGCATGAACTGAGTATGATGTTGTATGCTATGTGATACATGAAAACTGTTAGAATTGCTGAGCTGTCGAGCTCACTCTTGCAAATAACCACTTTTGCAGGTTAAGGATTCATGGTAAAGATTTCGTGCTTCTTGATTGATAAAGATAAATAGTATCGCATTGAAGAATATTACTTAGATTATTGTCTAGACCATGTTTAGGTTCTAGATGATGTACTCGATAGTTTCTTACACTGTTTAATACTTGTTGTATTGTAAGAATGTATTAATTAATACATAGAGGATATCGAGTTGAGTTGTAAACGTTTATACGATAACCCAGATAAGAAGGAATCACGTTATATAGTTGATTCAAGATTTGTAATTGGTATCAAAGTTAGGAAATCAATAAAAAGATTTTTATTCAAAGGATATTGAAAAGTTTAAATTATTTCGCATTTTAGTAACATCGAATGTGATGTATAGACGAGATCTTAGATATAAATAGAATTTATATTCTAAATTATAATAAGCAAAGTTGTATTCTGTTACTAATGATTAAAAGATGTAATAGTTTGACGATATTAGTATCGTGACTGCACCGAATCCGAGGTTTCGAAGGAACGTAGATTTGGGGGAGTCACAGGTTGGTATCAAAGCTGTAGGTTATAAACCTTAGGTAAGTGTTCCTTAGACTATAACCTGAGAGAGTGAAAGATAAGATTAAAATATATACGTGAAGATTCAAAGAAGAATCTTGAAATATCTAGAGAATGAGAAACAAGAGTTTCCTAACTCCGGTAATAAAAATGTTAAGACGATGTCTATAAGATGTATATGACGAAGATAGTGAGAATAAACTCGGATGGAGTTTAGTTGATAGTAGGGAAAGAACCCTGAGGTAAAGCGATGATCACGACGTGATCAGATTGAACTATGAAATGATAGATAGTCTGTAACGACTAAGTGTGTATAGCTTGATGCTATGAGAGAATGTACTATAAAAAGTACGAGATGAACTCATGAGGAGTTGTATGTGACGAACGTAGAAAGCTCGTAACGAGCAAGTGATAGAGTAAGATAGAGTTAAGTGTTGGATTTTCATTGAGGACTCATGTCATGGCTTAGTTGTACAAACTTTTGTATGGGCAGAAGTTTTGTGCTTGCACTGAGTGCGTCACATTGATAATCGTTGGAATGTTAGTGTCGCGGTATCATTATACATATGGTTGAAAGGTGATTCTTTTCTCATATTTATTTTGATAGATAGAGGTTTCTAAGAGATAATTAGATAATATTAAGATTAGGTGCGAGTTCTTAAAAGTCATGCCTATGACAAGTTCGTAACTCATAATCGTATGGTGGGACCCCTCAGCGAATGGACGATTTTGGTCTGACTAGGATAAGTTCCTCAACCCATATGATTGTGGTAGGTTCCTGAGCTTCCATGGTGTGGTAAGTTGGTGAACTGTACTGAGAATATATATATTATATAAGAGTTTCGGAATAGTGAGCATTGATGGTGGTAAGAGATTGAAGCGATGGAAAATTGGATTTTCCTAAATCCTCTAGCTACGCTAGATTTTCAATATTTATTGACTTCGTGCTAGTGTTTGCACTTCGGTTTTCTTGAGAAAACATTGGGTCAGGTAACTGAACTAATAAGTTTTAAAAACAACACTGTTATTCGTATGTCTACGCTATTTGTTTCGGCTAAGACAAAAATGATTTGAAAATCTTTCAAAAAGTATTTTGACCATGTGCATCATTTGATATGATGTAGAATGGTAAACGATGGAGTCATCAATACAATCAAACTTAGTGTTGGTTGTGATCGAAAGATCGTCAACCCACTATGGTATGATGTAATATGACAAAGTCATAAAATGGTGGAATCCTCAACGTACTACTAATCTAGTATGGTATCATGACGTCATAAAAGAATTTTTGGTTTTCTTGTAAATTATGAAGAAGGTCAATTAAGTTGGCTAAATTATTTCGATTGATGTCCGAATTGTTGATGAGAGTCTATGCTATTTGATTCGGCTAGGCGACTGTTGGAAAGGGATTATAGAATTCAAGTATTCTTGTGTATTTATGCCAAACCAGATTGCTCTAGTGCGGATTTTGACGTTGAAAAGCTGAGGTGAACAACCCTATAAAGGGGACATGTTTTTGGGGACAATGGTTCCGAGCGTAATGCATATAGTCGTTACAAAACACTACGTTGCGGCCCAACGTAGTGGTACAATAGGTTGGCCACCTAGAGTACGCGTGGAGAGTGTTTTCAGTCTTTGTGATTGATAAACACTCTGGTTTGCGGTCTGCAGAATTGTGTTGAAGCATTAGTAAACCTGGAGAAAAATTCACGGTCTTGTGACCCCTCAGCATAATTTGGAATCTGAGTTATTCATACTACTTCCCGATTATTGAAAAATCGTGGAAGATTCTTATTCTTCTGAAAAAGTTATGGCTGTTTTATCACAGGAGGTCAAAACAGTCCCGGACTGACACTGTTCCCGGAGCAGCTGTGCCCCAAATAGCCTTTGGGGCAGCGCAGCTGCGCCTCTGGCAGCGTGCTATGCGAATTTTCTTTCCAGTTTGTGGTTCTGGCGAATTTTCTCACCCTTTCCTCCTTCTCATCTTCATAAATCAAGCTATACACATCCGATTGAGTCCGTTTTCGACTCTTTGGATTCGTGAAACACTGAACTACCCTTCTATATGATAATTATAACACTTCAAAAACATTAACAATTCCTTTTAAGGGTTCTAATTCAGTGTTCATGCTAATTCTTCATGTTTTATATATATTTAGCGAATTCATTCACTACGAATTCGTTTTACATCTGTTTTGACTCGTTCAACTTGGGTTGTTTTCATTTTTTCGAGTACTATCATAATACATCATCAATTTCATATTTCCATCAAGAATTTATCATCAATTTTAGTCCCTATGTAGACAAAAACATATATATTTTAACCAAAACTCTAAACTTCATCTTTCAACACATTCTTACGAACTTGATCACTATAAAATAACTTTTAGATGATATAGAATAGGTTATACCAACCCATCAACATAGTTATTCAACAACTTATCAAATCACACAACCAAATAACTTCTATAGAAAATTCAAGAATAGAGGTTGAGGTTTTGGAATTGATTCTTACCTTGAATCTTCTTTAGTGTTAACCAATGATGGAAATTACTTAATCAATCTTCTTCTTTTTCTGTGATTCCTCAGATATCTTTCTCTAACTTACAGAGAGTTTCTTCTTTTTTCTCTCATTCTCTTCTCTATTTCTCCCTTTCTCTTTTCTTCTTTCAGTTTAGGCTTAGAAACAAAACTCGTAAACTCGTATAACTGATAATATAATACGTATATTTAACTAATACTTATTATATTACTTAATATATAATTAAATTAGGGGTTATGAAAATCCAAAAGCCACAAAGCCATGTTTGGCTATCCCCTTCAAATCTCCTTTTAATTTATTTTAATTCCTTCCTTATCGTATAGTTTATTTGTCACAACCATTATTAAATTAATCCTCAATATAATTATAACTTCTATTTTGCCAATATAACAAATTACTAAATCTCTAATTTAATTACTTAATTAAATTAGGATATTCCCTTCCATCAATATTACCACACTTTCATTAAATTATTCCGTAACGATTTCCATCAAATATTCATTTCAATTTCATAACTATTCTAACTAAAATATTTATTTTATTCGATAAATATTTTAACTATTCACGAGATTCACAATAGTAATACATTAATATTTTACGTCTATAGGTAATATGTATTACTTTCTCATCTTATTAAAATAATATATTTATATTAATTCACTATTTTAATTAAGTGAATTACTCCCATTATTTATGAGATTTAATTCAAAATAAATCCACTGCCAACAAGGAATAATAACCAAATTATATTACTTCATAATATAATATTTAACTTTATTAAATTAACTAATAATATTCAGCTAATTTTCTTTTCATAATAATTTTATTTAATTTCTTCAACAGTTAAAATAAATTAACTATTAAACCTCATTCTTCCAATATATGAGTGTGTGTGTATATATATATATATATATATATATATATATATATATATATATATTCACACCACATCGTATACTTCACAACATATAACACATATATACACATATCCAAACTCAAAACATCTCGTAATAAGAATTTTATTTATTAAATTCTTATTTTAATAATTTTTAAAAATCCGGGTTATCACAATTTATCTATTCGCCAGATTCCATTCCTTTTTTATGGAGGTTGGGAGCTCTACCTCGGGGAGCGTGCTTTTCAATGTATCACTGGAGAGATTCGCCTTCCCTTTCTTCCTCCAGCTCAGCGCTTCTGGCCTTTATCTTCGTCAGCTGCATCAATTCCCACTAATGGGTATGATGGTTTTTACTTGTCCGACAGTCCGATCACTTCTGAGGACTTTGTCTCTTGGTGGGGTCCACGCACGATAGGAGCTCAGACCCGGGCTACCTAGTTCTTGGGAGATATGGTTCCAGGATCACTTATGATGAAGGATTGGATATCATGTTTTCAGGAGCCCTCTCATCAGACTCAGATCGCTGATTTGAGACTTCAGTTGGAGCAGCTGTCGATGTACTGTCGTCATAATGGTTTGGACCCCTCCTTAGCTAGTACTTTTGTTGCTCAGGGTCATGAGGCTGGACCGTCAGGCAGTGGTGGCTCTCATGGTTCTGGACCCTCAGGTATCGATGGCTCTCAGATAAGGATGATCTGTTTACTCGTCACCCGGATATGCAGGAGACACCTTATCGCCCTAATCAACAGGATGTGCCCATCCCAGGTAGACTGCCCTAGGTTGACCAGTTTGATGATACCATCACTTTCTGAAAGTAGTATGCATACAAGCCAATCATGTATGATGATAAACCATCTACTTTAGAGACGATCTTATTTATTTATTAATAAAAGTATTAACTTATTAAAGGCATTTAATTAACTACATGGTGCTGTTTTTATAATATGTAAATAACTCATAATTTTAAGTAATGCTTTTAGAATCATGATGATGATCATGCTAATGAGATCTAAATTCTTAGAAAGCTTTAAAACTAAAATAGTTCCCAATCGTGGGATTACTAAAAAGGAGATTAGTAAATCCGGATAGATTGGTACATATGTTACTTGCTCATTGGATGAGGATGATTGATCTCATGATCATTTGTGTGGAGACACTAAAGCAAGTATGTAGGTGCTTATTGGAGAATAAGTTCACTGAACGTGACTCGCTATGGAATACCTAATGGAGTTTTACTCGCCTGTCAATAGGAATTCCTAATGTGATAGTAGTACAAGTGATCCTTGGACTTGAGATCATCATAGTATCTTGTATGTAATGAATTATACTTTGACTTATTCCTTAAAGCCCTTTAGGGTATATAAAAGGGTATGCTTGGATATAATGAGTTACATATGGAGATAATGAATGATCAATAAAGAATCTACCACCTCTAGTAAAAGAGAAGATATGTCCTATGTGATTCGTTAAATGACAACCCAGGAATCCTTAGCCAAGGTGGAATGAAATTAGAAAGGAGTTTCTAATTTGCATTAAATAGAGTTGTGCATTTTCTAATCGAAATACATAAAATTAAATAAAATAAGACTTGACAGTAATTCCATGTCTTATATTTAATTGGGACATTGTATGGTGGAAGGATTGAATTGTACGGTAACTATTTACTCACAAGTTCTTTATGATTAATGTTGAAATCTATATTATCTGGAAAAGTCGTTGATCGCTAGGAAGGCTTATCCCTATTGTAAAATAAATATTATTTACTTAAATATATTATTATTTTAATTTATTTATTTAAATAAGATTAGAATTGTTCTAATTGATTTATTCACAACCGGTTTAATATGGAGAACCTAAAGGGTCACACCATAAAAGAAAGAATAATTATTTAAGAAGGTAATGACATAATTGTAATAATGCATTAAGTGTAATTAATTTAATCTATAGTGATAGAATAAATTAAATAGCTTAATATTTATTATTTAATATTTTAGAAATATTAAATATAAATTAATAAGAGGAGTCTTATTAATATTTTTACAATTATTATTATTTTAATTTCTAAAAGTGTTTAGTAATTAATTTAATATTAGTACTCTCATTTATTCCTAATAAGATTAGGAGACAAATTAATTAAATGAATTTAATTAATTATTCCCAATGTGGTGGGAAGCCTAAATTAATTAAAGGAGTTTAATTAATTAAATGAAATCCCATGTCTAATAGGATTAGAAGGGTTGACCAATATCTATATAAGAGGAGTCTTATAATAGATATCAGTTGATGCAATTCCAATTGTTGGAGAGTACTTCTTTTCTATAGAGGATAGAAAACTAAGGTTTAGCCAAACACCCTCCTTCTTGATAATTTCTCTTCCTTGGTGGATCACCTCTAGAGGCCAAACACTTGGGTGGCTAACGTTGATCAATGGAAGGAATTTAACCCAAAAATTTAAGGAGATCACGAAGAACAAGGAGTTGAACTAGTACCTGTGGAAGCTTCGTTCTACAAGGGTATAATTCCATAACTTCTTATTTATCGTTTTAAATTAATAATTTGCATAAAGGATGATCCGGATAATGGTTTTGTAGAAATTTTTTAAACTCTGATATACCATGCTTCCGCTAATTTTTTGCAATTTGATTGGGTCACGATTTCGTACAAACCCAACAGTGGCATCAGAGCCAAACCTTTATGCAATTATTAATTATTTTGATTCCATATATATGTATGAGTATGTATTTAAAATAATTTATTGGGCATAATTAATTATATAAAATTATTTTTTTTATGAAAGAAGAAAAAAAAATTCGAAAAGTTATCAGTTTTTTTTTCTTCACCGCAAAAAATTTGTACGTGGCAGGGATGACTCACGTTTTTTTTTTGTGATACAAGGATTTCAAAAAGGACTTGGATGAAGGTTGCAGTATTCACGTTACAAGATATATATATATATATATATATATATATATATCCACTAACGTAATATACATTATATGACAAAGTGACCTGCAGCTTTTTTAAACAATGAATCAGGATTAGTTTTAAAAGAGATCCTGCATCAATTTTAAAGAAAATGAGACTAAAACTGTCTTGTTTTAAAAGAAGCACCCTACGAATTTATTTTTAATAATTTTATAATTAAAATAAAGAGTTTATTTAAATCTTGAAATTAGATTTCATGCAATTTAAAATTGCCCATTAAATGATACTCATATATATATGGAATGTTTTAATTCATGAGATTATTATTTATTTATTGATATATATGGTGATATGTATGATAATAAATAGGGATTGATTATGGACTATTTGACCAATGTGATTGGATTTTATTTTAGTTGAATGCTTGAATGAATGGATTTTATTAAATGGGGTCTGCGTACCTCGTCTTCTCTAGTTTTTTCTTGATGTAAAATTCTATCTCCCTCCTATGTACTTCCCCTTGACTGCTGATCAAGTTTCTATTTTAATTAAATAGTTTAATGTAATAGAAAGAATTAGAATTATCTTGAGGGAATTGGAGAGCAATGAGCAAGGAGCGCGTGAAGACCCGTTTGTATGGAGTCCCGGGTTTAAATATAATAGTTACGTTTAAATTTAAATTCTTGCACTCCTAGGTTTGACCTTTTGGGTCACTTGGTGGCTCTAGCGAACCAAACTAGAATAAAAGTCCATAATCAATCCGGGTAGAATATAGTATTCTATATGTGCATGCTAAATATTAAATATATTATATTTTATGCAAACATGATTCACATGTTTAATAAAATGACGTGTATTATATATATATATATATATATATATGTGTGCATGCGCGCTAAACAAGATGAGACAAATCATAACAAACCCTCAAGGAAATTATATTAAGTCGAAAGTGTTCAAGTGATATTTGGAATATCAAACGTCGCCTTCTAGCATGATAAATTAATAGAGTATTAAATATTTAATATGAGCTTGTTGTGCTATCCACAAGGCGAGTATTGCGTATTTAAGATATTAATTAATCACATTTGATGCTTATCAAGAAAATTGAACGATCTAGTCTTGTTGTGCTATCCACAAGGACGAACATTTTTCTTTTTTGAATTTATGAAAGTGCTAGGCTGGACTTAACTTAAATCATTTTAGTTCGGATGTGCACACACTTGACCATTATGATTTAAGAGGCAAAATAAAAGGAGTTACATGGTGATGTAATTGACAAGAGTTGTCTACCTATTTATTTGTATATCGCTTGTTGTGCTATCCACAAGGTTATATACATTTGAAATGGGATCCTTAATCTCACTAGCAAATCTTTAATTAGATGTTGCCGAACTATATGAGTGAGGGTAATATAGTTTGATGAAAATAGTGGGAGATACCAATTTAAAATAAAGACCTAAATTTATTTTGGTATGCAAAGTTAATAAAATGAATGTTTGCTAAAATGTTGTCTTTTCACATGCAGAATTTTAAAAATGTCAAAATCACTAATCTCACTACGAAGCATACTTGATGCAAATAAGCTTACCGGCCCGAATTATGAGGACTGGCTAAGAAATCTGAGAATTTTCTCACTGCTGAAAAGATTTCTTATATCCTAAATTCCACTATCCCTGAATCTGTTTCAGAAACAGCCTCTGAGGAAGAGATTGCCACTTTCAATAAGTGGCAAGATGATGCATCTGTGGCTCAATGCATCATGCTCGCATCCATGAATAACGAGCTTCAGCGTCAGCACGAAAAAATGGATGCTCCTGCTATGCTGCTTCACCTCAAAGAGTTGTATGGTGAACAGAGTAGGACTGCTAGATATGAGATATCTAAGGAGCTCTTCCGATCTCTGATGACCGAGGGCACTACCGTCGAGACTCATGTTCTGAAGGTAATCAATTTGATTGAACGCCTTGGACATCTTGGGTTCGTCATGGATGGGGAGTTGAGTCAAGACTTGGTCTTGCAGTCACTCCCTGAGACCTTCTCGCAGTTTGTGGTTAATTTTCACATGAATAAGCTAGATGTCAGCTTACCTGAGCTGCTTAACATGCTGAAAACTGCAGAAGGTCACTTCTCATCCAAGAAGAACCATGTCTTGATGGTGGATTCTTCCAATAAAAGGAAGAGGCCCAAGGTGTCTTCTGAAAAGAAGAAATCTAAGAAGGCTAAGGGAAAAGGGAAAGAAAAGGAGCAAAGAAACCTGAACCAGCTAAAGGAATGTGCTTTCATTGCAATGAGCCGGGACATTGGAAGAGGAACTGCAAGAAGTTTCTAGCAGAGAAGAAGCTTGGAGAAGCTTCGACTTCCAATCAAGGTTTGTTTATGATTGAAATTAATTTTTCTGAAAGTCATAATTCTACTTGGGTATTGGATACCGGCTGTGGTTCTCACATATGTAATACTGTGCAGGGACTGGTCAGAAGTAGAAAGCTGAACAAAGACGAGGTGATCCTACGAGTGGAAAATGGAGCAAAAGTTGCTGCATTAGCTGTAGGAACTTATTGTTTAGCAATGCCTTCGGGCAAATCCATTTATCTTAATAATTGTTATTATGTTCCGAATATTATTAAAAACATTATTTCAATTTCTGTATTGTATATGGAAGGTTTTGACGTTATTATAAAGAACAATGGTTGTTCTATTTATAAAGACGATGTTTTATATGGTACTGGAAATTTGCGAAATGGAATTTATACACTTGACTTACAAGAAAATATATTTCAAATTGAACAAACTAAGAAAAGGAAAAGAGATGATATTAATTATACCTACATGTGGCACTGTAGACTCGGTCATATCAATGAAACAAGATTATTCAAGTTGCATAAAGATGGGCTCCTCGAGCTATCCGATTATGAATCATATTCAACTTACGAATCTTGTCTCGTGGGTAAAATGACTAAATCTCCTTTTAGTGGAAAAGGAGAAAGAGTTACAGAGTTGTTGGCATTGATTCACACAGACGTTTGTGGACCTATGACAACAAGTGCACGGGGTGGATATTCTTATTTTATTACTTTCACTGATGATCACTCAAGATTTGGATATGTGTATTTAATGAAATACAAATCAGAATCATTTGAAAAGTTCAAAGAGTTCAAAAGTGAAGTAGAGAAACAAATAAGCAAGAGTATTAAGATTCTTCGATCAGATCGAGGTGGAGAATACTTAAGCGGTGAGTTTCTCAATTATTTCAAAGAAAATGGTATAATTTCACAATGGACTCCACCAGGTACACCACAGTTGAATGGAGTATCTGAAAGGAGAAATCTAACACTGTTGGATATGGTTCAATCTATGATGAGTTTTACCAACCTTCCAATTTCCTTCTTGGGTTATGCCCTAGAAACGGCTGCATACCTACTTAACAAGGTACCTACCAAATACGCCCCAA
Organism: Panax stipuleanatus; assembly: GCA_020205555.1. Classification (NCBI taxonomy): domain Eukaryota; kingdom Viridiplantae; phylum Streptophyta; class Magnoliopsida; order Apiales; family Araliaceae; genus Panax; species Panax stipuleanatus. The sequence continues at coordinate 12,450,318 of CM035118.1, read as the reverse complement.
AGACTCTATATGAGATGTGAAAGGGGAGAAAACCAAATCTTAAGCATATTAAGACTTGGGGTTGTCTAGCTCATGTCAAAAAGTTTGAACATGATAAGCTACAAACTAAATCCGAATAAGTGTAGATTTGTGGGATACCCTAAAAAAACTGTAGGGTATTATTTCTATCATCCAACTGATCAAAAGGTGTTTGTTGCAAAATATGCTGCCTTCTTGGAAAATGAGTTTATCCATGAAAGGGACAGTGGGAGTAAGATATATCTTGAAGAAGTTCAAGAACCACAAATAACTACGGATCAGAGTCAAGTACCAGACCAAGTGGAAGAACCTACTGTATCACACCTTATTTGTAAATCTGGAAGAGTACCGAAGATACCTAAGAGGTATGGATTCATCATAGAGGATGACGATGAGGTACACATCATGAATGATGATGATCCATTGAATTACGAACAGGCTATGAGTAATAAAGACTCAGAGAAATGGTAAATGACCATAAAATCTAAAATAGATTTTGAAGCTATGCTCAAGTCCATTTGGATTTTACTTGCGATTGCAGCTTATTATTACTTAATCTGGCAAAATGGACGTGGAGACGCCCTTCCTCAAATATACATTATTAGAGTAGAATGTATATATGATACAACCAGATAGTTTTTGTTTCAATGGTTGAAGCAAATCATGTATATGAGCTACAACAATCCATTAATGGATTGAAGCAAGCTTCTCGTAGATGGAACATTCGTTTTGATAAGACAATCAAAGAGTTTGATTTTATCAAAAACGAGGATGAACCATGTGTGTACAAGAAGGTTAGTGGGAGCGCTGCTTCATTCCTTGTACTATATGTTGATGATATATTACTGATAGGGAATGAAATTTCTATGCTACAATCGATCAAAATAAAGTTGTCTAAACATTCCTTCATGAATGATTTGGGTAGAACATCCAACATTGGGATATAAATCTGTATTGAAAGATTTAAAAAAATGTTTGGCTTAACCCAAGGAAACGTATATTCATTAGATGCTAAAGGCGTTTAGCATAGCAAACTCCAAAAGGTGTCTCATGATGATGAGCCATGGGATGAATCTCTCTAAAATTATCCTCAATAAAAGAGAGATCGCATGAGCTACTATCACGTATGCAATGAAATATACGAGACTTGATATTGATCAGTCATATTCTAGAGAAAATCACTGTGAGACAATGATAAACATCTTAAAGTACTTAACTGACACTAAGGATGTCATCATATCACATGATGAGTCTGAATTAAACTAGAGTGCTAAACAGACTCAAGTTTTCAGACTGACCAAGACGATATCAAATCACTTTAGGGTAAGTCGTTACCTTGAAAGATGGTGTAGTGAATTGGAAAGGTTCCAAACAATAAAAGGTTGCTGCTTTAGTGACAAAGACAAAGTATATAACTGTAAGTGAAGCTGCAAGTTGATGTTTCAGATGAAAAAATCATTACAGAACTAGGAATAGTTCCTAAGTCTCATCTTGAATCTAAACATGTGTTGCGGGAACTTTAATTCAAGAAACCATTGAAAGAGGAGCATATAAACTCTCAAGATAACATTGCAGATCTATTTACTAAAGCTTTAACACAACAGCAGTTTGATCGTCACTTAGAGAAGATGGGTATGAGATACCATGGTGATTGGCCTTAGTGCAAGTGGGAGATTGAAAGTAGTACGCATACAAGCCAATCATGTATGATGATAAAGCATCTACTTTGGAGACGATCTTATTTATTTATTAATAAAAGTATTAACTTATTAAAGGCATTTAATTATCTACATGGTGCTGTTTTTATAATATATAAATAACCTATAGTTTTAAGCAATGCTTTTAGAATCATGATGATGATCATGCTAATGAGATCTAAATTCTTAGAAAGCTTTAAAACTAAAATAGTTCCCAATCGTGAGATTACTAAAAAGGGGATTAGTAAATCCGGATAGATTGGTACATATGTTGCTTGCTCATTGGATGAGGATGATTGATCTCATGATCATTTGTGTGGAGACACTAAAGCAAGTATGTAGGTGCTTATTGGAGAATAAGTTCACTGAACGTGACTCGCTATGGAATACCTAATGGAGTTTTACTCTCATGTCAATAGGAATTCCTAATGTGATAGTAGTACAAGTGATCCTTGGACTTGAGATCATCATAGTATCTTGTATGTAATGAATTATACTTTGACTTATTCCTTAAAGCCCTTTAGGGTATATAAAAGGGTATGCTTGGGTATAATGAGTTACATATGGAGATAATGAATGATCAATAAAGAATCTACCACCTCTAGTAAAAGAGGAAGATATGTCCTATGTGATTCATTAAATGATAACCCAGGAATCCTTGGCCAAGGTGGAATGAAATTAGAAAGGACTTTCTAATTTGCATTAAATGGAGTTGTGTATTTTTTAATCAAAATACATATAATTAAATAAAATAAGACTTGACTGTAATTCCATGTCTTATATTTAATTGGAACATTGTATGGTGGAAGGATTGAATTGTACGGTAACTATTTACTCACAGGTTCTTTTATGATTAATGTTGAAATCTATATTATCTGAAAAGTCGTTGATCACTAGGGAGGCTTATCCCTATTGTAAAATAAATATTATTTATTTAAATAGATTATTAGTTTAATTTATTTATTTAAATAAGATTAGAATTGTTCTAATTGATTTATTCACAACCGGTTTAATATGGAGAACCTAAAGGGTCACACCATAAAAGGAAGAATAATTATTTAAGAAGGTAATGGCATAATTGTAATAATGCATTAAGTGTAATTAATTTAATCTATAGTGATAGAATAAATTAAATAGCTTAATATTTATTATTTAATATTTTAGAAATATTAAATATAAATTAATAAAAGGAGTCTTATTAATATTATTAAAATTATTATTATTTTAATTTCTAAAAGAGTTTAGTAATTAATTTAATATTAGTACTCTCATTTATTCCTAATAAGATTAGGAGACAAATTAATTAAATAAATTTAATTAATTATTTTCAATGTGGTGGGAAGCCTAAATTAATTAAAGGAGTTTAATTAATTAAATGAAATTCCATGTCTAATAGGATTAGAAGGGTTGACCAATATCTATATAAGAGGAGTCTTATAATAGATATCAGTTGATGCAATTCCAATTGTTGGAGAGTACTTCTTTTCTATAGAGGATAGAAAACTAAGGTTTAGCCAAACACCCTCCTTCTTGATAATTCCTCTTCCTTGGTGGATCACCTCTAGAGGCCAAACACTTGGGTGGCTAACGTTGATCAAAGGAAGGAATCTAACCCGAAAATTCAAGGAGATCACAAAGAACAAGGAGTTGAACTAGTACTTGTGGAAGCTTCGTTCTACAAGGGTATGATTTCATAACTTCTTATTTATCGTTTTAAATTAATAATTTGCATAAAGGATGATCCGGGTAATGAGTTTGTAGAAATTTTTTAAACTCTGATATACCATGCTTCCGCTAATTTTTTGCAATTTGATTGCGTCACAATTTTGTACAAAACCAACACTTTCCTGGATGATTTTGACGTTGTGACGAGCCCATAGGTCCTCTGTTAGTCATTGGGCGTTTATGCCCCAATTTCCTGTACTTTTTTATCTTTTAGTTTTCACATGTATCATAGGTATGACAGTGATGTTTATGAAACTAATGTATTTAGCAGATATCTATGTATGATATTTTCTATTTATTCATCACACATGCTATTTTATCACTTGTTATGATGCTTGCTTCATATATACTTAAATGATTGGATAGAGATTGACCCCTGTATGGTTTTATTGACATAGTTTTTACAGATGGCGTCCTCTGTTGTGGTGCACTTGGATTACCTTTCCCCTAGCCATATAGCTACCAGTTTGGTATGACCAGTTGCCATATGCTGACCGCATCGCTGTCAGTCGCATGCTAGGCCATTCCCTGTCTCTGTTGTCTTTTCAGGTTCCAGAGGGGTTTATTGACGGGATGCCTAGTTATTGAATTTTTGAGTGCCAAGTTTTCCGGTTTGGCTCAGACGAGTTGACTCCTACTCTGGAGGAGTACGGTCGCATCTCTAGACTGTCGATGGAGGGCATGTGCTCGGATGGCATTGGGATGAGGACATACCAAAGAATGTGTTTCGAACCTGTTATGGACATTACAAGTTTTTGGTAATGTCATTCGGATTGACTAATGCTCCGGCAACATTCATCGACTTAACGAACCGAGTTTTCAAGCCATACTTGGATAAATTCGTAGTAGTTTTTATCGACGACATCTTGATCTACTCGAAAACAGAGGAAGAACACGCCGAACATCTGAAGATTATTTTGGAGGCTCTAAGGAAAGAGAAGATGTATGCAAAATTTTCTAAGTGTGAATTTTGGATGGAGAAGGTTCAATTTTTAGGTCACGTGGTGGATAAGAATGGAATCTCAGTAGACCCTGCAAAGGTTGAGGCAGTAAGTAATTGGGGGCAACCGAGAACACCAACGGAGGTGAGAAGTTTCTTAAGGTTAGCTGGGTACTTTCGAAGATTCATCCAGAATTTTTCTAAGATAGCAACTCCGCTGACAAATCTGACGAGGAAGACAGTGAAATTTGTATGGACGGACAAATGCGAAGAAAGTTTTCAAGAGTTGAACAAGAGATTAAGCGACGCACCTATGTTGTCATTACCAGATGATGCGGGAAATTTTGTGGTGTATAGTGATGCATCGCACAAGGGACTTGGCTGTGTACTTATGCAGCACGGCAAGGTCATTGCGTATGCATCACGACAATTAAAGGACTACGAAAAAAGATACCCTACTCATGACCTTAGAGTTAGCGGCAGTAGTTTTTGCGTTGAAGATTTAGAGGCATTATTTGTACGGAGAGAAATGTGAGATATACACGGACCACAAAAGTCTGAAATATATCTTCACACAGAAAGAGTTGAATATGCGTCAGAGAAGGTGGTTAGAATTGATCAAGGATTATAACTGTGATATTCTTTATCACCCGGGTAAAGCAAACGTAGTTGCCGACGCTCTAAGTAGAAAAGGAAGAGAGAAATTGTTTCATTTGACGACTCAAGATAAGTTAATAAGAGAGATGGAAAAATTAGAGATAGGGTTAAAAGGACCGGAGAGGTCTGAAGTAAAGTTGTTCGTAATGGAAGCTCGTCCAACATTGCTTGATAGAGTGAAGGAATCACAAGAGAAAGATGAAGAGTGCGAGAAAATTAGAAAGATGATCGCAGAAAATGGAGAGGAAAGATTCAAAATTTATAAAGACGGTATCTTGAGATTTTAATGGAGAGTGTGGATGCCAGCGGTAACCGAATTGAGAGAAGAGATTTTGCACGAGGCACACAATACGACGTATTTCGTTCATCCTAGGAGGCACGAAGATGTACCGAGATTTGAGGCAACATTTTTGGTGGCCCAATATGAAATGAGAAGTCGCAGAGTGCGTTAGTAGATGTCTGACTTGCCAATGCATCAAAGCAGAGCATCAGTGACCGAGTGGTTTACTACAACCGTTGGAAATACCAAAGTGGAAATGGGAGCACATTACGATGGACTTCGTGGTAGGACTTCCAATCACACAGAAAGGTTATGATGCCATTTGGGTTATCGTGGATCGATTAACAAAGACCGCACATTTTCTACCTATCAAGATCCGATATAGTTTGAATCAGTTAGCGAATCTTTACGTAAAGGAAGATTGTTTCACGACATGGAGTGCCGGTGTCAATTGTCTCTGATCGAGATCTGCGCTTCACGTTAAATTTTTGAAAAAGCTTGCAAGAGAGAATGGGAACGCAGTTGAGGTTGAGTACCGCTTATCATCCTCAGACAGACGGACAGAGTGAGCAAACTATACAAACACTGAAGGACATGCTTAGGACTTGCGTGATGGATTTTAAGGGAAATTAGGCATGCCACCATACGAAGCTCTTTACGGAAGAAAATACAGAACACCGTTATATTGGGACGAAGTCGGAGAGAGACGAATACTCGGCCCAGAGTTAGTACAACAAACCGCAGACATGGTGACAGTGATAAGAGCCAGACTAGTAGTAGCTCAAAATCACCAGAAAAAGTACACAGACTTGCATCGACAAGACCGGGACTTTAAAGTCGGCAGTTTTGTATTTTTGAAGGTATCTCATTGGAAGGAGAAAATTCGTTTTGACAAGAAAGAAAAATTGAGTCCAAGATTCATAGGACCGTTCTAGATACTGAAGCGAGTGGGCGAGGTGGCATACAAAGTTGCATTACCACCCGAGTTGGAGCACATTCACAACGTGTTTCATATATCTGTGTTGCGTCCGTACAAGGCCGACTACAAACACGTGATTTCTTATGAGCCCATTCAAGTGGAGAAGAACCTAGCGTATGAAGAAATTCATGTCCAAATATTAGATAGGAAACAACAAACCTTACGGAATAAAGTTATTTCATCTATAAAAGTACTTTGGCATAAGTCTACGTGGGAATTAGAAGATAGGATGATGAGGGACTATCCCCATCTATTTGTGTAACCTTGTAGCAATTCCGACGACGGAATTTTTATAACGGGGGAGGATGTAATACCCAAGATTTTCCATATATTTTTAATGAATATATTAGTGGAATTGAATATTTATTTGAATATAAGTGATTATGTGTTTTGAGATGGGTTAATTCAAATTGAATTTATAATAATTAAGAAGAATGTTGAATTTATGATAAGCTCAATGAATTCCTTGTGTGGCACAGTAATGAGAAATATTGATGATTTAATTAATTAAAGAAGAAATTAATAAGTAGATGATTAATTAATAATATAATATTGATTAATGGTTGTGACGCCCCCAAATTCCAGGACCGCCACTTGGTCTCTCGAATTCGGTTCATCACGTGCTCATGGTAATACATCGCAATAATAATAACTAAATATCACACAATCACAGCGAAAAATCTATTCTAGAATAATTTACAATGATTTATTATAATTATTCCCCCAAGTCTCGCAACCTACAGTACTTAATAGATTACATAATAATATCAATTAATGACTTATTACATAACCTAACTTAAGCTTAAACATAATCAAAACCAGTCTTACTACATCATCTTAATACAACATTAAAATATTTAAAACATATAAGAGACAAGTTAATTGGTAGCCTTGCCCTTACCCATTATCAACACCCGAAGGTTCGCCATGCTCTGCCTTAACTGAAATGTTTTAGGGAAAGCAAGAATGAGCACAAATTGCCCAGCAAGTAATATATAATAAGGGTGAGTAATAAGATTCCCAATTCTCGAAAAGGTATAACAAGGTTTGATAGTTCAAGGATAACAAGAATATCAACAGTTCTCAATAACAGTCGCTAAGGACAGAATAATATCAATATGATTCAATAATACGTCAATTCAAGATTTTAAATAATTGAATACTGAGCAGTCACTAAGGACTATGAACTTCTACTAGAATTGACAGTAATAAACTGAAAATCCAATAAAAAAATAGGTACAACAGGTGATCAGCCTAAAGTACCATCGTTATGCATAACAATCAATCATACTCAAGTGTGCACGTCGGTCCTCCGACAATTATATATTCCCTTCAAAGAAGGTTGTTCTTCTCAGTCAAATACAAGATCCCGCACCAATCAATTAGTTTGGGTTGCTTTCCAATAATATAAGTCTAGCCGAATCAAATGACATAGACACTTTCACAATATTCAAGAACAATACTAAGTTCAACATGAATAATAGCTTTAATGAAATAAGAGTTCAACTATGCTAATTCAATTCAACCGATTAAGTAGAAAACTAGTTCGCAATATACAATGATAGAATACTTGCACAGTAAAAGAGTGTAAGTTAGGAAACTTGCACAATCATAGATTTCCTTGCATTAAGTAAATGCGTCGGTTAGGATACTTGCACTTTAAAAGAGTGTAAGTAAGAGAACTTGCCTTTAGCGTAGTTTATCCACGAAAGCAAATCAACACTTTCGAATTCCTATCGTAATACAGTTACGTATATATGATATTCATTAGTCATATAATTAAACTTCACATTTTATCTTCGAATATACGATCAACACATAAGCTAGGTTTTACCTAGCTACACAGTTATATAGAATATAATTTCTATCCTTAACGTTCCTCCTTTAGAGTTTAAACACATTCTCATATCTTATAAGATCGCAATCAATGCTAAATATATTTCATTTTAGCAAGTTACGGCATCCCCTTAAGTTAACCGTCAAAATCGGGTTCAAGTAACATCCTATAATATCACGTAGCATGTATTCATATTTAAAGGATACTTCCATGCTTGTATAACTTTTTCAAATCCAAACGTACATGGTATAGGTTCTTAAGTTAATACTTAAAGCCATTCAAGGACACGAACTCATATGGTCTAACATGCTCGCTTTTTAAACACATAAGATTTTCATATAACTTGTGTTAGGCATGCTCATGAGTACTCGTATCGCATATATGTAGCTAGCATTGTTATTATCTTGAAAACATGCTTCGTTTATGCTAAACTTTAATCACGGAAACAAATCATGGTATATATACATGCATGACACATGAATGAGTCTAAGAGTACTATCACATGTGTCCAAATTATCAGATTCTAACTCTCGTCATAACATACCAAAGTTTACGTTCAAAGCTTATACTTTGTTAGTTTAGTTCATTAATAAGGTCTATCATGTCCATGCTTCCTTATGAAACCTATATATATAAGTTAACATGCTTTTCATGCATTTCAAGGCCCTATAAACATGCTCGAAAAGTTAGAATGTATACATGGTCTTTACATGTCAATATCAACCTTCAAAACTTGTATTTTTGTTAGATATGTTCAATAGTGAGGTCTAACATGCTCTTGTCATACTACGAGCCATATATACATAAGTTAATATGTCTTTTATGCATCTCTACCTCATACCGACATGCCTTGAAAAATCATAATATTAACATGTTTCATATATGTTAACGTTCGTTTAGGAAACTTTAAGTTCGTTTCCAAACTATATGTCGTTTGGTTAACCATGCATGCTAATATACTAAAACATGCTTACATTACCTCATTAGGTTTATATATATGTATTAATCATGCTTCCATGCTTATTTAAACAAAAATCAAACAATTAGTACATAACAGTTTTGTTGCAAAATGCAGAAAACTGCCCACAGAGGCCGGCGCTGCGGCGCGGCAACAACAGGCACAATCTGGTGCTGCGGCGCGGGTGGCGCTGCGGCGCGGGCATAATTCCCTGGGATTAGCACTGTGGCGTGGGAGACGCTGGTACTGACGCGTTGTGGCGCTGCAGCACGCAGCTAACGCTGTGCATCGGCGCTGCAGCGCGGCATTGCAGACTCAGTTCGCTGCAGCCAAAACCGTCCCCAAACTTCCCATTTCATCGATTTCAACATACCCAGATGCTATTAGACTTCTTTAACTTACTAACACACATATATATATGCTTATATAACAGTCAATCGCCATTTATCAATTCCCAATTTCATGAACTCCAACCAATTTCACGAATTTGATGTTTTACAGAAATTGCAGAGCAAAAATGGAAATGAAAGTCAAGAAAGCTATATAGTGGTTTCATCATGTATGTATGTTCATATAACAACAATATAAGGGTTCTATAAACCAATTACGAACCAATTTGGCATAATCAAGAATTTGAACTTTTGACAGAAAACGAAAATGAATAACAAAGAAACTGTAATATACCTTCTGCTAGAATCTGAAGTTGCTGCTACTCAAGGACACTGATATATATATATAACTCTTAACTTACTTAGCCCAAAATTCTCAGCAAATGAATTAGAAAGAGGATGGGTTATATTTATAGGAGAACTTCTAATCCAGACAATGTTATTGCCTACCATTTCAAACTAACAGAAATTTGAATTGCAGGGAGGTTATTAGGGGGTTGGTAATGGTGGTTGAAATCCATCATGATAGCCACACCCTTCTTCATCATTTGATAGCCTATGTTACTGAGTTTAAGGAAGAATAGGGGAGTAGGATAGCTTGTGTATTTCACGTGAAGGAGACAGTGACTCTCCCAGCAAAACAAACTCAGTCTTCTATACTACACTTAAATCATTATACACATATGTATTAAATACTTAGGCTATCTACACATATATATATATTTATATATTTTGCACATATGTCTTTAATTGAAATGTCACACTATAATTCACATAATGTAGTAAGTGTGACTTATACATATATAATCCAGGTATATTTTTATCATACTGGTATAATTTTCTCGGATATAATCACATCACACTGTATCCTTTATTATTAAATTCTACTAATCAATAATTGTTTATCATATATTCATGATGTACTATTTTAATGTATACTTACCTATATATTGTCACATAGGCATAAACATGTAGCTTATATATTTCAATCAATATAATTGTTAATCTCCATAAAATTTAATTAACCCTTATATGATTAATTATCACTTTAATATAAATCTTATTATATTTATAAACACGTTGCTCATTATTATTATTATATTTCTTGCAATAATAATAATCACATATTATTAATCAATCACAGTTAATATTCCACAACAATTAATTAATATTCTACAATTAATATAGATTAACTTTTTGCTTAAACTAATATAATCATTCTCATATTACGTCACTGTGCCACACAAGGCTCCCAACGAGTTTATCGCAAACCCCATAATTTCTCAATTATTATAATTATTCAATTTTATATAATTGAATTAATCATTCTCATAACACAAAATTATTTATATTCAAATAAATTCTCGTTTCCATTAATATATTTATTTAATAATATATGAAAATTCACGGGTATTACATCCTCCTCCCCTTATAAAAATTCTGTCCCGGAATTGCTACAAGGTTACACGAATAGATGGGGATAGTCCTTCATCATCCTATCTTCTAACTCCCACGTTGCCTCCTCGACATCGTGGTTACGCCAAAGTACTTTTACAGACGAAATAATTTTATTTCTCAAAGTTTGCTCTTTCCTATCTAATATCTGGACAGGAATTTCTTCATACTCCAAGTTCTTCTCCACTTGAATGGGCTCGTAAGAAATCATGTGCTTGTAGCCGGCCTTGTACGGTCGCAACACGGAAATGTGGAACACATTGTGGATGTGCTCCAACTCGGGTGGTAACGCAACTTTGTATGCCACTTCGCCCACTCGCTTCAGTATTTCGAACGGTCCTATAAATCTTGGACTCAATTTTCCTTTCTTGTCGAAACGGATCTTTCCTTTCCATGGAGATACTTTCAAGAATACAAAACTGCCGACTTTGAAGTCTCGGTCCTGCCGATGCAAATCTGCGTATTTCTTCTAGCGATCTTGAGCTGCTACTAATCTGGCTCTTATCACTGTCACCACGTCTGCGGTTTGTTGTACTAACTCTGGTCCGAGTATTCATCGCTCCCCGACTTCGTCCCAACATAATGGCGTTCTGCACTTTCTTCCGTAAAGAGCTTCGTACGGTGGCATGCCGATACTTGCATGGTAACTATTATTATATGCGGATTCTACTAAGGGTAGGTGGTCGTCCCAATTTCCCTTAAAATCCATCACGCAAGTCCTAAGCATGTCCTCCAGCGTTTGTATTGTTCGCTCACTCTGTCCGTCTGTCTGAGGATGGTAAGCCGTACTCAACCTCAACTGTGTTCCCATTCTTTCTTGCAAACTCTTCCAAAAATTGGACGTGAAGCGCGGATCTCGATCAGAGACAATTGATACCGGCACTCCATGTCGTGAAACAATCTCTTTTACATACAGACTTGCTAATTGGTTCAAACTGTAGCGGATCTTGATTGGTAGAAAATGTGCGGTCTTGGTTAGTCGATCCACGATAACCCAAATGGCATCATAACCTTTCTGCGTAGCTGGAAGTCCTACCACGAAGTCCATCGTAATATGCTCCCATTTCCACTCTGGTATTTCCAACGGTTGTAGTAAACCACTCGGCCGCTGATGTTCTGCTTTAACGCGTTGGCAAGTCAAACATCTACTGATGCACTCTACGACTTCCCGTTTCAAATTGGGCCACCAAAAATGTTGCTTCAAATCTCGGTACATCTTAGTGCCTCCCGGATGAACGGAATACATCGTATTGTGTGCCTCGTGCAAAATCTCTTCCCTCAACTCGGTTATTGCTGGTACCCACACTCTTCCTTTAAATCTCAAAATACCGTCTTTATCCATTCAAAATTTTTCTTCCTCATTTTCCGTGATCCTCTTTCGAATTTTCTCACACTCTTCATCCTTTTCCTGGGCTTCCTTTACTCTATCCAACAATGTCGGATGAGCTCCCACTACAAACAACTTCTCTCCAGGCTTCTTTGGTTCTTTCACTTCTATTTCCAATTTCTCCATCTCCCTTATCAATTCTTCCTGAGTCGTCAAATTAAACAACTTCTCCCTTTCTTTCCTGCTCAGAGCGTCGACAACCACATTCGCCTTTCCCGGGTGATAAAGAATATCGCAATCATAGTCTTTGATTAATTCTAACCATCTCCTCTGCCGCATGTTCAACTCCTTCTGTGTGAAGATATACTTTAGACTTTTATGGTCCGTGTATATCTCATATTTTTCTCCGTACAAATAATGCCTCCATATCTTTAACGCAAAAACTACTGCCGCTAACTCTAAGTCGTGAGTAGGGTATCGTTTTTCGTAATCGTTCAATTATCGTGACGCATATGCAATGACCTTGCCGTGCTGCATAAGCACACAGCCAAGCCCCTTGTGCGATGCATCACTATACACCACAAAATTTCCCGCATCATCTGGTAATGATAACACAGGTGCTTTGCTTAGTCTCCTTTTCAGTTCTTGAAAACTTTCCTCGCATTTGTCGGTCCATACAAATTTCACCGTCTTTCTAGTCAAATTGGTCAGCAGGGTTGCTATCTTAGAAAAATCTTGGATGAATCTTCGATAGTATCCGGCTAACCCTAAAAAGCTTCTCACCTCCGTCGGTGTTCTCGGTTGTTCCCAATTACTTACTGCTTCAACCTTCGCAGGGTCTACAGAGATTCCATTCTTATCCACCACGTGGCCTAAGAATTGAACCTTCTCCATCCAAAATTCGCACTTAGAAAATTTTGCATACATCTTCTCCTTCCTTAGTGCCTCCAAAACAATCTTTAGATGTTCGGCGTGTTCTTCCTCTATCTTCGAGTAGATCAAAATGTCGTCGATAAAAACCACTACAAATTTATCCAAGTATGGCTTGAAAACTCGGTTCATCAAGTCCATAAATGCTGCCGGAGCATTAGTCAATCCAAATGACATTACCAAAAACTCGTAGTGTCCATAACAGGTTCGAAACGCAGTCTTTGGTATGTCCTCGTCCCTCACTTTTAGTTGATGATATCCTGTTCGTAGGTCGATCTTTGAGAAACACTTTGCTCCCTTCGGTTGATCAAATAAGTCATCTATCCTAGGTAGCGGATATCGGTTCTTGATCGTTACTCTGTTCAATTCTCGATAATCGATACAGAGCCTCATCGATCCGTCCTTCTTTTTAACGAATAGTACTGGTGCTCCCCAAGGAGAAACACTCGGTCGAATGTAACCCTTATCCAACAACTCTTGCAATTGTATCATCAATTCCTTCATTTCTACTGGCGTCATACGATATGGAGCTTTTGAAATCGGTGCCGTTCCCGGTGCTAAGTCTATTATGAATTCGATTTCTCTGTCTGGCGGAAGACCAGGCAGATCGTCCGAAAACACATCTAGAAATTCATTCACGACGGATATATCCTTAATTTCTACTCCCTTTTTCTGAGTATCAACGATGTAAGCTAAATATCCTACGCATCCTTTCCTTAACAATTTCTTGGCCTGCATTATCGTAACGCAACACGATTGCTTAAGCGATGAGCTACCATAAAACACTACCTTAGACTTACTCGGAGTCTGAAGGTTCACACATTTGTTCTGACAGTCAATTATCGCAGCATGGTATTACAACAAATCCATTCCCAGTATTACGTCAAATTCTCCCAATCTAATAGGAATTAAGTCTACGCTCAGTTCATGTTCTCTAATGTTTGCGTGACAATCTCGATAAATGTATTCTACAGGGATCACTTCCTTATTAGCAACTTCTATGATCAAAGGATTTTCTAATCGTTCTCGGGGTGTACTAAGTCTACTAGCAAATTCTTCAGATACAAAAGAACAGGTGGCACCCGAATCAAATAATACATAAGCATTTATATCATTGATTGGGATTATACCTGACACCACGTCCTTCGCAGCCACGGCGTCTTGGACGGTCATGTTAAAGGTTCTGGCGGTTGGGCAGGTTGGATTGTGCCGGTTCCACCGATCATCAGCTTGTTGCCTCCTTGCTGATTACTACCCCCGCCACTTCCCTTCTTTGGGCAGTCCTTAATTCGGTGCTCCGTCAAGCCACATGCAAAGCATCCTTGTATCTTCTTTGGTTTCGGACAGTTGGGCGAGATGTGCCCTTCCTGTCCGCAGTTGTAGCAAGTGCCACGTCCCTTCCAGCACTCGCCTTGGTGATTCTTCCCACACTTCGGGCATCCTTCAGCCCTCTTCTTGAAACCTCCACGAAAATTCCCTGATTGATTATTGTTGTTTTTGTTGTTGTTGTTATTCTCCCACTTTCTCTTTCCCAAGTTGCTTCCTCCGCTACTGCTTCTTCCCGTACGATTCTCTCCTCCAGCATTCTTTCCTTTCTTTTCTTTGTTATACAGACTTAAGGCCTCACTGCCACCTTCCGCAATGATTGCCTTCTCTAGTAATGTTGCAAAGGAATCAATTTGAAGAACTGATACCTTATTGAACAGCCACGGCTTCAACCCTTGTTCGAAACGTCTAGCCTTTCTCTCTTCATCACCAACTTGGTGCTCCGCAAATCGTGCTAGTTCGTTAAACCTAGCCGCGTATTGCGCCACCGTCATCTCACCTTGTTTTAACTCTAGGGATTTCACCTCCATCCTATTCTTCATACTCTTTGGGAAGTAATTCTCGAAGAACAGCGTCTTAAACTTGTCCCAAGCTATTATCCCTTCTCCAGCTCTTTGTTGATTAGCCTCCCACCAGTAGTTCGCTTCTCCCCTCATCATGTACGTGGCAAACACCGTCTTCTGATCTTCGCCTACGCTAGCTA
The DNA here is from genome assembly GCA_020205555.1 of Panax stipuleanatus. NCBI lineage: Eukaryota > Viridiplantae > Streptophyta > Magnoliopsida > Apiales > Araliaceae > Panax > Panax stipuleanatus. The sequence continues at coordinate 12,435,097 of CM035118.1, read as the reverse complement.
TAGTGAAAGCTTTTTCGATCTCTTTGGTCCACGTTTGTGCGACGATTGGGTCGGTAGTTCCCTCGAACTCTGGGGGTCCTACACTCTTAAAGTCTTTAAAGGTTGTTACTGGCACAGTCTGAGGGTTCGGGCGAACGGGTTCATTGTTCCTTCCCCTTAAGGCTTCTCCTAACAAGTCTACCAGTTTCTGGATCGGGTCTACTTGTTCCCTCTCATTGTTAACAGATTCTTCGGGTGCAGTCAATCTACGTCTGGGCGGCATTATCTGCATCACAAGTTTCCATTTTAATATTATTCAAGTATATTACTTAAGTATTTCTTTTAATACTAAAAGAATAAATTATAACACGTTTCTAAATAAACTTCATTTATATTCATATGCCAAATCGTTTCATTACAAGATTTCCTAGCATACTGCTATAAATGTTATCACATATATCCCCTAATATCACAAAAGACAGGGAATATACCAACCTACTACCATACTACCCCTCTAACAAAAGCTAACACGGGGTTCACATCATTATCCCACATCTTACACAAAATATTGGGATTACAACATAGTATATACAATACATAAAGACACAACTAGTACTACCACTAGACTGACTAAGGAAATCTCATCACATCATCCCGCGCTCCACTGCGCTCTTGTACTCCAACTGTGCTATATACACAACCAGCTCTCGGCTCAAGGTATGTAGAGTATGTCCCTGTTCTGCCAGGTAGTGGTACACACCATCAATCACCCTTTCAAAAGCTGAACGGAACACATATCCCATCTTGTTCATCTTTCTCTTCTTGCACCTGACCTCGTCCTCAAGGTCGTCAGCTCTCTCATTGGACGCTTCCCACTTCTCCTCGAAGTGTAACCTATCCATCACCTCCAACTCTAGCTGAGTACGGAGTGCCTCTTTCTCAGTCTTCTCACTCAGTTCCCTCTGCTCAACCTTTTCTAGCTTCTCTGCCAAATCTACATTCCTAGCCACTGACCTGTGAAACAGAGTCCCCATCTGGATCCCTGCCTCCTTACGGTAGGCGATCTCCACCTCTAACTCCTGCATAGCCAGCTTCCTCAGGTGGTCCTCGTCCCGCAGTTTCTGGAACTCAGACTCTCTCTCTTGGGCCTCTGCCTCCAGCTCCTGAACTCTGCAGTCTAACTCTAGGATCCGCTCCTCATACTCTCCTAGCATCCGCTCCTCTATAGTAGCCTCATCAGAGTCCTCTACTGGCTCATCCTCTATCGGCTCGTCCTCCATTGGCTCCTCCTCTGGATCAGACTCTATCTCAATCTCGTCCTCGTCGTCAGACTCGAACGGTACAACTGCCTGTACTGGCACAGCCTCTATAGGTGCCTCGTATACTACATGTATATCCCTGGGCTCCTCTCTGTCACTCTACTAGGTACACCTGTGTCTGTCATCCTACAATCACAAACACAAGACAAACAAACAGCAATTCCATTAAAATGTTAAATAAAACATAAATTCATTGTATAGAATGAAGTTACATTTCATAACAAACTAAGCCTCTCAAGGAAAACTCTACATGAGTTTTATCTCCTTCCTAACTTCCAAGTTCGCCTAAGTTATAGTCTAAGGACACTAGTTCCTAAGGTTTATAACTACAGCTTTGATACCAACCTGTGACGCCCCCAAATTCCAGGACCGCCACTTGGTCTCTCGAATTCGGTTCATCATGTGCTCATGGTAATACATCGCAATAATAATAACTAAATATCACACAATCACAGCGGAAAATCTATTCTAGAATAATTTACAATGATTTATTATAATTATTCCCCCAAGTCTCGCAACCTACAGTACTTAATAGATTACATAATAATATCAATTAATGACTTATTACATAACCTAACTTAAGCTTAAACATAATCAAAACCAGTCTTACTACATCATCTTAATACAACATTAAAATATTTAAAACATATAAGAGACAAGCTAATTGGTAGCCTTGCCCTTGCCCTTATCAACGCCCGAAGGTTCGCCATGCTCTGCCTTAACTGAAATGTTTTACGGGAAAGCAAGAATGAGCACAAATTGCCCAGCAAGTAATATATAATAAGGGTGAGTAATAAGATTCCCAATTCTCCAAAAGGTATAACAAGGTTTGATAGTTCAAGGATAACAAGAATATCAACAGTTCTCAATAACAGTCGCTAAGGACAGAATAATATCAATATGATTCAATAATACGTCAATTCAAGATTTTAAATAATTGAATACTGAGCAGTCACTAAGGGCTATGAACTTCTACTAGAATTGACAGTAATAAACTGAAAATCCAATAAAAAAAATAGGTACAATAGGTGATCAGCCTAAAGTACCATCGTTATGCATAACAATCAATCATACTCAAGTGTGCACGTCGGTCCTCCGACAATTATATATTCCCTTCAAAGAAGGTTGTTCTTCTTAGTCAAATACAAGATCCCGCACCAATCAATTAGTTTGGGTTGCTTTCCAATAATATAAGTCTAGCCGAATCAAATGACATAGACACTTTCACAATATTCAAGAACAATACTAAGTTCAACATGAATAATAGCTTTAATGAAATAAGAGTTCAACTATGCTAATTCAATTCAACCGATTAAGTAGAAAACTAGTTCGCAATATACAAGGATAGAATACTTGCACAGTAAAAGAGTGTAAGTTAGGAAACTTGCACAATCATAGATTTCCTTGCATAAAGTAAATGCGTCGGTTAGGATACTTGCACTTTAAAAGAGTGTAAGTAAGAGAACTTGCCTTTAGCGTAGTTTATCCACGAAAGCAAATCAACACTTTCGAATTCCTATCGTAATACAGTTACGTATATATGATATTCATTAGTCATATAATTAAACTTCACATTTTATCTTCGAATATACGATCAACACATAAGCTAGGTTTTACCTAGCTACACAGTTATATAGAATATAATTTCTATCCTTAACGTTCCTCCTTTAGAGTTTAAACACATTCTCATATCTTATAAGATCGCAATCAATGCTAAATATATTTCATTTTTGCAAGTTACGGCATCCCCTTAAGTTAATCGTCAAAATCGGGTTCAAGTAACATCCTATAATATCACGTAGCATGTATTCATATTTAAAGGATACTTCCATGCTTGTATAACTTTTTTAAATCCAATCGTACATGGTATAGGTTCTTAAGTTAATACTTAAAGCCATTCAAGGACACGAACTCATATGGTCTAACATGCTCGCTTTTTAAACACATAAGATTTTCATATAACTTGTGTTAGGCATGCTCATGAGTACTCGTATCGCATATATGTAGCTAGCATTGTTATTATCTTGAAAACATGCTTCGTTTATGCTAAACTTTAATCACGGAAACAAATCATGGTATATATACATGCATGACACATGAATGAGTCTAAGAGTACTATCACATGTGTCCAAATTATCAGATTCTAACTCTCGTCATAACATACCAAAGTTTACTGTTCAAAGCTTATACTTTGTTAGTTTAGTTCATTAATAAGGTCTATCATGTCCATGCTTCCTTATGAAACCTATATATATAAGTTAACATGCTTTTCATGCATTTCAAGGCCCTATAAACATGCTCGAAAAGTTAGAATGTATACATGGTCTTTACATGTCAATATCAACCTTCAAAACTTGTATTTTTGTTAGATATGTTCAATAGTGAGGTCTAACATGCTCTTGTCATACTACGAGCCATATATACATAAGTTAATATGTCTTTTATGCATCTCTACCTCATACCGACATGCCTTGAAAAATCATAATATTAACATGTTTCATATATGTTAACGTTCGTTTAGGAAACTTTAAGTTCGTTTCCAAACTATATGTCGTTTGGTTAACCATGCATGCTAATATACTAAAACATGCTTACATTACCTCATTAGGTTTATATATATGTATTAATCATGCTTCCATGCTTATTTAAACAAAAATCAAACAATTAGTACATAACAGTTTTGTTGCAGAATGCAGAAAACTGCCCACAGAGGCCGGCGCTGCGGCGCGGCAACAACAGGCACAATCTGGTGCTGCGGCGCAGGTGGCGCTGCGGCGCGGGCATAATTCCCTGGGATTGGCGCTGCGGCGTGGGAGACGCTGGTACTGACGCGTTGTGGCGCTGCAGCGTGCAGCTAACGCTGTGCATCGGCGCTTGCAGCGCGGCATTGCAGACTCAGTTCGCTGCAGCCAAAACCGTCCCCAAACTTCCCATTTCATCGATTTCAACATACCCAGATTCTATTAGACTTCTTTAACTTACTAACACACATATATATATGCTTATATAACAGTCAATCGCCATTTATCAATTCCCAATTTCATGAATTCCAACCAATTTCACGAATTTGATGTTTTACAGAAATTGTAGAGCAAAAATGGAAATGAAAGTCAAGAAAGCTATATAGTGGTTTCATCATGTATGTATGTTCATATAACAACAATATAAGGGTTCTACAAACCAATTACGAACCAATTTGGCATAATCAAGAATTTGAACTTTTGACAGAAAACGAAAATGAATAACAAAGAAACTGTAATATACCTTCTGCTAGAATCTGAACTTGCTGCTACTCAAGGACACTAATATATATATATATATAACTCTTAACTTACTTAGCCCAAAATTCTCAGCAAATGAATTAGAAAGAGGATGGGTTATATTTATAGGAGAGCTTATAATCCAGACAATGTTATTGCCTACCATTTCAAACTAACAGAAATTTGAATTGCAGGGAGGTTATTAGGGGGTTGGTAATGGTGGTTGAAATCCATCATGATAGCCACACCCTTCTTCATCATTTGCTAGCCTATGTTACTGAGTTTAAGGAAGAATAGGGGAGTAGGATAGCTTGTGTATTTCACGTGAAGGAGACAGTGACTCTCCCAGCAAAACAAACTCAGTCTTCTATACTACACTTAAATCATTATACACATATGTATTAAATACTTTGGCTTTCTACACACACACACATATATATATATATATATATATATATATATTTATATATTTTGCACATATGTCTTTAATTGAAATGTCACACTATAAGTCACATAATGTAGTAAGTGTGACTTATACATATATAATCTAGGTACATTTTTATCATACTGGTATAATTTTCTCGGATATAATCACATCACACTGTATCCTTTATTATTAAACTCTACTAATCAATAATTGTTTATCATATATTCATGCTATACTATTTTAATGTATACTTACCTACATATTGTCACATAGGCATAAACATGTAGCTTATATATTTCAATCAATATAATTGTTAATCTCCATAAAATTTAATTAACCCTTATATGATTAATTATCACTTTAATATAAATCTTATTATATTTATAAACACGTTGCTCATTATTATTATTATATTTCTTGCAATAATAATAATCACATATTATTAATCAATCACAGTTAATATTCCACAACAATTAATTAATATTCTACAATTAATATAGATTAACTGTTTGCTTAAACTAATATAATCATTCTCATATTACGTCACTGTGCCACACAAGGCTCCCAACGAGTTTATCGCAAACTCCATAATTTCTCAATTATTATAATTATTCAATTTTATATAATTGAATTAATCATTCTCATAACACAAAATTATTTATATTCAAATAAATTCTCATTTCCATTAATATATTTATTTAATAATATATGAAAATTCACGGGTATTACAATGGTAATGATGGATGATAGAATAATAATGAATAAATATTTGATTAATATTAAAAGGTTAATGTTTGTTCAAGTATTTGTTAAAGTGTAAAGTTATCACTACAACTATATAATATAAAGCATGAGGTGACATTTTGATAGAAACTATATAATAAAAGGAAGTGAGTCACATGGTTGGACTTATGATAATTTATATTATATGTACATTATACAATATAGAACCAAACTATATTATATAAAGTGCATTGTGAAATACAAGAGACTATGTAATATATATACTATATTATAAAGTGTAGTGTGACACTTTAGTGAGACTATACAATATTGAAACTATATTGTAAGAGTAATAAAATTGTATGAGTTACATAAATGAACTTATGTGACCATGTGATAGGTATAGTACTGTAAGGAATACTATATGGAATATTAAATTAAAGTATATGAATAATTAATATGGATTTCAATAAGTAATATAATTAAAATAATAATAGAGGTTGTAATAATGTGGTGTAATAATGCCCAATTAAGTTGTATCCAAGTATTATAAAAATATACATGGATTATATGATATATATATATATATAGATATATACCCCCCAATTTGCTATTTTGTAATATCATTATCCCAATTAGAGTCCATGTATACCCCTAAGTGAATATTAAGCCAATGTGTGTCTATATGTATTAAGCATATGGTATGTGTTAATTCACTCCTTCCAAATGCTGAGTATTGTTGCCCCAAAATGAGAATCTTCCCTCATTCTCTCCTCAAGTGTAAACAAAAAAGGCTAAAAGCCTACTCCATCTTCTTCTCCCAAGCAACCACTAGCTCATCATTCATAGGGAGTGGCCTTCATGATGCATATCACCAACTATTTCACCAACTAACCCTTGTCCAAAGAATTCTCTCATCTTCTATTGGATTCAATACTTAAGGTAATAGCTTGGCATGGTTAATAATTTCTCTATAAATAGAGACCTCCTTTTCATTTTCTATGTTGCTTAATTAAATTGCTGAGTTGCTAGAGAGAGCATTGAGGGAGTATAATTAGTGCCTTGAGGGAATTCATATAAGCTCCAAGAGGTATAAAAATCTAACTTTTGTTCTTGAAATTAAGTTTTGTCAAATTCTTGAATTGCTTGAATTCTCTGTTAATTGATATGAATTAGCATGCCATTATGTTGTTTAAGTATGTATGCATGTCTAGAAGCATTCTGAGTTATAACAGAAGAAGGTTTGGTCATTTGGTGTTAAGGCTCTGCAAAAGCAGAGCCAGAATTTTTGTCGTTGCACGAAGTGGTGCGGCTGCGCCACTTCTATAGCACTACCCCGCGCGACCGCTCGAGCTGCCAGTATTGGAAAACCAATTTTTGTGGTTCTGTTAAGTTGGGCATGCTAGTTGAACTTGATACTAGTTATAAATATCCCTGACATGCTAGCATAGGTTGCTTTACTTATAGTATGTCACGTTAGCTTGATTTAAGTTGAGTTTTCAAGAAAACTTCAAGATTTGGAAAACTAGAAATTTTAAACTTGGAGTAATGTATATTCTGATTTTGTGAGCATGTGTAAATAATCTAGATATATACGTACATAACATAAGGCATGATATAAGACATGTGGATTTACTTTGCATGCTTGAGTAGCTTTGAGGACCCTCTAAGGAAAGGCTTAGAGATTCCAATATGGACTTGATAAACCATAAACGCTTTTGAGTTAAGAACTTGTGAACATGCTTACGTATTCTTGATATGTATATATGCAAGCATGATGTATAGTAAGTGAAGTAGTTTTGCATGCCTAAATAATGTTGATAACATGCTAATGGAAACTTAGAGTTTCACATACAAGCTTAAATTATATACACTTAAGTCATGAACTTGTAAGCATGCCTATGTGATCTGATTATGCATATGGAAGCATGACATGTGATATGCGAAGCTACATTGCATGTAGAATGGTTTAACATAAGATTTCAAAAAGAAACCTCAATAGTTTGGAAACTAGTTTTGTTGATAGATACATTACAAGTATTCTGAAATTTATGGCCATTGTGATAAGATATCATATGCCTCTAAATATGATTGCCATGTATGCCTAGCTAGTCCTATGCACGATAAACTACTTGAGCATGATTAAGAACAAGATTCAAAGAAGTGAAACATAGAACATAAAATGCATGACTAAAGTAGCTTGAACATGTGTATATGATACCTAGTGACCTCATGGCATATGTGTAGCAATTAAACGTAAGAAATGTTGTTACTTGAATACTTAAAGCTTTGATTAGATAAGAATGGATAACGAATTGAACCTAGTTGTCAGCTTTCTAACATGTGTATTTATCATGATCCTTCTTATGCGTGCAATGCGTATTAAATTGACAAGGTGTTTATAAATGATAAGTCTAACGATGGTTGCGAATTACGTCAATTGAAATCATAGTGACCTATAATCTGATTTCATGCTACACATGAATAACTACGTAGTAACATACGTATAGGATTATATGACTAAATTATATGTGTATACTTGAATTTCATATCAAGCTTATGTACTGAATGTGTTTAGCTAATGAGTATCCTATACATGTAAATATATTATAATAGGATTCGAAAATGTTGATTAGATTTACGTGAGTAAACTACGCATAAGGCAAGTATCCCAACCTTGCATTACTTTATTCAACGGATATTATAATCAAGTACTCGAACTCTATTCTTAATGAGCATTTATTGAACTTGCGCTATTATTGTCGTACAAGTAAGCTATTGGAATTGCGATTCATGTTGTATTACTTAATACTTCGTGGATAAAGATAAAGTTGATTTATATTCTTTGAACATTAAATTTTGAGTATTGAACTTATAAAGAGTGGTCTATGCCATTCGATTCGGCTAGACTTATATCATGATTAGAAAGCTATCCAAACTAATTGATTGGTGCGGAGTCTTATATTGACTGAGATAAATAACCTTCTTTGAAGGGAAGTTATATTTATCGGGAGACCGACGTGCGCACTTGAGTACGATTGAATGTTATGCATAATATAGGGTACTTTAGGATGATCACCTGTTGTACTTGTTTCATTGGATTATCAGTATATTTCTATTAATTATAGTAGAAGTTCATAGTCCTTAGTGACTGCTCAGTATCCAATTATCTTGAAATCTTAAATTAATTTAGCATTGAACTATATTGACACTATTTTTTCCTTAGCAACTGTTATTGAGAACTGTTGATATTTCTTGTTGTCTTGAACTATCACACCTTGCTATATCCTCTTTAGATTCGAGAACTATATTACTCACCCTTGTTGTTTTATTACTTGCTGAGCAACCTTGTTGCTCATTCTTGCTTTTCCTAAAAATATTTCAGTTAAGGCAGAGCAGGGCGGACCTTCAGGCGCCGACAAGGGCAAGGGAAAGGCTACAGAGTAGCTCTTAATTATGTAGAACTTATGATTGTAATAAGAACTTATTCTGTTATGTACTAGTTAAGGTTATGTATGCTTAAGTTATTTATAAGCTATGTAATCAATGTTTAAGTTACGAGACCTTGGGACGTGAATAAATTATATTAATTAAATGTAATCTATTCTGCAATAGTGATGTGTATTATTCCGCTGTGCGATGCGACATTTAGTCGTAATATTATTATCATGGTGTTAGATTATAGAACGTGGCGAACCGAATTCGAGAGACCAGTGGCGGTCCGAATTTGGGGGTGTCACATGTTGGTAGCAGAGCTGTAGTTATAAACCTTAGGAGCGAGTGTCCTTAGATTATAACGTAGGAGAACTTAGAAGTTAGAAAAGAGATAAAACTCATGTAGAGTTTTCCTTGAGAGACTTAGTGTGTTATGAAATGTAACTTCATTCTATACATTGAACTTATGTTTTATTTAACATTCTAACGGAGTTGCTGTATGTTTGTCTTGTGTTTGTGATTGTAGGATGGCAGACACAAGAGTACCTAGTAGAGTGGCCGAGGAGGAGCCCAGAGATATACACGTAGTATACAAGGCGCCTCTAGAGGCTGTGCCTGTGCAGGTTGTTGCACCGTTCGAGTTTGACGATGAGGACGAGATTGAGGTAGAGTCCGATCCAAAGGAGGAGCCGATGGAGGACGAGCCTACAGAGGAGGAGCCCATGGAGGACTCTTACGAGCCTAATCTTGAGGAGCAGATGTTGGGAGAGTACGAGGAGCGTATTCTAAAGTTAGACTGCCGAGTACAGGAGCTGGAGGCTAAGGCCCAGGAGAGAGAGTCTGAGTTCTAGAAACTGAGGGACGAAGACCATCAAAGGAAGCTGGCCATGCAGGAGCTAGAGGTAGAGATCGCATACCTCAGGGAGGTAGGGATCCAGATGGGGACCTTGTTTCACAGGTCGGTGGCAAGGAATGTGGATCTGGCAGGAAAGCTGGAAGAGGTAGAACAGAGGGAGCTGAGTGAGAAAACAGAGAAGGAAGCACTCCATACTCAGCTAGAGTTGGAGGTTATGGATAGGATCCACTTCGAGGAGAAGTAGGAAGCCGCAAATGAGAGGGCTGATAACCTAGAGGATGAGGTCAGGTGCAAGAAGAGGAAGATGAACAAGATGGGGTATGTGTTCCGTTCAGCTTTCGAGAGGGTGATCGATGGTGTATACCACTACCCAGCGGAGCAGGAACAGACCCTACATACCGTGAGCAGAGAATTAATGGCGTACATAGTGCAGATCGAGTACAAGAGCGCTGTGGAGCGCGGGATGATGGGATGAGACCCTTAGTCAGTCTAGCCGTAGTATTAGTAGTATTTACCTTATGTGATATATATACTATGTTGTAATCCCAACTTCTTATGTAAAGTGTGGGATAGTTATGTAAACCCCGAGTAAGCTTTTGTTAGAGGGGTAGTATGGTAGTATGTTAGTATTCCCCATCTTTTGTGATATTAGGGGATATATGTGATAACATTTATAGAAATATGCTAGGGATGATCATGTAATGAAACGATTTGGCATATGAATATAAATGAAGTTTATTTCAGAAACGTGTTATAAATTTTATTCTTTTGGTATTAAAGAAATACTTAAGTGATATGATTGAGTAATAATAAAATGAAAAATCTTGAGATGCAGAAAATGCCGCCCAGACATAGATTAATTGCACCTGAGGAATCAGTTAACAATGAGAGGGAACAAGTAGACCCGATCCAGAAGCTAGTCGATCTGTTAGGAGAAGCTCTAAGGGAAGGAACAACGAATCTATTCGCCCCAACCCTCAAGCTGTTCTAGTGACAAGTTTTAAGGACTTTAGGAGTGTAGGACCCCCAGAGTTCGAGGGTACTACCGACCCAATTATCGTACAGACCTGGATCAAGGAAATCGAGAAGGCTTTCACCATCGCTCGAGTGGGGGAAGACCAGAAGACTGTATTTGCTACATACATGATGAGGGGCGAAGCCAAATATTGGTGGGAGGCTAATCAACAAAGAGTGGGGAAGGGATAATCGCATGGGAAAGATTCAAGACGCTGTTTTTGGAGAACTACTTCCCGAAAAGCATGAAGAATAGGATGGAGGTTAAGTTCTTAGAACTGAAGCAAGGTGATATAACGGTGGCGCAGTACGCGGCTAAGTTCAATGAACAAGCGCGATTTGCAGAACACCAAGTGGGAGACGAAGAAAGAAAGGCGAGACATTTTGAACAAGGGCTAAAGTCGTGGCTGTTTAATAAGGTATCAGTTCTTCAAATTGATTCCTTTGTGACATTGCTGGAGAAGGCGATCATTGCAGAAGGTGGCAGTAAGACCTTAAGTCTGTACAATAAGGAGAAGAAAAGAAAGAATACCGGAGGAGAAAACCGTGCTGGAAGTAGCAGCAGTGGAGGAAGCAATCTGGGTAAAAGGAAGTGGGAAAACAACAACAACAACAAAAACAACAACAATCAGTCGGGAAACTTTCGTGGAGGATTTAAGAAGAGGGTGTTGGGTTTGTACGAAATCGTAACGCAATCAAATTGCAAAAATTAGCGGAAGCATGGTATATCAGAGTTTAAAAAAATTTCTACAAAACCATTACCCGGATCATCCTTTATGCAAATTATTAATTTAAAACGATAAATAAGAAGTTATGGAATCATACCCTTGTAGAACGAAGCTTCCACAGGTACTAGTTCAACTCCTTGTTCTTCGTGATCTCCTTGAATTTCCGGGTTAGATTCCTTCCTTTGATCAACGTTAGCCACCCAAGTGTTTGGCCTCTAGAGGTGATCCACCAAGGAAGATGAATTATCAAGAAGGAGGGTGTTTGGCTTAACCTTAGTTTTCTATCCTCTATAGAAAAGGAGTACTCTCCAACCATTGGAATTGCATCAATCTAATATCTATTATAAGACTTCTCTTATATAGACATTGGTCAACCCTTCTAATCCTATTAGACATGGGATTTCTTTTAATTAATTAAACTCCTTTAATTAATTTAGGCTTCCCACCACATGGGAATAATTAATTAAATTCATTTAATTAATTTGTCTCCTAATCTTATTAGGAATAAATGAGAGTACTAAATATTAAATTAATTACTAAACTCCTTTAGAAATTAAAATAATAATAATTGTAATAATATTAATAAGACTCCTCTTATTAATTTATATTTAATATTTCCAAAATATTAAATAATAAACATTAAGCTATTTAATTTATTCTATCACCATAGATTAAATTAATTATACTTAATGCATTATTACGATTATGCCATTACCTTCTTAAATAATTATTCTTCCTTTTATGGTGTGACCCTTTAGGTTCTCCATATTAAACCGGTTGTGAATAAATCAATTAAAACAATTTTAATCTTATTTAAATAAATAAATTAAACTAATAATTTATTTAAATAAATAATATTTATTCTACAATAGGGATAAGCCTCCCTAGCGATTAACGACTTTCCAGATAATATAGATTTCAACATTAATCAAAAAGAACCTGTGAGTAAATAGTTACCGTACAATTCAATCCTTCCACCATACAATGTCCCAATTAAATATAAGACATGGATTTACTGTCAAGTCTTATTTTATTTAATTATATGTATTTCGATTAGAAAATGCACAACTCCAAATAATGCAAATTAGAAACTCCTTTCTAATTTCATTTCACCTTGGCCAAGGATTCCTGGGTTGTCATTTAACGAATCACATAGGACATATCTCCTCTTTTACTAGAGGTGGTAGATTCTTTATTGATCATTCATTATCTCCATATGTAACTCATTATACCCAAGCATACCCTATATATGCCTTAAAAGGTCTTAAGGAATAAGTCAAAGTATAATTTGTTACATACAAGATACTATGATGATCTCAAGTCCAAGGATTACTTGTACTACTATCACATTAGGAATTCCTATTGACAGGCGAGTAAATCTCCATTAGGTATTCCATAGCGAATCACGTTCAGTGAACTTATTCTCCAATAAGCACCTACATACTTGCTTTAGTGTCTCCACACAAATGATCATGAGATCAATCATCCTCATCCAATGAGCAAGCAACATATGTACCAATCTATCCGGATTTACTAATCCCCTTTTTAGTAATCCCACGATTGGGAACTATTTTAGTTTTAAAACTTTCTAAGAATTTAGATCTCATTAGCATGATCATCATCATGATTCTAAAAGCATTGCTTAAAACTATGGGTTATTTACATATTATAAAAACAGCAACATGTAGATAATTAAATGCCTTTAATAAATGAATATTTTATTAATAAATAAATAAGATTGTTTACAAAGTACGTGCTTTATCATCATACATGATTGGCTTGTATGCACACTACTATCAATCTCCCACTTGCACTAAAGCCAATCGCCATGGTATCTCATACCCATCTTCTCTAAGTGACGATCAAACTGCTGTTGTGTTAAAGCTTTAGTAAATGGATCTGCAATGTTGTCTTGAGAGTCTACACGCTCCAAGGTGACGTCTCCTCTTTCAATGATCTCCCTGATCAAATGAAATCGCCGCAACACGTGTTTAGATTTCTGATGAGACCTCGGTTCCTTAGCCTGTGCAACTGCTCCTGTGTTGTCACAGTAAATGGGAACTGCTTCTCCAATGCTAGGAACCACACCAAGTTCAGTTATGAACTTCTTCATCCAAACAGCTTCCTTTGCAGCTTCACTTGCAGCTATATACTCTGCCTCTGTCACTGAATCAGCAACTGTTTGCTGCTTGGAACTCTTCAAACTCACTACGCCTCCGTTCAAGGTAAAAACATACCCCGAAACAGATTTACTGTCATCTTGGTCCGTTTGAAAACTTGAGTCTGTGAAGCCCTCGAGTTTTAATTCAGACCCACCGTAGACAAGAAAAATATCTTTAGTCCTTCTCAAGTAATTTAGGATATTCTTCACTGCCTTCCAGTGCTCTTCTCCAGGATTCGACTGGTATCTGCTCGTTACACTAAGTGCATGAGCAACATCCGGTCTAGTACATATCATACCGTACATGATAGATCCTATTGCAGAAGCATAAGGGATCTTACTCATACGGTCTCTCTCCTCAGGTGTCTTTGGGGCCTGTTTCTTGGAGAGATGTATTCCATGGCTCATCGGCATGAGACCTCTTTTGGAATCTTCCATGCTAAATCTCTTTAGCATTGCATCAATGTACGTTCCTTGGGATAAACCAAGCATCCTTTTAGATCTATCTCTATAGATCTTTATCCCCAAAATATAGGATGCTTCTCCCAAGTCCTTCATGGAGAAGTGTTTAGATAACCAGATTTTAATCGATTGTAGCATAGGAATGTCATTCCCTATCAGTAATATATCATCAACATATAATACAAGGAATGAAATTGAGCTCCCACTAACCTTCTTGTACACACATGGTTCATCGTCATTTTTGATAAAATCAAACTCTTTGATTGTCTCATCAAAACGAATGTTCCATCTACGAGAAGCTTGCTTCAATCCATAAATGGATCGTTGCAGCTTACAGACTTGATTTATTCCAACCTTTGAAACAAATCCCTCTGGCTGTGTCATATACACATCCTCCTCAAGTTTCCCATTGAGGAAGGCCGTTTTCACGTCCATCTGCCAGATCTCATAGTCGTTATAAGCTGCAATCGCAAGCAAAATCCGAATGGACTTGAGCAGAGCTACTGGTGAAAAGGTTTCATCATAATCAACTCCTTGTCTTTGTTTAAAACCTTTTGCAATCAGTCGGGCCTTATAGGTCTCCACCTTGCCGTCCGCTCCAGTCTTTCTTTTAAAGACCCATTGACACCCAATAGGCTTAATGCCTTCAGGTGGTGAAACCAAAGTCCATACTTTGTTTTCATACATGGAGTCCATTTCGGATTTCATGGCTTCAAGCCATTTCCCTGAGTCTTTATTACTCATGGCCTGTTCGTAATTCAATGGATCATCATCATTCATGATGTGTACCTCATCGTCATCCTCTATAACGAATCCATACCTCTCAGGTATCTTCGGTACTCTCCAAGATTTACGAACAGGGTGTGGTATAGTAGGTTCTTCTACTTGGTCAGGTACCTGACTTTGATCCGTGGTAATTTGTGGTTCTTGAACTTCTTCAAGATATATCTTACTCCCACTGACCCCTTCATGGATAAACTCCTTTTCCAAGAAGGCAGCATGTTTCGCAACAAACACCTTTTGATCAGTTAGATGATAGAAATAATACCCTACAGTTGCTTTAGGGTATCCCACAAATCTACACTTTTCGGATTTAGTCTGTAGCTTATCATGTTCAAACTTTTTGACATAAGCTGGACAACCCCAAGTCTTAACATGCTTAAGATTTGGTTTCCTCCCCTTCCACATCTCATATGGAGTCTTTGGGGCGGATTTGGTAGGTACCTTGTTAAGTAGGTATGCAGCCGTTTCTAGGGCATATCCCCAGAAGGAAATTGGAAGGTCGGTAAAACTCATCATGGATCGAACCATGTCTAACAGTGTTCGATTTCTCCTTTCAGATACTCCATTTAACTGTGGTGTACCTGGAGGAGTTCATTGTGAGATTATACCATTTTCTTTGAGACAATTGAGAAACTCACCGCTTAAGTATTCTCCGCCTCGATCTGATCGAAGTATCTTTATACTCTTGCCCGTTTGTTTCTCTACTTCACTTCTGAATTCTTTGAACTTTTCAAATGATTCTGACTTGTATTTCATTAAATACACATATCCAAATCTTGAGTGATCATCAGTGAAAGTAATAAAATAAGAATACCCACCCCGTGCACTTGTTGTCATAGGCCCACAAACGTCTGTGTGAATCAATGTCAACAACTCTGTAACTCTTTCTCCTCTTCCACTAAAAGGAGATTTAGTCATTTTACACATGAGACAAGATTCACAAGTTGGATATGATTCATAATCGGATAGCTCGAGGAGCCCATCTTTATGCAACTTGGATAATCTTGTTTCATTGATATGACCGAGTCTACAGTGCCACATGTAGGTATAATTAATATCATCTCTTTTCCTTTTCTTAGTTTGTTCAATTTGAAATATATTTTCTTGTAAGTCAAGTGTATAAAGTCCATTTCGCAAATTTCCAATACCATATAAAACATCGTCTTTATAAATAGAACAACTATTGTTCTTTATAACAACGTTAAATCCTTCCATATCCAATACAGAAATTGAAATAATGTTTTTAATAATATTCAGGAACATAATAACAATTATTAAGATAAATGGACTTGCCCGAAGGCATTGCTAAATAATAAGTTCCTACAGCTAATGCAGCAACCTTTGCTCCATTCCCTACTCGTAGGATCACCTCATCATTGTTCAGCTTTCTACTTCTGACCAGTCCCTTCACATTATTACATATGTGAGAACCACAGCCGGTATCCAATACCCAAGTAGAATTTTGACTTTCTGAAAAATTAATTTCAATCATGAACAAACCTTGATTGGAAGTCGAAGCTTCTCCAAGCTTCTTGTCTGTCCAGAAACTTCTTGCAGTTTTTCTTCCAATGACCCGGCTCGTTGCAATGGAAGCACATTCCTTTGCTAGCTGGATCAGATTTCTTTTGTTCCTTTATGTTCACCTTGCCCTTGGTCATCCGAGATCGGAAGAGCTCCTTAGATATCTCATATCTAGCAGTCCTACTTTGTTCACCATACAACTCCTTGAGGTGAATCAACATAGTAGGAGCATCCATATTTTCTTGCTGACGCTGAAGCTCGTTATTCATGGATGCGAGCATGATGCATTGAGCTACAGATGCATCATCTTGCCACTTTACAATGGTGGCAATCTCTTCCTCAGAGATTGTTTCTGGAACAGTTCCAGGGACATGTGAGTTTAGGACATAAGAAATCTTTTCAGCAGTGAGAACTATTCTCAGATTTCTTAGCCAGTCCTCATAATTCGGCCCGGTAAGCTTGTTTGCATCAAGTATGCTTCGTAGTGAGATTAGTGATTTAGACATTTTTAAAATTCTGCATGTGAAAAATAACATTTTAGCAAACATTCATTTTATTAATTTTTCATACCAAAATAAATTTAGGTCTTTATTTTAAATTGGTATCTCCCACTATTTTCATCAAACTATATTACCCTCACTTATATAGTTCGGCAACATCTAATTAAAGATTTGCTAGTGAGAATAAGGATCCCATTTCAAATGTATATAACCTTGTGGATAGCACAACAAGCGATATACAAATAAATAGGTAGACAACTCTTGTCAATTACAACACTATATAACTCCTTTTATTTTGCCTCTTAAATCATAATGGTCAAGTGTGTGCACATCCGAACTAAAATGATTTAAGTTAAGTCCAGCCTAGCACTTCCATAAATTCAAAAAAGAAAAATGTTCGTCCTTGTGGATAGCACAACAAGACTAGATCGTTCAATTTTCTTGATAAGCATCAAATGTGATTAATTAACATCTTAAATACGCAATACTCGCCTTGTGGATAGCACAACAAGCTCATATTAAATATTTAATACTCTATTAATTTATCATGCTAGAAGGCGACGTTCGATATTCCAAATATCATTTGAACGCTTCGGACTTAATATTATTTCTTTGAGGGGTTTGTTATTATTTGTCTCATCTTGTTTAGCGCGCATGCACATATATATATAAAATACGCGTCATTTTATTAAACATGCGAAGCATGTTTGCATAAAATATAATATATATAATATTTAGCATGCAATATAGAATATTATATTCTACCCGGATTGATTATGGACTTTTATTCTAGTTTGGTTCACTAGAGCCACCAAGTGAACCAAAAGGTCAAACCTAGGAGTGCAAGAATTTAAATTTAAATATAACTATTACATTTAAACTCGGGCTCCATACAAACGGGTCTTCACGCGCTCCTTGCTCCTTGGTCTCCAATTTTTAAAGATAATTCTAACTATTTCTATTACATTAAACTATTTAATTTAAATAGAAACCTTGATCAACAGTCAAGGGGAAGTACATAGGAGGGAGATAGAATTTTACATCAAGAAAAAAAAATTAGAGAAGACGAGGTACGCAGACCCCATTTAATAAAACCCATTCATTCAAGCATTCAACTAAAATAAAATCCAATCACATTGGTCAAATAGTCCATAATCAATCCCCATTTATTTTCATACATATCACCATATATATTAATAAATAAATATTCATCTCATGAATTAAAACATTCCATATATATATGAGTATCATTTAATGGGCAATTTTAAATTGCATGAAATCCAATTTCAAGATTAAAATAAACTCTTTATTTTAATTATAAAATTATTTAGAATATAATATATAAATATATCATATTTATTTTATTTTTTTTAAAAAAATCACCTTCTTTTATTAAAAGAGTCCTGCAGGTTTATTAAAAAAGTCCTTTCTTGATGGGTCACATTCTTTTTGGAGTAAGAAAGAGACAACACCTTTTCTTTGCAGAATTCAAGATTAGCACCAAAAAAAAAATTGTGATTCTTCCCAAAAAAAGTCTTTTTTTTTTCTTTTTTTTTTTTAAAAAAAAAAATATAATTTTATACAATAAAATTATGCCCAATAAATTATTTTAAATACATACCCATATGTATATGAAATCAAAAATAAATTAATAATTGCATAAAGATTTGGCTCTGATGCCACTGTTGGGTTTGTACGAAATCGTAACGCAATCAAATTGCAAAAATTAGCGGAAGCATGGTATATCAGAGTTTAAAAAAATTTCTACAAAACCATTACCCGGATCATCCTTTATGCAAATTATTAATTTAAAACGATAAATAAGAAGTTATGGAATCATACCCTTGTAGAACGAAGCTTCCACAGGTACTAGTTCAACTCCTTGTTCTTCGTGATCTCCTTGAATTTCCGGGTTAGATTCCTTCCTTTGATCAACGTTAGCCACCCAAGTGTTTGGCCTCTAGAGGTGATCCACCAAGGAAGATGAATTATCAAGAAGGAGGGTGTTTGGCTTAACCTTAGTTTTCTATCCTCTATAGAAAAGGAGTACTCTCCAACCATTGGAATTGCATCAATCTAATATCTATTATAAGACTTCTCTTATATAGACATTGGTCAACCCTTCTAATCCTATTAGACATGGGATTTCTTTTAATTAATTAAACTCCTTTAATTAATTTAGGCTTCCCACCACATGGGAATAATTAATTAAATTCATTTAATTAATTTGTCTCCTAATCTTATTAGGAATAAATGAGAGTACTAAATATTAAATTAATTACTAAACTCCTTTAGAAATTAAAATAATAATAATTGTAATAATATTAATAAGACTCCTCTTATTAATTTATATTTAATATTTCCAAAATATTAAATAATAAACATTAAGCTATTTAATTTATTCTATCAGCATAGATTAAATTAATTATACTTAATGCATTATTACGATTATGCCATTACCTTCTTAAATAATTATTCTTCCTTTTATGGTGTGACCCTTTAGGTTCTCCATATTAAACCGGTTGTGAATAAATCAATTAAAACAATTTTAATCTTATTTAAATAAATAAATTAAACTAATAATTTATTTAAATAAATAATATTTATTCTACAATAGGGATAAGCCTCCCTAGCGATCAACGACTTTCCAGATAATATAGATTTCAACATTAATCAAAAAGAACCTGTGAGTAAATAGTTACCGTACAATTCAATCCTTCCACCATACAATGTCCCAATTAAATATAAGACATGGATTTACTGTCAAGTCTTATTTTATTTAATTATATGTATTTCGATTAGAAAATGCACAACTCCAAATAATGCAAATTAGAAACTCCTTTCTAATTTCATTTCACCTTGGCCAAGGATTCCTGGGTTGTCATTTAACGAATCACATAGGACATATCTCCTCTTTTACTAGAGGTGGTAGATTCTTTATTGATCATTCATTATCTCCATATGTAACTCATTATACCCAAGCATACCCTATATATGCCTTAAAAGGTCTTAAGGAATAAGTCAAAGTATAATTTGTTACATACAAGATACTATGATGATCTCAAGTCCAAGGATTACTTGTACTACTATCACATTAGGAATTCCTATTGACAGGCGAGTAAATCTCCATTAGGTATTCCATAGCGAATCACGTTCAGTGAACTTATTCTCCAATAAGCACCTACATACTTGCTTTAGTGTCTCCACACAAATGATCATGAGATCAATCATCCTCATCCAATGAGCAAGCAACATATGTACCAATCTATCCGGATTTACTAATCCCCTTTTTAGTAATCCCACGATTGGGAACTATTTTAGTTTTAAAACTTTCTAAGAATTTAGATCTCATTAGCATGATCATCATCATGATTCTAAAAGCATTGCTTAAAACTATGGGTTATTTACATATTATAAAAACAGCAACATGTAGATAATTAAATGCCTTTAATAAATGAATATTTTATTAATAAATAAATAAGATTGTTTACAAAGTACGTGCTTTATCATCATACATGATTGGCTTGTATGCACACTACTATCAGAGGGCAGAGGGATGCCTGAAATGTGGGAAGAATCATCAAGGTGAGTGCTAGAAGGGACGCGACACTTGCTACATTTGCGGCCAGGAGGGGCACATTTCACCCAACTGCCCGAAACCAAAAAAGATACAAGGATGTTTTGCATGTGGCTCGACGGAGCACCGGATTAAGGACTGCCCAAAGAAGGGAAGTGGCGGAGGTAGCAGCCAGCAAGGGGGAAACAAGCTAATGATTAGAGGACCAGCACAATCCAACCGCCCAACCGCTAGAACCTTTAACATGGACCATCCAGGACGCAGTAGCTGCAAATGACGTGGTGTCAGGTATAATCCCAATCAATGATATAAATATATATGTATTATTTGATTCGGGTGCCACCTGTTCTTTTGTATCTGAAGAATTTGCTAGTAGACTTATCACACCCCGAGAATGATTAGAAGATCCCTTGAACATAGAGGTTGAGAATAAGGAAGTAATCCCTGTAGAATTCGTTTATCGAAATTATCGCGCAAACATTAGAGAACATGAACTAAGCATAGACTTGATTCCAATTAGATTGGGAGAATTTGACGTAATACTGGGAATGGATTGGTTGTATAACCATGCTGCGATAATTGACTGTCAGAATAAATGTGTGAACCTTCAGACTCCGAGTAAGTCTAAGGTAGTGTTTTATGGTAGCTCGTCGCTTAAACAATCTTGTTGCCTTATGATGATGCAGGCCAAGAAATTGTTAAGGAAAGGATGTGTAAGTTATTTAGCTTGCATTGTAGATACTCGTAAAAAGGGAATAGAAATTAAAGATATATCCGTAGTGAAATAATTTCAAGATGTATTTCCGAACAATCTACATGGTCTTCCGCCAGATAGAGAAATCAAATTTGTAATAGACTTAGCACCGGGAACGTCACCGATTTTGAAAGCCCCATACTATATGGCGCCGGTAGAAATGAAGGAATTGATGATATAATTGCAAGAGTTATTAGATAAGGGTTACATACGGCCAAGTGTGTCTTCTTGGGGAGCACCAGTATTATTTGTTAAGAAAAAGGACGAATCGATGAGGCTCTGTATCGATTATCGAGAATTGAACAGAGTAACGATCAAGAACATATATCCGTTACTGAGGATAGACGACTTATTTGATCAACTGAAGGGAGCGAAGTGTTTTTCAAAGATATACCTACGAACAGGATATCACCAACTGAAGGTACGGGATGAGGACATACCAAAGACTGCGTTTCGAACCGTTATGAACATTATGAGTTTTTGGTAATGTCATTCGGATTGACTAATGCTCCGGCAGCATTCATGGACTTGATGAACCTAGTTTTCAAGCCATACTTGGATAAATTCGTAGTAGTTTTTATCGACAACATCTTGATCTACTCGAAAACAGAGGAAGAACACGCCGAACATCTGAATATTGTTTTGGAGGCTCTAAGGAAAGAAAAGATGTATGCAAAATTTTCTAAGTGTGAATTTTGGATGGAGAAGGTTCAATTCTTAGGTCAAGTGGTGGATAAGAATGGAATCTCAGTAGACCCTGCAAAGGTTGAGGCAATAAGTAATTGGGAGCAACCGAGAACACCAACGGAGGTGAGAAGTTTCTTAGGGTTAGTTGGGTACTATCGAAGATTTATCCAGGATTTTTCTAAGATAGCAACTCCGTTAACAAATCTGACGAGGAAGACGGTGAAATTTGTATGGACGGACAAATGCGAAGAAAGTTTTCAAGAGTTGAAGAAGAGATTAAGCGAGGCACCTGTGTTGTCATTACCAGATGATGCGGGAAATTTTGTGGTGTATAGTGATGCATCGCACAAGGGACTTGGCTGTGTACTTATGCAGCACAGCAAGGTCATTGCATATGCATCCCGACAATTAAAGGACTACGAAAAATGATACCTTACTCACGACCTAGAGTTAGCGGCAGTAGTTTTTGCGTTGAAGATTTGGAGGCATTATTTGTACGGAGAGAAATGTGAGATATACACGACCACAAAAGTCTAAAATATATCTTCGCACAAAAAGAGTTGAATATGCGTCAGAGAAGGTGGTTAGAATTAATAAAGGATTATAACTGTGATATTCTTTATCACCCGAGTAAAGCAAACGTAGTTGCCGACGCTCTAAGCAGAAAAGGAAGAGAGAAATTGTTTCATTTGACGACTCAAGACGAGTTAATAAGAGAGATGGAAAAATTAGAGATAGAGGTAAAAGGACCGGAGAGGTCTGATGTAAAGTTGTTCGTAATGGAAGCTCGTTCGACATTGTTTGATAGAGTGAAGGAATCACAAGAGAAAGATGAAGAGTGCCAGAAAATTAGAAAGAGGATCGCAGAAAATTGAGAGGCAAGATTCAGAATGGATAAAGACGGTATCTTGAGATTTGAAGGGAGAGTGTGGGTGCCAGAGATAATCGAATTGAGAGAAGAGATTTTTCATGAGGCACACAATACGACGTATTCCATTCATCCGGGAGGCACGAAGATGTACCGAGATTTGAGGCAAATTTTTTGGTGGCCCAATATGAAACGAGAAGTTACAGAGTGCGTTAGTAGATGTCTGACTTGCCAATGCATCAAAGCAGAGCATCAGAGACCGAGTGGTTTACTACAACCGTTGGAAATACCGGAGTGGAAATGGAAGCACATTACGATGGACTTCGTGGTAGGACTTCCAATCACACAGAAAGGTTATGATGCCATTTGGGTTATCGTGGATCGATTAACAAAGACCGCACATTTTCTACCTATCAAGATCCGATATAGTTTTAATCAGTTAGCGAATCTTTACGTAAAGGAAGATTGTTTCACGACATGGAGTGCCGGTGTCAATTGTCTCTGATCGAGATCTGCGCTTCACGTTAAATTTTTGGAAAAGCTTGCAAGAGAGAATGGGAACGCAGTTGAGGTTGAGTACCGTTTATCATCCTCAGACAGACGGACAGAGTGAGCAAACTATACAAACGCTGGAGGACATGCTTAGGAGCGTGATGGATTTTAAGGGAAATTGGGACGACCACCTACCCTTAGTTGAATTTGCGTATAACAATAGTTATCATGCGAGTATCGGCATGCCACTGTACGAAGCTCTTTACGGAAGAAAATGCAGAACGCCGTTATATTGGGACGAAGTCGGAGAGCGACGAATACTCAGACCAGAGTTAGTACAACAAACCGCAGACGTAGTGACAGTGATAAGAGCCAGACTAGTAGCAGCTCAAAATCGCTAGAAAAAGTACGCAGACTTGCATCGACAAGACCGGGACTTTAAAGTCAGCAGTTTTGTATTTTTGAAGGTATCTCCATGGAAGGAAAAAATCTGTTTCGGCAAGAAAGGAAAATTGAGTCCATGATTCATAGGACCGTTCGAGATACTGAAGCGAGTGGGCGAGGTGGAATACAAAGTTGCATTGCCACCCGAGTTGGAGCACATTCACAACGTGTTTCACAAATCTGTGATGCGTCCGTATAAGGCCGACTACAAACACGTGATTTCTTATGAGCCCATTCAAGTGGAGAAGAACCTAAGCGTATGAAGAAATTCTTGTCCAAATATTAGATAGGAAAGAACAAACCTTAAGGAATAAAGTTATTTCATCTTTAAAGTACTTTGGCGTAACCACGATGTCGAGGAGGCTACGTGGGAATTAGAAGATAGGATGATGAGGGACTATCCCCATCTATTTGTGTAACCTTGTAGCAATTCCGAGGACGGAATTTTTATAAGGGGGAAGGATGTAATACCCGAGAATTTCCATATATTTTTAATAAATATATTAATGGAATTGAATATTTATTTGAATATAAGTGATTATGTGTTTTGAGATGTGTTAATTCAAATGAATTCAAATTGAATTTATAATAATTAAGAAGAATGTGGAATTTATAATAAGCTTAATGAATGCCTTGTGTGGCACAGTAATGAGAAATATTGATGATTTAATTAATTAAAGAAGAAATTAATAAGTAGATGATTAATTAATAATATAATATTAATTAATTGTAATGATGGGTGATAGAATAATAATGAATAAATATTTGATTAATATTAAAAGGTTAATGTTTGTTCAAGTACTTGTTAAAGTGTAAAGTTATCACTACAACTATATAATATAAAGCATGAGGTGACATTTTGATAGAAACTATATAATAAAAGGAAGTGAGTCATATGGTTGGACTTATGAGAATACATATTATATGTACATTATACAATATAGAACAAAACTATATTATATAAAGTGCATTGTGAAATACAAGAGACTATGTAATATATATACTATATTATAAAGTGTAGTGTGACACTTTAGTGAGACTATATAATATGAAAACTACATTGTAAGAGTAATAAAATTGTATGAGTTACATACATGAACTTATGTGACCATGTGATAGGTATAGTACTATAAGGAATACTATATGGAATATTAAATTAAAGTACTGTGAATAATTAATATGGATTTCAATAAGTAATATAATTGAAATAATAATAGAGGTTGTAATAATGTGGTGTAATAATGCCCAATTAAGTTGTATCCAAGTATTATAAAAATGTACATGGATTATATGATATATATATATATAGATATATACCCCCCAATTTGCTATTTTGTAATATCTTTATCCCAATTAGAGTCCATGTATACCCCTAAGTGAATATTAAGCCAATGTGTGTCTATATGTATTAAGCATATGGTATGTGTTAATTCACTCCTTCCAAATGCTGAGTATTGTTGTCCCATAATGAGAGTCTTCCCAAAATGTTGATGGCTTGTCAGGGCTCTTAGAGATGACTTCACCATACTTCCCCTTATCCTGGCAGAGACATTGATATCAGCTTATATCTGCCATACTGTTGGGGATCAGGAGTTCAGAGGTAGCCCCGTGCTCCTATATATCTGGTTCATGACTCACCTCAGACCGATCGGTCGGCTACGTCGTCATGGGTTCTGCTTTGGACATGGCTTGTCGCAGGTTTATTCATACCTCCCGGATTCCTGCATCGATGGGGTGTTATGGACTTCATTTCTGGGTGCCATGGAGCATTCTTTTCCTATAGTTATGTACTTTGGTTACTGCTTCTTTCTGAGTTTCGCCGCCCATATAGCCGACCTGGATTTCTTTTCGTTGGTTGGTTTGAGGCGTGTGACGACCTATCATCCACTGGCGGTGATGGGTCAGTTTGATTAGTACCAGGAGGTCCATGCATTTGAGGGGACTGAGGATTATCGATTCCCCGTCTGCTCAGTTACCGAGGCTGATCTAGCTTGGGTTTATGGATTCTGGTCTCATCAATAGACAACGAAATTCAGGGACTGCTATCCTGGTCGATCTGCAGAGTACTCAGCTTGGCTAGAGTCGGATTTGGCTCCAGACACAGTAGACTAGATTAAAACAGGGTCTTTATCCGGCGATGAAGATGGATCCACAGATGCTGAGGAGCCCATGGAGGATCCTATATCTCCGACTGAGGATGCTTTATTTGCAGAGTTGATAGCCTCCCTAGTTAGCACTGTCCCGCATTTAGCCTCAGTTTCCATGGAGGCAATGGATAGACAGCTTCACCTGGTGACCTTTGAGAGGGATCAGGCTCGAGCTCTTATATATACCGCCGTAGATGGTCGAGATGCTGCTATCGCTGAGAGAGACACAACCCTTGCTTCCAGAGACCAGGCCCTCGTTGACAGAGATTAAACCCAGACTTTTTCAGATGGACTCATCAGTCACGTACAGGGTGTAGTGCAGAGTCAGGAGGAGGTTTATCGTATAGCAGCAGAGATGCTGAGACGGGTTAAGATACTGGAGCACGAGCTCAGAGATGTTCCCCCAACTGTAGTGACCGCTGGGTATTTGGCTTTGTTGGCTCGTCTTACTACCGATTTATAGCTCTACATTATATAGACTTTGTTATTATTGCTTGTCATAGGTTAGAATCAACTTTTGTATTCTAAACAGTTGTATATATAAAAAGAAACAAGTTCAGTTCACTTCCCTTGTTTGAGCATGTCTAGCCTTGTCCAATGCTACCACTCTCGCTTCATGATTTATTATGTTGACATAGCCCTAGTCTCGTCATGTGGCATCAGATTCGACGGGGGTAATGCTGAGATGTCGCTAGGTCTTCTCCGCATGAGCTGTCGATTGGGTGGGATTTATGGAAAAGATTTTGATTTCTGTATAGGTTAGGATTTTGAATAAGATTAAAGTTTTTGGATTTTTTTCGAAGGTTAGACCGCACCATAAATGGCTGCCTATGTACTCCCATAGATAGGAGATTAGGTCTTTCGTAGTTCAGGCTCAGACCTGAAAAATTTGAAAAGGGTTTATTTAGGTTTGAGTTTGGTTTGATGGGATTTTGATGTTTTTGGTTTGATTTGATTTTTCAAGGGTTAGACCGCACCATAAATCGCTGCCTACTTACTCCCACAGATAGGAGATCAGGTCTTTCGTAGTTCAAGCTCAGACCTGAAAAACTAGACTTGATATATTTTTCTTTCTTCTTTTTTTTCTATTTTTTCTGTTTTTTTGTTTCTTTTTTCTTATCAAGACAAAGTATTCCAATTTGAAAGCGAAAGGGGTCTCAGCCATAATGCCGTTTCACCAAATCAGAATTGATCAGTTGCGGGAATTCCTCACCATCCATCTCTTCCAATTTCAAAGCTCCGCCCGATAGGATTGCTTTGACAATAAAGGGTCCTTCCCAATTTGGGGCAAATTTTCCTTTAGCTGCTTCCTGGGTCGGAATGATCTTCTTCAGCACCAAATCATGCTCTTTAAATTCTCGAGGTCGCACCTTCTTGTTATAAGATCGGGACATTCGCTGCTAATACAATTGGTCGTAACAGATGGTCGCGACCCTCCTTTCATCTATCAGGGATAACTGATCATATCGATCTTGTATGCATTGGCTCTCCTCTATCTTGGCATCTACCATCACTCTCAGTGATTCCATTTCCACTTCGACAGGAAGTACAGCCTCCATCCCATATACCAGAGAGTATGGTGTTGGCCCTGTGACAACCCAGAATTCGGGTCCTCTGACCCCGGTCCGGTCGCCACGATACAATACTAACATCCACCTCTAAACAACATAAGATAACTAAAATGTGGAATATAATAAACGTACGTCGTTCATTCAGAAGGTGTTACTAGTCCCAAGATTCGATAACCTTAATACAATCTTACAAATATACCCTATAATAGTCTTTAGGGTTTAAATTACAATAATAGTAAATAAATTAAGCATAAAGTAAAGTCTACTCTTTGCAAACTATCCTACATCTTTCCTTTACCCTTGTTCTCCCCTGAGGTCTCGGGCTTCACTGCAATAGAATTCATGATATAGCAAGAATGAGCAACAAGTTTGCTCAGCAAGTTTAAATACAACAATAAAGGATATATCATGATGAATGGAAAATATCTGACAATGAATTCAACAATATGAATATCTGAAGGATTCAACAATATGAATATTAGAAGCAAAGATAATAATTGCTTTTAGAACAACTGATAGTCAAGTAGACTTTGAACTATAAAACTCCAATGGATTCAATAGCTAATTGACCCTTTGGTTGCTGGCTACAGAAATCAGTACTTGAGGAGATCAGCCTCGCATGCACAATGTATATGCATAACACTTATATCTGCTCTACGTATCATATATTAGATACCTGGGCACACCCCTATTAATGAGGGATGTTCTGTTCAGTCTAAGAATCCTTACCATCAATTGGTTGGATAGCTTTAAAGAAAACTTCATACACTTGTATGACCGAAACAAAGGTTCAGACTCTATCTGACACAATTCAAGAATTATAGAACTTTAAATAATGTACAAGTCCAAGACTGTACGAACTCAAATGCACCAAGTGCGAATATTAATAATATCGATGTGGAATAATTGTTAAGTAATTAAACCACTTAAAAGCATGCTTGGAAATGAAGTTCAAGCTTAAATGAATAACTGTCAATACGATAATAACCTGCTCAATACAATATGAGAAGGATAAGAAATTTGCACAATAAAGAATTTGTGTAAATTTAGAGAACTTGCATAACCAAGGAATGAAGTTCAGGAACTTGCATAATAATACAAGAACGGGTTCAAAAGAACTCGCTTACAATGTTCCATGAATAAAGTAAATACAAGGATAGGATACTTGCACAATAAAGAGTGTAAGGGAACTTGCGTTCAAAACAAGTGACGTTAAAAAACTCGCTTACACGATTCATTAAATAAAGTAGTGCAAGGGTTTAGAATACTTGCTCAATATAAATTTGAGTAAAGTTAGGGAACTTGCACAACCAAAGAGTGAAGTTCGGGAACTTGCCTATTTACTCAGCTACAATTAAGTTCAAGCTTTAATTAAACTCGTTGAAATAACCTATCATTATCAAGTCGGTCTTTCAATTAGCATGTGTAAACTAATATGGGTCTACACTTACAAGAATCAAGTCATCATATAATTCTATCACATAAGATCACAACAAATAGTAAACGTACTCTTTTTAGCACGTTATAGCATTATTGTAAGTTAACCGTCAAATTGGATTCAAGTATCACATAACAAGGTTAAACAATGTTTAAGTAGTCATGCTTGTGCGTATACTACATATGTATACCTTAACCCACATTAGTTCATGCCTTAGAATTTCATTACTTGAATACGTGTGCAAAGGTGATATTCATGTTTCAACCAAATAATGTTCATGTCAACACATCTATAGGCATAATGACATCCTTATATATATGATTGCATGATCATAACATAATTCATATGGTAATTGATGTCCTTAGCTTTCACATTCTAAGCTTTTCATTGAAAATCACACTAAGTCAACAAAGGCATCATAGTACATGTAAAGCATCTCAACATATCATTCATATGCAATTGAAACACATATCTAAACCACATAAACATCCTCATATGGTCAGAATCTAAAAGACATAAGTCTTGATCAAGTTTGCTTTCAAAGTTCTTAAGTTTTTCTTGAAAAACCTTTTGAATCTTTCAATTAAGTATGCTAGTGCATGATTAACATTTTAAACATGCATTTCATGTTAATATAAATCATACGATCATGCTTTCAAAAATTAGAATGTACATATGTTACGTACATATCAAAGTTCTTAATCGAAACTATAAATTTCATTTTCAATACCATAAGTGTTGCGTCATTCATGTGTACTAACATTGTTATACTTGTTCATACTACATGAATATACTTATATATGTGTGTTAAATCAGTTTACATGCTTGATCTAACAAGGTACCACATGATAGCATATAATAGTTTCTAGCAGGAAATCAAAATTCCAGAACAGGTCCTGGCGCAGCTGCGCAGCTACCAGGTATAAACCCAGCGCAGCTGCGCCGGTGTCCGGCCACACCAGAGGCAGCTTTCTGCTCGGCAGTTACAAACCCATCTCACAAATTAATTACCAAATTCAATCATGTTCCAGCCATAAAATAGTTCCAATATGGTTACTAACTCCATTAACACTTAACAAACATACTTCATAATTCAATTATCATCTATATAGCATAATCAAGGAACTGACATGGAAGAACAAGAATGGGAGTATACCTCTACTATATGAACTGGGCTGCTAAAGAAATTTCTCTCTCAACTAAATAGAACTCAGTATACTTGTTTTACTTACCAATATCACAACAAAAGAAAATGAGAGGAAGAGAGCCTCATTATATAGCCAATTCAAGACACGGTTCATGACTTTGCTTAGCATTTCAAAACAACGAAAGAAGCAATTATCTAATGGTTATCAAATAGTTGGTGAGGAGTTGGTGGATTCAATCATGAATCCCACATCTCTTATAATCATTAGCTAGGATTGATGATTTTGAGAAGGAGATAGAGTAGTGTAGCATGTGGGAGTTCACGTGTGGGAGAATGAAGAGGATGGGCTCTTATTATGGGACAACTAAACTCAGCAACTTGCATTTGTATATATTATGTATGCTCAACACTTAGCTTATACACTTGAACATATACTTAGGTTATATCATATATATACACCTAATATATACACATAGTATCTAATTAAGTTATAAATAGTTTAAAGTCACAATTTCAATGAGCAAATAATAAATCAATGTATCAAGTAGGCACATATACACTAATCATAAAATCCATGTACATTATATTAACACCGAATATAAAGCAATTGGATTTTATTATTGCTTATCATAATAACTGTTATTATTATAATAACTTATTGAGATCATTTATCAATTAATGATGTTATTGATATTAATATAAGGTAATAGGGTATACATATTAATGTCTATCCATACATTGTCACATGCTCTTATATACACATTAAATTTATCAATCTCACATAATACAATTAAGGTTACTATATAGTCTATATATAATATACATAGCCATATCAAAAGTCACCTTGTATAATATACCATATAGATAACTACCATATAATAAAGGTTTAATATCGCATGCTTGTTTAAAATAATTAATCAATTAAATATAAACTCATTGTATTTATTAAATATATTACATGCTTATGCTTTAATATTCTCAACAACAATAAATATCATACGTTATCAATTAATCAATCACGATTAAATCTCTACATTATATTTAAGTAAATTTGAATATGTAATTACTAACACTTTTATCAATACTCTGATATAAAAGTCTCAGGGTTAATCTACTAATTTAAATAACCATTAGTGATTCCCTTTAATAAAATCCTAGCATTTATTCGCATAGGCATAAATTCTCATAACGACATAACTACATAAGGTTTAAATAGGTTCACAAAACTAATCCATTAAAATTTAAATCACATATTAAATTAATAAGAAGTTTAAAATTCATGATCGTTACATCCCTCCCCTCTTATAAAAATTCCGTCCTCGAAATTGTAAAAATAAGGTTACTCAAATAAAAACGGATAATTCGTTCTCATTTTCTCTTCTAGCTCCCATGTAGCCTCTTCGACTACGTGGTTCCTCCAGAGAACTTTGATGGAAAGGATGATCTTATTCCTCAGCTTCTATTCCTTCCTATCTAGTATCTGGACAGGAACTTCTTCGTATGATAAGTCTTTCTCGACTTGGATCGGCTCATAGGAGATAACGTGCTTGTAGTTCGGTTTATACGGCCGCAACACTGACACATGAAATACATTGTGAATGTGCTCAAGTTCAGGGTGTAATGCCACCTCGTACGCCACTTCACCGACTCGTCTCAGATTCTCGAACGGTCCTATAAACCTAGGGCTCAACTTGCCCTTCTTCCCAAAATGAATCTTCCCTTTCCAGGGAGATACTTTCAGAAAAGCAAAGCTTCCTAATTCAAATTCTTTCTTCTTGCGATGTAAGTCCGCATACTTCTTCTGGCGATCTTGAGCCGCTACCAGTCGCGCTCTTATCACCTTAATAATCTCTACTGTCTGCTATACCAATCCAGGTCCCAACAGTCGACGTTCACCTACTTCGTCCCAACACAACGGTGTTCGACACTTTCTCCCATATAGCGCTTTGTACGGTGGCATTCCGATACTAGCGTGATAACTATTGTTGTACGCGAACTCTACTAATGGAAGGTGATCCTCCCAACTACCCTTGAAGTCCATCACACAAGCTCGGAGCATGTCTTCAAGTGTTCTAATCGTTCTCTCGCTTTATCCATCGGTCTGCGGATGATACACGGTACTCATTCGTAATTGCATCCCCAATCTTTCCTGAAGACTCTTCCAAAAATTTGACGTGAATCGCGGATCTCTATCAGATATAATAGATACTGGCACCCCATGTCTCGAGATAATTTCCTAGATATATAATCTGGCTAACTGATCCAAACTATACTTAATCTTAATCGGTAAAAAGTGAGCTGACTTTGTAAGACGATCTACAATTACCCATATGGCGTCATACCCTTTTTACATTGTAGAAAGTCCCACCACGAAGTCCATCGTGATGTGCTCCCATTTCCATTCTGGAATCTCTAACTGCTGTAATAACCCGCTTGGTCGTTGGTGCTCTACCTTGACTCTCTAACAAGTTAAACATCTACTTACGCATTATGTAACTTCTCTCTTCATATTTGACCACCAAAAGTGGTGACGCAAATCTTGGTACATCTTCGTGCTTCCCGGGTGTATCGAGTATCTCGTACTGTACGCTTCTTCAAAAATCTCACCTCATAATCTTTCAACTGACGTGAGGCGTACGCAATGACCTTACCGTGTTACATTAGTACACAATCGAGACCCTTTTTTTGTGATGTGTCACTATACAAAGTAACTTGATTAGTACTTTAAAATAGATATTGATTTTGTTTTTAGTAAAATAGATTTGGCACAACCCTTTGAACTCTATGTGAGTTCATCTCCCTACTATCTCCCCTAACTTCTCTAAGGTTATAGTCTAAGGTTCCCCACCTAAGGTTTATAATCTACAGCTTTGATACCAACCTGTGACGCCCCCAATTCCGTGTAACATCGATTACAGGACCTGGTGCTCACAGTACAACATACATCATCATCTAACTACATAAACCCCGTAAATAATAATAATAGTAATAACTATTACATACTTATTCAAATAAAATCCCAAGTCTTTACAACCTTAAATAAACCGAAACTTAACTTAGCGTTTATCGCTACATAACATCATATGCGAAAATATAAACTTATTATATAAACACTCTCAACATTTCATCTTAGACTTCCCCTTGTCCTTGCCCGAGCCCTTAGCCTTCTCATCCTTAACTGAAAGGTTTAAGCAAGAATGAGTACATATTGCCCAGCAAGTATATAAAGTAGTTTGAAAACATACATCAGGAGTAAAAGCATCTGTATGGCTATATCTCAACAGTTGAAAGAATTATCAAGTGTTAAATAAGAATATCAAAGATTAGAGTTTAAGAATTCTCAATATCATACTAAGGGGTGTTGAATATCCTGAACATTACTTTATTTCATCAAAAACCATCAGACGGTTTAACAATCAAATAGATTGCAAATGGTCTCTGCAAGTACTCCAGGTGATCAGCCTATCGTACCCTACATTGTGCACAAGTATTAAATTTAAACTGCATAAGCATAAATGGGACTATATGCCTGACATCTGTTCGCCCATTTATTCGGGTTGTTCATCTTAGTAGTCATGCGAGACCGTACCAAAGCAATTTGGATTGGTAAACATTAAATAGCTTCGAAAGATTTGAATTAAATCATTTTTCATCAATAATAACTAGCCGAAAACAAAGGCCAGGAAACATACTTGGAAACAGTTATTTAAATAAATAAAACTTTAAAGCATAGCAGTTGAAGCAATAACTGAGTAATCAACAATAAAACTTGCAAGATAGTTGAAGTTGTAGAACTTTACGTCAAAGGAACTTGTACGTGTCAATGAATAAACATGAGCTCGGTACTTACCCTTACCACAAAAAAGAAATAAGGCTTGAATAATTTATCAATGAAAAATAGGGTAAGAAACTTGCCTGATACGTCTGCTATCGTTAAAGCTAGTAATTAATCTTCATGTACCCTAATCATAGGTGTCACGTTAAACAATTAGGTTCTCGAACTCAAATTTAAAAGAAAATGGTTTCCTTTTATTTAAATAAGTTATTAACTAACACGTATTCGATTAACATACAATTCAATTACATAAACATGCTGCATCTTATAGGTCCAGGGGTTAAATATTGGAATCTAGGAAAAAATAAGTTTCTAAAATTTTTCCGACCCGACCCGGACTGGCGCAGCTGCACAGGCTTAGGCCTTATGAGCTGCACAGCTGCACAGCTCTTCATCCCCAAAAATTTTTGCAGTTTGAGCAGCCCACTTTGCGAATTAATTCCGAACAACCCATACAGGATATGACCATGAAACTTGGACACAGCATACTTCATATAGCATAGTATTTTACAAAGATAACACATACCAGAAACTAGTATGTTAAGACCATAACCCGGCTGCCTAGAAAAGCATGCCAGAACAGATTTTCACACTTAGAAAAATTCTGGAAAACCCAGATTTTCTGCAGATTTTATTACCAACATGCTAGCTAACGAATTTCATATCTAGCTCAATATAGCTCCGATTCCTTTGAAATTTTGTCAGGTTATACATCTTACTACATAATATTTTACAAAATTATTACCTACCATAAACGGGTCACAGAAACCATGATTCCAAGGCTCCGAAAAACTCGAAAAGTCATAGATTCTATGTTAAACCAACTTTGATAAAATTTATAATTTTGATTCTAGCATGAAAGGACTCGTTTCCTACTGTCCCGATCACACCCACTAGCATATGTACACATGTTACAACAATCAAACTTACTAAATTCCATGATTTGACCAAATTAGCATGTTAGTGGCATTTTATCAAATAGTTAGCATGCATACACGAATTCTTTGATTCTCTATGTAATTGAGGCATGACAAAAACCAGAATTCTTCATTCTTAACAGCCACATAATAGTAATCAACACTAACATAGCATCACAAAACCAACACAAAGCATTTATTATGACTATACAAATATTTTCTTACTAGTTTCTTCAAGAACATATAAAATGGTTTCATGTTTACCTCTTGGCATGAATTTCTCCTTGTTTTAATTCTGATGTTCCCTCCTCCTTGCTTGTTTAGACCCTCCAAATCTCCAGAATTCCTCACACCTCTCAAACTCTCATTCTTGAATTCTTTAGCTCTCTTGGTGAAACTCTTTGGAAAAAAAAGGAAGAATGCATTTTGGTGGATTGTATATATATATATATATATATATATATATTATTTGAGAGAAACTGATTTTGTCCAGCCTTTCCATCTCCAGATCATCAGTTATATACATTGCCTAATAATACAATAGTTTGATTATAGAGTAGGGAGTTAGGAAAATGAAAAGGTTTGGTTTATAAGAAGATATAACCCCTCCTAGCTATAATGCTATATACGCATATACTCCTCCATTTTGTCCCAATATGATGGTCACGTGGACCCCCAGCTGCTGACCTTGCTTAAGTAAAATATTATAATAATCAATTAAATCAATTAATAAATTATTTGACCATTTTGCCCTCCGTAACCAAATGTTTCAATACTTATAACGATTTCTACTAAAGTCGACGTTCCGAACGCTATGGGACTATCTGTTTTGTCAAAATAGTCTCCGAAATTTGGGGTTGACTTTTTACCCGAAAAAGTCCACCGGTTGACTTTGACCAAAAAGTCAATCGTGACACATTTTTGCGGTTACAGTCTATCTTGACTAATTTCGATGTTCAGGACTCAACTACGCAGTCCGCGTCTCTAAATTCCGCTCCGAACTCCAACTCATGCTTTAATACCATTCCACGAAATTAATCCATTTAATTACATAACTAACTCAAATAGTTAAATTAATCTAAACCAACGCTTTAAACATATCTCATCACATAACATATATGAATAGCACGTATACCTCTAATAATAGAAAACACACCAGAGTTTCTCATAGATTCGTTTATTGATAATTATTAAGTTACACAATAACCTTGGATATTACATTCACCCTCCCTTATAAGGATTCTGTCCCCGGAATCTTTATAAGTTAAACAAAAAGACTAGGGTAATTCTTCATCATTTTCTCCTCGAGTTCCCACGTAGCCTCTTTGGTATTGTGGTTCCTCCATACTACCTTAACAGAAGGTATTATCTTATTCCTCAACACTTGTTCTTTTCTATCAATTATCTGTACAGGAACCTCTTTATAGGTTAGGTCCTTCTCAAACTGGATGGGTTCATACTCTATGACATGCCTGTAATCTTGTTTATAGGGTCGTAAAACTGATACGTGGAATACGTTGTGTATATGTTCTAACTCCGGAGATAAAACTATTTCATAAGCCACCTCACCGACTCGCCTTAACATTTCAAAGGGTCCTATGAATCTGGGACTAAATTTTCCCTTCTTCCCAAACCTCATTTTCCCTTTCCAAGGTGACACTCTCAGAAACACATAAGTGCCTACGTCAAAGTCTCATTGTTGTCGATGCTGATCAGCATATTTCTTCTGTGGATCTTGAGCCGTCACTAGTCTCGCTCGTATCGTTTTGATTACATCCGCAGTTTGTTGCACCAATTCTGGCCCTAGTAGTTACCGTTCTCCCACTTCATCCCAGCACAATGGCGTTCTGCATTTCCTTCCATATAAAGCTTTATAAGGTGGCATCCCGATGCTTGCGTGGTAACTGTTGTTGTATGCAAATTCCACCAACGGTAGATGGTCATCCCATCTTCCTTTGAAGTCCATAACACATGCTCTCAGCATGTCCTCCAATGTTTGAATACTCCTCTCGCTCTGGCCATCTGTTTGAGGATGATACGCCGTGCTCAACCTCAGTTGCATTCTCATGCATTCTTGAAAGCTTTCCAGAAATTTGCTGTGAACCGCGGATCGCGATCTGACACAATTGATACCGGCACACCGTGCCTGGAAATGACCTCTTTGATGTAAAGCTTTGCCAATTGATCCAAGTTGTACCTGATCTTGATTGGCAAGAAATGCGCTAACTTGGTCAATCGATCAACTATCACCCATACTGCATCGTAACCCTTCTGTGTAGTTGGAAGTCCTACCACAAAGTCCATCATGATATGCTCCCACTTCCATTCCAAAATTTCTAAAGGTTGAAGTAACCCGCTCGGTCTGTGATGTTCCGCCTTAACTCTCTGGCATGTCAAACACCTGCTGACGCACTCTACCACTTCTCTCTTCATATTGGGCCACCAATAATGTTGGCGAAGATCCTGATACATCTTTGTGCTTCTCGGGTGGATTGAGTAACTTGAGCTATGAGCTTCCTGCAAGATTTCTTCCTTTAATTCAGATACCGCTGGCACCCAAATTCTCTTCTCAAATCTTAATAATCCATCATCACCCATACTGAACTTAAGCTCTTCTCCATCTGAAATTCTTTTCCTCACCTTCTCACATTCTTCATCGCTGCTTTGTGCTTCCTTGATTTTGTCCAAAAGAGTTGGATGAACCTCCATTGCGAACAACTTCTCATCTGACTCCCTCGGACTCATTATCTCGAGTTCCAATCTAGCCATCTCCTTAACTAACTCCTCCTGAGTTGTTAGCATTGCCAACTTACCGCTACCTTTTCTGCTTAGCGCATCCGCTACCACGTTAGCTTTCCCTAGATGATATAGGATGTCGCAATCGTAATCCTTTATTAGTTCCAACCATCTTCTCTGTCTCATATTCAACTCCTTCTGCGTGAAGATATACTTCAGACTTTTATGGTCCGTGTATATTTCACACCTTACACCATATAAATAGTGCCTCCAAATCTTCAGGGCAAATACTACCGCTGCCAATTCCAGGTCATGGGTAGGATATCCTTTTTCGTAATCTTTCAACTGACGCGACGCATACGCAATAACTTTGCCATGTTGCATAAGCACACAGCCAAGTCCTTTGTGTGACGCATCACTGAAAATCACAAAATCACGTGTATCGTCTGGTAAAGACAACACCGGTGCCTCACTCAATCTTTTCTTAAGTTCCCAAAAACATTCTTCACACTTCTCTGTCAGACAAATTTTTCTGACTTCTTCGTTAAATTTGTCAACGTTCCCGCTATCTTCGAAAAATCTTGAATGAACCGTCTGTAATAGCCTGCCAGTCCTAAGAAACTTCTTACTTCAGTCAGTGTCTTTGGTTGTTCCCAATTTTGTACCGTTTCCACCTTTGCTGGATCAACGGAAATTCCGTCCTTGTCAATCACGTACCCCAGAAATTGAACTTTCTCCAACCAAAACTCGCACTTCAAAAATTTTACGTATAACTTATCCTTCCTCAACGCCTCCAATACCATTCTTAAATGTTCAGCATGATCTTCCTGAGTCTTAGAATAGATCAGGATATCATCTATAAACACGACTACGAATTTATCTAAGTATTGCTTGAATACCCAATTCATCATGTCCATAAATGTCGCCGGCGTATTTGTTAACCCAAATGATATCACCAGGAACTCGTAGTGTCCGTATCGAGTCCTGAATGCTTTCTTAGGAACATCTTCCTTCCTCACCTTCAACTGGTGATATCCCGTCCTCAAGTCAATCTTGGAAAAATATTTCACTCCCTTCAACTGATCGAATAGATCATCTATCCTAGGTAACGGGTACTTGTTCTTGATTGTCACCTTATTCAACTCTCGATAGTCGATGCAAAGTCTCATCAACCCGTCCTTCTTTTTCACAAATAAAACTGGTGCTCCCCAAGGAGACACACTAGGTTGAATATACTTTCTATCCAATAATTCCTGCAACTGTACCATCAGCTCCTTCATCTCTGCCGGTGCCATTCTGTATGGGGCTTTTGAAATCGGGGCCGTTCTCAGTACTAAATCTATAACAATTTCGACCTCCCTATCCGGTGGAATACCTGGAAATTCCTACGAAAATACATCCGGAAATTCATTCACTACTAGTATCTGTCCCATCCCTACCCCTGCTTTCTGTGTATCGACGATATAGGCCAAATAACCTACACATCCCTTTCCTAGCAACTTCCTCGCTTGTATCATCGTCAGACAACTAGAATGTCTCGGCGACCTACTCCTGTAGAACACTACCTTAGACTGATCTGAAGTCATAAGGTTTATACATTTCTTCTGGCAATCTATTAATGACCCATGGTTAAATAACCAATCCATTCCTAGAATTACATCAAATTCTCCTAATGGAATCGGAATTAAATCCACAGGTAACATATACCCCCTGATATCTACAACACAATTCCTAAGAATACGGCTAACGGGAATGATTTCCTTATTAGCAACTTCTATGTTCATAGGATATTCTAATTCTTCCTGGGGTAAGTTTAATAGTTTGGGAGAATTCATGCGATACGAAGGAACAAGTAGCTCCCGAATCAAATAATGTGTAAGCAAATATATCATTGATCGGAATGATACCTGAAACCACATCCTTGGATGCAACCGCATCCTGAACTGTCATGTTGAAAGTTCTTGCTGTTGGTCGATTCTGAGTTGGTGGTCCAGTTATTGTGAGATTTCCACCGCTTGGTCCCCTTCCTCCATTTCCTCCTGCTGAATTCTTCTTTGGGCAATTCCTTGCCTGATGATCCAGTGCTCCACAGTTGAAGTATCCATTTCTCTTTGGTGCAGAGCAATTGGGAGAGATGTGCCCCTCTTGTCCGCAATTGAAACAAACATTCTTACCTTTTAGACATGCACCCGAGTGATTCCTCCCACACTCCTTGCATGCCTCAGTCCTCTTCTTTGCTTCCCCTGATTTTCCCCCAGAGTTTCCCAAGCTGAAATTGTTGTTGTTGTTGTTCCACTTCCTTTTGTTTGCACCACTGCTGCTGTTACCTTCCCCTCGACTCCCTCCTTCATTCATCTTCTTTTTCTCCTTGTTAAATTTCATCAGGGCTTCACTTCCGCCCTCCGCGATTATAGCTTTCTCTAGGAGAGTCACGAAGATATTCATCTGCAACACCGAAAGTCTGCTGTACAACCAGGGTTTGAGACCCTGCTTAAACCTCCTTGTTTTCCTCTCCTCGGTGTCAACCTGATGAGGAGCGAACCTCGCCAGCTCGTTGAACTTTGTGGCGTACTGAGGTACCGTCATATCGTCTTGCTTCAGCTCCAAGAATCGCATCTCCATACGACCCTGCATACTCACGGGAAAGTTTTTCGAAGAAGATCTTCTTAAACCCCTCCCAAGATATCACACCTTCTCCAGCCCTGGTCTGGTTTTCCTCCCACTGGCTTCACCCTTCAGCATATATGTGGCGAAGATTATTTTTTGCTCATCTCCTACTCGGGCGATAGCGAACGCTTTTTCCATTTCCTTGATCCATGTCTGGGCTTCGATGGGTTCGGTGGTTCCTTTGAACTCAGGGGCTTGAAGTCCTTAAAGTTTACCACTTGGGCCGCTGGAGGGTTATTGGTATTCAGGGTTCGATTCTGTAATGCCCCAACTAATATGTCTATGAACTGTTGCATGGGGTTCGGTGGACCCCCAGCATTATAGCCTGACCCTTCCGGTACTTGTTGACGACGTCTTCCTCTAGCCATCCTTCTGTTTAAATAAACTTAATGTTATCATCTCATAACTTATTCTATAGCATAAATAATTCATATAAAACTTAATCATCACATCACATATTTAAATAAAAGCATATTTATTTAAAAAAAACATAATCACAAAGTATCTCATCATCTTTTGGCATTATGCCATGTACATCTCTTTAACCCAAAACACTTGGAAAAACCGAAAACCAAGTTTTATTTCATAGATAAGTGTTCTATACGCTAGTAGTAAAATTTTAACACGAATAAACTAAAGACCCCACCTAATGGCGTCTTCATGCTCTTCATCCGCTATCTCCAACACCAGCCCACGGCTTATGGCATGTCTAGACCGGTACTCCTCAAGTGGAAAGTGATACACCCTATGCTGGAACCTCCCATGTGCTGACTTAAACGCGTACTTTATTCTATCCATCCTAACCTTCTTATCTCTTACTTCTCCTTCTAACTCACCTGTTAGCTTCTCTGCCCAAACACGGCCTCTCCTCTCATCTCCCTAGAATGTGGTAATAATCTGCTTGTCAGTTTTGAGACTCTGTATCCTCGACTCTAACCCCTTAATGGTATGCCCCAAGTGGGTCCTGATGGCCTCTTTCTCATCCTTCAACCTGTTCGCCTTCTGACGTGCTACTCGCAGCTAGTCAGCCAGATCCCCGTTCCTAATCACCAGGTGATGCACCAATGCCTCAAGCAATGCTGCAGCTTCCTGCTCCCCCTGATACAGCTCCTCCAACTCATGGACTCTATCGTCCAACTCTGTAATCCTATCCATCAACTAATCTAGTAGACCATCCTCAAGTGCTTCCTCGGAGTCCTCCTCGGGCTCCTCTTCCTCTTCTGGATACTCCTCTGGGTCTGAGTCAGCTGCTGCCTCAGCTATGGGCTCAGGTACAGCTGTCACCAACTGCTCACTCACAACGTGAATATCTCTAACCTCCTCTTCTCCTGACATCCTACAATCAAGACAAAGTAACTTGATTAGTACTTTAAAATAGATATTAATTTTGTTTTTAGTAAAATAGATTTGGCACAACCCTTCGAACTCTATGTGAGTTCATCTCCCTGCTATCTCCACTAACTTCTCTAAGGTTATAGTCTAAGGTTCCCCACCTAAGGTTTATAACCTACAGCTCTGATACCAACCTGTGACACCAACAATTCCGTGTAACATCGATTACAGGACCTGGTGCTCACGGTACAACATACATCATCATCTAACTACATAAACCCCGTAAATAATAATAATAGTAATAACTATTACATACTTATTCAAATAAAATCCCAAGTCTTTACAACCTTAAATAAACCGAAACTTAACTTAGCGTTTATCGCTACATAACATCATATGCGAAAATATAAACTTATTACATAAACAACTCTCCACATTTCATCTTAGACTTCCCCTTGTCCTTGCCCGAGCCCTCAGCCTTCTCATCCTTAACTAAAAGGTTTAAGCAAGAATGAGCACATATTGCCCAGAAAGTATATAAAGTAGTTTGAAAACATACATCAGGAGTAAAAGCATCTGTATGGCTATATCTCAACAGTTGAAAGAATTATCAAGTGTTAAACAAGAATATCAAAGATAAGAGTTTAAGAATTCTCAATATCATACTAAGGGGTGTTGAATACCCTGAACATTACTTTATTTCATCGAAAACCATCAAACGGTTTAACAATCAAATAGATTGCAAACGGTCTCTGCAAGTACTCCAGGTGATCAGCCTATCGTACCCTACATTGTGCACAAGTATTAAATTTAAACTACATAAGCATAAATGGGACTATATGCCCGACATCTGTTGTGACGCCCCCAGAATAGGTCCATTCAACCCAACCCATTCTGAGTCGCCAAATACATGGTACAGAATTCAAATACAAACTTTATATCATACGGTCGTGCAAAATACGACCACACAACTGTGAGTCTCAATACAAATATGTAGAAAATATTAAGATTCAAACTAAGTCCTCATTACAATTATTACCACACTATTTATCAGAAATAGTGAGGACTACTACTGCTCTAACTCGGACCATCACTCTGTCCCCCGACTAGTTCCCGCAACATTCTCATTTCCTGAAGAGGACAACAGATGAAAAGGGTAAGCTCAACTAGCTCAGTAAAGAATATTATGACTAAGATAATGGGAAACAAATTATCGTTAGTCTTCAACAAATAAGATAAAATATAATGGACAACCAACTTTAGATCAATATTCGCAGCGGAAATAACAAATCATTAGAAGAGTTAAGCAGAGAATCAAGTCTACTATCTTCTATGATTTAAAAGTCCATCATCAATATTTTATCCCTGTAACATCAATCAATATACATCTCGAATCAAATATTCATCTTTGCACTACAGGCCAAAGATATTCATTTGTATCATCAGTGGTCATATTCATCTCAACACCTGTCATCTTTGCACTACAGGCCAAAGATATTCATCAGGTAATCATTCATCTTTGCTCTACAGGCCAAAGATATTCATCAAGTAATCATTCATCTTTGCTCTACAGGCCAAAGATATTCAGTTACATCACCTTTTAGGACTGAGAATGATGAAAAACATTTTAAAAAACGAATCCAGTAAGATAAAAGACAAAGACTAAGGATTCGTATTTTAGTATATCCAATTCAAAAATACCTCGTAATAATCAATTATGGAGCAAAATTCAAGAATAGAGCTCAAAACTTGGATACAATCAAAGATAGTAACCTTAACAAGCAATTTGGACAAATAGAAGAAAATTTAATTTTTCCGTGAATAGTGTCGTATACGTGAATAGTGCCGTATACGTGAATAGTAACCCCGACGGAAAAAGTAAGAATTTCAACATAAAATCTATGACAATATTTCTGTATAATGATATTGAAAAGAATAATATCATTTACGAAAGAAAATAACATCCCTTACCTCAAAAAGATAGTACCTCTGACTGGAATATCGGATATAATACCGAAGGAAACTTGCACTGAATACTAATACTCAAAGTATAGAAATACTCACAAAAATACGCTCGATATTATAGAGAGAAAACTTCTGATTCTGGTGTGATTTTCAATTATAACCTAAGGAGACTAAAATAATAAAATAATATTATTATTTTTTTAAAACCTCTAGCCGCCGGCTGCTACCAAAAAGCCATCAGCCATTTTTTTTCAACCAAAAGTGGGTCCCACCCTTTATAATATATATATTTTCTGAAACTTCAATAATTCATAACAAATAGCCCATTCGTCAGAAAAATAAAAATTCTATGTCCTTTCATAGGAAATTTAATTCTCTACAACTTTGCAGAAGGAAGTTTTTCCAAATTCCAAACATAAATTATCCGAAATCCAAAAACAGATGATTTCTCACACCAAAATATTGATAAAAACTCACCAGCGCCAATTCCTTCTTTAATATCCACAAAATAAATATTTCCTTATCATATAAATTAATAATTAATTATTCACAAATAATATTATAGAACTACAATATTAACAACCAGGTCGTTCCCAGGACAGAGGGGGCCTTCCGATAAGGACTTCTCCTTACTGGCGCGCAATTAAATAACCCCTCCTAGACAGAACTTCCTTAGACATTGTCAATAATGCTATCTAATAATATTATTCAAATAATATGAATTATTGAGTTGATAACGTGAAATACTGTGCAACAACAATTATTGAATCAATACTACAAAATATCAACTGTAGTCATTATTGAATCAATCATATAAAATGGCAACGTAGCAATTATTGAGTCAATAAAATATCAATACAGCAATTATTGAGTCAATAATATAAAATATCAACATAGCAATTATTGAGTCAATAATATAAAATATTGAACAGTAATTACTGTAACAATAATTGAGTAATGGCTTCTCACGTAAGACTCAATAATTCGAAATACTGTGCAATACCGTGTGCTACTATGCAACACCGTGTATCACTGTATTTTAACCACCGGATATTTCAACAGTACTAACGGTAACAACCACGCCGTTATTTTGTAAAAAAGTTATTTCTGTCGCTTTCTATATCCGACAGTTATTCCGTTGTGGGGGCCCACAAATAGCTGCGCCGTCGTACGAATATTCCCC
Source organism: Panax stipuleanatus (assembly GCA_020205555.1). NCBI lineage: Eukaryota > Viridiplantae > Streptophyta > Magnoliopsida > Apiales > Araliaceae > Panax > Panax stipuleanatus. The sequence goes on along the minus strand of CM035118.1, from coordinate 12,390,169 downwards.
GACAACAAGAATATTCCACGACCAAACGAATATTCCCCGACAACAAGAATATTTTATAACCACTTGCTCATTTTAAAAATATTTGCACATTTCACCCATAACTTTTATATTTATCAAAACAACACCTTACTATTTCGAAATAATATATAAAGAAAACTAAATCTTTATTCATAAAAGTTAGGGGTCTTACATCTGTTCGCCCATTTATTCGGGTTGTTCATCTTAGTATTCATGCGAGACAGCACCAAAGCAATTTTGATTGGTAAACATTAAATAGCTTCGAAATATTTGAATTAAATCATTTTTCATTAATAATAACTAGCAGAAAACAAAGGCCAGGAAACATACTTGGAAATAGTTCTTTAAATAAATAGAACTTTAAAGTATAGCAGTTGAAGCAATAACTGAGTAATCAACAATAAAACTTGCAAGATAATTGAAGTTGTAGAACTTTACGTCAAAGGAACTTGTACGTGTCAACGAATAAACATAAGCTCGGTACTTACCCTTACCATAAAAAAGGAATAAGGCTTGAATAATTTATCAATGAAAAATAGGGTAAGAAACTTGCCTGATACGTCTGCTATCGTTAAAGCTAGCAATTAACCTTCGCGTACCGTAATCATAGGTGTCACGTTAAACAATTAGGTTCTCGAACTCAAATTTGAAAGAAAATGATTTTCTTTTATTTAAATAAGTTATTAACTAACACGTATTCGATTAACATACACTTCAATTACATAAACATGTTGTATCTTATAGGTCCAGGGGTTAAATATTGGAATCTAGAAAAAAAAAATAAGTTTTTGAAATTTTTTCGACTAGACCCGGATCCGACCTAACCCGGATCGACCCGGACCTGTGCAGCTGCGCAGGCTTAGGCCTTATGAGCTGCGCAGTTGCGCAACTCTTCATCTCCAGAAATTTTTGCAGTTTGAGCAGCCCACTTTGCGAATTACTTCTGAACAACCCATACAGGATATGACCATGAAACTTGGACACAGCATACTTCATATAGCATAGTATTTTACAAAAATAACACATACCAGAAACTAGTATGTTATGACCATAACCCAGCTACCTAGAAAAGCGAGCCAAAACAGATTTCACACTTAGAAAAATTTTGGAAAACCCAGATTTTTTGCAAATTTTATTACCAACATGTTAGCTAACAAATTTCATATCTTGCTCAATAAAACTCCGATTCCCATGAAATTATGTCAGGTTATACATCTTACTACATAGTATTTTACAAAATTATTACCTACCATAAACGTGTCACAGAAACCATGATTTCAAGGCTCCGAAAACCCCAAAAAGTCACAGATTTTATGTTAAACTAACTTTGATAAAATTTATGATTTTGATCCTAGCATGCAAGGACTCGTTTGCTACAGTCCCGATCACACCCACTAGCATATATACACATGTTACAACAATCAATATACTAAATTCCATGATTTGACCAAATTAGCATGTTTGTGGCATTTTATCAAATAGTTAGCATGCATACACGAATTCTTTGATTCTCTATGTAATTGAGGCATGACAAAAACCAGAATTCTTCATTCTTAACAGCCACATAACAGTAATCAACACTAACATAGCATCACAAAACCAACACAAAGCATTTACTATGACTATACAAGCATTTTCTTACTAGTTTCTTCAAGAACATATAAAATGGTTTCATTCTTACCTCTTGGTGCGAATTTCTCCTTGTTTTAATTCTGATGTTCCCTCCTCCTTGCTTGTTTAGACCCTCCAAATCTCCAGAATTCCTCACAACCTCTCAAACTCTCATTCTTGAATTCTTTAGCTCACTTGGTGAAACTCTTTGGAAAAGAAAAGGAAGAATGCATTTTGGTGGATTATATATATATATATATATATATATATATATATATATATTGTTTAAGAGAAATTGATTTTGTCCAGCCTTTCCTTCTCCAGATCATCAGTTACATACATTGCCTAATAATACAATAGTTTGATTATAAAGTGGGAAGTTAGGAAAATGAAAAGGTTTGGTTTATAAGAAGATATAACCCCCTCCTAGCTATAATGCTATATATGTATATACTCCTCCATTTTGTCCCAATATGATGGTCACGTGGACCCCCAGCTGCTGACCTTGCTTAAGTAAAACAATATAATAATCAATTAAATTAATTAATAAATTATTTGACCATTTTGCCCTCCGTAGCCAAACGTTTTGATACTTATAACAATTTCGACTAAAGTCGACGTTCCGGATGCCATGGGACTATCCGTTTCATCAAAATAGTCTCTGAAATTCGTGGTTGACTTTTTACCCGAAAAGTCCACCGGTTGACTTTGACCAAAAAGTTAACCGTGACACATTTTTGCGGTTACAGTCTATCTTGACTAATTTTGACGTTCCGGACTCAAATACGCAGTCCGCGTCTCTAAATTCCGCTCCGAACTCCAACTCATGCTTTAATACCATTCCACAAAATTAATCCATTTAATTACATAACTAACTCAAATAGTTAAATTAATCTAAACCAACCCTTTAAACATACCTCATCACATAACATATATGAATAGCACATATACCTCTAATAATAGAAAACACGCCAGAGTTTCTCATAGATTCATTTATTGATAATTATTAAATTACACAATAATCTTGGATATTACAGCCGTGTAGGTAATGCTGTAACCTCGTGGCTGCCCAAACTAATGCACATCAGGTTCTTTCTATCAGGGTATATTTCTACTCTCCACAGGTGAAACATTTTTTGAGATAATAAATCACTCTTTCTTTCCTCATATCATCCTTTTGCCCCAGTAGGCAACCCATAGCATTGGAGTTGACTGAGATATATATGAACAACGAAATTCCATCCCTTGGGGGTACCAAGATTGGCTCTTCAATCAACCTCTTCTAAATGGTATGGAAAGCTTTTCGGCAAGTCTTCATTCCATTTTCCCGAAGAGTTTTTCCTTAATAATTTAAAAATGGGTTCACAGGTTGCTGTCAATTGCGATATGAACCGGCTGATGAAATTTATTCTTCCCAGGAAACCTTGAATTTTCCTTTTTAGTCTTTGACTCAGGCATTTCTGTGATGGCTTTGATCTTGGCAGTATCCAATTCAATGCCCGGTGACTCACGAGAAATCCCAGCAGTTTTTCGGATTTCACACCAAAAGCACATTTCGTTGGGTTTAACTTCAAATTGAATTTGCGGAGTCGTTCAAACAACTTTCGAAGATGGGTGCAATGGTCATCAGCCTGCCGGGACTTTATGATGATATCATCCACATACACTTCAATTTCTTTATGTGTCATGTCGTGGAAGAAGGTCATCATGGCCCTTTGATAAGTAGCTCTAGCATTGGTAAGGCCAAAAACTAGTCTTTGGTAAAGAAGGTTCCCCAAGGGGTAATGAAGGCGGTCTTTTCCCTGTCTTCTTCAGCAACCATAATCCGGTGATATCCGACAAAATAATCAGCGAAAGAATATATCTCGAACTGTGCAGTGTTGTCGATTAATACATGGATGAACGGCACTAGGAAGTCATCTTTAAGGCTGGCCTTGTTGAGATCTCGATAATCTACACATACTCGTACCTTTCCCCCAGATTTTGGCACTGGGACTACATTGGACAACCATTCAGGGTACGTTGACACCATAATGATTCCTGCTTTGAACTGTTTGATATTTTCTTCTTTGACCTTCAGGCTCCATTCTGGTTTCAACCGTCTCAATTTTTGCTTGACTAGTTTGAACCCTTATTTAATTGGTAGTCGATGGACAACTATATCGGTGGATAGACCTATCATGCCTTCATGAGACCAGGAAAAAACATCCTTAAATTGGGTTAAGAGTTGGATTAGTTCTTTTTCTTCGTTAGAGGGAAGGTTGGTTCCGATCTATATTTCTTTAGGAGTGTTAGGGGTTCCGATATTTATGGTGGTAGTTTTAGCAAGGTTGGGTTTAGGTTTATCTTCGACCCATGCTTTGATTTCCTCCAGCACCTCATCATCATCCCCTTGCTCTTGCTCGATTCCCATCAAGTCAAAGTCCAATTCTATATCGAAATTGAAATCATTACTCAAATTTGGCAAGTCATGGACGTGGCAAGAAATACGCAAATTTGGAAACCTGAGACAAAAACTTGATTGCTAAATATATAGAAATGGTTGTCAATTACAAAAAGATTCATCAGTTAGTATGACAACAAGTAATAACAAGCTACAGATGAAATAAAATAGACATAAATATAGATAAAGGTATAGCTCCCTGTCAGCGGTCACTTCCTGGTTTTTACCCTTTCCGGACGATCTGAGGGGTGATCGTCCAATTAATGGTCATGAGATCCTAGGGAGTCGCTGAGATAGACGCACTACTAGAGTTATCGGCGTCTTCCAGGATGGCCATAACTGGTTTGAAACTGGTCCCTGGATCCTCATTCGAGAAGTTTACATTTCCCCAGTTAAGGACTGGGAGGATGGGTTGATCACTTGACAGATCTGCATCGTGGGACTTTTTCAGGTCCTCCTCAAAAAGGCAAAAGTTATTTATGAATTACAACTGAATTTCCTCCAGAAACTTCTTGTCTTTGGCCTTCCGGGCCTAATCCTTAAGAGGCTTTTCATCCCCAACATGCTAATATCCACTCTGATTAACTTTAGGAATCAGAAGATTGGAGATAACGAGGGGGATCTTCTTTAGTTCTTTAAATTCGGCTTCACTGAGGTTTGGCTTGAGGTGAATCAGATGATTAACTGGCATGTGCTTGTGAGGATTATGATATTTGGATCTACCAAAATATCCCAATCCAGCCTTTCCCAACTGCGTGGGTATACGGATTAGGTTCCTGATTCCTTGGCCATTTCTCCCCAATCATTGGCCTAGTTGATGTCCTCGGGAAAGCATCTCTTGGCCAACTGCCATCACCTTTGGAGATATCCAGGGAATTAAGACTGGCGCCCCCACAGAGTTGTATTACGAATTGCTTATTTTAAAAGCTTGAAAATTGGCGAGCTCAACACCCTCATTCAAGCCGATCAGGGGAATATCTCCCAGATCATGAACAGGATAATCAGGTTCTGCGCTGACAGTGACCATATTGCTGTTGACGATATATTTCAATTGTTAATGAAGAGTTGAAGGAACCACACCAGCCATATGGATCCATAGCCATCCCAGCAACAAATTATACCCGGTAGTGATCTTTAGGATTTGAAAAGGTATGTTGAAGGTGAAGGGGCCAATTTCCACAGGAAGTTCAATCTCCCCCACGGTATCCCTTCTTGATCAGTCGAAAGCTCGTACCACCACATAGCTTTACTAAATTCGGTTTGGGTTAATCTTCATCTTCTCCAGAGTTTTCTGCTGGTAGATGTTTAAGGAAGATCCTCCATCGATTAGCACGCCACCTACCATATATCCTAATGATACGACAGCGATATGCAATGGTTTGTGATGCCCAGTTCCTTCGGCTAGTATATCGTCGTCGGTGAATGATATCAAATTACTGTTCAGTACATGGCTTATCAGGTGCTGAAATTTCTCAGTATCTATAGTTTTGGGTAAGTGTGCTTCCTCCAATACTTGGATTAGAATTTGACGATGGTCGTCAGAATCTAATACCAAATCCAGGATGGATATTTGATGTGGTTCCGCTTCCAACTGCTTCACCGTCCTTGCTTCACCGTGCCCCATCTTATGGAGGAAATCTGCGAACTTTCCAGTTGATACCTTCCCCAATACCTTGGTCGTTGATTTTGCCAAATGCCTCGGGAGGTAAAATGGACTCTCCCTAGGTATGATGGCTGTACAATCAGGTGCCAATTTTATGCCCTCTCCATAATTCCACGGTACCTTCTTCAGGCTAAGAATTGGGAGTTGCGGCCAAAGAGCCAACATCAGGGGTTTCGGCGCCGGTATCTCGAGAGTGGCTTTGTTTCTCTGCTCAGATATTCCTTTGATGGTTATGGGTCCACCCGACGTTCCTTCCGTGCAAAGGATAACTGCTACCATTCCCTTCGAATTCCTAGGTCCTCGAGGGTAGATTAACTCTTCCTCAGAGAAAATCTCAGCTTTATTCATTAACTCCAGCTCTCCTGATTCGATTAGGATCTGGATTAAATGTCGCAGGGCCCAATATTCCTCCGTGGCATGTCCAAGAGCATTTGAATGGTAGCGGCAGGATCTGGAAGGATCGAAAACACTTCAATCGTGGATCTGGGGGTGGCAGAAATTCCATGATCTTCCCCTCCTCGATCAAGGTACAGAGAATTTCCTCCCTGGATTGTCTCAAGGGGGCAAATTAATGTTTGGCGGAAAATTCTCGTCTGCCCTGCAGTCTAGCTTCTCGGGCCATCTTTATTGTCCATTTATTCTGCTTTTGGCAGTGAATCCGATCCCTTCTAGAGGTTAAAACATCTTGGACAGATATGGGGTCGGTTGTCCTTGGTAAGACCTGGTCTATTAGCTGTCGGGTCAACTGGTGTTGGTCATACCATACATGATAGATCCTATTACAGAAGCATAAGGAATCTTACTCATACGGTCTCTCTCTTCAGGTGTCTTTGGGACCTGTTTCTTGGAGAGATGTATTTTATAGCTCATCGGCATGAGACCTCTTTTGGAATCTTCCATGCTAAACCACTTTAGCATCGTGTCAATGTACGTTCCTTGGGATAAGCCATGTATCCTTTTAGATCTATCTCTATAGATCTTTATCCCCAAAATATAGGATGCTTCTCCCAAGTCCTTCATAGAGAAGTGCTTAGATAACCAGATTTTAATCAATTGTAGCATAGGAATGTCATTCCCTATCAGTAATATATCATCAACATATAATACAAGGAATGAAACAGCGCTCCCACTAACCTTCTTGTACACACATGGTTCATCCTCATTTTTTATAAAATTAAACTCTTTGATTGTCTCATCAAAATGGATGTTCCATCTACGAGAAGCTTGCTTCAATCCATAAATGGATCGTAGCAGCTTACAGACTTGATTTATTCCAACCTTTGAAACAAATCCTTCTGGCAGTGTCATATACACATCCTCTTCAAGTTTCCCATTGAGGAAAGCCATTTTCACGTCCATCTGCCAGATCTCATAGTCGTAATAAGCTGCAATCGCAAGCAAAATCCGAATAGACTTTAGCATAGCTACTGGTGAGAAGGTTTCATCATAGTCAACTCCTTGTCTTTGTTTGAAACCTTTTGCAACCAGTCGGGCCTTATAGGTCTCTACCTTGCCGTCCACTCCAGTTTTCTTTTAAAGACTCATTTACACCCAATAGGCTTAATGCCTTCAGGTGGTGAAACCAAAGTCCATACTTGATTCTCATCCATGGAGTCCATCTCAGATTTCATGGCTTCAAGTCATTTCCCTGAGTCTTTATTACTCATAGCTTGTTCGTAATTCAATGGATCATCATTATTCATGATGCGTACCTCATCGTCATCCTCTATGACAAATCCATACCTATCAGGTATCCTCAGTACTCTTCCAGATTTACAAATAGGGTGTTATACAGAAGGTGTCTCTACTTGGACAGGTTCATCCAATTGATCTGTAGTGATTTGTGGTTCTTGAATTTCTTTAAGATCTATTTTCCTCCCACTAGCCCTTTCAAGGATAAACTCCTATTCCAAGAAGGAAGCGTGTTTCGCAACAAACACCTTTTGCTCAGTTGGATTGTAAAAATAGTATCCCAAACTTTCTTTAGGATATCCCACAAACGTGCACTTATCAGATCTTGTCCCAAGCTTATCATTTTGAAATCTTTTCACATAAGTTGGACATCCCCAAAACTTAACATGCTTAAGACCAGGTTTTCTCCCTGTCCACATCTCATATGGAGTCTTGGGGACGATTTCGAGGGGACCTTATTTAGTATATATGCAGCCGCTTCTAGGACATAACCCCAAAATGATAATGGAAGATCGATAAAATTCATCATGGAACGAACTATGTCCAATAATGTTCAATTTTTCCTTTCAGATACACCATTTAATTGTGGTGTTCCTGGTGGAGTTCATTGTGAGATTATACCATTTTCTTTGAGACAATCGAGAAACTCACCGCTTAAGTATTTACCACCTCGATCTAATCAAAGAATCTTAATACTTTTGCCAGTTTGTTTCTCTACTTCACTTCTAAACTCTTTAAACCTTTCAAACAATTCAGATTTATATTTCATTAAATACACATATCCAAACCTTGAATGATCATCAGTGAAAGTAATAAAATAAGAATACCCTCCTCGTGCATTCGTTGTCATAGGTCCACAAACACCTGTGTGTACCAACGCTAACAATTCTGTGACTTTTTCTCGTTTTCCACTAAAAGAAGATTTAGTCATCTTATCCATGAGACAAGATTCACAAGTTGGATATGATTCATAATCAGATAGCTCTAGGAGCCCATCTTTATGCAACTTGGATAACCTTGTTTCATTAATATGACCAAGTCTACAGTGCCACATGAAGGTATAATTAACATCATCTCTTTTCTATTTCTTAGTTTGTTCAATTTGAAATATATTTTCATGCAAGTCAAGTATGTAAAGTCTATTTAACAATTTTCCAACACAATTTAAAACATTCTTATTATAAATAGAACAACTGTTGTTCTTTATTATAATGTCAAAACCATCTATATCCAATACAGAAATTGAGATAATATTTCTAATGAGTATTGGAACAAAATAACAATTATTTAAATAATTGAACTTGCCCGTAAGCAGTGCTAAATAATAAGTCTCTACAGCTAATGCAGCAACCTTTGCTCCAATTTTCACTCATAGGACGACTTCATCTTTCTTCAGCTTTCTACTTCTAACCAGTCCCTGCATAGTATTATATATGTGAGAACCACAGCCGGTATCTAATACCCAAGTAGAAGTTTGACTTTTAGAAAAATTCATTTCAATCTTGAACAAACCTTGATTGAAAGTCGAAGCTTCTCCAAGCTTCTTTTCTATCAGAAACTTTTTGCAGTTCCTCTTTCAGTGACCCGGCTCGTTGCAATGGAAGCACATTCCTTTGCTAGCTAGATCAGGTTTCTTTTTGATCCTTCACTTTCGCCTTGCCCTTAGCCTTCTTGGTTTTCTTCATTTCAGAAGATACCTTGGGCCTCTTCCTTTTCTTGGAAGAATCATCCACCATTAAGATATGGTTCTTCTTGGATGGGAAGTAACCTTCTGCAGTTTTCAACATGTTAAGTAATTCAGGAAAGTTGACATCCAACTTATTCATGTGAAAATTCACAACAAATTGTGAAAAGGTCTCAGGGAGCGACTGCAAGACTAAGTCTTGACTCAACTCCCCATCCATGACGAACCCAAGCTGTCCAAGGCGTTCAATCAGATTGATCACCCTTACAACATGAGTCTCAACGGCAGTGCCCTCGGTCATCTGAGATCGGAAAAGCTTCTTAGATATCTCATATCTAGCAGTCCTATTTTATTCACCATACAACTTCTTGAGGTGAAGCAACATAGTAGGAGCATCTATATTTTCATGCTGACGCTGAAGCTCGTTATTCATGGATGCGAGCATGATGCATTGAGCCACAGATGCATCATCTTGCCACTTTACAATAGTGGAAATCTCTTCTTCAGAGGCTATTTCTGGAACAGTTCTAGGGACAGGCGAATTTAGGACATAAGAAATCTTTTCAGCAGTTAAAACTATTCTCAGATTCCTTAACCAGTCCGTGAAATTCGGTCCGGTTAGTTTGTTAGCATCAAGTATGCTACATAGTGAAATTAGTGATTTCGACATTTTTAAATTTTCGCATGTGAAAAGATAACATTTTAGCAAACATTCATTTAATTAATTATTTACATACCAAAATAAATTAGGTCTTATTTTAAATTGGTATCTTCCACTATTTTTTTCAAACTATATTACCCTCATTTATATAGTTCGGTAAAATCTAATTAAAGATTTGTTAGTGAGAATAAGGATCCTATTTCAAATGTATATAGCTTTGTGTGTGCAAAACAAACTATATATAAGTAAATTGGTAGACAACTCTTGTCAATTACATCATCATGTAACTCCTTATATTTTGCCTCTTAGATCATAATGGTCAAGTGTGTGCACATCCAAATTAAAATTATTTAAGTTAAGTCTGACCCAGCATTTCTATATAAGTGAAGAGAAAACTACAGCCCTTGTGTGTGCACAACAAAGCGGTAATGTTCAATTCCTTTATAAAAATTTAATGTAAAAAAGCAACATCTTAAATATTTAATACTTTCCTTGTGTGTGCACAACAAACTCATATTAAATATTTAATACTCTATTGTTTTATCATACTAGAAGGCGACATTTGATATTCCAAATATTTTAAACATTACAACTTAATATGATTTCTTTGAGGAATTTGTTATTAATTGTCTCATCTTGTTTAGCGCGCATGCACACATATATATAAAATACGCGTCATATTAATTAACATGCAAAGCATGTTGCATAATATAATATATATATATATATATATATATATATATATATATATATATATATATAGTAATAGCATGCAATAGAATAATATATTTTACCGGGATTGATTATGGACTTTTATTCTGGTTTGGTTCACTAGAGCCACCAAGTGAACCAAAAGGTCAAACCTAGGAGTGCAAGAATTAAATTTAAACATAACTATTATATTTAAACCCGGGCTCCATACAAACGGGTCTTCAAGCGCTCCTCGCTCCTTGGTCTCCAACTCTTCAAGATAATTCTAACTATTCCTATTACATAAATTATTTAATTTAAATAAAAACCTTGATCAGTAGTCAAGGGTAAGTACATAAGAGGAGATAAAATTTTTATATCAAGAAAAATTAGAAAAGACGAGGTACGCAAATCTCATTTAATAAAACTCATACATTCAAGCATCCAACTAAAATAAAATCCAATCACATTGGTCAATAGTCCATAATCAACCTCATTTATTTTCATACATATCACCATATGCATCAATAAGTAAAACATTTAATTTATACACTTGATATCGATTTAATGGGAATTCCTAGTTAGTTTCGGAAACCAATTTCAACTCTAATTAGTTAGCATGAAATTCAATTCTGATTAAAATAAACATCTTTATTTCAATCCAATTCTAAATCTAATAAACTCCTTTATTAATCTCAAATTACAGAAAAATATTTAATTTTAATTTTTAATTAAAATAAACTTTTTATCTTAAAATAAATAAAATGAATTTTTTTTTTTGGTGGGGTGGCGCTGCAGCGCTGCTAGTGAACTAGCATCCGGCGCTGCCACGCCACGTCATCAAAAACTGAGATAGCTGGCTGGCGCTGTTGAAGTACTGTCTTCAGGCGTAGCACCGCCACGTCACCATCAAGGACACGGAGCCGGCGCTACTGCAAGGCATGTGACCGGCGCTTGCAGTGCCGTTGGGCAGTATTCGTTTTTCTGGTTCGCGAATTGAGCAGTTTTTCTCCAAAAACAAAATTCCTAGCTAACTATTATGCCTAATTAAATTGTTCAAAACACATATCAGTATATATATTAAATCTAAATAATTAATAACATGCATAAAACCTGGCTTTGATACCACTGTTAGGTTTATATAAAATCGTGGCGCAATCATATTGCACAAAAATAACGGAAGCATGGTATATCAGAGTTTAAAATTTTTCTACAAACCAATTACCCGGATCATCCTTTATGCATAGTTATTAATTAAAACGAACTAGAAGGAGATTAGATTCATACCCTTGTAGAATTAAGCTTCTACAGGTACGAGTTCAACTCTTTGTTCTTCGTGATCTCCTTGAATCCGGGATTGATTCCTTCCTTTGACCAACGTTAGCTACCCAAGTATTTGGCCTCTAGAGGTGATCCACCAAGGAAGAGGAATTGTTTAAGAAAGAGGGTGGTTGGCTAAACCCTAGTTTTCTATTCTCTATAGAAAAGGAGTACTCTCCAACAATTGAAATTGCATCAACTGATATCTGACATAAAAATTCTCTTATATAGATATTGGTCAACCCTTCTAATCCAATTAGAAAATGGGTTTAATTTAATTAATTAGGCTTCCCAACACATTGGGAATAATTATTTAAACTCCTTTAATTAATTTGTTTCCTAATCTTATTAGGAATAAATGAGAGTACCAATATTAAATTAATTTATAAACTCCTTTAGAAATTAAAATAATAATAATTTTAATAATATTAATAAGACTCCTCTTATTAATTTATATTTAATATTTTCAAAATATTAAATAATGAATATTAAGCTATTTAATTTATTCTATCACCATAGATTAAATTAATTACACTTAACATATTATTACAATTATGCAATTACCTTCTTAAATAATTATTGTTCCTTTTATGGTGTGACCCTTTAGGTTCTCCATATTAAACCGGTTGTGAATAAATCAATTAGAACAATTCTAATCTTATTTAAATAAATAAATTAAACTAATAATCTATTTAAATAAATAATATTTATTTTATAATAGGTATAAGTCACCCTAGCGATCAACGACTTTCAGTTAATATAGATTTCAACATTAATCATAAAAGAACCTGTGAGTACATAGTTACCGTACAATTCAATCCTTCCACCATACAATGTCCCAATTAAATATAAGACATAGAATTACTGTCAAGTCTTATTTTATTTAATCATATGTATTTCGATCAAAAAATACACAACTCCAAATAATACAAATTAGAAACTCCTTTCTAATTTTATTCTACCTTGGTCAAGGACTACTGGGTTGTCATTTAACGAATCACATAGGACATTCTCTTCTTTTATTAATAAATAAATAAGATCATCTCCAAAGTATATGATTTATCTGAAAGTAGTATGCATACAAGTCAATCATATGTCCTATGTGATTCGATAAATGACAACCCAGGAATCCTTTGCCAATGTATAATAAAATTAGAAAGGAGTTTCTAATTTGCATTATTTGGAGTTGTGCATTTTGGAATCGAAATACATATAATTAAATAAAATAAGACTTGACAGTAATTCCATATCTTATATTTAATTGGGACATTGTATGGTAGAAAGATGGAATTGTACGATAACTATTAACTCACAGGTTCTTTTATAATTAATGTTAAAATCTATATTATCTGAAAATTCGTTGATTTCTAAGGGGGCTTATCCTTATTGTAGAATAAATATTATTTATTTAAATAAATTATTAATTTAATTTATTTATTTAAATAAGATTAGAATTGTTCTAATTGATTTATTCACAACCGGTTTAATATAGAGAACCTAAAGGGTCACACCATAAAAGGAACAATAATTATTTAAGAAGGTAATTGCATAATCGTAATAATATGTTAAGTGTAATTAATTTAATCTATGGTGATAGAATAAATTAAATAGTTTAATATTTATTATTTAATATTTTGAAAATATTAAATATAAATTAATAAGAGGAGTCTTATTATTATTATTATTATTATTATTATTATTATTATTATTATTATTATTATTTAATTCCTAAAGGAGTTTGGGAATTAATTAATAAGATACTCTCTCTCACTCATATATATTTCTAATAAAGATTAGGAGGCTAATTAATTAAAAGAGTTTAATTATTCTCAATAGGATTGGGAAGCCTAATTAATTAAAGGAGTTTAATTAATTAATATAAAACCTTAATCCTAAATTATTTAGGAGGGTTGCCTACATCTATAAATAAGAAAGTCTTATTATGGAACAAGGTTAGACATTTAATTCCAAGAGTTGGGAGAGCACTCTTTTTCTAGAGAGAATGAAACTAAGGTTTAACCAAACATGTAAGACCCCAACTTTTATGAATAAAGATTTAATTTTCTTTATATTATTTCGAAATAGTAAAGTGTTGATTTGATAAATATGAAAGTTATGGGTAAAATGTGCAAACATTTTTAAAATGAGCAAGTGGTTATAAAATATTCTTGTTGTCGGGGAATATTCGTTTGGTCATAGAATATTCTTGTTGTCGGGGAATATTCGTACGACGGCGCAGGCTATTGGTGGGCCCCCACAACGGAATAACTGTCGGATATAGAAAGCGACAGAAATAACTTTTTACAAAATAACGGCGTGGTTGTTACCGTTAGTACTGTTGAAATACCCGGTGGTTAAAATACAGTGATACGCGGTGTTGCACAGTAGCTCACGGTATTGCACAGTATTTTGAAATATTGAGTCTTACGTGAGAAGCCATTACTCAATTATTGTTACAGTAATTACTGTTCAATATTTTATATTATTGACTCAATAATTGCTACGTTGATATTTTATATTATTGACTCAATAATTGCTACATTGATATTTTATTGACTCAATAATTGCTACGTTGCTATTTTTATGATTGATTCAATAATGGCTACAGTTGATATTTTTTGTATTTATTCAATAATTGTCGTTGCACAGTATTTCACATTATCAACTCAATAATTCATATTATTTGAATAATATTATTAGATAGCATTATTGACAATGTCTAAGGAAGTTCTGTCTAAGAGGGGTTATTTAATTGCGCGCCAGTAAGGAGAAGTCCTTATCGGAAGGCCCCCTCTTTCCTGGGAACGACCTGGTTGTTAATATTGTAGTTCTATAATATTATTTGTGAATAATTAATTATTGATTTATATGATAAGGAAATATTTATTTTGTGGATATTAAAGAAGGAATTGGCGCTGGTGAGTTTTTATCAATATTTTGGTGTGAGAAATCATCAGTTTTTGGATTTCGGATAATTTATGTTTGGAATTTGGAAAAACTTCCTTCTGCAAAGTTGTAGAGAATTAAATATCCTATAGAAGGACATAGAATTTGTATTTTTCTGACAAAGGGGCTATTTATTATGAATTATTGAAGTTTCGGAAAATAAATATTATTTAATGGGTGGGACCCACTTTTGTTGAAAAAAATTCTGAGTTTGGATAGCAGCCGGCGGCGGAGGAAAATTTTAAAAAATAATATTATTTTATTATTTTAGTCTCCTTTGGCATCCTAAGCTTTTCCTATAAATAGGGTGCTTAGGTTAGAATTGAAAATCACACCAGAATCACAAGTTTTCTCTCTCTATAATATCGAGCGTATTTTTGTGAGTATTTCTATACTTTGAGTATTAGTATTCAGTGCAAGTTTTCTTCGGTATTATATCCGATATTCCAGTCAGAGGTACCATCTTTTTGAGGTAAGGGATGTTATTTTCTTTCGTAAATGATGTTATTCTTTTCAATATCATTATACAGAAATATTGTCATGGATTTTATGTTGAAATTCTTACTTTTTCTGTCGGGATTACTATTCACGTATACGGCACTATTCACGTATACGGCACTATTCACGGAAAAATTAAATTTTCTTCTATTTGTCCAAATTGCTTGTTAAGGTTACTATCTTTGATTGTATCCAAGTTTTGAGCTCTATTCTTGAATTTTGCTCCATAATTGATTATTACGAGGTATTCTTGAATTGGATATACTAAAATACGAATCCTTAGTCTTTGTCTTTTACCTCACTGGATTCGTTTTTTTTAAATATTTTTCATCATTCTCAGTCCTAAAAGGTGATGTAACTGAATATCTTTGGCCTGTAGAGCAAAGATGAATGATTACTTGATGAATATCTTTGGCCTGTAGAGCAAAGATGAATGATTACCTGATGAATATCTTTGGCCTGTAGTGCAAAGATGACAGGTGTTGAGATGAATATGACCACTGATGATACAAATGAATATCTTTGGCCTGTAGTGCAAAGATGAATATTTGATTCGAGATGTATATTGATTGATGTTACAGGGATAAAATATTGATGATGGACTTTTAAATCATAGAAGATAGTAGACTTCATTCTCTGCTTAATTCTTCTAATGAATTGTTATTTCCGCTGCGAATATTGATCTAAGATTGGTTGTCCATTATATTTTATCTGATTTATTGAGGACTAACGATAATTTATTTTTCATTATCTTAGTCATAATATTCTTTACTGAGCTAGTTGAGCTCACCCTTTTCATCTGTTGTCCTCTTCAGGAAATGAGAATGTTGCGGGAACTAGTCGGGGGACAGAGTGATGGTCCGAGTTAGAGCAGTAGTAGTTCTCACTATTTCTGATAAATAGTGTGATAATAATTATAATGAGGACTTAGTTTGAATCTTAATATTTTCTACATATTTGTATTGACACTCATAGTTGTGTGGTCGTATTTTGCACGACCGTATGATATAAAGTTTGTATTTGAATTCTGTACCATGTATTTGGCGACTCAGAATGGGTTGGGTTGAATGGACCTATTCTGGGGGCGTCACAAAACACCCTTCTTCTTGAATTCTTATTCTTTCTTGGTGGATCACCTCTAGAGGCCAAACACTTGGGTGACTAACGTTGATCAAAGAAAGGAATCAATCCGATGGATTCAAGTAGAACGCGAAAAGGATTTGGAGTTGAACTCGTACATGAGGAAGCTAGAATCTTCAAGGGTATGAATCTTAATCTCCATCTATTTCGTTTAATTACTAAATGTGCATAAAGGATGATCCGGGTATATGGTTTGCAAAATTTTAAAACTCTGATTTACCATGCTTCCGTTTATTTTATGCAATTTGATTGTATCCATGAATCTTACAAACCTAACAGTGGTATTAGAGCCAAATATTTATGCAAGTTATTAATTGTTCATATTTGATATGTATATTGATATGTGTTTAGAATAATTTTTTTGGGCATAATTATTGACATAGAATTATGTTTTTGGGAGAAAAACTACACAATTCGTGAACTAAAAAAACAGTTTATGGAGACTGACGTCGCAGCGCTTGATTGTAGTACAACAATAGCGCCGCAGCGCCAGCTCTGTGTTTTTGACACTGATGACGTGGCGCCGTAGCGCCTGATGCTAGTTCACTAGTGGCGCCGCAGCGCCTCTCTCTAGAAAAAGAACATTAATTTTTTAATAATTTAATTCCTAATTAAAATAAAAAGTTTATTTAAATTAAAAATTAAATTCTATGTTTTTCTAGTAATTCTAAATTTAAATAAAGTAGTTTATTTTTATTTGGAATTATATTAAAATAAATATGTTTATTTTAACTAGAATTTAATTTCATGCTAACTAATTGGAGATGAAATTGAATTCCTTGTTTTCTAAAAATAAAAGAGTTTATTTGTGAATTAGAAAAAGGGATTCCATGTTTCCTTAAATAAAGGAGTTTATTTAGATATGAAATAGGATTTCATATTAATTAAAATAAAAGAGTTTATTTTGATAAGGAATTGGATTCCACATATTTTATTCCTTCAAAAAAATTATATTTAAAAGTTAAAATAAAGGAGTTTATTTTGACTTGGAATTGGATTCCATATTAATTAAAATAATAGAGTTTATTTTGATTAAATAATTTGATCTAAAATAAAAGAGTTTATTTTCATTCAAAAATGGATAAATTAAAATAAAAGGTTTATTTTGATTTAAATTTGGATTAAAATAAAAGAGTTTATTTTAATTCATAATTGAATTTTATGCTCACTAAAATTACCCATTAAATCGATATCAATGTATATATTGAATGTTTATTATTCATGAGATAAATGTTTTATTTATTGATGCATATGTTGATGTGTATGATAATAAATGGGGTTGATTATGGACTATTGACCAATGTGATTGAACTTTATTTTAGTTAGATGCTTGAATGTATGGGTTTATAAATGGGGTCTGCGTACCTCGTCTTCTCTAATTTTTCTTATTATAAATTCTATCTCCCTCCTATGTACTTCCCCTTGATTGCTGATCAAGGTTTCTATTTATAGTAAATAGTTTTTGTAATAGGAATAGTTAGAATTAAATTTTGAAGAATTGGAGACCAAGGAACAAGGAGCGCGTGAAAACCCGTTTGTAATGGAGCCCGAGATTTAAATGTAATAGTTATATTTAAATTTAATTCTTGCACCCTAGGTTTGACCTTTTGTCACTTGGTGGCTCTAGTGAACCAAACTAGAATAAAGTTCATAATCAATCCGAGTAGAATATAGTATTCTATATGTGCATTCTTATTATATATATTATATATTATAAAAACATAATTTTCATGTTAATTAATATGATGCGTATTTTATATATATATATATATATATATATATATGTGTGTGTGTGTGTGTGTGTGTGTGTGTGTGTGTGTGTGCATGCACGCTAAATAAAAAGATAAGACAAATAATAACAAACCCCTCAAAGATTTTATATTAAGTCCTAAGCGTTCAAAGATATTTGGAATATCGAACATCGTCTTCTAGCATGGTAAAACAATAGAGTATTAAATATTTAATATGAATTTTTGTGCACACACAATGCGAGTATTAAATATTTAAGATGTTATTTTATTACATATTATGTTTATAAGGAATTGAACATTACCGCTTTGTTGTGCACACACAAGGGCTGTAGTTTTCTCTTCACTTATATGGAAATGCTTGGTCGGACTTAACTAAGATCGTTTTGGTTCGGATGTGCACACACTTGACCATAATAATCTAAGAGGCAAAATACAAGGAGTTACATAGTGATATAATTGACAAAAGTTGTCTACCTATTTATTTATATATAGTTTGTTGTGCACTCACAAGGCTATATATATTTGAAATATGATCCTTATTCTAACTAACAAATCTTTAATTAGATTTTGTCGAACTATATAAGTGAGGGTAATATAGTTTGAAGAAAATAGTGGGAGATACAAATTTAAAATAAGACCTAATTTATCTTGGTAATTAAAAAAAGAATGTATACTAAATGTTGTTAATTACAAATTTATTTACAGAATTTTAAAATGTCTAAATTACTATCACTGCGTAGCATATTAGATGCTAATTAACCGAATCGAATTAAATGGATTGGTTAAGGAAATTGAGAATAGTTCTCAAGGCTGAAAATTTATCTTATGTCCTTAATACGCTTATCCCTGCAATGGTTGTAGACAATGCCTCTGAGGAAGAGATTGCTACTTTTAGAAAGTAGCAAGATGATGCATAGTTAGCTCAATTCATAATGCTCGCATCCATGAGTAACAAGCTTCAGCGTCAGCATGAAACTATGGATGCTCCTACTATACTCCTACACTTCAAAGAGTTGAATGGTGAGGAAAGTAGGATTAATAGATATCAGACATCTAAGGAGCTCTTCTAATCTAGAATGACCGATGGTACTACAGTAAAGACACATGTCCTTAAGATGATCAATCTGATTGAATAACTAGGACAACTAGGTTTTGTCATGAATGAAAAATTATGCCAAGATTTGATCTTACACTCACTCCCGGACTCCTTCTCACAATTGTTGTGAATTTTCAGATGTACAAGCTAGATGTCAGCCTCGCTGATTTGCTTAAACATGTTGAAAACTGTTGAGAGTCACTTTCCAACCGAGAAAGACCAAGTCTTACTGATAGGGGCCAAGGATATTTTGAAAAGAAAAACGATTCAAAGAAGGTAAAAAGAAAGGCAAATACAAAGGATAATAAGAACAAAACTGATACGGTTAGCAAAGGAGTTCGCTTCCTCTACAATAAGCCTGGACACTAGAATATAAACTGCGAGAAGCATCTTGTAGAGGCTAACCAGATAAAGCTTAGTGAAGCTTCGGTTATAGATACATGTTTGTTCATAATTTAAATAAATCTTTCAGTAAGTAAAGTTTCTACTTGGGTATTGGATACCGGCTATGGTTCTCATAAATACAGATTTATGAAGGGACCAAACAGAAGTAGAAAGCTAAACAAGGGAAAGTCTTCCTGCGTGTGGGAATGGAGCAAAGGTTGGTCCATTAACTACAGGAACTTATTGTTTAGCACAACCTACGGACAAGTCCATTAGTTTAAATAATTAACAATTTACTGAATGAATTTACATACTTGACTTACATGAAAAATAATTTTAAATTGAATAAACTAGTAAAAAAAAGGAGATGATCATTCAAAGAGTTGAATATTTGTATTTGGTGAAATACAAGTCTGAATCATTTGAAAGGTTTAAAGAATTTAGAAGTAAAACTAATTGGCAATGTATATTGATTATTCGATTGGATCGAGGAATAAATACTTGTGGAATAAGTTTTAAGATCATCTTAAATGGTTTTCTTAAAATGGAGGCTTCCTGATACACAATAATTGATTAATGTATCTAAAAGAAAAAATAGTACCTTATTAAACATGGTGCGGTCCATAATGATTTTACCGGCATTCCAGTATCTTTCTAGGGACCCTGGAAACGAGTGCATATCTACAAAATAAGATAACCTCAAAATCCGTCCCCAAGACTTCATAAGAGTTATGGACATGGAGGATTCCTAATATTAAGTATGTTAAGATAAAGGGTTGTCCAGTATATGTGAAAAGGTTTCAAAAGGATAAGTTTAGGACAAGATTTGACAAATACAAATTTATGGGACATCCTAAAGTAAGTTTATAGTAAATGTTCTATAATCCTACTTAGCAAAAAGTGTTTGTTGCGAAACACGCTGCCTTCTAAGATAAAGATGTTTATCATTGAAGGGCTAGTGAGAGGATAATAGATCTTGAAGGAGTTAAAGAACCACAAATCACTACTAGTCAAAAGGAATAACCTGTAGATAGACCTATTGTACCACAATCGAATCATAAATCTAAAATAGTACCGAAGATACCTGGAGGTATGGGTTCATTATAAATGATGATGATGAGGTACGCATCATAGAGGATGATGAAACAGTAATATACGATAAGGCTAAAAGTTGTAGACACTCAAAGAAATGGTAGATGACCATAAAAATCCAAAATGGATCTTTAAAGCAATGCTCAAGACCATTCAAATTTTACTTGCGATTGCAACTAATTACTAAATTTGGCAAATAGATGTGGAGACGCCGTTCCTCAAATATAAATTATTAGAGGAGAATGTATGTATGATACAGCCAGATGGATTTGTTTCAATGGTTAAAATAAATCATGTATTTGAGCTATAACAATCCATTTATGGATTGAAGCAAGCTTCTCAAAGATGGAACATTCATTTTGATAAGATAATCAAAAGAGTTTGCTTTTATCAAAAATGAGAATGAACCTAGTGTGTACAAAAGGGTCAGTGGGAGCGCTGTGACATTCCTAGTATTATATGTTGATATACTACTGATAAGGAATGACATACCAATGCTATAATCAGTAAAGATAAAGTTGTCTAAACATTCCTCCATGAATGATTTGGGTAGAACATGATATATTGGGGATATAAATCTATATAGATAGATTTAAAAGGATGTTCGACTTAACCCAAGGAACGTATATTCATTTGATGCTAAAGGCGTTTAGCATGGAAAACTCCCAAAGACGTCTCATGATGATGATCCATGGAGTGTATCTCTCTAAAATTGTCCTCAATGAAAGAGAAATCGCATGAGTTACTATCATGTATGCAATGAAATGTACAAGACTTGATGTTGATCAGTCATATTCTGGAGAAGATCACTGTTAGACAGTGATAAACATCTTAAAGTACTTAACCAACACTAAAGATGTGAGCATAATTCATGATGGGTCTGAATAAAACTAGAGGACTAAAAGACTCAAGTTTTTCGGACTGACCAAGACGACAACAAATCCACTTTAGGGTGAAGCGTTACCTTGAACGGTGGTGCAGTGAATTGGAAAGGTTCCAAATAGCAAAGAGTTGCTGGTTTAGTGACAAAGACAAAGTATATAACTGTAAATGAAACTGCAAGTTGATGTTTCGGATGAAAAGTTTATTAGAGAACTAGGAATAGTTCCTAAGTCTCATCTTGGATCCAAACATGTGTTGCGGTACTTTCATTTGATTAAAAAATCATTGAAAGAGGAGAAGTCACTATAGAGATAGTGAACTCACAAAAATGACATTTCATATCTATTTACTGAAGCTTATCCAACAGCAGGATGATTGTCACTTAGAGAAAAAGGGTACGAGATACCATGACGATTGATTTTAGTGCAAGTGGGAGATTGAAAGTAGTATTCATACAATCCAATCATGTTTGATGATAAAGCATATACTTTGTAACAATCTTATTCATTTATTAATAAAAGTATTATTTAATAAAAGGCATTTATTTATCTTAATGGTGCTATTTTTATAATATGTGATAAATCCATAGTTTTAAGCAATGTTTTTAGAATCATGATGATGATCATGCTTATGAGATATAAATTCTTAGATAGCTTAAAACTAAAATAGTTCTCAATCGTTGGATTACTAAAAAGGGGATTAGTGAATCCGGATAGATTGGTACATATGTTGCTTGATCATTGGATGAGGATGATTGATCTCTTGATCATTTGTGTGGAGACACTAAAGCAAGTATGTAGGTGCTTATTAGAGAATAAGTTCATTGAACGTGGCTCGCTAAGGAATACCTAATAGAGTTTTACTTGCTTGTCAATAGGAATTCCTAATGTGATAGTAGTACAACTGATCCGTAGACTTAAGATCATCATGGTATCTTGTGTATAATGAATTATACTTTGACTTATTCCTTAAGACCCTTAGGGTATATCAAAGGGTATGCTTGGGTGTAATAAGTTATATATGGAGATAATGAATGATCAATAAAGAATCTACCGCTTCTAGTAAAAGAAGAGATATGTCATATGTGATTCGATAAATGACAACCCAGGAATCCTTAGCCAATGTGGAATGAAATTAGAAAAAAGTTTCTAATTTGTATTATTTGGAGTTGTGCATTTTGGAATCGAAATACATATAATTAAATAAAATAAGACTTGACAGTAATTTCATGTCTTATATTTAATTGGGACATTGTATGGTGGAAGGATTGAATTATACAGTAACTATTAACTAACAGATTCTTTTATGATTAATGTTGAAATCTATATTATCTGAAAAGTCGTTGATCGCTAAAGAGGCTTATCCTTATTGTAGAATAAATATTATTTATTTAAATAAATTATTAGTTTAATTTATTTATTTAAATCAGATTAGAATTGTTCTAATTGATTTATTCACAACCAGTTTAATATGGAGAACCTAAAGGGCCACATCATAAAAAGAAGAATATTTATTAAAGAAGCAAATGGCATAATCGTAATAATAAGTTAAGTATATTTAATTTAATCTATGGTGATAGAATAAATTAAATAGCTTGATATTTATTATTTAATATTTTGGAAATATTAAATATAAATTAACAAGAGGAGTCTTATTATTATTATTACTATTATTATTATTATTATTTAATTCCTAAAGAAGTTTGGAAATTAATTATTAAGATACTCTTTCTCTCTCATATATATATTCCTAATAAGATTAGGAGGCTAATTAATTAAAAGAGTTTAGTTATTCCCAATAGGATTGGGAAGCCTAATTAATTAAAGGAGTTTAATTAATTAATATAAAACCTTAATCCTAAATTGTTTAGGAGGGTTGCCTACATCTATAAATAAAAAAGTTTTATTATAGAACAAGGTTAGACATTTAATTCCAAGAGTTGGGAGAGCACTCTTTTTCTAGATAGAAGGAAACTAGGATTTAGTTAAACACTCTTCTTCTTGAATTCTTATTCTTTCTTGGTGGATCACCTCTAGAGGCCAAACACTTAGGTGGCTAATGTTGATCAAAGGAAAGAATCAACCCGGTGGATTCAAGTAGAACGCGAAAAGAATTTGGAGTTGAACTCGTACATGAGGAAGCTAGAATCTTCATGAGTATGAATCTTAATCTCCATCTATTTCGTTTAATTAATAACTGTGCATAAAGGATGATCCGGATATATGGTTTGTTAAATTTTACAACTTTGATTTACCATGCTTTCGCTTATTTTATGCAATTTGATTGTATCCATGAATCTTACAAACCTAACATTATCATCATACATGATTGGCTTGTATGCATACTACTTTCACTTGGTAGGTACCTTATTAAGTAGATATGCGACCGTTTTTAGGGCATAACCCCAGAATGATACTGGAAGATCGGTAAGACTCATCATGGAACGAACCATGTCCAACAATATTTGATTTCTCCTTTTAGATACACCATTTAACTGTGGTGTTCCTGGTGGAGTCCATTGTGAGATTATACCATTTTCTTTGAGACAACTGAGAAACTCACCGCTTAAGTATTCACTACCTCGATCTGATCGAAGAATATTAATACTCTTGCCAGTTTGTTTCTCTACTTCACTTCTGAATTCTTTGAACTTTTTAAATGATTCAGATTTGTATTTCATTAAATACAAATATCCAAATCTTGAATGATCATCAGTGAATGTAATAAAATAAGAATACTCTCCTCGTGCATTCGTTGTCATAGGTCCACACACATCTGTGTGTACCAACGCTAACAATTTTGTAACTCTTTCTCCTTTTCCACTAAAAGGAGATTTAGTCATTTTATCCATGAGACAAGATTCACAAGTTGGATATGATTCATAATCAGATAGCTCTAAGAGCCCATCCTTATGAACTTGGATAACCTTGTTTCATTGATATGACCGAGTCTACAGTGCCACATAAAGGTATAATTAACATTGTCTCTCTTTTCCGTTTCTTTGTTTGTTCTATTTAAAGTATATTTTCATGCAAGTTAATTATGTAAAGTCCATTCAGTAATTTACCAACACAAATATAAAACATTCTTATTATAAATAGAACAACAGGTGTTCTTTATTATAATGTCAAAACCATCCATATCCAATACAGAAATTGAGATAATGTTTCTAATGAGTGTTGAAACAAAATAACAATTATTTAAATAAATGGACTTACCCGTAGGCAGTGCTAAACAATAAGTCCCTACAGCTAATGCAGCAACCTTTGCTCCATTTCCCACTCGTAGGACGACCTCATCCTTGTTCAGCTTCCTACTTCTAACCAGTCCTTGCATAAAATTATATATGTGAGAACCACAGCCGGTATCTAATACCCAAGTAGAAGTTTGATTTTCAGAAAAATTAATTTCAATCATGAGCAAACCTTGATTGGAAGTCGAAGCTTCTCCAAGCTTCTTCTCTTCCAGAAACTTCTTGCAGTTCCTCTTTCAGTGGCTCGGCTCGTTGCAACAGAAGCACATTTCTTTGCTAGCTGATCAGGGTTTTTTTATCCTTCACTTTCGTCCTGCCCTTAGCCTTCTTGGTTTTCTTCTTTTTCAGAAGATACCTTGTGCCTCTTCCTTTTCTTAGAAGAATCATCCACCAGTAAGACTCGGTTCTTCTTAGATGGGAAGTGTTCTTCAGCAGTTTTCAATATGTTAAGTAATTCAGGCAAGCTGACATCCAACTTATTCATATGAAAATTCACAACAAATTGTGAGAATGTATCTGGGAGTGACTGCAAGATCAAATCTTGACTTAACTCCTCATCCATGATGAACCCAAGTTGTCCAAGACGTTCAATCAAATTGGTTATCTTTAGGACATGAGTTTCAACAGCGATGCCCTCAGTCATCCGAGATCGGAAGAACTCCTTAGATATCTCATATCTAGCAGTCCTACTTTGCTCACTATACAACTCTTGGAGGTGCATCAATATAGCAGGAGCATCCATAGTTTCATGCTGACGCTGAAGCTCGTTACTCATGGATGCGAGCATGATGCATTGAGCCACAGATGCATCATCTTTCCACTTCTTAAAAGTAGCAATCTCTTCCTCAGAGGCTTCTTCTGCAACAGTTGCAGGGACGAACATTTTTAGCAAACATTCATTTGCTAGCATCAAGTATGCTACGCAGTGATAGTGAGTGTGACATTTTCCAAATTCTGCATGTGAAATAAAATAACATTTTTAGCAAACATTCATTTTTTTAATTACCAAAATAAATTATGTCTTTATTTTAAATCGGTATCCCCCACTATTTTCTTCAAACCATATTACCCTTATAATATATAGCTCGACAAATCTAATTAAAGATTTGCTAGTGAGAATAAGGATCTCATTTCAAATGTATATAGCTTTGTATGAAACAACAAACGATATATAAATAAATAGGTAGACAACTATTGTCAATTACATCATCATGTAACTCCTTGTATACTACCTCTTAGACTATTTTGATCAAGTGTGACACATCCGAATCAAAACTTATCTAAGTTAAGTCTAACCTAGCACTTCCATATATTCAAATAAAAAATATCGCCCTTGTGTGACACAACAAAACAGCGTCGTTCAGTCTATTTATAAGCATTAAATGTGATAAATCAATATCTTAAATATTTAATATTTGCCTTGTGTGACACAACAAACTCATATTAAATATTTAATACTCTATTAATTTACCATACTAGAAGGCGACGTTCGATATTCCAAATATCTTTGAACACTGACTTAATATAATTTCTCTGAGGGGTTTGTTATTAATTATCTCATCTTGTTTAGCGCGCATGCACATATATATATAAAATACGCGTTATATTAATTAACATGCGAAGCATGTTGCATAATATAATATAATATAATATAATATAATATAATATATATAGTATAAGCATGCATATATAATACTATATTCTACCCGGATTGATTATGGACTTTTATTCTAGTTTGGTTCACTATAGCCACCAAATGAACCAAAACGTCAAACCTAGGAGTGCAATAAATAAATTTAAACATAACTATTACATTTAAACTCGGGCTCCATACAAACGGGTCTTCAAGCGCTCCTTGCTCCTTGGTCTCCAATTCTTCAAGATAATTATAACTAGTCCAATTACATAAACTATTTAATTTAAATAGCAACCTTGATCAGTAGTCAATGGGAAGTACATAGGAGGGAGATAGAATTTTATATCAAGAAAAATTAGAGAAGACGAGGTACGTAAACCCCATTTAATAAAATACATTCATTCAATCATCTAACCAAAATAAAATCTAATCGCATTGATCAGTAGTATATAATCAATCCCATTAATTATCATACATATCATCATACGCATCAATAAATAACATGCATCTCATGAATCAAAAATTCTTTCCATATATGCATCGATATCATTTAATGGGCAAAAGTTTTGCTAATATTTAGTTTTGAAACAAAATAAACTCTTTTATTTTATTCAAAAACCAAATCTGAATTAAACTCCTTTAATTTTTTTGGCAATCTGAAATCTTATTTCAGGTAAAACAAACCCCTTTATTTAAAACTTTTATCAACTAAATAAACCATTTATTTCAATTGAAAGGAAATAAAAAAAATTCAGATTCTGCTAGGGCCTGGCGCAGCTGCGCCTAGAAAGAACTGGGGTGCAACGCAGCTGCGCTGTCCTTCAGCTACATCAAATTCTGCATAACGGCGCAGCTGCGCCCAGAATGAACTGGGGCGCGACGCAGCTGCGCCCAGTCGCAGACAAACCAGAAACAAAAAATTCTGTCCAAAAATTTGATCCAATCGCATATGATACATACATGGAATCACAAAGATTGATAATTAGCATATAGGTAGGCTCTGATACCATTGTTATGTTTGCACATAACGCAATTACGAAATCAAATGACGTAATTAAAGCGGAAGCGCGAAAAAGGAAATTTTAAAATTTTAATGCAAACCATCACCATGATCATCTTATATGCTTAGTTATCAATACATACAAGTAAGAGAAGAAGATGTGATTCGTACCCTTGTAGATCGTGCTTCCACAGGTACGAGTTCTACTCCAACTTGAATCTATGAGATTGGTTCCTTCCTTTGATCAATGTAAGCCACCCAAGTGTTTGGCCTCTAGAGGTGATCGACCAAGGAAAAAGAAGAACTAAGAAGGTAGGTGTTTGGCTAACCCTAATTCTATCTCTATAGAATCTCTATATTCTCCCAATACTAGGAATAAGTGTGTAACTATGTTTTATAATAAGACTTTCTTATTTATAGATGTAGGTAACCCTCCTAAACTATTTAGGATTAGAGTTTCATATTAATTAATTAAACCCTTTTAATTAATTAGGCTTCCCAATCTTGTTGAAAATAATTAAACTCTTTTAATTAATTAGCCTCCTAATCTTATTAGGAATATATATATGAGAGAGATAGTATCTTATTAATTAATTCTCAAACTCTTTTAGGAATTAAATAATAGTAATAATAATAATAAGACTCCTCTTATTAATTTATATTTAATATTTTCAAAATATTAAACTATTTAATTTAATCTATCATAATAGATTAAATTAAACATACTTCACTTAGTATTACGATTATGCCATTTGCTTCTTTAATAAATATTCTTCCTTTTATGGTGTGACCCTTTAGGTTCTCCATATTAAACTAGTTGTGAATAAATCAATTAAAATAATTCTAATCTTATTTAAATAAATAAATTAATCTAATAATTTATTTAAATAAATAACATTTATTCTACAATAATGGTAAGCCTCCTTAGCGATCAATGACTTTCTAGAAAATATAGATTTCAACATTAATCATAAAAGAACCTTTGAGTAAATAGTTACCATATAATTTATTCCATCCACCATACAATGTCCCAATTAAATATAAGACATGGATTTATTATCAAGTCAAATTTTATTTAATTATATGTATTTCAATTCTAAAAATGCACAACTCCAAATAATTCAAATTAGAAGCTCCTTTCTAATTTCATTCTGCCTTGGCCAAGGGCTACTGAGTTGTCATTTATCGAATCACATAGGACATTCTCTTCTTTTACTAGAAGTGATAGATTCTTTATTGATCATTTATTATCTCCATGTATAAATTATTATATCCAAGCATACCCTTTGATATACCCTTAGGTCTTAAGGGACATGTCAAAGTATAACTCATCATACACAAGATACTATGATAATTTAAAGTTTAAGGATTATTCGTACTACTATCACTTAGGGAATTCCTATTGATAGGCAAGTAAAACTCCATTAGGTATTTCTTAGTGAGCCACGTTCAGTGAACTTATTCTCCAATAAGTACCTATATACTTGCTTTAGTGTCTCCATACAAGTGATTATGAAATCAATCATTCTCATCCAATGAGCAAGTCAACGTATGTACCAATCTATCCGTAGTAATCCAACGATTGGGAACTATTTTAGTTTTTAAGCTATCTAAGAATGTAGATCTCATTAGCATGATCCTCATCATAATTCTAAAAGCATTGCTTAAAACTATGTGTTTATCACATATTATAAAAACAGCGCCATGTAGATAAATAAATATCTTTAATTAAATAATACTTTTATTAATAAATGAATAAAATTGTTACAAAGTAAATGATTTATCATCAAACATGATTGGCTTGTATGCATATTACTTTCAATGAGTAGTGAAGACTCGGAGAAATGGCAAGAAGCCATGATATCCGAGATGGACTCCATGTATGAAAACCAAGTATGAACTTTGGTTTCAGCACCTGAGGGCATTAAGCCTATTGGGTGCAAATGGGTCTTTAAGAGAAAGTCTGGAGCAGATGGCAAGGTAGATACCTATAAGGTCAGACTAGTTGCAAAAGGTTTTAAACCAAGGCAAGGAATTGAATATGATGAAACCTTCTCACCAGTAGCTATGCTCAAGTCCATTCGGAATTTTCTTGCGATTGTAGCTTATAACGACTACGAGGTCTGGCAAATGAACGTAAAAACGGCCTTGCTCAATGGGAAACTTGAGGAGGATGTGTATATGACACGGCCAGAGGGTTTTGTTTCAACGGTTGGAACAAATAAAGTCTGTAAGTTGCAACGATCCATTTATGGATTGAAGCAAGCTTCTCAAAGGTGGAACATGTTGGGTAAAATCTAGTTACGCACGACACGCAAGTATACATGGTCAACAAGTAATAAAGTGAAAGTAGAGTGTCGTTCCCACGAGGAATTATTTAACAAGAATTACCAAGCACTAAGCTTTAACCAAATTAATCTTATTTAAACGATTGATTTAATATCTCGAATAACAATTAATTAAACTAATACTAACTACCCCTATAATGAAACTAGAATATGAAGACTTGAGACTACAATTTCACCTATTGTTTCATTTAAATCAATATACTTCCCGTTAAATTAAATTAATTATCTCAGGATTGTTAATCAAGAACACAAAAGTAAAATATGAACATTTCTCAATGCACCATATCCATATCAGATTAAACCCACAGTTGATAGAATTAATAAGAACACCCTAATTAACTAATCCACTATATCTCTATGTGAATTACAATTAAAGAGGTTTTAAGCACAAGTTCTTATTAAATTACATGCGGTGCATAGGTATATATCTATCCTAGGCACAAATCATGAATTACATCGCCATATAGAAGTCACAAATACATGTTATTATAATCAGATCTAAACCCATAATCCATTTCTCAATTTCATATGGATTATCACGGTAATTGTTAGCTAGGCAATTAAGCAATTAATCAAAAACCATAATAGACGATCCAATAATAATTAATAAGACTAACATGAAAGCATATCAAAGTAAACTACGCAATAAGATCCATTATAATCTCAAAAATAGTGTTTAGCTTATGATTAAGTCAAAATCTATAATCCACAATTGTTTATACATTGAAAGATAAAAATATAGAACTAAAAAGAAGTTAAGAATTGAGATATGCAAATTTGAATTTTTCTTCCTCCAACTCTGAATCTCCAATGATCTTCAATTACTTTAATCTTCAACTCTAATCTAAACTAGGGTTTTATCTAATTTAATCTAATCTAATGGAATGAACTCTCCTTAATCCTTGTGAATACTTCTTCTTTTATATCCCTCTTCATGTGTCTTTTAGTCCTCCTTAAAGTCCTTTAAACCATCAGCCCAAACAAATCCTTTTTAGACTCAACTTCTGAAAACTCCCTTTCTTCCAAACAAGCCCGCCCCGAAAGCTTTTTGTACTCGAAAACTCCGCCCCGGTGGGTGAACAATAACTGAAATTACAAAAATGTCATTAAGTTCCATTTTTCATGTTTTGACCATCCGAAGCCGTTTCCTACAACACAAACACAAAAACAAGTAAAATGACACTAAAAATATTTAAAGTTAACAAACAATTAAGCCTAAAAATGTATCCAAATTGTACGATAACTATTTACTCAAATGTTCTTTTATGATTAATGTTAAAATCTATATTATCTGGAAAGTCGTTAAGCGCTAAGGGGGCTTACCCTTATTGTAGAATAAATATTATTTATTTAAATAAATTAATAGTTAATTTATTTATTTAAATAAAATTAAAATTATTCTAATTAATTTATTCACAAACGATTTAATATGGAGAACCTAAAGGGTCACACTATAAAAAGATGAATATTTATCTAAGAAGCAAATTGCATAATCGTAATAATAAGTTAAGTGTATTTAATTTAATCTATGGTGATAGAATAAGTTGAATAGCTTAATATTTATTATTTAATTTTTTAGAAATATGTAATACAAATTAATAAGAGGATTCTTATTATTATTATTACTATTATTATTAGTTTAATTCCTAAAGGAGTTTGGAAATTAATTAATAAAAGTACTCTCCCATATTCCTAATAAGATTAGGAGGTAAATTAATTAAAGGAGTTTAATTAATTACTCCTAATAAAATTAGGAAGCCTAATTAATTAAATAAATTTAATTAATTAATATGAAACCCTAATCCTAAAATATTTAGGAGGGTTGCCTACTTCTATAAATAAGAGGATTCTTATTTTGATTAAGTGTTAATGTTTTTTCAAATAGTTGGGAGAGTACACATTTTCTAGAGAGAGAGAAAACTAGGGTTTTGCCAATAACCCATCTTCTTAATACTTGTTCATCCTTGGTAGATCACCTCTAGAGGCCAAACATTTGGGTGGCTGACATTGATCAAAGGAAGGAATCACACCCGGTAGATTCAAGTCGAGCAAGGAAAGGATTGGAGTTGAACTCGTACCTGAGGAAGCTCGTATCTTCAAGGGTATGAATCTCATCTTCTTCTTTTCATTTAATTAATAATTACGCATAAAGGATGATCCGGGTATATGGTTTGTAAAATTTTAAAACTATTAATTTTACATTTTCGTTGCTATATATGTAATTATTGCATGCTTATGAATCTTACAAACCTAACGTCTTCATCATCACTTGAGTTTGAGATGGAGCCATCGTCTGAGTCACTCCACGAATTATCAACTACTAGGCCTCTTTCTTTCTTGTTAGACTTCTTGTAGTACTTATATTCTTTCTTCTTATCAGACTTCTATTTGTACTTTTTGAGATCCTCTCGTAAAGGCTTGGTACACTCTGCTATGATATTGTTAGGCTTCTTACAGTTGTAACACAAGTCTTTTTCCTATTCTCTGATGTTGCTGCCTTTGTTGAAGTTCTTCCACGATTTCCAGTTGCTACTTTTTCTCATGAAACTTTCTTAGCCTTCTAGCAAGCAGGGCTATATCATCATCATCATCATCTGCGCTATCTCGATTATCTTCTCCAGCTTCGATTGAAGCTCTGGATATATCTTTAGAGGCTTTAAGAGCAATACCTTTGTCCTTTTTCTTATTCTTAGAAAAAGTTTCTACTATTTGATTCAGCTCAAGCTCATAGGTAAGTATATTACCATAGAGCTTCTGCACAGTTATCTCGTGCAGATTCTTTGACTCTCGGATAGATGTGGTCTTGGCATCCTACATTCTAGTTAGTGCTCGCATGAATTTTATATTCAAGTCTTTATTTGGATACACCTTGCCATATGATCTTAGAGAGTTGAGAACGATGTTGAATCTTTCATATGTTGTCGTGATGTTTTCTCCAGGAACATAAGTGGCCATCTTATATTGTTGAGTTAGGAGAGATTGCTTATTTTCTCTAACTTTTTTTGTTCCCTCGTGCATCAACAATATGGCTTCCCATACTTCCTTGGCAGTATTGCAGTTGACAACATTCTCGAAGAGTTCATCTTCCAAAGCCATAAATAGAATATTTTTGGCCCTTTTATCTAACTTCACACGCTTTTTCTCATTCTCTGTCCATTCTTCACCCATCTTTACAACCTCCTTGTTAGGATTGTCTGTTGTAGGAGCTAGCTTTGTAGGAACATATAGACCAATGAGAATAGCCTCGAACATATCATCATCAATAGCATACATGTACGTCTGTATACACACTTTCCAGTTAGCAATTTTTTCTCTATTTAGAAAAGGTAGCTTACTTCCACCACCAAGCTCATAACCGTTTTTGTTTTATGCCATGGATCTACTCAAAATGTAAGCTTTGTGTTCGCCAGAACCTGCTCTGATAGCACTTGTTATTTCCCAAAGGCACTTATAGAACTAGAAGGGGGGTTGGATAGATCTTTTAAAACTTTTGTTTAGTTAATAGGATATTACCAAATGGTTATTAATTAGTTTGGTTAAGCACAACTGAATATGTCTTTTAAATATCCCCTTGAAGATTGAAAATAAATCTCAGTTCTTAATATTTGAAAGATAAATAAGATAAGCATGCAGATGGAAGGAAAGAACAGTAAAGTAAAGACATAGGCAAATTTTAAGTGATTCGAAGACTGAATAAATCTTAATCCACTCTTCTACTCCTTGAGTTGGAATTTCACTAAGGATTTAGTCACACAGACAATGACACTTTGCCCTCTTCAAGCCTCGCAAGCTTGGATATTTAGTCACAAAGACAAGGACACTAAGACCTTTTCAAGCACAACAGACTTGGATGTTTAGTCACTAAGACAAGGGCTCTTAGCCCTATGATGATATGATGATTGATTCTTTTTGAGAGGTGCTGCTAAGATGGCGTTAAGCTTTTCTTCTCAAGTACTTATCAACGTGAACTAGATATTTAGGATCGTTGAGTTCATTCTTTTCTTTTGCAGATTTTAGGCTTTTTTATCAGTGTTCGTCTCTTTTTCCATTTGAATTCTTGCCTCCTTTTTATAATCTGATGAAAATCTTCCCTTCTAGATGCCCATTTGTTCATTTAATGCTCAGATATTCTAGGATCGTTGATGTGGACATTTTAAACCTAGGTGTCAGCTTCTTTTTAGCTTGCCTATCACATCAGTCTACTTTCTCACCTAACACCCTTGAAGTGTCACTTTCACCAACTAGCTGGTAGACACATATTCTGATCTTCGATTTCAGCCAAGGATGTTTGGTGAATACATCAGGACCTTTAGTTTGCAACGCTCCAATGTTAGTTAATTTTGTCAGACTTTACTACTCTACGATCAGGTTCTTTTCAACGATCTTTGTTTAGCTAGTAGATTTGTTTGTCCACTTTACGAACTGAAATATGCTTTACGATTTATAGTGAACTTTAAGATAGATCCAAGTAGCTCTGTGATCCATCTGATGTATTGTGATCATGCGCTTACTCTGCGATCTATCTTTTCCTTTCGAAATAGTAGAGTATCTTTACGAATATTGAAAATCCTGTCACATATACATCAAATCAGCTTCTACAAGATCAACCTAACATTATTTGATCTTTATAATCCAAGTCCTTGTACATTGATTCAAATCATTATAAGGATTGTACAAATCATACTGGTACAAATATACATTAAGCACATTCATCATTAAATTTAAATATGCAAACTCTAACAAAATTGTTGTTAGGATCAATACCTACTGCAGTTAAAAGGACTCCTCCATTTGGACTCTTTTGATGGGTACCATCAACCCCAATGATAGGCCTACAATGCTTGAAGCCTTCCTTTAGTCCTACCAAATAGATATAAATCCTTTTAAACACTGGTTTTTCTGTTGCTAGTGTACCCTCTTCAGTAACCTATTCAACTATACTACCTGGATTTAGTCTCTTCAAGTCTTGAGCATATTGCCACAGCTTCACATATTGTTCATTAATGTTTCCCTGGATCATCTTCACTGCTTTAACCCTTGTACTATAAGCTTGATCCCCTGATATCTTCACAATATCTTCCTTCCAAACAGTTTCTACAAAGGTGACAGAACTTGTCTTTGGATTTTTTTTGAATTCATTTATATACTTCTCTCCAAGCCACCTAGAGTTAACATGCCTACTTCTAGCATCTGTCAAACAATTATGGGGGGTCATACAACTTCTTAAATTGCAGTGTATTCTCCCTCTGCAACTTACTAGCATATATCTTCCATGGACAAGGAAGACTGCATTTATAACTAACCTTGAAAGCTTCATTATTGTATATTAATAAATTTCTTCTACACTTGACTTAGTGAGCTCTAACTGCCTTCTTGAATATCTTGTTGTCCTTGAACAACATGCCATTTTCAAATTTAGGATCATCCATTATAGTTTTATGATCAAACTCTGGCCATTTTGGTTCATCTTCATCTTCATTTACATTCATTTTACGAATTCTTTTTTGCATAAGATCTTCCTCATCATCAATTTCAGTGACCTTCTTCTTCTCTTTTGCAGTCACATTATGCTTCCCTTTTGCAGTCACATTCTCCTTCCTTTTTGCAGTCACATTCTCCTTCCCTTTTGCAGTCACCTTCTCTTTCTTTTTACTTGAGACCCCTACTTCTTCTTGCTCTGTATCATCTGGACCATATATGCCTTCTAAGCCACTGTCCACATTAATAGTAAATGCAATGTCATCTTCCTCATATCACTACAAGAAAAAGGCCTAACAGTGACCAATACTATCAGCGACCGCAGGTTCGGTCACTGATATTAGTAATAGCGACCGACATCGGCGATCGTGATTTCATCCAGTCGCTATATTATATCAGCGACCGCATGCGGTCGCTTAGTGGTCGCTAGTACAAATTTGCCTCCCAAATTTTGGCTGGAAATGTTGGCGCGAAGGTTTTGTGCGACCATTTAGAATCAGCGACCGCATGCGGTCGCTGATAAGACCATGTCATTAAAAATTAGCGACTGCAGGCGGTCGTTGTTGGCGGTCGCTGATCAAAGTTAATGTAATCAGTTTCAGTCATTCACTCGACACAGCAGGAAAGAAAAATAAAAGAGGGAGCTCAGAATAGAGAAAAGATGGAGAAAGGGGGAGAAGAGAAGAAAGAGAAAAAGGAGGTCCGCCGCCGCCGCAGCAGCTGCCGCCGCCGCCACCGGCCACCGGCCACTGGCTTGTGAACTCAACTGAAAATTCACATTTTAATCATCTAAGGTGAGTTCTAGTTTGTTAGTATTATATACTTTGAATGTTATTTTTGCCTCTTTTTTATGGATTTCTGAGAGTTCAGATCCTTGGTGTAACTGTTATGGAATGCTTGTAAACTCCAGTAAATTAACATCCATTCAAATGTGCTATATTCATCTAATTCTTTATCCTTATTTATTTTACTGAAAGAGATTTGTACTGTCTGGGGTTGGGCTTGGTTAGTAAAATGTGGTAACAGATTGCTCAAGTGGTAGTGGACATCATTGACATTTGTGGTCCAGTGCACACCTAAATGATAAATGATAATAGATTGAGGATCTTCAACTAAATAAAAGGGCATACTAATCCAATAATAGATTGAGGATTTGTAGTAGTAGGGTCCCTTTTTGCCCATCTTATCTACCTTAATTTATTTCCCTCTACCCTACACTATCTGACTGATGCCTTTAGCAAGATCTTAAAAGTTCTTTATAATACTAGTCCACTAAAAATAGTAATAATAATAGTAATATAATTAAAGGATGACTATGCCTATCCAGTGATTGAATTTTTTGTTTATTTTATCTTTTGTATGTATGTCTATATTGAGAGTAATATGATGCCTAATTTATTATATATTTGGTTACATCATTTACTGTCAAGTGTTAATTAAGCAGATAAATAAGGAGGAGGGGTTTAATTTTATGCACCCAGAGGCGTATTAATTTATTGTTGTGAATCATCAAATTATTACAATTTGTTTGTGCATTAGAATGGTGAAAAGGTCAAAGGTGTATCTAGGCGTAAGATATTATTACAACTATTATTTATTTTTTTGGTGTATTTTATCCACCCTTATGGTTCGAGTTATTTTTTCTTTTAAATCTTTCTCATGTTCGATGGAATGTGGAGGTATTGACATGATCATGTTTTTGTCCCCAACCTCTTTATCTCATTTGTGTTTTGGTGGATTGATTTCAACAGAAAGACTAAAATATTATTTGAAATAGCATTTCCAAAAGTTTTCTTTGTGCAACTGATCCCCTAGCCCTTATCCTTGGAATGACTGCAATGAGGCCACGCCAAGCTTAGCCAAGCCTCACGGGGCCAAGCCAAGCTTGGCTGTTGTTGGTCGAAAAACCGATCACTAAACACGCGCAAGTATACGCGGTCTAACAAGTAATACAGTGATAAGAAAAGTGTCGTACCCACGAGGAACTATCACTAATATTTACCAACTACCACCTTTGTATCGCTTAAGTCTTATTCGAACAGTAAACTACTAGGAGTGTGGTTAAACTAGTTATAACTAATTATTAAAGCAAGTAAACGGATAATGAATGGTAATCGAAGGAATTACAAGCTAAGGTTACAATTTCACCCCACACAGGCATTCCGTCGAACGTCTGGCGTGCTATGCTTCATCAAACTTCCCACCCTTCTCTCTTTGGTCTTAATGGTCATGACAGTTTGTTGACCGAGAACACACAGGTGCTCATACACCTCTGTCGAGGTATGCACAAACATATCCTCTCCAAATCCACCCGATAGAGAATAGAATAGAACAGAAAAGAATATCAAGCTAGGTGATAATCCTACACATGTCTATGCGAATTAACCTAACAAGGATTTAAGCATAAGTTCTCAATTAGGTCACACGTGGCACACAGATATATGTCTATTCTGCGCACAACTTATGCAGTCGAAACTCATAATCACATGCCAATATATTTAGGTGTAAATCTATAATCCTTCTTTCGATATCATATAGATTACCAAAATCATTACTAATGTCTTAGTGAAAATCATTAAGCATGAATATATTAAACCAAACCATATGGTGCCAACCAAAGAGATAAGACAGTCAATTTAACTAACAAAGGGTTCCATTATAACCTTAGAGCTAATACTTAGTTCATAGCTATTGAACAAAATATAAGTAGCAATAGAGTCAACATTTATGGATTACAAAATCAGAGGAAATAAATGGATAAGAATAAACTCTGTCGAGGCTCTTCAGTTTCCAAACATTCCGCTCCTTTCAAGCTCTCCAATCCTCATTGCTCTTGTTGTTCCAAAGAAATCCCAGACTTTTCCCTAATCTACCTAATCTATATTTACAAACATTAACTAAGAAATAGAGAGAGAAAGATTACAAAAGAGGATCTAATCTAATCTAAGCTAACCAAGTCTATATCAGTCTCCCCTCTTCTTCTCCTCCTTGTGTATGCAGAGGCCCCCTTGATATATCTCTCTCTTTTCTTCTTTTGCTAGGTCAAAAGAAAGCCTTCTCTACCTGGGCACCGGAGGTGGCGCTGCGGCGCGGGCAATAAGCTTATAAGTGGTGCTGCGGCGCCGCGTTAAAATCAAAAGACCGGAGGTCGCGCTGTAGCACGAGTCCATAAAGGAGCTTGTGGCGCTGCAGCTCCAGGATGACATCAGCAAGGACTAGGGGCGGCGCCGCGGCGCGAGATTAAGACTAGGCATTGGCGCTGCGGCGCCAGTGTATGTAAATTGTCCGTTTTGTCCCCTGAAAGCTAGAAAAGTCCTGTAAAGCCTGCAATACATCGGCTAAGCATAATAATACTATAAACATATAAAACTATATAAAAACTACGAAGATCAGGCAACTATTTAAGCCATAAAGTATCCGATTTGCGGGTATAAATCCCACTCATCAAATACCCCCAAACTTAAGTCTTTGCTTGTCCTCGAGCAAACTATCTAACACAAACTCACAATAGTAAAACACACGCGAAATAAAAATATCACTATATACTAGTATCATGGCTTCTAGACTCGATCATAACTACTCCCAAAGAACAGGGCAAACACAGATATTAGTAAGAGTTCATTCAGTTTCAAGCATAAGACTGTATTCAATCCATTCTATGTGTGTGTGTGGAGACCAACCATCCTAACTAATCATTGCTCAAATAAGTTCGCACAGTCGATTGTTAATACCATTATGCACACTCTGTAACTTAAACATTCAACAAGCATTAAGAATAAGACGCAAGTGCAGAAAAGGATCAAAAGACTCTAGCATGAAGATAGTAAAATCTGACTCGGACAGTCCTTAATTACCTTAGGCTATTCAGAGCTACCCATTAATGAGCTTTTGATCTGTGACTCCCAAGTCAGATGATTTTAGGGCACTAGGTGTGGAACACCCCTATGAATCTAATAACTCGAGCAGCAAAGGCCACGTAATCAATATAAGCCAAATTAGACTTTACAAAATTCGAGGATTATTTGGCGAGTAGCATTTTATGCTCCATCTCAACATAGGTCCTGCGTTTATGGGCGAGTGCGTTTCACGCTCCATCTCGACCCACCGCAAGACTTTCGATATTCAATCATCTTTTCTTTTAAATTTTTTTTTATTTGTCAACATGCCAGAATCCAAGATCTAAAACTGTATATGCGTCAAAGTCCTTTTATTACCTTGTAACAATGAAAGTTTATAAGAGTGAACATATTCCCAAAGCTATAAACAGGCGAACTAAATTCAAAAAATAACTAGTTAACACTAGTTGGTCGGTGCTTGCTAAAAAGGACGGATCAATAACAGTCTCAACTTATCGATTGAACAACCCCTGACTCATACATGCTTGACACGACTCTAAGAAATAGACATAATTACATGGCGCCTGTCATTATCCACGATCAAAAATAAGTGAAAAATATAACACCCTTGCATAATAACAGCTCAAAATAGGGGAATAAGGCCATTCACATGGCACAAGCATCTAAATCTGTACAAGCCCCAAAAAGATGTCTATAAACCACAAACATGCTAATAATAATCAAAGCGTTAATAAATAACCAAAATTGTTCATGGCATCCATCATAATAAACCCAAAACATAATACCGCAGTTCAAAACGACTGCACTACAATCCTGATAAAAACATAAGCAAAGTACTAAAATAGCAACCTATCATGGCAATAGACAGAAATAAAACAGATAATATACCATAACACCCCCAAACTTAAGGTGAGCAATGCCCTCATTGCTAAACATATATCAATCTAAACAAGAGGGCTTCCCTGAAGTCTGGTCACTCGGCAGCAGCAGCGTCCTCGTCAGCTTCGGCGGGCGGTGATGGTGGAGGGTATGGTGGGAAGACAGGAGGCTCTGGGAACTGGAATGGCATGAACTCAGAATCCTCGCCACTATACACGGTGTATATGCTCTGCATCGTGTTGACCAGCTCAGCCTGATACTGCATCGCTATGTCTTGCCTCAAGGCCACCGTTGCTATGTGCCTGTGCTACCTCTGAGCATTAGCGTCCTAGTTCTGATGTAGCGGGGTGAAGGGATGCCATAATTTCTGCCAGTAGTCCCTGTGAAGCTGGGCCTGCATCTGGTGGCTGCGAAGGCTCTGCTGTAGGAGGTGGCTCAGTAGGTGGCCCGAATCCTTCACCTCTAACATGAGAAACAGCCCCGTCCCACACATCGAAGCGTGAGATGGTCTGATGGTTAATGACTGACATGGGCAGCAAAGCTATCTCTTCTGGCCCCCAATGGATACATGCCCTCTTGCACAGCCGGGTGATCAAGGATGGATGTGGAAGCCCCGTAGAGATGTTACTCTTGATCGCCTTCAAGATGAACTCATGGATGAGAACTCCGATGTCCATGTTCAGACCCGTGACAATGGCAGATAATAGGATCGCTCTATCCTTAGTCACGTTGCTCAGGTGAAGAGTCGGGATCATGTTGGCACAAATAAAGCTGAACCATGCCTTTCCATAGCGACTGAGTGCAGCATGCGAGAAACTGGTCCTCTCACCCATGAAGTCATTTGTCTTCTATGTAGTCCCGGGCTTACAGAGCCTCCTAACAATATCCTCGAGGTCATAGCTGCGAAGTCCCGGCTCCATATAGTCCTTACCCTCAAAACCAGGCGTCGCGAATAATGCATTGATGGCTTGGCTTCCAAACGCCACTGACCGCCCCCTAACTTGAACAACAGCAGGACCTTCAGGATTGGCATTTGCATAGAACTCTCTGACCACAGAAACAATGGCCGATTCGGGTGGTTTTATGAAGTGCACCCACTAGCGACCCGCAATCATGGCTAACAACTCGCCATCCTTTGTTTTGTCAGGCCTCAAACCCCTTTCGGGAATCAAATTCCGTGCGACAAAGGAGCTTTTGTAACGTTTCCATGCCTCTTTGTTAACAAATTTGATGTTGTCCCATGCTGTTGGTGTTGCGGACGAGGAACCGCCAACGCTCAGTCGTTGCCTCTTTGATGCCATATCAAAATTTTTAGTTGGCGTGAACAAAAACAGTACCTAAGCAATGCCACTCTCTGTAGAAGCAACCCTTAAAGAAATAGGCAGCAAATCCCCTATAAAACCCACTAATTTTAAGCCAAAACAGTCAAATTTCTCTCTTAGGCAAATTATCAAACACCTTGTGTGCGTTCTGAAAATCCAATTTGGACAGCCCTTGCTTGACAGTGCTCTTTCTCGATTTTCGTCAGTGGAAATCACCCAAATCACACAACAAGAAAAACACCAACAAAGCACCAACCCAACAATTCTATCTATCTTAGTGAATGGCTGAAATCCAAATAAAATACCTTGAAGGGGAAAAAAACCTAGTTTGCTGCTGATGTCCTTTTGGATTCTCGCCTGACTTGATGATTTTGTGAATGTTATCATGAGTCGGTTGTGTTATGCAAAGGGTGGGGGTTTTGTGGAGAAAAGGGACGGTTGGGTTGCTTGTACTGCCGAGATGCGTCGAGTGAAATGGGAGGTAATGGGCACAACTGCTAGCTTCAGTTGTGCTTTTAAAAACCAAAATTCACTACCAGGCGCTGCGGCGCCGGCATTTCTTCGTTGATTGGCTCCGCGGCGCGACTTGGCAGTAGCTTGGTCTCATCCTTGGCGCTGCGGCGCGAGTCCCCCTTTGTTCCTGGGCGCTGCGGCGCAAGATAGGAAATTTGAATTAATAGGATGGCGCTGCGGCGCGGAGTTCAGTGTATATGCTGGCGCTGCGGCACCAGCCTTGTATCTGAGTTTTTCTGCACAAAAACCATGCATTAGCATATATATTACACAGATATCATACTAAGTAAACAACATGCTAGATACTAATTTCTAACTAAGATATACACTAGCAACATACTAAATAACATGCTGCCTGCATCCTATAATCACAAAAACATATGCATTGGCAACCATGTTTACATGGTAAAAAGAAAAGACACAATATAAACTAGACATAAGTACAGAAAAATAGAGAAAATTGATACTGAGATGGGGTTGCCTCCCCACCAAGCGCTTGTTTTAAAGTCGTTGGCTTGACTATACCGATGCCGCTCAATCCGGCTCATAAGCAAAAATGACCATTTCATGCCGCCTATTTGTCAATTCCTTTAAATTTGTGGCGGACATGGATGATTGATCATCCTCGTTTTCTTCACCCATCGGCACGAAGAATCTTTCACCACTGGAATTATCCAATAATTCGCCTTTTTCATCAAGTTGAAAGCGTTCTTTGTGCGCTAGTGGGCCCTCTAGGGTTTCCATAATCGTGAGCGTGGTTTCCGGTTGTTGATTAGTCTTGACAATACAACCACTCTTTATCCTCTTTTCTCTAACTTCAGGCTCCACCTGTTGGACAATTTGCACCATGACATCTCCCTCAACAACTTTGTGAGACTCATCGCCTTCTCCTTGCATATCCACCGTGCAATGCTCTACTACTTCATCGTTGAGATCGATTATGACCGGTAGATTGCCCTGCGGTAGATTTATGATGGCATTGACGAGTTGTCCCAATTGATTTTTGAGGCTTTGCAATGCGGCGTCTTGGCTTGCCATTCAAACCTCATTTCTTTCTATAAAGTTGGTGAGGAGCTCTTCAAGCCTTTTCTATTCTTCTGTTAAGTCTGCCGAAAAGCTCTCATTGGGTTGGAATGTCACCTTATACTATAGAGGAGATGGATATTCAAATTGATTCGGATAGGAGTAATTCGGATCATGATATTGCTCTTGACTGTAGTCCCAAGAGTTTGGGTAACCCTGACAGTTTGGATGATAGGAAATCGGTTCAATGTCAGCTCGTTCCTGACAGTAGGCAAGCTGAGTGGACTGACACTCAAGATTATCAAAAAACCTAAAGACATTTGCAATTTGAAACTCGCAATTGCTCGAGTCCTTCTTCCGAGCTTGGTTGTGTCGTCCTCTCATAAGGCCATTGATAACATTGATCATCCATATCCTGCAAACTTAAAAACAAAAAAGAAGATCAAACAAATAAAAGAAATATATACACGTTCAAATTAAGACTAAATTGATTTAAATCAATATTGGACAAT
Source organism: Panax stipuleanatus (assembly GCA_020205555.1). Classification (NCBI taxonomy): domain Eukaryota; kingdom Viridiplantae; phylum Streptophyta; class Magnoliopsida; order Apiales; family Araliaceae; genus Panax; species Panax stipuleanatus. The sequence continues at coordinate 12,346,777 of CM035118.1, read as the reverse complement.
ATTAGAATAATAGTTCCCCGGCAACGGCGCCAAAAACTTGTTGGTCGGAAAACCGATCACTAAACACGCGCAAGTATACGCGGTCTAACAAGTAATACAGTGATAAGAAAAGTGTCGTACCCACGAGGAACTATCACTAATATTTACCAACTACCAACTTTGTATCGCTTAAGTCTTATTCGAACAGTAAACTAATAGGAGTGTGGTTAAACTAGTTATAACTAATTATTAAAGCAAGTAAACGGATAACGAATGGTAATCGAAGGAATTACAAGCTAAGGTTACAATTTCACCCCACACAGGCATTCCGTCGAACGTCTGGCGTGCTATGCTTCATCAAACTTCCCACCCTTCTCTCTTTGGTCTTAATGGTCATGACAGTTTGTTGACCGAGAACACACAGGTGCTCATACACCTCTGTCGAGGTATGCACAAACATATCCTCTCCAAATCCACCCGATAGAGAATAGAATAGAACAGAAAAGAATATCCAAGCTAGGTGATAATCCTACACATGTCTATGCGAATTAACCTAACAAGGATTTAAGCATAAGTTCTCAATTAGGTCACACGTGGCACACAGATATATGTCTATTCTGCGCACAACTTATGCAGTCGAAACTCATAATCACATGCCAATATATTTAGGTGTAAATCTATAATCCTTCTTTCGATATCATATAGATTACCAAAATCATTACTAATGTCTTAGTGAGAATCATTAAGCATGAATATATTAAACCAAACCATATGGTGCCAACCAAAGAGATAAGACAGTCAATTTAACTAACAAAGGGTTCCATTATAACCTTAGAGCTAATACTTAGTTCATAGCTATTGAACAAAATATAAGTAGCAATAGAGTCAACATTTATGGATTACAAAATCAGAGGAAATAAATGGATAAGAATAAACTCTGTCGAGGCTCTTCATTTTCCAAACATTCCGCTCCTTTCAAGCTCTCCAATCCTCATTGCTCTTGTTGTTCCAAAGAAATCCCAGACTTTTCCCTAATCTACCTAATCTATATTTACAAACATTAACTAAGAAATAGAGAGAGAAAGATTACAAAAGAGGATCCACTCTAATCTAAGCTAACCAAGTCTATATCAGTCTCCCCTCTTCTTCTCCTCCTTGTGTATGCAGAGGTCCCCTTGATATATCTCTCTCTTTTCTTCTTTTGCTAGGTCAAAAGAAAGCCTTCTCTGCCTGGGCACCGGAGGTGGCGCTGCGGCGTGGGCAATAAGCTTATAAGTGGTGCTGCGGCGCCGCGTTAAAATCAAAAGACCGGAGGTCGCGCTGCAGCACGAGTCCATAAAGGAGCTGTGGCGCTGCAGCTCCAGGATGACATCAGCAAGGACTAGGGGCGGCGCCGCGGCGCGAGATTAAGACTAGGCATTGGCGCTGCGGCGCCAGTGTATGTAAATTGTCCGTTTTGTCCCCTGAAAGCTAGAAAAGTCCTGTAAAGCCTGCAATACATCGGCTAAGCATAATAATACTATAAACATATAAAACATAGAAAAACTACGAAGATCAGGCAACTATTTAAGCCATAAAGTATCCGATTTGCAGGTATAAATCCCACTCATCAGCTGTCGGCATGGTAAGCTATTGGGGGAGCTGTTAAGCCAAAATAGGCAGTGCTAGGGAACTGTTAGTGCAACAAAGAAGGTGCTATGAATGAATCTCCAAGATACTCAAAAGTTGTATAAATGAGTTAGCAAACTCTGATATAAAGCTAGCTTGAATGAAATACCTTACGTATTCACTTACGATAAACAATAAAAACAAATTAAAATAAAATAACATGATATAATATAACTATTAAACTAAGTAGTATTTACTTAGTTTCTCATACTAAATTTAATAACATTTAATATTTGACATATAATATATATTAAATATGATTAAGTATATAATTAAATTAAAATATAATATCATACAAATATAATAAAACTATGCTCAAGTCATATGGTTACTAGTATGCTCAAGTCATATGCTTACAAGTATGCTTAAATGTTAATCATATACTTACAAGTATGCTCAAGTCATATGCTTACAAGTATGCTCAAGTCATATGCTTACAAGTATGCTTAAATGTTAATCATATGCTTACAAGTATGCTCAAGTCATATGCTTACAAGTATGCTCAAGTCATATGTTTACAAGTATGCTTAAATGTTAATCATATGGTTACAAGTATGCTCAAGTCATATGGTTACAAGTATGCTTAAATGTTGTCTGTAGTAGGTACCGTGGTATTATGGACCTCTATTCAGACCGTAGTTGGATGGCACGACGAAAGTCAAGTGCCTAGATAGGTGCTACAGCTGAATTTAGAGCTGGTTGCCAAGTGTTTTTGGAGTATGCGTATAGTCACCCGGAATGTGTGAATGGTCAGAACAAGATACGATGTCCATGTTTGAAGTGTAAGAATGTAAATTATATGGACAGAGACGTGGTAAACTATCATTTACTTGTTTCTGGGTTCATGAAAAATTACGAAGAATGCTGGTGGGCACATGGGCAGAGAAGAGATGGCGGCATCACAGCAGTACACAATCCGGGCAGTAGTACTCATCGTATGAATGAAATGGTTCATGATATTACAGCAACCTATGAATTCTGATGCCAAAGACTTCTTTAAGTTGTTAGACGAGGGTAGCGAGCCATTGTGGCATGGTTGCACCAAACACACTACATTGTCTGCAGTGGCGACATTACTTAACATCAAGGCTGATCACAACATGAGCCATAAGTGTTTTTAGTCGCTCTTGAAGGCCATTAAGAGTATGTTGCCTGACGGTGAGAAATTACCTGATAACTATTACTTTTGTAAGAAAATGGTGAAGAAGTTGGGTCTTGGATACCAAAAGATCGATGCATGTCCCAACGATTGCATGTTGTTTTATAAGGAAAATGAACAGATGACAAGGTGCACGTTTTGCAGTCATGATCGGTTTAGGCCTAATAAAGAAGGTGTGACTATAAAAAAATCAAGTATACAGTTTAAAATTCTAAGGTATTTTCCAATAACACATCGGCTAAAAAGATTGTACATGTCTTCAAGAACAGCTGAACATATGAGTTGGCATGCGAAATCTCCAGCTAAAGATGGAGAACTAAATCATCCCGCAGATGGGCAGGCTTGGAAAAAATTTAACTTAGCATATCTTGGGTTTGCATTGGAACCTAGAAATATGAGGCTTGGATTGTCCACCGATGGTTTTAACCCGTTTGGCCACTCAGCTGTTCCGTACTCATGTTGGCCTGTGATTGTTACTCCGTACAACTTGCCTCCATGGATGTGTATGAAACAGCCATACTTGTTTCTTTCACTCGTGGTTCCTGGTCCTAAGAGTCCTGGAAAGAACTTAGATGTTTACTTGAGACCTCTTATAGACGAGTTGAAGGTATTGTGGGAGGATGGAGTACAGACTTGGGATGTTGCAACGAAAATAAATTTCAACCTTAGGGCAGCGGTTATGTGGACTATAAGTGACTTCCCAGCTTATGGTATGTTAGCTGGATGGAGTACACACGGGAAGTTGGCTTGTCCGTATTGTATGGAGCATACAAAGTCTTTCAATCTATCAAAAGGTCGAAAGCCTTGCTGGTTTGACTGTCATCGTCGGTTCTTGCCGGTAGATCACCCGTTTCAAAGAAATAGAGAAAATTTCAGGAAAGGGAAAGTGGAATATGATATGCCTGCACCGCGATTGTCGAGAACGGAGATGCGAGACCGTGTGATGAGATTTTCGGTCATCCCATTTGGTAAGATTGATGCCACAAACATAATCAATGGGTTTGGCAAATCTCATAACTGGGTTCGGAGAAGCATCTTTTGGGAATTGCCTTATTGGTCTATAAATTTGATTCGTCATAATCTAGATGTGATGCATATTGAGAAGAATGTGTTTGATAATGTGTTTAACACCGTGATGAATGTTACGGGGAAGACAAAAGATAATGATAAGGCACGTTTGGACATGAAAGATATTAGTAAGCGTCCTAAATTAGAACTTTATGAATCTCCTAATGGTAAGATTGTCAAACCACATGCAAGGTACACATTGTCCAAAAAGCAAGTTGAAGATGTGTGAACATGGGTTAAGTCTCTGAAACTACCAGATGGATATGCGTCAAACATTGCAAGGTGTGTTACGGGTGGAAAATTGAAAGGGATGAAGAGTCATGACTGTCATGCATTCATGAAGAGACTCATGCCTATAGCATTTTGAGATCTACTTGATAAACCAATATGGGATGCTTTGACGGATCTTAGTCGTTTCTTCAAAGACTTATGTTCAAAAACATTAAATGAGAAGGACATGTCTATACTTGAGAAGAACATCATAGAGATCACGTGTAAATTGGAAAAAATATTCCCGCCTGGTTTTTTTGACTCTATGGAGCATTTGCAAATCCATCTTCCCTATGAAGCTCGTGTTGGGGGTCCAATTCAATATAGATGGATGTACCCTTTTGAGAGGGTGATGGGAAACTTTAAAAGGAAGGTTAAGAATAGAGCTTATGTCGAGGGGTCGATATGTGAGGCATACAGTTTCGATGAGATATCTACGTTTGTCTCAGACTATTTTTCGGACGAAGTCTTAACAAAGGCCAATCGAGTCTCGAGACATGATGATGGGGGAAATGTTGAACTAAATGGTCGGCTTTCTATATTTGGTCTATAGGGCCGCGCTTATGGAAAAGGGAAGCGCATATTCCTCTCTGAGCAAGAATTACATGCTGCACATACTTACATTCTTCTCAATTGCGAGGAGATTGACGAATTTGTGAGGTACACACGTAAACTTGAAAATTTATCCCTTAACTTTCAATGACATGTAATATACATTCCAATATATTAATGTTTATAACATTGTATAGATTGTACGATGACGAGTTAAAAGTGAAGCATGCCGGCATAACTGATAAAGATATTCAAATCAATCGTGATAAAAAATTTGCACTTGGGCTAAAGGACAAAGTAAGTTCAAATTTCTTAAGCACGACATATATCTATATATATATATATATATATATACTCCATATTAACGATGACTTCATTTAATAAGATAGAGTTTTTGTAGGCTTTGACTGAGGGATCAACGATTCCGGCTAATGTACAAGTCCTAGCTATGGGACCAGACAGGGACCAAGTCAGCCGCAATGGTTACAAAATAAATGGTTGTGAATTTCATACAAAGGCATATGGGCGCGGTAAAAGAACAACAAACTCTGGAGTGTGTGTCCAAGGAGATTGTTACAATGAGCTTGGTCGTGCCTTTTATGGGGAGTTGGAGGAAATCGTAGAGTTATCGTACAAGGGCACGTACGGGGGTCATATTAACTTGTTCAAGTGTCGTTGGTTTGATTCAGAAAAATGGATACGTGTTGACAGACATGGAATCATCGATATTGACCTCCATAGGTCGGCGTACTCCAACGAACCGTTTGTTTTAACAACTCAAATAGTACAAGTATACTACACTCCTAGTCCTGTTAGGAAAAGGGATAGACCGCCTACAGATTGGCAAGTTATAATTCATACTCCCGCGCGCAGTCGTGTAGAAGTAGTTGATGGGGAGATTTAGCAAGAGCAGATGCTTTATGCTCAAACTATAATAAATGTGGAGGACGACAATGAAGTAATCTAGTTAGATGGTGGAGATGAACCACATGAATTAGATCCTGAGTCAATACTTGTGTCAGATGACATTGATACTGAGGAGGAAGAGTTACTAACTGAATCTGACACTGAATCTGAAGCATATGATGGTTATGAATCTGCAATACGTATACAAGATGATTCTGAATCAGACATTGACACTTGAACAAATGAAATGTATGTTTAGCATTACATGTTTAGCATTTTCTATCATTATTGTCATTTTATATTCATATATATAAATGTAATCAAATATAACTCATACTAACATCTTTATATCATTGACATATTTATGTACTTAACTATTTAAATGCAATTTCCTATCATTATTGTCATTTTATATTCATATATACATGTAATCAAATATAATTCATACTAACATCTTTATATCACTGACATGTTTATGTACTTAACTATTTAAATGCAATTTCCTGTCATTATTGTCAATTTATATTCATATATACATGTAATCAAATATAACTCATACTAACATCTTGAAATTTGTAATATATAGATGGCTTCTGAAGCAGCGCAGAAAAAGCGCGGCTTGGGTAGGGGGCCTAATCATGTGTCCGGCCCCTACTAATCCGGATGATCGAATTCTTATTCAGATTCGTCCTCATCCGAATAGAACGTACGTCCCGCATCATTTATATATAAGCATTTTAGATTCCATTTATACAAGATATATAACTAATGTAAATTGCTTTAATATATCTACTTATCTTTGATGTAAATTATTGTATATTATAGTGATTTTTCAGATAATAAGATCGTCAAGTGCATATCACAGCTGTGCTTACAGAATTGGCCCACACCTGTGACTACGTGGGCGAGCACACCTATCGCCCACAAGGATGCAGTTTGGGCTGAATTTCAGGTATTGTTTTTAATTATGACAGATAATATAATATTCTAAGGATAATTATTTAGTAGTGTTGGATTATATGTTAAAAGTACCGTTTTAATATTATTATTGTTGTTTTATTTGCAGAAAAGGTATAGATGGGAGGACGCGCATGCTTCAGTGATACAGACACTATTCTGGCAGAAGTGCGCCGCCCGCACTAAAGACAATTTGAACAAAGAACGACAAAAAGCCCTTCACAATTCATCGATCGACCATCCAGGCCAGGGAGAGGATTACATGCACGAGCATAGCCCCTGGTGGTGCACGCAGTCCATATGGGCTGAGATGTGTGCCCAATGGAGAGATGAGACTTGGGTCAAAAGACGCAACACTGCCGCCACTAACAGATCCTCGGGTGTACATGATGGCGAAAAGGCTAACGGAACCTACAGGGGCGGCAGTATTTCACAGTTGCAGCATATCACTGCCAGGGTACGTATGAATAGTTTTAATATGTTTACAATTATGAATTGTAGAATATCACATATTTACTTAGTAATATTGGAATATGTTTTGTATAGGAGTCTCAGCCTCAAGGTCAGCCTATCCATTGGCTGGATGTGTACGTGGCCACCCGTGATGGTCTGCCTGATGTTGTCCAGACAGCGGTAATAAGTTTTAACAACTTGATCTTGTCTATCAAGTTTTACGTCATTCTTTAGAATTTTACTAATTTATTTTTAACTATTTAATTGTTAACATGATGACAGGATACTTATAAGCGTTTATTGAATGAGCGCTATCCTGAAGGCACCCCACGTCCGCCAATTGATCAAGAATTGTGGGAGAGGGCGTCTATTGTGAAGAAGAACTACGTCAAAGGTTAAGGACAAAGACGATGCCCATCCTTCAGTGGCTCAGGCAGCTCTGCTACCCAGTCTTCACAGTCATCGAGTCATCTAGCTATTCATACTCCTGCTGACTGTGTGAGAGCTATATGTCGAGATCGCGATCTTCTAAAGATACTGGGCGGGCATTTGGCGGCTCTGAGTGCTGATGAGTTAGCTGATGCAGTGGCGGCAGTAGCAGCATCACAGCATAGGGATGGCGACGAGGTAATTAATCTTATTTATTACAATCAAAGTAGTGACTTATATATATATATATATATATATATATATATATATATATATATATATATATATATATATATATTGTTGTGTTTAAAAATAACTGTATATTGTCGTAACACCAGTATCAATATATATACTATATATGTAGCTTGTTTTATTATTTTGTTAATTACAGGGTGATCAAGATCAAGGAGAAACTAATTTGGACAATAATGTTTGATGACTGATTTAGTGTTGTTTTGTAGTTATTTGAGAATCTTGTACTTTTATATTCATTCTTTGAATGTCTGTATGTTACTTAAAGATTAGATTTGTTTATATTTATTCAATTCATATTGGTTTTTAAAAGGTTATATAGTTTATATACTAGTTTGGTGTATGTGTCGGTAAATGGACGATGGATGTTATATTGTTGTGCATGTTTATATGTGTTGGGATAAAGCAGGTACAAAACAGGTATATAAACTGTACCTGTACAAAACAGGTACAGTTTTTTGGGAATTCTACAAAACAGGAAAAATCTGGGTTCCAGGTTTTTTTTAGATCAGCAACCGCATGCGGTCGCTGATTGCAGTCGCTGACACGTGGCCCACGTCAGCCTATGGCCCTGAACCATGCTGACTTATCTTAGCGACCGAAATGACAATATCGGTCGCTAATATCGGTTGCAGATAGGTCGGTCGCTAATAGTGGTCGCTGATGTGCATTCTAGCGACCAGATTTTATGCGACGCCTATCAGCGATCGCATTCGGTTGCTGATGATCATCTGCAACCGAATGCAGTCGCTGATAGGCGGTCGCAGATAGGCTTTTTTCTTGTAGTGTATGAACTATCATAAAATTGTTCATTGAGTGAGGGATCTTCACTGTCATCATCCCCAAGGTAGATGTCTTCCTCATCACCACCAGGTGTATGGATGTCTTCCTCATCACCACCAGGTGTATGGATGCCTTCCTCATTAATATCACTGTGGAAGCTTTCTTCATTATCAGGAACCTGGTTGTCTTCCTCCTCATTATCAAATATCTTCAATGGAGACTAGATTTGTAAGGGCTGGTGAGTTATCACTACTATATCCACCTCTCTAGACTTCAGAATAAAATGCTTCAACTGCTTAATATCATAAACTAAGTTCAGTTCCTTGTATCCCCTAGTTGTATTAAAATGGTAGTATGATAATAACCCACAAAGATCAACCTCCATTACCATGGTACCCAACTCTGTTGGGGTTAACTGACTAAGCTCATAATAGTCAAAATACTGACATTGACCCCTCTCATACCCTCTCATCTACAAATTCACCAGCATACTGCAATCTTATACTAAATAAGATATCATCAAACAAAGCTGCAGTCAACAAAAACATAATAAATACACCAACAACAAAAAAGACTAATTATTTAACTACTTCCAAACATAATCAGTTAAAAAACAAAAAGGACAAAGAATATTTTGGGACCCAAAGAAGAGACCACACAATTGTTAAAGAATGAAGAATCAAAGAGATGAATTTGCACAATCACTTTCTCAACTACCATTACTAACTGATATATATATATATATATATATATATATATATATATATACACACACACACACACACATACATACACGTATATTATAACTTTCCCAACTACCATAAAGGTGAAAGTACCCATGTCAAAAAATGTGCTTTACCTCCATATTTTGGAGTTCGCCTACCTCCCAAATCTCGATTTCTCACAACCAATACCATTACAACCTCCCAAATCTTGATTTCGAACCTTGAATAGTTACTTCAAAGCTCTACAAGCCACAAATTTCCTCCAATTTGACTCTATCGAGGTTGATCGTTCAACCTCGATAGTTACTTTGTTTTCAAAAGCTTGCTTCAGTAATTTATTTCAAAGTAGAGTAAACTGTCTTCCTTGTATTTCACTTATATTTAGTAAATATTTCAGTATATTGTAATAGTATATACACTTAAACCGTATAAAATAGCATTTTCGGTGCCACGTTAGCATTTAGGTGTGTTTTTTTGTTGAAATTTTTTTAAAGTCACTTTTGTTTACTTAAGTGTACTTAAAGTATGCTAATGTAAGGTTTTAAATATTAGGGTCACAAATGTAAAAGAGATCATACTTCGAGGGACATAAGTGGATTTAACCATAATAAATATGTTGGTATGATAGATGTACACGCCACTTTGTATAATCAAATTTTAATTATTTTTGATATAATTTAAAAGTTGAATAATTTTTAGTGCAACAAAAATAGTTTACACATTTTTTGATAGTTGGAAAAGTGTTCTATAGTTTTTTTGGGTAAGTAAATCCATAGGAAACTAAATTATAAATTCTTACTTGAAATATACAAATGACAGAAAAAGGAATAAACAAATTTCTAATATAAAAAAAATAAAAATGAACGAAGAGAGTATTAAACATGTAATTTTAATATTGATCTGTTTAATTTAATACTCCTACATTTTATTCTTAATTAACGTTTTAGGAGAAAATACAAATATTAAAAAATATAATTAATAATTTATCTAAATGATCCAAGTTGATATAAAATGAAATAGAAATAAATTTGTATTTAATGTACGAATAATATGAGAAACAAAGACGACATATATTAATGATTTTTTGAAATTTAAAAATAACATACTATAAAAAAAACAAATTTCGATTTCTAAAAAATAAATCAAAAAAATGAATTTGGCACAACATAATAAATTCCTCTAATATGAACCAACCATCAACCTAAAAGGGAAGGATGCAAGATAATTATTCAACTGTTGAATTTATGATGCTTATTGGAGGAGGGAAAAGGGTAGTTAATTGCCTCTCGTGCACTCCAAAACAAGTAGTCATATATGGAAACTCCATGGAAATAGTAATACGTAAATTCCCCGTAAATCCCGTAGGAAAACCAAAGCATCAAATTACACAGCTTTGACTGGACCCCACCAATTTTTGTGAAGAAAAAGACGTACGTTGGTGTGGGCTGGCTGCCAAAGTTGTTACCGCGAGATATATAATATTTTTATATTTATAATTTGTGATAAAAATATTTATATAAGAAATTAAAATGATATTTAAGTAAACAATTATAAAAGTTATATTAAATAAATAAAAGGGAAAATTATACAAAAAATATATGGTATAGACTTTTAATTTATTTCAACAATTTAACAACAAATTTATAGATTATGTTTTTGATCAAAAGTATTTTATTTAAAATTAGAAACATTTTGTTTGTGTCTAAAGTACTTTTAAGAAAAAATTACTATTCATTAAAAATACTTTTGGAAGGTCACTAAATACTAAAATCTAGAAGTTAGGAGAGTTTTTGAGTGAATTAAATTTATTTTTAAATTAAAAATAAAAATATTTTAGTGTTCGATAACTCTTCGAAAATACTTTTAAAGAGTGGAGTTTAGGGTTCAAAAGCATTTTTAGTTGAGGTATAAACTTTATAATTTTGCTAAAGCACTTTTAGTTGAAGCCAAAAAATTTGTATTTTAAGCTAAACCATTTTTCATAAAAATACAAAGTATAAAATTATCCTTAAATTATTAAAAACAAATAAAATCTCATATCACACAATTAATTTAAATTATTTATTAATACGTTCAAAAGTATTATTATAAGTATGTAATCAAATACTATTTCAACTTTTTTATACAATATTTTTATCAAAAAAATTGATCGTCGATATTGTTATAATAAACAATAAGTGTCATTTAAAGTGTTTAGGGTCACTATATATATTTTGAGTAATGTTATAGATAAAATATTTTATAAAATGCTGATGTGACATACTCCACATAATATATTAATCAACAAATTATTTCAATATAATTTTTGACCCCACATAAAAAGCTGAAATAAAATATATTACATTAATAATTTATAAAATATTTGTATAATAATTTATATATGTAACATTATTCATATATTTGTACTCTAATATTTATTATTTATGATTGTTGATGATGCAAGGCAATAAGTATGGCAGTATGCTGCCAACATTATTTATGACTATTAATAATATAAGAAAATCGCAGCAAATAAGCAATTATTTACAGTTTAAAGTATGTTGAGACAAATGTAAAGACAACATAAATTTCTTCCCCTTACATTATTAACCGTCTTATTTATACTCTCAACAATATTAATAATTACATTTTATGTATTTTATCTCATTAGATTCTACACACCACACCGTTGAACAGTTTGAGCCAAACAGACACTAGGGGCTGTTTTTTTATGATTGAACGGTTTTGGGTTGATGATTTACGTCATTTTTTTTGTTGAATGAGCTGCTGAATAAATAAATTTATAATAATTTTAAATTTTTTTAGGGGGATAAAATAATAAAAATTTATTATTAAAATATTTCAGACATATCAATTATCAAACAATTTTTTTCATTCAAATTCAGATTCAGCTCTTTCAAATTCAAATTTAAATTCATTCAAATTATTTTAATTTTTATCGAATACCCCTTAATCGCCGCAGCTCAGCCAAACGGGATCTTAGTAGGCCCTTTTTCTCTCTCTTTACCATAGAAAAGCCAAAAGTATACCACACGCACTCTCTCTCTTTCTTCAAGACTACCAAAATTATACCCTTTCTCTATTCTTCATTCTTTCTCTAATGTCACCCAATTGTCTTCTTCTGCTACCTCTTCCCCCTCTCTTCTGAGTATACCACCTTAATTTAGCTACTATTTTCAGCTCCCTTTACTCAACTCAAATGGGTATTTCTCTAATATGAGTAATTCTCTGTTAGCAGAACTTAAAGATCCCTTTTCATGGAAAATAAAAAGACCCATTTTGTTTCTAGAGATTTCTGTCTATATGTATATATATATATATATATATATTTAAAATAGTGTGATTATTATATGAGTATAAAATTTTCAAATCATCCATTTCTTGTGACAGCAGACAATTCTGAACATAGTACCAAATCCAAGCAGCAAAAGTTATGATATTTTGTAGTTTTGTACCCATATGTCATTTTAAGGCATCCTTCCTTGACGGAGCAGAGCTAGAATTTGGTCTTAAAAGGGGGTGAAGGACCTGAAGGTGCTACTATATTTCTCTCTTCTTACAATCTTTTTGAAGTTTCTATTTGTTGTACTTTTTTTTATCTTAGTTCTAATTTGGGTTGTTAAATCTATCAATATTTTCAATACCCACTTTTTTATGGGTTAATTTATTTAATTTTTTGATTTTGATATATCAGGTTAAGTTCTATGCAAGGTTATTTAGAAATTTGTAGACATGGAATGCAAAAGTAGAAAGGGAGGCCTAGCAATAACAAATGTAGAGTTTTTTTACTAGCATCCAATAATCACTACACTAGCAAGATGCACAAGCAAGTGATGGGATTGGTTGGATTCCTTATAATGGTGTTCTGTTCAGTCTGTATCTCTTGTGAGGCAAGAAAGTTGTCAACAGAGCCAAAGAGTAGTGAAAATGAAGTTATGGGACTAATTGCTTTTAAGAAATCCTCAGTTGATTATGATCCAAATGGGTATTTGACCAATTGGGTTTCTTCTTCTTCAACCCCATGTTCATGGAATGGCATTTTTTGCTCATTAGATGGCAGAGTCACAGAGCTGAATCTCACCAACAAAGGGCTCATTGGTCATCTTCAGCTTTCTCAGCTAATGGGTTTGCCTAGTCTTTCTCATCTTTATTTTAGTGGCAACTTCTTTTCTGGTAATCTTTCATCTAGTGCTAGTTCTTGCAGCTTTGAGATTCTTGATTTGTCTGCCAATAATTTATCTGAGCCAATTGATTTGAAGTCATTGTTACTCTCTTGTAGTAGCCTCATTTCTGTTAATCTGTCTAAGAATTCAATCCCAAGTGGTAGTTTTAAATTTGGTTCATCTTTATTGCATCTTGATTTATCTAGAAATCAGATTTCGGATTTAGGTTTGTTGACTGATTCTCTGAACTACTGCCAGAACTTGAATCTTCTTAATTTTTCAGACAATAAGCTAACTGGAAAGTTAAGTAGCTCTCTCTCTTCTTGCAAGAATCTTTCCACCTTTGATATCTCTTATAACTTATTGTCCGGTGAAATACCTCTGAGTTTTGTGGCAAATTCGCCGTCTACCCTCAAGTTTCTTGATCTCTCACACAACAACTTTACTGGGAACCTCTTTAATCTTGATTTCGGAACTTGCCACAACCTTGCTGTCCTCAATCTTTCTCATAATAGGCTATTAGGAACTGGGTTTCCAGCTAGATTGGTAAATTGCCAGTTTCTCAAGACATTAGACCTCGGCCACAATGCCATCCATTTGAAGATTCCAGGGGTTTTGTTAGGGAATCTCAAGGAGATTAGGCAGCTTTCTTTAGCTCAAAATCAGTTTTTCGGGGAGATTCCATTGGAGTTGGGAAACACTTGCAGGACTCTTGAGGTGCTTGATTTATCTTGGAATCAGTTAACTGAGCAGCTACCTTCCACATTTGCATTGTGTACTTCGCTTGTGAGCCTTAATCTTGGTAACAATCAGCTTTCTGGAGATTTTCTAAGTACAGTTATAAGTTCTCTCCCAAGTTTGAAGTATTTGTATGTACCATTTAACAACATTACTGGCCATGTACCTATGTTTCTAACCAATGGTACTCAGCTTCAAGTCCTAGACCTTAGCTCTAATGCTTTTACAGGGACAATACCTTCTGGCTTTTGCTCACCAAAATCATCATCCCTGGAAAAATTACTTTTTGCCAGTAATTATCTCACAGGGACAATACCATCAGAACTTGGAAATTGCAAGAATTTGAAGTCTATTGATCTTAGTTTCAACAACCTTACTGGTTCGATTCCCACGGAAATTTGGACCTTGCCATATATTACAGATATAGTTATGTGGGCTAACAATCTCACAGGCAAAATCCCAGAAGGAATTTGCATCAATGGTGGAAATCTTCAGACCTTGATTCTGAACAACAATCTTATTACCGGAAACATTCCAAGGTCCTTTGTCAATTGTACTAGTTTGATTTGGGTTTCTCTATCCAGCAATCAGCTATCAGGGGAAATCCCTGCTGATATAGGGAATCTCCTTAATCTCGCTATCCTTCAATTGGGAAGCAATTCACTTACTGGGGCAATTCCGCCAGGGCTAGGTAAATGTAAGAGCCTCATTTGGCTCGACTTGAATAGCAATGACTTAACGGGTTCCATCCCCCCGGAGCTTGCCTCTCAGTCTGGACTTATTGCCCCTGGACCTGTTTCTGGAAAGCAGTTTGTATTTGTGAGAAATGAGGGTGGGACTGCGTGTAGAGGTGCTGGAGGGTTAGTTGAATTCGAAGGTATTCGGGCAGAAAGGCTAGAAAATTTTTCTATGGTTCACTCTTGCCCATCAACAAGAATATACTCTGGGCGGACGGTTTATACTTTTGCAAGCAAAGGCAGCATGATCTACTTTGATCTTTCCTACAATTTCTTGTCTGGAACTATACCTCAAAGCCTTGGTTTTTTGAGCTTTTTGCAAGTGTTGAATTTGGGACACAACTATCTAACTGGAAATATCCCCTTCAGCTTTGGCGGTTTGAAAATGATTGGAGTTCTTGATCTGTCTCATAATAATCTTCAAGGATACATCCCAGGATCATTAGTTGGTCTATCATTTCTCAGTGATCTTGATGTGTCGAACAACAATCTCACCGGTCTTGTCCCTTCAGGAGGTCAGCTGACTACTTTCCCCGCTTCAAGATACGAGAATAATTCTGGCCTTTGTGGAGTTCCATTGCCCTCTTGTGCCTCAAAAAATGGACTACGCCCATCAGGATCTAATAACCGAGGCAAGAAGTCATCAGTGACAACCGGGGTGATCATTGGCATTGCGGTCTCTCTTTTCTGTATTCTCGTTCTCACATGTGCACTTTATTGGATAAAGAAGTATCAACGAAAGGAGGAACAAAGAGACAAGTACATTGAAAGCCTTCCTACCTCTGGTACCAGCAGCTGGAAACTCTCCAGCGTTCCTGAGCCTCTAAGCATCAATGTTGCCACATTTGAGAAACCTTTGCGGAAACTGACTTTTGCCCATTTGCTCGAAGCTACCAATGGTTTCAGTGCAAATAGCTTAATCGGGTCTGGAGGATTTGGTGATGTCTACAAGGCCCAATTAGGAGACGGCATTGTTGTTGCAATCAAGAAACTCATACATGTTACTGGCCAGGGAGACCGAGAGTTTATGGCTGAAATGGAAACTATAGGGAAGATCAAACATAGAAACCTCGTTCCCTTGTTGGGTTACTGCAAGATTGGAGAGGAGAGGCTTTTAGTGTACGAGTACATGAAATGGGGAAGTCTAGAGTCTGTTCTTCATGAGAGGACCAAAGGTGGGATTTTAAAGATTGATTGGGCAGCTAGAAAGAAAATTGCCATAGGATCAGCAAGGGGACTAGCATTTCTTCACCACAGTTGCATACCTCACATTATCCACCGCGACATGAAGTCTAGTAATGTTCTTCTAGATGAAAACTTTGAGGCTCGGGTTTCTGATTTTGGAATGGCAAGACTAGTGAATGCTCTCGAAACTCATCTCAGTGTGAGTACTCTTGCGGGAACTCCAGGCTATGTCCCCCCAGAGTATTACCAGAGTTTTAGGTGCACGGCAAAAGGGGATGTATATAGCTATGGCGTTGTTCTACTAGAGCTTCTCTCGGGCAAGAGGCCAATAGACCCATCCGAGTTTGGTGATGACAACAATCTTGTTGGTTGGGCAAAACAGTTGCATAAAGAGAAAAGAGTTCATGAGATACTGGATCCTGAATTACTAATGCATAAATCTGGTGAAGCTGAATTGTACCATTATCTAAAGATTGCCTTTGAGTGCTTGGATGACAAAGCTTTCCGGAGGCCAACTATGATTCAGGTGATGACCATGTTTAAAGAGGTTCAGATAGATTCAGAAAGTGATATTCTTGATGGCTTATCTGTCCAAAATTCAGTAATTGAGGAATCTCTAGAATAAGAACCCAAGCTGATCACATCTGTGCATCATTGGATGAAAACAATCTGCTCTTTCTAGATTCTGCGAGATTATTTGAATTTCTATAAATAGAGATGGTCGATTCTTCATATTTTCACATTGTAAATAATAGAATGCTGAAGAATGCACAAGTCGTGGAAAATGGCAAGGAGAACAAGCAAGTGGAGTCTTAATCAGTCACCTTAATTCGGGTAACTTCATTTTATCTCCTCTGGTTAGTGTCTCCATTAGCAATGGCTTCAAATTTACCTTTACCATTTACTTTTGTTTTCTGTCAAAATTTTGCTAATACATGTTGCAATTTGGTTGTTTGTAGTTGCCAATTTTTATTGTCAATAGAAATCTAGGAAATTAGAATAGCTCTCATTATGTAAAGTTGTTAGCTTGTTGGAAATAGCTCTTTCTGATAATCAACTCGAGAGATTTCATTTGTATTTAATGAGTAGCATATGCGAGGCTTATGCTAACATAAACTAAATTTGACAAGTACATTATAAATGTGTGTGTATGTATTTGTGTATATCATGTGGGAATTTGATTATGAACCACATCTTTTTTGACCTTTTGCTTTACTTGCAAGTTGCAACAGGTTTTGGAGCAGACTGCATGTTTGCATGCTAGTTGACAAACTTTGGAGCTTGCGAAAACCGACTGAAGTGGTTGTAAAGATTAAATAAGTGTGTATTTTTTCTAGCTCATACATGGGTTTCGTTTATGAATCAGAACTAGGTATAGAGACAATTTTCTGCTGAAATGCACATGTATTCTCAAGCCAAATCTGCACATCAATGCCTCCAGTCGATGTGCCTAACTTTGTTAGTTTCAACAAGAAAATAGCATTAGTTAATTGCAATTTAACTATCTGATTAGCTTACCCTCATTGTTGAGCCTGTTAGTGTCTGCAGAACTAGATTTGCATACTTCAGTTCCATTTTGGCATTTCATTAGTCGTGTTTCTTTTTGCCATCAAACAACATAAGTGAAATTTCGCTGTCATCAAATAGTCAGGCAGAAATAGAGTAATGGTTCTCTCTTTTGCATTGTCGAATCGTAAATCCAGAGTTGTTGCGAATATCGCAAGGCTCATACTTGTTTGGGATGAGAATATGAATCACAAATATGTTATTTGTTTTCAAATTTAGACTTGTGACTATTAGTTTAAGAATTATAAAATGGTTTAATAGTCTTTGTATTATAATTATAATCTCGAGATTATATTCTAGGATTAATTGTCTTGGGATTATAATTAATTATAATTCTTGCAAACGATCATAGTCCAAGACTATTAATTTTAGGATTATAATCCCGGTGTTATAATTATAATAATTTCAAAACTATTAAATTATTTTATAATCTCTAGACTAATAGTCTTTAGTCTAAATTTTGAAATAAAAAAGACACTGAGTTTAATAGTCATATTCTAAGATTATTAATTACTCCATCCGTTCTTTAATATAAGTCGTTTTAGAGAAATATTTTTGTCTCTTCATATAAGTCGTTTGAGAGTTTCAAGTAAGCATTAATTGCTTAGTTTTCAATCTTACTGTTGGTCGATTTCACAATTAATATATGCGTGTAAGTATACACGGTCAACAAGTAATAAAGTGTAAATAGAGTATCGTTCCCACGAGGAATTATTTAATGAAAATTATCAAGTATTAACCTGTAATCAACTTAATCTTATTTAAACAATTGATTAAAGATTATGAATTGAAATATTTAAATAAACTATTATTAAATATCACTAGTTTAAAATCAAAATATGGAGATATAAGATCACAATTTCACTTATTGTTTCACTTAAATCAATACACTTCTCATTAATTATGTTTACTATTTTGAATTATTAATCAAGAACACATCAATATCTATGATCATCTCTTGATGCATCATAAACAAATTAACTTAAATCCACAACTGATAGAATTAAGAAGAACACCTTAATTAACTAATTCACCATATCTCTATGTGAATTACAATTAAAGAGGATTTAAACCCCAAGTTATTATTTAGATTACATGCGGTGTATAGGTATATCTCTATCCTAAATACAAATCATAAATTCTATCATCATGCAAAATACACAATCACATGTATTATGATCAGATCTAAATCTATAATCTGTCTCTCGAGTTCATATAGATTATCACAGTAATTGGTAGCTAGACAATTAAATAATTAATTCCAAATCACAATAGACAATCCCTAAACTAAATCACAATAATTAATAGAGAAGCATATTAAAATAAACTACACAACAAGTTCCATTGTAATCTTAAATAGAAATTAATTTATAATTGAAGTAAAATCTATGATCCACATTTGAGAAAACATTCAAAATACAAAATAAAAGATAATGAAGAGAATAGAATCTGTAGACGAAATCCTTCTCTTCTCAACTTCTACCTTGAATCCTCCGTGCTAGCCAACTGCTTCAAGTCTCCAAGTCTGCATCTCAAAACTAGGGCTTTTCCTAATATCTGATCTAATCTAATGGAATGGAATCGTCCTTATCCTTGTGATCCCTCTTCCTTTTATATCCCTCTTCACGTGTCTTTTAGTCTTCCTTAAAGTCCTTGAAATCAATCTGCCAAAAAAAACCTTCTCCGACTCAACTTTTGAAACATAACAAAACATATCTTTTTCTTCCCGACAAGCCCGCTCAGGAGGGCTTTTTATACTAGAGAACCCCGCCCAGGCGAGTGTACAGTACTAGAAATTACAAAAATGCCATTCCTCCGAAGCCATTTCTTACAATACAAACACAAAAACAAAAAAAATGACACTAAAAATGTAAGAACCCGAATTTTCAGATATTATTAAATAAGGACTTAATAAATAAAATTCTTAAACCGTGATATGGGTTCGAATAAAAATATATATATGTGATATGAGGTATGTGGTATTATATTACATAGGGTAATATGGACTATGTAATATGTGTTTTTGTGATTTATAAATATATTATTAATATATATTTGTTATTTAGCGTAGAGACGATTCAGTGGAAATAAAGGAAGTGGATAAATTCCTATCGATATTAAATAATTTATAGAATTATTTCATAGTAAGTTGGTGACATTAAATATCCTTAATGTATAATCACCATATTCTTGAGTATGTGTATTAATAACTAGTATGTTTATAATATAGGTTATTAATAGCACTTAAGCTATCCGTGAATAGGTTTGGATAGTGAAGCATGAGTTAGTTAAGGAATTAACTAATAAGAATAAATATTAGTTAATATAAGTTGTGAGTTATATTATGGAATAATATAATGAGAGTATTGAACCTTAATTAATTATGATGATATAGTACAGTGTTTAATTTACTTAAGTAAAAGGAGTGAATTAATATGTGTGTTGAATATGTAATTATAGTTGGTACCTTTATATATATTACTTAGAATAGTAATATGTGAGAAAGTCTAATGTACGAATAACGTTATATATATATACATTATTAAAGGGAGATGGAAATCATTATATCTTTAAATGAATATTTGAAGAAATTGTTTTGGGAACAATTTATAGAAAAGAAAGAGATATGATTTTTCTAATAAAGGGTATTAAAATAATTTGTAATATTGAATTATTTTAATAAAAGGAGGAAATGTTATTTTTGAATAATAATATTACCTTATATGTTTTTGTATGAGGTGTGTTTGGTTAATATAGTAAATATATTAAAACGTATTTGCTATATGTAATTAAATTGATGGAAACGATTTATTATAATAGAAAATAAACTTATTATCTATTTTCTATATATAATATATGTACATGTGTCGTACATATAGTTATTTGATATTATATTAAAAATAATATCATGAGACAATAAGTAAATTATTTTCTAATAACGAATGTGCTTATTTGGAGAAAACATAATATTTTATGATATGGCTAAATATATAATTTTAAATGTATTTTCAAGGGAGTTTAATTAATGAAAGGAAACTAAGTTATTTTAATATATTAAATAACTTAAGTTATTATTTGATCGTGAATATTATTATTGGAATAATTAATAGAGTATATTTTAATTATTATAAGCGTAAAGGTTATACTTATTATAAGTATAATTAATTGAAGTAATTTAACATTTTAATAGCTTGAGTTATTATATTTCCGTAAAGGTTATATATAATATTTGAATATTCGATTTGTAAAATATTTATATGTGGACCTTGGATTTAATAGTTCTAATTTAATTGAACAGGTTATAAGTAGTAATGTGGTGAGAAATGAGTAAGTGATGAGAATAATGATAAGCTTAAGTTTGAGCTTGTGAGAGATGCCTTGTGTGGCACAATAATAGATTCAGTAATGAATTGACTAATTTAATGATGGAGGAATTATTAATTAAACAATTAATCTAAATTAATTGTTAATTGTTATTATGATAGTATGTTAAATTATTATGGCTAGTGATAGTATAATAATAAGGAAATCGATTATAAGTATAATCGGATTTGTGATGAGATAAATTGTCTTCTAATATTAATTATTGTTATGAACAATATACTATTATCAAGTAATTATTTGATAATATGATGATTAATGAGTAAATGATTTATAAATATAAAAAGATTTATATTTATTTAACGTGATAATAAATCATATAAAGTGTTAATCAATTAGCGTGGGAATTATAATTCCATGGATTAATGAGAAATGGATTAATTAATATTATTATTAATTAATTGATGAGATAAGTAAATTACTTACTTCTATGTGCAAGCATGCGAATAAAATGTCTAGCGTATAGTAACTAACTATATATTGTACGAAGTATAAAGTGCAATATGACTATGTTATTTATGAATATAAACTATATAGTAAAGTTTATTGAGTTGTAAGAGGTACATGAAATGTGGGTGTGACAATGTGTATATTAAGTATACAATAAAATAATATATCATAGATATATTGTAAACAATTATTGAATTTACTAATAGAGGAGACAATACACTGTGATGGTACCCGATATAATTATATTCGGCATTAATAAGATGTACATGGATTATATGTATGTACACTACTTGATACATTATATTATTATTTGCTCATTATGAGTGATATTGTGTACCCTCTAATTCATTATAACCTAAGTGTTTATGAAATGAATTATGATATAGTCTTAGTAAGCATGATAGGCTATATATATAACCTTAGTGTATTGTATAGCCAGTTGCTGAGTTATTTATTGTCCCACATTATGTGCCCATCTCATTTCTCCTTCACGTGATATGCTCCAAGCTAGTCTACTTCCTACTCCTCAAACTCAGCATTCCATAGCAAATGATGAGCAAGGGTGAAGAATTCATGATGAGTTCCACCCACTCTCACCAACTCTCCCTTATCCATTGAACAAGCTTGCATTCCTTTGGTTTAATTTGAGATGGAATTGTAATGTCTGTGTAAACATTTGCCTATAAAATGAAGCTCTTCTCCTTCATCTTTTCATTTTGCTGAGCTTTTGCTTAAGTGTTAAGTGGAGAGCATTGCATACCTTAGTAATAGCATTCTAGAATTGAGAGAGAATTTAGTAGCAGCAAGCCCAAGTTGTTAGCAGAGGTAGAATATACCTTTCATGTTCTTCAATTCATGTTTTCTAAAATTTTGTAAATTTCTAATTCTTGAATTGAGTATGGAATCCATGATTATGTGATCAAGCAATGTTTGTTAATTGCTCCTTAGTTGCTATGCTAGCTTATAATCATGATAGAACTGTAATGTAGTAGCTTAGAATGATAATCGTTGCGAAATTCAGAGTTTGGCTTGAGGTACTGCCGAAGCAGAAGCTGCTCTGTCCCTGGCCGGCCAGTGGCGCAGCTGCGCCAGTTTTATACTGGCCAGCGGCGCAGCTGCGCCGGTACCAGACTTGGGTTGGGCAAGGCCCTGCGCAGCTGCGCCAGTTTTGAACTGGGGAGCTGCGCAGCTGCGCCGGTCCCTGATCCCAGTTTCTGCAGATTTTGTTCCTGCTTGATGTCTGCTAAGTGATAGATATTGAAAGAAATTAGGACAAGCACGCTGGTATGATTAATACATATATATGGACTTGTTAAACTAGTATGTGCATATTATATTCTGATCGCTTACGTGAACGATGAAGTTATAGTTTTGAAAATAAACTTAAGGTTTTATAAACGAATTTTGGCGTATATAAGTCATGTTTATATTCTGATTTTGTGAACCCGATAGTATGGTTTATATTGACATGAAATACATGTTTAAGGTGTTAATCACACTACCATACATTATTGATAGAAAAGACTTGTAGTTTGAAAATAGACTTAAAGTTTTATAAACGAACCTTGACATATACATATGATGTGTATGTTCTGATTTTTAAGGATGATTGTATGACCTAGTTATGCATGGAAATAGGTATGTCATGTGGTTTCAAACCCCTTTGAATACCATGAACCTCTTGGTCACTTTAGTGTGCGGTTCTAGAGAAAACTTGAAGCCTTGAAATTAAACTTAAAGGAACTTGTGTACTTAAAGTTCTAAATATGATAACATACGTACATGGCATAAGTAGATATAAAATGATTCAAAGTAGCCTTGCATGATTAGTTAAGCATGACATTGATTTTTGGAGAATAAAACTTATGAAGTTTTGAAAGTAGAATGGTTGAACATAGAGTTACTGGCATTCTAACTTTATGAACATGCATAATAGGACTTATATGCCTCTAGTCGTGATTGGTATGTGCACCCCGCTAGTTAACCGTGATATGCACTGTGCGAGCATGTTTTGAAGATGTACTACACTAACTATAGGTAAATAGATTAGTTGTAGGCGGACATGTGTATATGAAAGATGATATTAATTGAGTATAGTTAAGGTATACCTATGCGTACCTAGCTATACTAAACGTATGATAAGAAAGTGAAACAAGGTTCTAAGAAACAAGTTAGACAACAATGTAACCTTTGTTATTACATTGAGAATGTGTGGATGCATATAACTGATGAGTGTGATCTCTATGGTTAATATAACTGTGTAGGATTACACAAAGTGCAGAGATTCTTAAGCAGTTAAGTCGTAGTTGTTAAACTACGAATCAGGCAAGTCTTTCAGTTCCTATTTGATATATGAATTCAATAACTGTTAGTTGAATTATATTATGCTGTGATAATGTAAACTTATATATGAACTGTATTTGAGATATAAATGAGATTGAAAGTTGATCTTTGATGATATACTTGTTATGTGAAAAGTAACATGCGTAGTAAATATAAACTGTTTATAAATGCATGAACTGAGTATGATGTTATATGCTATGTGATGCATGAGGACTGTTAGAATTGCTGAGCTGTCGAGCTCACTCTTGCAAATAACCACTTTTGCAGGTTAAGGATTCACGGTAAAGATTTCGTGCTTCTTGATTGATAAAGATAGATAGTATCGCATTGAAGAATATTACTTAGATTATTGTCTGGACCATGTTTAGATTCTAGATGATGTACTCGATAGTTGCTTACACTGTTTAATACTTGTTGTATTGTAAGAATGTATTAATTAATACATAGAGGATATTGAGTTGAGTTGTAAACGTTATACGATAACTCAAATATAATGAATCATATTTTATAATTGATTCAAGGGTTGTAATTGATTCAAGTTATGAAATCAATAAAAGATTTTATTCAAGGAGGATTGAAAAAGTTTAAATTATTCCGCATTTTAGTAACATCGAATATAATGTAAATATGAGATCTTGGATATAAATAGAATTTATATTCTAAATTGTAATAAGTAAAGATGTATTCTTTTAGTAATGAATAAAAGATATAATAGTTTGGCGTTAGTAGTATCGTGACTGCACCGAATCCGAGGTTTCGAAGGAACGTGAATTTGGGGGCGTCACAAAAAATACTTAAAGATAACAAAGAATTAAGCCTTAACGGTGTCCAATTCGTAGGTATAAAATCCACTCATCAATTACCCCAAGTATTAAATATAACTTTGATTCTCTCACTATTCTTTATTCAATAAATAACACTCTCTTTTTCCAATACAAGGAAAATATAGACAATTGATATTATATTTAATGTTTTACAATCATTTTTTTAATATTTGTGCACAACTCTAAAATGTCTTATATTAAGGAACGGAGGGAGTATAATGCAAAGACTATTAAGCTATTTTATAATCCCTAAACTAATAGTCACAAGTCTAAATATGAAAACAAACATAGCATTGGGCTATATTTGTTTGCAAGGATTATTCTTTGCAAACAAACATATTCTTGGTATTATAATCCCAGGATTATAATTCATGTTGTTAGGAATATGCATGAGAATGTTATTCCTTTATATATAAGATTTGATAATGAAGTTAATGAATGAATATGCAAATATGTCTAAATTGATAAAAGCTGTAAAATCATTAATAGATGATAAACAATATGGACAAGGACTTAGATTGAAAAGATCAAATGTGTTAGGTTGATCTAATATGAATGAATAACTTTGTAAAGTCCTTCAAAAGATCAGAATGTACAAGAACTATAAATAGAAAGATCAAACTTGTTAGGTTGATTTTATAAAATGTAATAGATAGGTTTGTCTGATAGAAGAGCACTGCACCAACCATCATAGTCTGCCAAGAGAGTTAAGCCAGAATCATAGTGTAACGAGGCAGAATCGTAGACTACACTCGGAATCGTAGAAGCTATCTGTTGAGTGCCTGCCGAGCAAAAAGCAAGAATTGTAGACTACACTCGAAATCGTAGAAGCTATCTGCCGAGTGCCTGCCGAGCAAAAATCAATAATCATAGACTACAGTAGAATCGTAGTCTGCAAAACCAGAGCCAAAGTCATAGTCAGCCAAGTGTTTACCAAGCCAAGGCAGAATCATAGAGCAATCTACGATGAGCAATCCAGAATTGAAGTGCATACAAAGATGCAATTGGTTCCATCCTCTGATAAGAGTAATCAAGTTTCAGAATGCAGTCTACTTGAAGATTATCAGAAAGCATTCTCTGAATGGCCTGCAAGCAAATAAAAGATCAAAGAACCAACTTTATCAGCAAGGTTGATTGAGAAGTGAAGAGCCATTTAGAAGAAGTCTACTAAAAGTACTTATCAGGAGATAACGATTGTAGCATTGAGACAACGATCGTAGTATTTACCAATCATCAGAAGAGTCTGATAAAACAACTGCAGAGATAATGGTAAACCTACCAAAGTGTAAGTAGAGGCCAGACGAGGAGGATGTCAATGCTCAGCCTCACCATGAAGTATGATTAAGAGATCACAAGGCTAAAAGTTAAGGAAGCTGAGCATGACTAATCAAAATAGACATACAAACCAAAGGGCTAAAGCAATCAGCCAATTTACTAGTTCCTGAAGCAAGGCAAGACTAGCATGATCATATAACAGACAACAAGAGCTAAGTGTAAGATGGTACAACACTGTTAAATAGCAGAGCACTCTCAGAATCGTAGATATGTCAGAGTCAAGTCATTCTATGATCTCCATAGACAAACTACGATCAAGTAATCGCAGAGTAAATGAATGAACGTCAGCATTAGAATCGTCGAGTTCATTTGTCTGATCAATGAGAATGTCCAACAATGAAGACTGACATGCGAATTATGATATCCTGAGAGATTAGAAGTATAGTTGTCATAATGTTTAACATCTAACGATTATAACAGATAATAATCCTTGGGGGGGGGGGGGGGAAGGATGTTGAAGAGATAATGAGAAGGAATAATTAGGTAAATACCTAACTGAATTAGTATGTTGAGATTTTTCAACGAAAATAAGAAGAAGTGAGATTAAACCTTCGTTAAAGGTGGTAAGGATAACGCATTCAGGTATTGATGTGGTTTTAGAAATTTCGAGGACGAAATTTTTATAAGGAAAGAAGAATGTGACAACCCGGAAAATCGGATTGTCCAGAAATATAGTTTAAAGAATTATTAATTAATAAAATAAATTTGTATTAGTTATATTCTGTGTTATATGTTTATTAGTCATTTTATGACATAGGAGGATTAGAAACTGGTAAGATTCTGGCTACGAGCTAGAATGAACGAGTAAGAATTTTCAAGACGAAAATAAAAGATTTCTGAGAATAAAAATATTTTCGAGAAAAAGACAAAATAGACACTATTCACATGTTGAAACCCTAAGGATTAGGGTTTGAGAACCCTAAGCCTTTCTGGGAGATCGGGATGTCGGAATGACATTCTGTTGAAAGATTTGACGATAATATGTCGTGAAAAGTTAAATTAGCCGATAAAAGTTTTTCTTGAAAAATGCGCTGAAATCGGACGAAATAAAAACGACGAAAAGTACTGTTATGTACTTTTCATTCGTTTAACTACGTTAGGGGAAAACGTGAAGAAAAATGCTTAAGGTCAAAAAGTGTTTTTCAGTTTTTTGAAGTTTCGAAGAACGCATAAAAGATTAATCGATAGAAGAAAGACGGAATATTCAAAAATATTTGAATTCCGAGAAATGCGTAATGATAGGATTCTAAGACAAGATGAAATATTTAATAATATTTCAGTTATGGCTCGCGAAGTTTTCACTTGCGGACTTAAAACCCTAAGGGTTAGGGGGAGTGAAATCAAAGAAGAAAATAGTTAAGTGTATAATAACGATTATTATACATAACAAATATGAGTATAATACTTGTTATTATACGAGTATGGTACGAAGATGAATACGATGTATAACATGAATATCATACAAAGTATATACGAAGAGAATACAATAATTATACGATGAGAATACGATAAGTCTTAATGGACTTTAACTATTGGACTTGAATTTTGTCAAGCCCAATTGGTGAATGATTAAGGCCCAATGATTATTAAATCAAGTCTAAGAATAAGCCCAATGGGAATTAATGTTAAGCCCAAATTAAGAATCGAACCCGTGGGTCGAACCGATGGATAAACGGGTGGATAAAATCCATAGGACAACTGATATGGGGAGACATGGGGGAGCACATGGTGAAACATGGTGGCCATGTGCTAGCCATATGCTAACACATGGGAGGACATGGGATGGCATGTGGGGGACATGGGGGGTAAAGAGGTTTTCTTATTGACCCTTATGCCCTTGGTCTTGCAATTTCTATACATAGCAAGCTTAAGAGTTGGTTTGTGGTTTCACAAATCACCAATATTGAGAGAGAAGAGAAAAGAGGAGGAAAAGCTTATAACAAAGAAATCCAAGGAGAAAGGAAGCTACTTAGGACTTTTTCAAGAACACAAAGTCAAGAACTCAAGAACACTAAGAGGTATAAGTATTTAAACCTTGAAATTTCATTTTCCTTCAATATTTAATTGATAGAGAAGTGATAATTGGTGGTGCATGAATTGATCGAAGTAATAAGGTGGATGTTAGTGAACTTTAAAACACTAATAACCAAGAACAAGTAAAACCATAATGGAATGGTTAAGAATTTAATGAAGAAATAAGTTAAAATCTTGAAATGGTTGTGAAAGAATAAATTAAACCATAATTGAATGGTTAAGTAACTTAATGAAGAAAGTCATTAAAAACTTAGACGATTATAATGGTTAGAATCACAGATGAATAACCAATGGATTGATTCCATTTGGTTTGAAGTAAAAATATCGAGTAACGAAGCTATGATAAAGTTTACGAGATTAGACGTTAATTGTCGAATCATAAATCTTCCCGAAATAAAAGTCAAAAGTCGCCATTTAACTCAGAAACCTTGGTTTTAGATGGCGTATCGTAGAATTAGGTAAATAAGACTTGCGAGAGCAAGAACGAACAAATTCGGACTTAAAACGAAGAATTGAGCGTCGAACATTCAGAAACGTTTAACGAACGCGTAAAAATGAGCAAAACGACGAATTTCTCACCAACGGATTCAGAAATGAATTCCGGCTGGATGGAATCGTAGAACATAAGATATGTGATCTAATGGCTTTGGAATGAGCTAATTTCGAGTTATAACGATTGTGTTACAAGCTCAGGAAGTTTAAAAGTTGATTTTTTTTTTCAAAGGGACAGGGCCGGCGCCGCGGCGCCGCAGCGCCGCCCAAACCTTAGAAGCTGGCGCCACAGCGCCAGACCTGGGAGCCAGACACTGCAAGCCAGTGCCGCAGCTCCGGGTTTAACACTGTACGTGGCGCTGCAGCGCCCTTAAGTGAATTTTTTTTCAACACGATTATTTGTTAACCCAACTTTTTACATGGTAATTGTGGGACAGGTAAATGATTAATATTCATAAAGAGAGAACCCTTAAACAAAATTTTTAAGGATGGTTTTAAGAATTAAACGTTGAATAAATGTATTTAAATTTAAAACTCAAAATTTGAAAACTTAATCCGTGAATCATAGTCGAGTTTAATGCTCGCCTTAAGGTTACATGATAGGTAATAGAGGTGTGACATACGAGAATGTGAAGAAGTGAAGATAAAACTTATGTAATTTCTATACGGAGTTCGATAACAGTAATCCGGTGGAAATATGTGCGACCTAGCAAATCGATTAGGGTTTCGTTTGTCGTTGTGTCTAACGACGATTGACGAGAGTCGGTTTATGACATATGAATGTTAATAAGCCTTAACGAACAATAATAAGAGAATGAAGAATAACGTATAACGTTGAAAAGTCGAGTTAATTATAATAACTTGAATAACGTTCCGAGTCAAATGGACCGGACGTTGTAAGAAATGTCATGAGGATTAACTTAACGAACATTATAGTTATAATGGTTCAATAAGTTAAGTCTAAATTGTAACGCAATCATAGTCTATAATGGTCGAGATATAGTATCTGGGCTAAACGATTCCGTTAGAGAGCGACGGTTAATACAAACTAGCAACCAATCTAACTCACTGTGAAAGATGGTGTAGACGAGATGGGAAACTAGTTTGTTGGTTGTTTGTGGGAAACCACTCAGTGTACTATATTGAATATCGTTAGAGACTCGATGTGTGCTAAGTTTAATGTTATTGAAAGAATAGAAGAAATGAATATGGGGGTTTGTCGCGTAAACTTAGATTACAAGAACGTGAACCATAAGAAGTAAAGTGAGGTTTAAACCAATGCATGAGTCAAGTATATGACTAATTGGTATTGTATTTTCCTTATGTGTTATATAGGGATTGTGATGAATGGTATAGCGTAAGCAGTATGAAGCGCTAAGGCAAGTTTCCTGACTTCATTCATATTTTGTTATGAATGTTAGTTTCTTAACTTTCTCAGATGTTGAACATGAGAAAGTATTTCGTATGTGCATCTGTGTGATATTTGTACAAGGTGTTGGTATGTATGAGGCCTTGTGCCACAATGTTAACACTTCGGTGTTTATGTGAAATGAATTGTTCTGTGACTGAACTGTTCTTGTTAAGTTTGTGTTAATGATTCTAGCCAGACATAATATGTATGAAAAAGATAGAAGGATGAAAGTATGACAAAGAAAAGGTGATGAATGTTTTAAAATGATAGGAATCAGAACGTATTCCTATTATTTCGAGCTGCTTCATAACCATTGTTCGGTTATAGAAGTCTTAAAAGATTTTTGATTCTTGCTTTGGTTGTTATTCAACTGCTATGACTTTCTGAGCAATTGAATGCTCACACTTGCTTGAAATAAAAACATTTTCAGCGAACGACAGTAGTATGTATTAAAGGACCTTGTGAAGATCAAGCTGATCGATGTCCTGCTATGGTAAGGTGCTATGGTTGCAAGTACCATTAGCGTCACAAGATGAAGTGCCATTCGTCGTATAAATGAGCATGAAGATCAAGCCAAGACTTGTAGAATAGTTAGTTAAACTATTCTGTAGATATGATGACTAGTTAAGTCACACTTGTAAGATGAAAAGAATAATGTAATTATCATTATTTATAATGAATGAAGATTTTAAGGTAATAGAACCTCGGAATTGAATGGATATATCATTATTCTTCAGGATATAATGATGTATGTATGGAGTGTGATGTACTCGTGATGTACGGAATTCGGGTGTAAAGATAGATCGGATTTTCGGGGCGTCACACGAACGTTGCTAATTAAGAGTCCCGATACACTCACCAACATCATTGGTCTAAATCGAAGATTCAAAAGGAAAAAGAAGTGAGAATACCAACTAGTCTGCTGAAAGTGACATTTCAGAGGTGTTAGGTGAAAAAGAAGACTGATGTGTCAAGCAAGTAAAAAAGAAGTTGTCACATCAACCCAATATGTCTACATCAAAGATCTCAGAATATCTGAAACATTAAATGCTTAAAAGGAAGCTCTTCAACAAAGAGTTCCCAACGGCTATATTCCAACGGGAAGATGATGGATGAACTTATAAAGAGCTGAAGCTTTAAAGAGATAAAGTTGCTGGCTCGAGATAAAGTGAGTCATATAGAGCTTAACAGAGAAAAAGTCTTAGTGAGAGTGAGACTACCACAGAGAGTGAAGCATGACTAATGAGAATCTTACATTGCTAAAGCTTCACTCAATACAAAGGAGTAAGCCAACAAAGTGGCATTTGTGTTGAGAGCTGGAAGGCCAAGAAGACAAAAACTAGAGTGGCAGATCAGAAAGCAGACCTCAAGAACCACTCTATGTTTCTCCATGAACACTCTCAACTGAAGGGAAGAAAATACAGAGCCGAATCTGTGCACAAGACAACCAGTGTTCAGAGGCTGCTAAGTTCCAGAAGAAGTCAAACTGCTATGCAAAATTTAGCAGTACCTCAATGGTGATGGTGTGCAATGCTGAAT
Source organism: Panax stipuleanatus (assembly GCA_020205555.1). NCBI lineage: Eukaryota > Viridiplantae > Streptophyta > Magnoliopsida > Apiales > Araliaceae > Panax > Panax stipuleanatus. Next base: position 12,315,378 of record CM035118.1, on the reverse strand, counting down.
ATCAGATGAAGTAATCAGTAGCACCAAGGGGATGAACCAGACTGGTAAGTACAAAAGATGTCAAGATGAACGCATATCTTAGCAGTCCATCAGATGTGATCAAGTACCAATGCTGAATGCCATATGATCACAAGAAGCTGCTAAGTACCAAAAGATGAACAAGCTGAATGTCATCTTAGCAGCTCAACAAAGCAACAACTACAATCAACCATCCAAGCATCCAGGGCTTGCCGGGTCCTTGTCTTAGTGACTAAACCAAAGTCAAGGTCTGCTAGGCTTGCTGAGTATCGAAGGGTACAAAAGATTCTATATCTAAGGGGCTTAGTCTACAGTTTCGAGATTATGGGTCTGGAATAGTTCGAAGTAGGACTAAGCATCTGAAGCCGTGGAACTGGAAGAGTTCATGGTGGACTGTGTATCCAAGGCTGCTGGTCTAGAAGAGTCACTAGTGAATGAGTTCCGAGTTTGCCAGTTTCCAGAATACTTAGTATGCTGGAGTTCCATGATTGCGGGTCTTGAAGGAATCTTTGTGATTCAAAGAAATGATCAAATCCTTAGTGGAATCCCTGCTTGTTGAAGCAGAAGAGTGGAGTAGGAGCAATTAGTCTCTGAACCACTTAAAACCCCTTATGTCATTTACTTTATGTCATTTACATTCGGTACTATAACTAATATAACTGCCTGCAACTAATCTAACATTAGAACTGTGTTTAATGCTATATCCTTGAAGAGGATCTTAACCTATTCCATTATGCATAAATTGATTCTACTATTTATTATCTACTAATCACTTAGCAAGTTAAGAAAAAGAAAAAAGTTTTAAAGGATCTATTCAACCCCCACTTCTAGATCTCTTGTGTGCCCCCCGGAACTAACAATTGATATCAGAGCAGGTTCTCATACTGTATTCAAAAGCTAACGCTTTGAGTTTGATCAGCGGCATAAATAAGTTCTAAACTAAGTATTAGTTGTAAGTCACTTCTGAATGAAGATGAGCTCACAAGTTGAAAATTGTATGTGCAGATATATATATATATATATATATATATATATATATATATATCCACCTATTACAATTCAGATTGATCCATGAGCTGAAAAGAAATTACCATCAAATCAATCTAAAAGCTAAACTAAAGTCAATCAGCAGTCTACAACTGTGACGAACGAGAATTTTGTAAAGTTATTTAAATATTTATTGAATTAAATAAATATTTTTGATAATTTAATTATTGAGTTAAATAATTAATTCATGGATTTATGGTAGATTAATTTAATTATATGTGTTACATTGATTAAATTAATGTGTGGTAATTTTATAGTTCAAAGTATATATGTAATTGAGTTTATTTGATTAACTGAATTAATTAAATAAGCATAATGTTACTCTAATTAATTTAATAATTAATTAGAGAATTAATGAATTGACATAATTAATAAAGGAGAATATTAATTATGTGACAATGTGATTTAATGTAAGTTTGTCATATTTTATTTAATTGATTTAAATAAAATTAATTGATTTAATTGAAGTATTACAATTAACTATATAATAAATTAGTTAATTAAAATAAAGGGAAAGGAGGAAAAGAGGAAACCAAACAAGGCCTTAAGGGAGGTTTTAATTGGTTAAGTTAACCGACCATTCACTTATACATATTATATTATATTATACTTACGCATTTGTCATATATCATATCAGAGGAAAAAGTTAGAGAGTTTCAGAGAGGGAAGAAAATTGAGAGAGAAGAAGGAAAGTTTGAGAGAGAGATTGAGAGGAAGAAGAATTGAGAAATCAATTGTGTTATCTTTGATTTATCTTCACAAACTAACAAAGGGTAATTCCTTTATCTGAGTTTTTCAAAATTCTTATGTTTCTCCATAAAAAGTGTTTTTAAGTTCTGTGTGACAAATGATTTTTATGATTTACTTAAGATATGATCATATATGTGTTACTATATATTAATAACATATTTTATATCATATATTCATGAATTACAATGATCACACCATGGGATTTTGTTAATAATTGGGTTTCATGAAATACAGAGTTTGAATATCGTATGAATAACCCATATGGGTAAATTAAATGCTTTCATAGTATGTTTAACTTAAAATTGATAATGGATTATGATTATACATGTTAAAACAAAGAAAACAAACTTTAAACTAACGGATTCGGAGTTATAACGAATCTGTGACGATAAAATTCGTGTTTTTCTTTAAAACTTTCAAAAACACCAAAAACGATGAATTTATGTGATTTGATTCAAGTAATTGCATGATTTAAGATGTTAAAAACATGTTAATAACATTGTATGATGTTTCTATGAAGTTTATACTTCATAGAAATCACGGTACTAGTTTGATTTGCATTTAATTGGGATTATTGGGCCAAATCTGTCAAAAATCGCGAAATAGGGCTGAACCGCCAAGGCACGCCCGCCCCAGCAGCTCTAGACCCGACCCAGTGGGCCCCATGCAGCACCACACCCTCCCCTAGTGGGCCTAACCCCCTCCCCAAGCGGGGGTAGTGCATGAAATTTTTTTGTTTTGACTTCCTATAGTAAAATAAGCATAACGTTTTTATACAAACTCCGATTAAGGCGATTTAGGATGATTCGAAAAGATAACGAGTAGATCTACAACTTTCATTCTTTAAGTTTTTCGATTTGAACTCGTTAAAATGGGTCAAATTGGCCATATTTGTGACTGATACGTATTCGAAGGCAATCAAAGGGTGTCAAACATGCACGTACACAAGTATAGTGCTCTCGACAATAAAAGATGTTGTTCTAAGTTATAAAATATGAATATTATATGATTTGAAGTTCATGTTAATAAACTAAGTTATTGACATGTATAAGATAATGTGAAGATTCAAGTTAACAACCTAAGTGTGAACTGAATATTGTGATCGTAAAACTTGATTATGATTGTTTGAAGGATTATACTTATATGGTACACATATTGTGAATTGATACTCATGTTATGTGGTTAGTTAATAAGTTAACACTAGGAACCAAGTTGTAAGTTGACTTAAATGAAAATTTCAATAGTTGAACATAGAAGTTATGAAACTAATCGACATCGTATGCATAATGTAATGTGTAGGACGTTGAAGAGTTGAATTGTAACTAGATTAGTAGCTTGCGCACGAGGCAAGTGTTCTATCCCTAACTTATTATTGTTGAGAAAGTTTCCTAACTATACCCTTTAAATTGAGCAAGTGTTCTATGCTTAATTATTGTTGATGAGCAAGTTATTATTCTTGATTACTCAAGTTCAGAATTTCATATGAGATGTTATGCTTCTTTTAAAAGTATCATTTCGGTTATACAATACTTATTCGATTGTATACCCTTGGGAAGTTAATATTCAAATTGAATATCATTTATTGTTGAAGCCTTTAAGACTAGCGAACCCTTATTGATTCGACTAGTCCATAGTTGATGAGCGTTCTAAATTCCAAAACTATTATTGAGTTTATCCAAACCAAATTTTCTTTGGTGCGGACTTTGATGTTAAAACTGAGATGAACAACCCTAATACAGGGGATTGATGATGATGCTTTAAGCGTTGAGGTATTGTGCATAGTATTGGTACGAAGGGCTGATCTCCCTAAGTACGAGAAGTGAAGTCCATAGTTTTATGACTATTAAAGGTTTAAAGGTTAATATACTTGACAACCTAGGACATAGTTCAAAGTCTTATGACCCTCAGAAGTAATTTTGATTCTTGATTAATTATTCTTGATTCAAAAGTTGAGCTTTCTGTTATTCAGAATTCTTTCACTCGCATGTTATTATTCTGTCTTATTTTTATACTTGCGGGCATTCGTGCTCACTCTTGCATAATAACATTGCAGCCAAGAATGAACAATCTGGTGAGCCTTCCAGTAGCAAGGGCAAAGGAAAAGTTAGCAAGTATTGAAGACTTGTTATGTGATTAATGTTATGTTCAAGACTTATGTGTAATGATTAAGACTTATTTGTTTATGTTTTCGCAACAGAGATTTAAGGTTAAGTATAACTTAGGATTAATTATGTATTTACTATTTCAGATGTTGTAACTCTATTATAGGGAGATGATGGATTATTTATCTATTTAAATGAATTTTATTTATTATGGGTAGATAGTCATATGATATTTGAACAGTAAACACCAAATCCTGTGGAAATTGAGATACCGGATTTGGGGGTGTCACAACAACCCATTGATGGAAAGGCTAGATGCAGCAAGAACTAGGAACCTTATGGTCACAGTTCTGAAAGATGAAATGCCTAAACATGCTATGAGCTGCATCTCTAGAAGAGTTATTCTTCAAATTTGAACTTGGCAAAATCTATGAATCTGAACCTTGAAGTTCAAGAGCTTCAAAGAATTTGAGATGCCAAGACTTTCCTTTGTTCATAATTCAAAGACTCTGCTTGATTGAACTAAAGCTACATGAAGCAGAAAATGATGTCAGTATTGACAATACAAAGATGTGCACAACAATGCCTCATATCATTGTGCAAATAACTAGAACAACTAACTGTCAAGAGACTACAAGGTATGTATCCTCATCACTGATTATATTCATCATATTGCATCACCTTTTGTTCTATAACAATACTCTATCAAAAGATTATTTTCTTCCTCAAAAAGGGAAAAGAGAGAAGTACATTTGAGGTTGGAAACCACTCGTTGAAAAACTTTCTCTCCACTCTTGTTGGTATTTGAAAATAATTTTTTGAAATATATCTAATGTATGCCTTAAGTAAATTAAAATCTAAGACTCTAAGTACATTAAGTTGTTTCAATGGGTTGGTATGTCAAGAAATACATACTAATAAATGTTCTGTGTTTTTGATAAAGCATAGAGTGTGATCAACACTACAGTTGTATCTTTAAGGTTCTCAGAGACTGATCAACTCTACGAACAAACCAGATGCAAACGAGCTGATCTTCACTCTATGAAGGTTCAAAATCTATGAACATAGCAAAAGCAAAATGTTTATCAACCAAAGAGAAAGATTAACCATTCAAAAATTGCTTAAATTATACACACACTCACAACCATACATTATAACTGTCATCATATCTAGAATTGATGCCCTATGATTGTTGATGCTTATACCTACTGTGGAACCTAAGTCTAAAAGACTAGGGCTTTTGAGAAAACTAACCTAGCAGGACCCAAATAGCAATGGGTACCAAAAATAGAAAATCATTTGAACTGCAGGTATTTGGTCTATTTGACCTTGATTAAGAAAGGCTGAAGCTCATGATTTCAGTCACCAAGCTCCTACCAGCTATAACATCAAGATCCCTCAGCTATGCTCTCATTCAAAACCATCCAAGGCTAAAGCTCGCTCTTGAAGACATGGTGTGTCTCTGAGGATGAAGAAATCTCATGGGATCCTAAAGCTCATAGTATGATCATCATGATCCTTCGATTATGAAATTATGCAATCCATGCCAAGAAGTATGAGAACTTCCAAGATCATTCATGCAAAGCATTTCAGCTCAAGAAAAATTGAAAAGAAAGATTATATCTATGACCTTATGCCAATGGTGGTGTAGTATGAGTCATAGAGTTGGAACTCTATGAATACAGAAAATACTGTAGTCTCAATGCTAGACCCTACGTTCGTAGTATCTATTCAACAAATCGTAAAGTAACCAGTTCTGAAGAAAATACTCTACGATCCAACGAAGCTGATTCAACCATGAAGATATCAGACCAGCTTAGAAGATTTCAGCTAGAAGGAGAAGTGCAAGGCAACCTTACAAAGATGCATACACAAAAGTTATCCCATCTACCTCTAAGATGGAAGTATCAACTATGGGGGAGCGGAGCAATAGTCTGCTAAAGCCTAGCAATGCCCAAATTGAGGAGGAACACATTAAAACTAAATCTTTTAGATCTCTCAAACCATGAAGGCAGCTGAACCTGATGCTGAGGTAAGAATGACTGAAGATATGAAGTTTGTGAAGCCTTACGATTAAGAAGATAAAGGAGAAGAAGAAGTGAAATTCATTGCTAAATTCAGAGATGAGCACAGGAGACAGTTTATCTTCCCTTACATCTCTGATGACCATTCCACGGAGCACCATTTTACATCTATTAAGTTCTTATGAATCAGAAAAGTACACTAAACTGTGCTGACTCAAGAATTCTCCAATATGCTCAAAAGATGACCATCAACTATTCATCTTAAGTTCTTAAAACAGAAGGTACTTCATCTAACAATAGTTCATGATGAATTATCCACCTACATCATTCTTCAAGTATTATGAGAAGCTTCAATGATCCTTGGGTTAATACTTCATTTTATCCAAACAGCCCTTTCTCAGTTATAGAGTCCCAAAACTCTATGGCTGATGAACCAAATAAATCTTCATCCCCAGTCGTAGAGTCCCTAAACTTTACGACTGATAATTAAGTCAGCCTCACTATCTCAATCGTAGAGTTCCTACGATCGACTTGCTGATTGTAGAATATAAGAGTGTGCTGATCCTACGATTGCAGCCTATACAAACACTTCCCTAATACACTCTCCTGACCATACAAATAAAAGAGCTAAAAGCATTTCATTCTCTCTCACTTACAAATACCAACATCAAAGTGTATCCAAAGTTGGTAAATAAACTATATAGCAAAGAGGCCTACCGTGATTACATTCTTTCCTCCAAGTCTAAGCAGTCCTTCTTCTGATAAGAACCTCAGAGACAAACCTAGCCCTAAGAGGCCTACTTTTTTTGAGCTTCCTTTTCCCAGAAGAAGAGCTAAAATAAAATGCATCACAAGAACCTCTGTAGAGCATATAAAAGTCTCTCAGAAGAAGATGTTCCTAGCCAATAAGTTGAGAGGAATAAATCTTGGAAGACAAGAGAAGAGTTCAAGCTGTTGATGAATCATGAAACTCCCAGTTGAAGATTAGTGAAGAATTATTTACTGAAGCATGGTTACAGAAGATGATCGTTGAGTAGACAAAGAAATCGTAGAGTACAAAGCTATATCATCAACCTACTCTACAAAATAAAAAAGTCAACGGTTAACTAAAGGAAGTGATGCTCATATTCTTAAAAGGAAAGTCAAAACTAAAAAGTTGATCAGTTTATGGGGAATTACAGTTCCTTAGGCAGACGTACAACCAATAGTCATCTGACATGTCATCCTATTTACAAAATGAGAGGGAACTGACGAAAGGCAGAGTTCAAATTAAAAATTGTTGCCTTTTCTCAAGCAGTTAACCAAAAATCGGTCAATCTCTCTATAGCCTCAAATCTCTCCAAGCCCTAACCCTAAAATCTCTCCAGAGCCTGAAATTTTTAAAACTCGAGTCATACCCAAATTACCCATAGAAACCTCCTATAAAATCCCTGAAATCGAATACCTATATACCGGCACACCCTTCAAATGGAGAATTGGCTAGTTGTCACTGGAATTCAACTCGGCTCTAAGAAGTTTGAATCGTCAGAAAAAAAATATTCAGAGACATTCTCGAACTCGTGAAGGATGCTAGATTTTCTGAATGTTTAGTATCCAACACCAAAATCTATGCTAATTTGGTAAGAGAATTTTACACAAATGCAATGACAAACTCTGGAGTTCTATCTACAAAAGTTAGAGGAGCCAATCTGAAGATTGGGGCATCAGACATCAATCAGTGTCTAGGGTTTCCTAACCGAGGTATGGTGAATCTCAAAGAAGTAGACATTGATGAAGGCTTGAGGTTAATGCGATATGAGAAGAACCCCAACCTTAAGGGTATGAAGAAAAAGGAATTCCCTGAGGAGTTCGAGTTTCTAGCAGAGATTACAGGGAAATGCATCTTATGCAATGACACTGCTCATGATACTGTAAGCGATCTGCAATTCATAATTATGACTGCAATTGTCATGAAGCAGCAAATTAACTTTGGAGCTATACTGTTCGATCTATTGTCCAAATGGCTAGAGGAGGCTGAGAAAAAGAAATCCTTAGATAAACCTATCACTAAGGTTTTCTTTGGAAGATTCTTGAGTATCATTCTGAAGAAGAAATTTAAGATCAAGATAAGAGATGATGAAGGAGAAGTTCTAAATGTTCACAAAATTATGTCTCCTTAGTTTTTTAAAAACTGGAAGAACCTCATGGAGAACAAGAAGTTGAGGATGTCTGGCAACAGTAGCAAGGGTACCTCAAAGAAAGACAAAGGAAAGAGAAAGGCTAGGATGATGAAGAATGAGTCATCTCAATCTAATGATTCTATATCTCTAGTAGCCACTCCAGCAAATCCAACCAAGAAGAAATCCAAGGTTGAGAAGAAGGAAGCATCAAAAGTTCCTATGAGCAGACATTCCATTTCTACTGAAGAAAAAGATGATGAAGTCTCTAAAACTCAAGCAGCTGAGTCCCCAAGAAGAAGACAAAGTGCTCAGTTACTTCTGAGACCAAGCCAGAAGAATAGAAAAGAATATTCATTAAAGATCATTGATCTTAGTGATAATGACGAGGATGACAAGCCTGAGTCTATGAGTGAAGACATCAGCAAAAGAAGGATGGTTTCTGCTAGCTCCAGCAACGATGAAGAAACTATGGCTACCAGCAAATTTGAACCAGCAGACAAAAATGAAGAGACTATGAAGTCAGAAGAGCAGAAAATGACCAGTGAATTAATAGAAACAAGTTCAGCAGAGGATGATGAAGAATGAGATCATGTGCAGGAATCTAATGACGAGACAATTGATATTACCCTACATAAATCTAGCTCAAAGGCAGGAAATGAAGAAATGGAAACAGACTCCAGCTCTGAAGATCAGGAATCAGTAGACTATCACGTTCCTTCTTCTGCAAGAGTACGACGAAGATTAGTGGTGGAAGTCTTTGATGAACCACAAGATGTGCTACATGTATAATATTTTATATTATTAAATCAATAATTGTCAGGACATAGTAACTCATATTATTGAAATAAAATTATTGATTAGCATTATCGGCAATGTCTAGAAAGTTCTGTCGAGGAAAGGGGTTAGCTTATAATTGCGCTTCAATAAGGAGAAATCTTTATCGGAAAGCCCCCTCTTTCTTGGGAACGATTTGGTTGTCAATATTGTGAATCTATAATATTAATTGTGAATAATTATTGAAGGATTAAAAAGCGTTGATTAAGTATGTGATACGTAACATAACCATTAAAAGAAGTTGCCAACAATCGAAGAAAATAATAGTGATATGTGGCATTTTGTAAGTTTGGCTTATTCTATGGGACCCATAGGTCATCATCTAAGAGTCACTTTCGCCAATAGTACTTGCCTTTATCAAACGTCAAACCACTTGCCTTTTCACATTACAGGCGTTAAACCACTTACCTTTTCACATTACAGGAGTCATACCACTTACCTTTTCATATTACAGGCGTCAAACCACTTACCTTTTCACATTACAGACGTCAAGCCACTTGCCTCTTCACATTGCAAGGGCCAAGCTAGAATTCTTCTATAAATAGAAGCTCATTTCTTCCTTCTTTCTCACCAATTCACTAAAGCTATAGGGAGAGAAATTATAGAGAGAGAATAAGAGAGAAAGAAGAAGAGTATTTGAGAAGCAAGCACACACCACCAACACAAAGTTCTGCTACTATACTATTGCAGTATCTAGTCTTTTATTAACGTAAAGGATGTTATTTTATTTCATACTCATAAGGGTTGCCATTCTATTCCTTATTAATGTGTGGGAATAACCTGTCTATGCGGATTATCGCATGCCTGGTGAATAACCCTTATTCATTCTTTATTAAGTTGTGGAAATGATCTGTCTACGCGGATTACCGCATGACGGATGAAAATCCATTTGCAGTTTCGTATTTTCTTTCATACTTCATATTATGTAAGTGATATTAGTTTAAATTCTTATTCCTAAATCTAAACTTACTATGGTAAGTATTGCTTCTATAATTCCTGAAATGATTAGAAATTCCTTGAGGTTTGCGCTTCATCTAATATCATTTCACTGGAATATTGGTATGAACTTTCTTATTAAATTTTAATCTTTTCATGTCGGGGTACTATTCATCCGGTGTACTATTCATGCCGGCAGTACTATTCACAACGAAATTAGTTTCTTTTTCTATCCAAATTATCTTTGATATATGAATCTTAGTCGTGAACTTGAATCCACCTTTTGATCATAGTGTTGGCAATTTGTACACTAATATTTATCTTTGATCTCACTTGATTCATTCTTTATATCATTGTCATCATCCTCATACTTGAATTGTGATGAAGAGTTATCTTTGGCCCATAGTGCAAAGATGAACTGTTAATTGGTATGATTATGACCAGGAACTGTGTATTGGTATAATCATGACCTTTAATGTTATAGATAAAGGCTTGTGATGAAAGTTCTCTTTGGCTCGTAGTGCAAAGATGGACAGGTGTTTGGCATGATCATGACCAATGGTGATACAAATGAATATCTTTGGCCCGTAGTGCAAAGATAATATGTTGATTTGAAATAATTATTGATTAGTGTTATATGGATAAAATATTAATGATAGAATTTTAAATCATAGAAGATAGTAGACATCATGCTCTACTTGACTCTTCTAATGGATTGATATTTTTGGTGCAGTTGTTGATCTAAAACTTGTTGTCTATTATATTCTATCAGATTTTTCACTGTTGAGAACTAAGAATAATTTATTCTTCATTATTTTAGTCATAATATTCTTTCCTGGGCTAGTTGAGCTCACCCTTTTTCTTTTTGTTTTATTGTTCTTCTTAGGAAATGAGAGTGTCGCTGGGACTAGTCGGGGAGTGGAGTAATGATCCGAGATTGTAGTCCTCACTATTTTGTAAAATAGTGTGTTAATAATTATAATGGGGACTTAGTTGAGTGTGGATATTTTCTTATTATATTCAGTACAATATTTGTATTGAAACTCACAGTATATGTGTGTTTTCGTATTTTACACGACAGTTTAATAGTTGTAAATAGGAAGTTTGTATTTGAATTATGCAGTATGTATTTGACGACTCAAAATGGGTTGTGTGGACCTATTTTGGGAGCGTCACATACATGGTATGACTATATATGAATGTAATCATTGTTCATTATTTTTTGATGTATAAACAAGTTTAAATTATAGTTTAAAATATGTTATTATTAGTAAGGGTATAATAGTCTAAACTGCATTTTTTATCTGATCTTTAATTAATTCTGAAAAAAATAAACACAACATGAGATTATTTAAAGTTATGAGATTATTTTAAGTTATCCCATGAATAATCCCATAAAAAACAAACATATGAGTATGACTATTTAATCATAGGATTAATAGTATTGAGATTATAATCTCATGGATTATAATACAAGGATTATACTTCTTGTAAACAAACATGACCCAAGAGTATTAATTCAAGGATTATAATCCCAGGATTATAATTATAATCTCAAGACTATTAAGTCATTTTATAATTCATAGACTAATAGTCCTAAGTTTAAATTCGAAAGCAAACAAGACACTTGAAATTAATTGTCAATTCCCAAATATAATCCTTGATAACAAACATAGCCCAAATGTAATTTTTTTTTTAAATTTATACTTGAGACTATTAGTTCAGGGATTATAAAATATCTGAATATAGGGGATTATTTAATAGGGGAACACTATTTCTATATGTGTTTTTGATATTTGCATATGGTTTCTTCTCACATGAAGGCGGAACCCACTATATGTTCATGTGAGAGAGGATAATGTGAAATTATCAAAAATATATATGGAAATATCAGTTCTCTATTTAATATCATGTTCAACCAGGTATTATAATTCCCACCATTAGAACTAAAAATTTGTAAACAAAATTATCCTCAACCTTTTTCTAAAATGATCATAATATTCTATTATATCCAATAAACTTATTATTGGTAAACAACTTATTATTGGTAAACAGTTTATTATTGGTAAACAACTTATTATTTAAAAACTTATTGGTAAACAATTTATTGATAAACAACTTATTATTTAAACAGTTTATTAGTAAACAAATTATTATTGGTACATAGCTTATTGGTAAACAACTTATTAGTGAACAACTTATTGTTTATCATTTTTTAATGTATAAATAATTTTAAATTATAATTTAAAATATATTATTATTACAAGGGTATAATAGTCCAAACAATATTTTTTTATCCAAACCTTTAATTAATCCTGAAAAAACAAATATAACATGAGATTATTTTAAATTATCTCATAAATAATCCCATAAAAAATAAACATGTGAATAGGACTATTAATCATTAAAATTATAATTTCATAAATTATAATTCCATCATTATAATTTTTCCAAACAAACATGAGCTTAGAGGTTAGGATGCGATTAATGCCTGTTCTTTTTGCTTCTAACAAACACCAGAGACACAAAGACTGTATAATAATTGTAAATTTGTTTGGATTCAAATGATGGTTGCAAAATTCAAATTTTCACCTTTTTCTTTCTTTTTTTGGGAAATCTAAATTATATTTTAGTATATTGATGCAACTAGGAAAAAAAGCTAAATCAAGTGATTGATATTGATTTTATTTGTTATATATATAGTTTTATATATTATTCAAAATTGAGAAAAAAATTTGAGAGAATAATAATGGAGAGGAGTCAACTCTTTTATTGTCAAATTTATTTGTTTCAAAACATAATAAAATTTATATTAACTTAATTTTAAAATTTTTAAAATTAATATTATCAATAATATTTCTAATTTTGAAGCGTATGAAGCAGTAGTATTTTGTAATATTTATAATTATGTATAGTACATTATTGAACGAAGTAATTTAAACTAGATATATTTGATTATAACTCATATGATCTTCTTTTGATATTTTCCTTCGTGATGACTTGGCCATTTTAGTCAATCCCTTATTTTAAAGCCATGTTAGATCTCATATTTTTTATTTTTGATTGATTGACAAATTTATTCAGCAAATCTCTCCTTTGAATAATTGGTCGATGTTTATGCGTTACTCGGTCCTATTCACAAAAATAGTAAATGAGTTTTAAATATATACTATGGTATATTAGCCCATGCCTCACGAGCTTTCTTTTTTTGTCATTTTATAATTTAATAATATTTATGTATAGTACATTATTAAAATTTTATAATCAAATATATCTATCTATATTATAAAGGGATAGGGGAGGTTCTCTCACAATATATCAAGGCGGACCTGTTTGGTGGCAACATTGTCTATGCTCAATTTTTTTTAATAGGTATAGAAGTAGGGGCAAATATATAAGTTAATAAACTTAAGGGGGGCAAATTGATGGAAGACTTAAACTCGGAGGGATCAAAACAAAATTCATAAATTAATTCTAAATTACAAAGTCTAAATCAAAGCTCTGTTTTTTGCCTCTTGACTTTTAATTCTGCAGCTTCTTCTTTTATTTTTCATACTCTTGACTCCTCCAGTCCTCTTGCTTCTAGTTTCTTCTCCTCTGCGGCTCCGCCTTCGCCCACTCCTTTTTGTCTAACTGTCTAAGTGGCTTTCTACTACATCTCCACTACGCGCCACACCTCTTGTGCACGGCATATTAGAGTAAATGAGTAATCAAACTTAAAAGATAACTAAATTAGGGTTTTTTTTTGTTTTGATAATTTAAAATTAGTAGTTTGTTTGAATTTGTTACTGATTTGGGAATTGGTATTAAACCTAATTCAATTTATTTGATGTATTTATTATATTTTGGACTTCTTAGGTTACTAATTAGGGCTTTTTTGTTTGATAGTTTAAAGTATCACTATTACTAATTAGTTTTTTTTCACATAATGAAAGAGGTGAACACATGATTTTTGTACATAATCAGTGAAATTGCAGTATTGCACATATTATGTCATTGTTGGTGGTTATTTGATTGTTTTTATTGAGTTTGATGTTGCCAATATTTTAGTCATGTTTACTAATTTTTTGTTAGGTGCATGGTTTTTTAATAATTTTTTTTAGATTTTAATCCAGCAATACAATTTCCTACAGACATGATTTAGATGGTATTTAAATTGGAAACCTGGGACTTTTTGATGAAGTTGTGTCCTTTCATAAGAGTAGGTCCAAGTTCATGAGTGAGATCACTAGCCAATAATGCTTGCAGTGTTCTAAAAATCCCCGCCTAGGCCCTGCTTAGGCGCTAGGCCCCCCCATAGCTCCCCGCCTAGGCACTAGGCCCCCTCTTGGCGTCTCGCCTAGGCACTAGGCTCCCCTGGCATATCGCCTAAGCCTAAGGCGGCAAAAAAATCCCTCCAGAAAATTAGGCGGGGCCTAGGAGGAGAGGTTTTTTTTATTTTAATAACTACCCAAACCAGATCTTGATATATTTATTTTTCTTATGATTTTTCATATTCATAATGCAGTTTGTAGCATATCAAATAACAACAAAAAGTGAACAAGATCAAGTTATAATTGATAATTTTATTATAGTTGTAATTTTTTGAACTTGTATCAACTTCAAATTATATAAATGATGATACATTTGTAATATTTAGTTTAATTCAATATAATTCTTAAATTTATATTTAGTTTCTTAAGTTTTAATATTCAAATGAATTCTTGAAATTTTAAATTTTATTCTTTAATAGCAATCTTGTTTATGAATAAAACTAATACGTTAAAGATATGTTTGAACTTTAAACAGTTGCATGTTTGTGTTTGAATTTTGACAATATGGATATGTGTTTGAACTTTAAGTAAATGCCTTTATTATCTTTATTATAGATTATTTTGCTTTATATTATTGTTTTGTTTGGATAAATGTAAGAGAAAATATTAAAATTGGCTTAAAATAAAAAATTCCGCCTAGACCCCCTAGGCGCTAGGCCCCCCTGGCCACCCGCCTCCCGCCTAGCGCCTTTTAGAACATTGAATGCTTGAATGCTCATACCTGTTAACATGTATCCCATTGATAACTAGTGACTACCAAAACTCTGCATTTGAATGTCAACTACATATTTTAGCAACTCGATCAAATTAATCAACTAGTTCTGAAATCAAGTGCTAATCATTAGAATTAAATTCACATTGTGAATCCATAAGTGGGTTTCTTACAATGAATACGAAGTTACACAAATTAGGAGACAACATACTGTGAACTCTTTCGCATAACAAAAATAAGTAAATAAAAAGAAAATCTTTTTAGGCACTAATATAATTTCAAGATACAGATCTTTGGGGGTTTGATGATGAACTTGAAACTTACATTGCAGATATGAAAAATGATCATGAATTTTCTAATGTGAACGGGATTGGTGAACTTGCTCAAAAGTTGGTTAAGAATAATAAGGCTGATTTGTATCCTTGAGTTTATTTGTTGTTGAAATTGGCTTTGACTTTGCCGGTTGCTATTGCCACGGTGGAGAGGATATTTTCAGCAATGAATATTATTAAAACCACTCTCCGAAACCAAATAGGCGATAAACGGTTAAGTGATTGTTTGGTTCCTTACATTAAAAATGATGTATTTGAAACTATTGATAATGAAGCTATTTTAGAACATTTTCAAGTTAATGGGGTCTAGGAAGATAGCTGTCGACGTCGAAAAAAAAACTTTGGCTATCCCCCTTTCCCTATGTGTTTCTACCCTTTATGTCCTATATTTGATTTGTTTGATCTGAAGGGTGAATTTTTAGGAAAGGCCTGATATAATGTCCACGATTTGAAAAGTTTGATTTTACAGTGTCGCCAGTTGGTACGTTTGAAATGGTTGTACCAACTCCACCGAGTTTTATTTGAAACATTTTGCAAATAGGCCTAATTACTGGACACTGTTTAACTTGTCCTTGGAAATCGAGATTCATAGAGTTCGGGGCTTGATTAAGCGGGGGGAAGGTGTTAGGCACCCCTCAACTTTCGTGAAACAAGGTTACTACGTCTTTTCAATTTCCCTATTTTATTTACAGTGTGTGTGTATGCTTGCAGTAATTGGGCCTAAGTGCTTTATTTGGAAGTAGAGATGTTCTTCGTTGGACCTATATACGAAGGGCTTTATTTATTTGAAAAGTCCATTTTTAGACAGGATATGAAAGTGATGTTTTGGAAGATGGTTTTCAAACCCTTTTACTCGCATAGGAATTGAAGCCTTTTGATACTTCCATTTTATTCTGTATTCGGCTGATTTTGATTTTATTGTCAGGATGCGAAGCATCCTTCCAAATAATATATACACAAGTCTTTGAAGTGACCTGAGCACTACAAACCATAATTTCATATGCTGAGAGCTTAAATCCGGATAACCGTTTTAAGGTCCCTCTGATTTACATTTACAAAAAGACAGGCAAGCTGTATTTACAGTGCAAAGTTATCCATCGTGGGAATCGGATCTAGATCCATGTTGTTAATCATAGATCTTGTGATTCCTAGGCTCATAGAATATTATCAAAAAGCCTGCACAACAGAGATATTGAAATAAAATGCAAATTAAAATCTAGACGTCACAGGACAGAGGATTCATCAGTTAAATCCTTGCATGCGCGTAGCCAAAGCTTCCCATTTTCTCTATATATATAAGCTGTAAAAAAAAGCCACGGGATGATCTAGTCTCGACTGAATGTAAATATATATATAAAAACTGTAAAAGAGCCACATAATGATCCAGACTCGACAGAATTGAACTATATATATATATATATATATATATATATATATATATATATATATATATAAGCTGTAAAAGAGCCACGAAATTGTCCAGACTCGGCAAAAAGTAAATATATATATATATATATATATATATATATATATATATATAAAACAATAAAGGGCGACGGACATTCTATCATTTGCCCGGACAGAAATGTAAGTGTATATATATTTATAAAAGCAGTGAAAAGGCTACAGAATGATCCAGGCCAAATTGGAATGTAAAATGTTAATATATACAGTTAGTATATATATATTAAAGCAATAAAAAGACCACGAAGTAGAAATTCAGGCCCAAATAAGTCAGAAAAATTTATATATATATATATATATATAGTTATATATATAAAAGCAGTAAACTGCCACGGATTTGACATCCGGTCTTGACAGAATTGAAAAGTTAGTATATATACAGTTAAATATATACATAAAAAAGTGTATAAATGCGCAATGAAATAGTAAAAACTTTTTTATCGTAAAAATACTCACAATGGACTGCTACACGGGCTTTTTACCAAATCGTAGGATTCAAACGTCCGTTTCCATCGGTTAAATTTTGATATGTGGTAGTATATGAGTATATCTACGTGTTAGAGTGATAAAATATGGGTTTGGAGTACAAGAGTAGGACTGAGAAACGAAACGGGCAGAGTTCTAGAGCGTTTTTGTATATAAAATGAGCTGGGGTGCACTTATATATATAGACCTGATGGAAGCGGGCCCACTTGCGTCTGCCTCCACTCTACCTATGGTTCTACGTGGCATGGCCCATGTGGCGGGTCCCGTCATCTCGAAATACATGCACTCCGAGCAACGCGATGTCAGATTTAAAACTTTTAACTTTTGATCGGAGCGTCTCTTTGAGGCGTGTTGTACCTTTTTGAAAAGCCCTCGCTGAGAGTGTCACAATGATATGGGAGTAAAACTTTTTCGAGTCCAAAAAGACGGGTTCATAACCAGGTCTTTGATTCCCCACAGTTTATCCGTTGAGCTGTCTTGGGAAGTTTCCACTCAGGATCACCGTTATGATTCTTTCTGACCTCGGTGGCATCAATTCGGCTTGAGTTTGCTCCAATCGAATTCAAGTTAGAAAAATGACCATTTTGCCCCTCCCGAGGTTGCCTTTAGTGCTGGCATAATCTTCGGCAGATTTCCCGGGATTGTCTCCGAGGTTTGGATCACAGCCGATTCTGTTTGTCCTCGGGTTGTCTCTAAGGTTGACTTGTTCTTTCCAGGTTTGTCTCTAGAGATGATGTGAGGCTTTGGGTTGTTTTCGAAGTTGATTTGACCTCTTGGGTTGAGACCGGGGTTGACCTGTACCTCTCGGGTTGTGACCGGGGCGGACCTGAACCTCCCGGGTTGTGACTAAGCTGACCTGTACCTCTTGGGTTGTTACCGGGGCTGACCTGTATCTCCCGGGTTGTGACCGGGGCTAACTTATACCTTTTGGGTTGTGATCGGGGCTGACCTGTACCTCTTGGGATGTGACCGGGGCTGATCTGTACCTCCCAAGATGTGACTGGGGCTGACTTGTACCTCTCAGGATGTGACCGGGGCTGATCTGTACCTCCCGGGATGTGATCGGGGATGACCTGTACCTCCTGGGATGTGACCGGGGCTGACCTGTACCTCCCGGGATGTGACCGGGGCTGACCTGGCATCCCGGTATTGAGACCGGGGTTGAACTGGCATCCCGGTATTGAGACCGGGGTTGAACTGACCTCCCGATATTGAGAGCAGGGTTGAACTAGCATCCGGGTATTGAGACCGGCGTTGAACTAGCATCCAAGTATTGAGACCGGGGTTGAACTGGCATCCTGTTATTGAGATCGGGGTTGAACTGGCATCCTAGTATTGAGACCGGGGTTGACCTGGCATCCCGATATTGAAATCGGGGTTGACCTGACATCCCGATATTGAGACCGAGGTTAAACTGGCAACCCGATATTGAGACCGAGGTTGAACTGGCCTCCTAGTATTGAGACCGGGGTTGAACTGGCATCCCGATATTGAGATCGGGGTTGAACTGGCCTCCCGGTATTGAGACCGAGTTTGAACTGACTGTTTTGCCCTCCTGCAGGGTTAGTAACAGGAACACAAAATCTCGATTGTCTACAACAGAACTGAAGAAAATTTCGAGTGTCTACAAATGCCCCTCTTTATCATGTTTATGTAATGTAATGAAATGAACATGATAAAGATTGCTAGACACGGGGAATATGATGAATGCAAATGTAATGCAATGCACGGTATGATATATAATGAATGTTAGATACCTTCGAGGGGAATGGGGCTATCACTGACTGCTCACATCATTACCTGCTGGGGATAACATTATCCTGGATAGCCTTTGGTGTTGGTAGGGTACCACTAGTAGGTTATCAGAGTTAGGCTATCACAGATTGTTCTCGTCACATTCTGTTGGGGATGACGTTATCCAGGATATCTCGTGATGCTACCTTGGTTTGAGACCAATGGTTTTCCACGTCCGTTAATACTCTCCGTAGGGCATATTTTCCTTCGGCTGATGCCGTTGTACATTTCTGAAGGCTCCTTCGCTGGGGATATATCTCTGTTGTCGAGTTACCTCAGTGGGTGCTTTCGATGCCTATCCTGACGGTAATTTACACCGGTAGTTTGCAACAGGAGGTTGAATCACCAATCCTTCTCGGTGTTCCTTCTAAGGATTTGTATAACAAATTCCATCATATGTCCTATGTGGGGATAGATTGATATACTATTTCTACCACCGGATCATTCCCGATGCTTTGCTGGAGTATTCGCCAATAGCTAAGCTGTCAAGCAATCTGAACCTCGCTGAAGTAGCTTTCAACGGCTGAATGTCACCGGACCGTTTTTGATTGTGCCAACGGTCGATAGTGTTAGTCAGTCTGACCTTTGCTGAAGTAGCCTTCAATGGCTGCATGTCACTGAGCTGCTTCTGATGCTTCGCTGGGGTTGTGCCAATGGCTGATATGTCACCGATCTGTATTCGAATGCTTTGCTGGGGTTGAGCCAATGGCTGAGATGTCACTGGTCTGTACCCAAATGCTTCGCTGGGGTTGTGCCAACGGCTGAGATGTCACCGGTCTGTACTCGATGCCCCACTGGGGTTGAGCCAACGGCTGAGGTGTCAATCAGTCTGACCTTTGCTGAAGTAGCCTTCAACGACTGAATGTCACCGGATCACTTTCGATACGTCGCTGGGGTTGTGCCAACGGCTGATATATCACCGGTCTATACCCGAATGCTTCGCTAGGGTTGAGCCAATGACTGAGGTATCACTGGTCTGTACCCGATGCTTCGATGGGGTTAAGCCAACGGCTGAGATGTCACCGATCTGTACTCGATGCTTCGCTGGGGTTGAGGCAACGGCTGAGATGTCATCATTCTATACCTGATGCTCCGCTGGGGTTTAGCCAATGACTGAGGTGTCAGTCAGTCTGACCTTCGCTGAAGTAGTCTTCAATGGCTGATAGTGTCACCAGTCTATACCCGATGCTTCGACAGTGGTAGTTTTTTACAGTTTTGTGCAGTTTTTTAGCAGTTTTCCACATTAGTCTTTATATACCGCTTAGGGATGATAACCAATGGTTTTCATGAAGTTTTTCCCTCTGTTGGGAATTTGTTGCTCGTACGTAGGATTTTAGGACAATCCGCTCATTCGCGTAGCAGTTTTTTTCTCAGATTTGACTTTTCAATTCTTGTAAACTTCGTTTCAACTCGAACTGGACTGAGCCAGAGGAGGTGGGGCCCACCCTCAGAAGCCGTAGGTAGAGGTGCGGTTGCCGCGGGTGGGGCTGTTCCCTCCTGCAGATTTATATTGGGCAGCAGCAGCTCTCATAAGTCATTTTTAGTTTTGAGTTTCCATAGAAATTTAATTTTCTTTTTCAGATCTACGGAGTTCGGGCAGCTTTTTTCAGATTTTGTCAACGGCCACGCGTTCTGCACATCTCAGGTAACGTTTACATCCTTTGTTTTTAAGTTTTGATCGTTAGAACTGTGTAAACCACGTAGAGTGCTTTTGAACGCAATGTATCAAAATGTATGCTTATATGACTTGATAAAAATTTTCTGACTTCATAAGTATGCATATTTTACTTCGATGCACGTTTTGATGTAAGAAAATTTAAATTCTGAGACAGTCAATTTTTGCTCTTTTTGATTAGTTACTCATCCTTTTTGAGGCCTAGTGAGCCTGGATTTTCAACTAAAAAATGTCAATGGTAATTTGGCTACCATATGAAGTTTATTTTTGATTTTTTTTATAAATATGATCTGTTTCTATTTTGGGAAGGTGTGTTACTGAATGGCCACCTAGTCATGCCTGTGTGCATGTGGACAAACCATTTTACAAAGGAGACTCTAGCAAAAAATTTTCAAAAGCCTGAGCATTTAATAAACATGCAGTTTTGATTCTATTGGGGATTTTGACTGACCCATGCATGTTTTAGGATTTAAGAATGCATAAAATACTGATTTAAATTAATAAGCCACAGGTTTTAGGCTTACCTCACCCTTTCTGAGGTGACTTGGAGATTTTGTCCAGGTTATGGACTGAGATAGACCCAGGGAGTGTTAGCAGGGTCATTTCAGAAGTTAGTTGGAGGAGTGTCTCTGATGTCCCTCAGCCACGGCCAGCCCGGGCGCCTCGTAGATTGGCTAAGTCAATGATCCGTCCTATCCGGGCTGAACCGCATGTTGACATAGATATGAGGAGGCTCTATTTGTTGATTCTGCCCCAGCTTAGGCTCCACATGCGGAGCTTCTAGGTATTGTTGTGCCACTCCAGGATCTGCTGGGAGATTTGAGTCACAATCTATTGAGATTCCTTTATGCCAATGAGGTGACTAAAGTTTTCTTCTTTCTGAATTTTCTTTCTTTCTTTTGCCATTCTCGGGGCACAGGTTTGATATGGGTTGGCTTTTGATGCAGGTTCCTAGCTTTACGCAGCCCAGAGGGAACTGGTCTAATGTGCATTCTCTTTACCACACTCTGCACCAGGATTACAGGGACATTGTTGATACCTGGGGGTTTCAGGCATTCTTGTTTCTATCCTTCCCCGCCGTTGCCCTTGGGGTTATATGAGGGCTTTCTCTGAGCGCTGGATCCACTAGACTCAGTCTCTCCACTTGCTAGATTATGAGGTGATGATGACGCCTATGGATTGGAAGTTCATCACCGGGATAGAGTTTGAGGGTGAGCCTAGTGCCTGTTGTGGCTGACATTACACCCACTGCCGTTTGGTCCTTCTTGGGAGTTCCTGCTGATAGTAGTGTGCATACAAGCCAATCATGTATGATGATAAAGCACATACTTTGTAAATAATCTTATTTATTTATTAATAAAATATTAATTTAAGGCATTTAATTATCTACATCGTGCTATTTTTTATATGTAAATAACCCATAGTTTTAAGCAATGCTTTTAGAATCGTGATGAGATCATGCTAATGAGATTTAAATTCTTAGAAAGCTTAAAAACTAAAATAGTTCTCAATCGTGGGATTTCTAAAATGGGGATTAGTAAATCCGGATAGATTGGTACATATGTTGCTTGCTCATTGGATGAGGATGACTGATCTCATGGTCATTTGTGTGGAGACACTAAAGCAAGTATGTAGGTGCTTATTGGAGAATAAGTTCACTGAACGTGACTCGCTATGGAATACCTAATGGAGTTTTACTCGCATGTCAATAGGAATTCCTAATGTGATAGTAGTACAAGTGATCCTTGGACTTGAGATCATCATAGTATCTTATATGTAACAAATTATACTTTGACTTATTCCTTAAGGCCTTTTAAGGCATATATAGGGTATGCTTGGGTATAATGAGTTGCATATGGAGATAATGTATGATCAATAAAGAATCTACCACCTCTAGTAAAAGAGGAGATATGTCCTATGTGATTCGTTAAATGACAACCCAGGAATCCTTGGCTAAGGTAGAATGAAATTAGAAAGAGGTTTTTAATTTGCATTATTTGGAGTTGTGCATTTTCTAATCGAAATACATATGATTAAATAAATTAAGACTTGACAGTAAATCCATGTCTTATATTTAATTGGGACATTGTATGGTGGAAGGATTGAATTGTACGGTAACTATTAACTCACAGGTTCTTTTATGATTAATGTTAAAATCTATATTATCTAGAAAGTCGTTGATCGCTAGGGAGGCTTATCCCTATTATAGAATAAATGTTATTTATTTAAATAGATTATTAGTTTAATTTATTTATTTAAATAAGATTAGAATTATTCTAATTGATTTATTCACAAGCCGATTTAATATGGAGAACCTAAAGGGTCACACCATAAAAGGAATAATAATTATTTAAGAAAAAAATAGCATGATAGTAATAATGCATTAAGTATAATTAATTTAATCTATGGTGATAGAATAAATTAAATAGTTTAATGTTTATTATTTAATATTTTAGAAATATTAAATATAAATTAATAAGAGGAGTCTTATTAATATTAATATTATTATTTTAATTCTAAAGGAGTTTAGGAATTAATATAATATCAGTACGCTCTCTCAGTCCTAATAAGATTAGGATATAAATTAATTAAAAGTGTTTAATTAATTAATTAAATAAAACCCTATTCTAATTGGATTAGGAGGGTTAACCTAATATCTATATAAGAGAGTCTTATATCAGAAATAAGGTACGTGAATTTTTCCAAGGGTTGGGAGTACACATATTCTACAGAGATAGAAACAAAGGTTAAGCCAATAACCCATCTTCCTGAGTTCTTCATCTTCCTTGGTGGATCACTGTTAGAGGCCAAACATTTGGGTGGCTGACATTGATCAAGGGAAGGAGCCACTACAGAGGAATCAAAGGAATTAAAGGAGTAGAACTTGTACCCGAGGAAGCTTGGATCTTCAAAGGTATAATTCATCCTCTCCTTCTATGTATTAACTGATAATTGATGCACAAGAAAGATCATGGTTAAATGTTTGTAAGAAAATTTTAAAATCTGATTTTTCATCCCTTCCGCTGCGTTTATGTAATTTGATTGCATGCTTATGTTTCTAGCAAACCCAACACCTACGACGGCCATCAAGGGTCGGACAGTTCGTTCTGGTCCCTTGAGCGTGGATGCTCAGAGTGGGGTTTTGACCGAGCCTCTGCCTGATGATTAGAGGGTTAGAGATCTCATCCTGCGGTGACTGTTCTTAGTGATCATCAGGGGTTGTTTTCTGGCAGACAACTCTTCGACGGTGTCCTTTGCCCTGGTCAGTGCCACTCAACAAGTAGAGCACCTCAGTGACTTCGATTGGGGTACCTACACCTATGCCTATTTTCTCCGAGGTATGGGCATACGCTCGGAGGGCGTGAAGGAGGCTTGGTTAGGGTTCTACCCATTCCTGCTGGTGAGTACATCTTTCTTGTACCTTTTTAATTCCTGCATTTACATTTATCAGTCTTGGTCATTGAGGACTTTTGATATTTACATGGCCAGTTCTGGGCATATGAGATGCTTCTTTGCCTACGTCCCGCCACTACTTTGGGCCTTGAGACTTATCCTCAGGGACGGCGTTGGCACCACTCCACTTTGACGGAGGTCCCTGTAGCTGAGGGATTCACCCATTCCCGCCTGCAGCTTGAGCTTTTGACGGTCAGATCGATCTCATGGATACCGTACACCTCAGACTTTTTGACATTCGGGTTTGAGGGTGGCTTTCCCACTAGCCGGGAGTTTACATTATCCACCCGCAGAGTCCTATTTTTGACAGAGGGAGGTTGGGAGCTCTATTTAGGAGAACGTGCAATTAGGAGCATCACGGGGTAGATCGGTATTCCTTTTGTTCCTCCTGGTTGGTGATAAGTGGTCTTTATGACCACTTATTCAGATAGTAACCAGCTTGTTCTGCTGCCGAAACTTAAGTATCTTTGTGCTTTTCACGAGTTTTTGCTTTGTTTTGCAGTTTGAATGTTTTGGAACTCCTTTGGTGCTTAATGAGCTAAAAAGGACAAAATGAGGCCAAAAGGAGCAAGAATGGAATGATGGCATGACAATGGGAAGGAAATGTAATCCAGACATCGTTTGGGGGATTTATGTTCATTTCATATTCTTGGATTGAAACTTGGTTCATATTGTAGAGCGTCTTCTAAGATTTCTAGAAACATCTTGAATAATCCCAATCGGAGTTCGAAGGCGAGAGTTATGCCCCGTATACCAACGGACGTTAAACTTCACGGTTTTGGGTTTTTATTGCACAGCTGTCACTTGGAGATCAATTTCAGCCTTCATCCATCTACTATTTCTCAAATATCAAAGAATAAAAGTTGTAGAGCTCTTCGATAGCTTCGATTTGATAGGTGGCAGGCCCGGTAACTCTTTCCAGATCAAAAGTTATTGCCGTTTTACTAGAGGACACTGCAACAGAAAATCCTTGACGCGGGCTCGCAGATTTCTAGTGCTTTTTGGGCGCGGCCGCGCCAGTCCAACATGCTGCCAGATTTGACTTTTCAATTGAACGGGCTTGGCTTGAGCAAAGGATATATAGAGGGCTCATATTTGGTAAGAAAGGGGATCAGATATTGGCCTTAAGCCCTAGCCCTAGCCCTAGCTTGTTCTTCCATTTCCTTTACATTTCTTGTATAGATTAGGAGTAGATTAAGTCTAGATTAGGGTTTAGTTTAGTTAGTTAGTTTCTAGGGTTAGATTAGGTTTGAAGATTGAAGAAAGTGGATTCCATTGGAGATTCAACAAGGAGCTTGAGCACTCAGATTTGCTATTTTCTATCTTTTAAATCTGTTTGCTTCCTATTTGTAATCTTATGATGTATATTCAACTTGTGGATGATATGTTTGAGTCATTTATGTCTTAGACCTTATTTTGATGTTCCAATAGAACCTAATGAGTAGTTTAATTTGATTTTCTTCCAATTACTTGATAATCTATGTGAACTTGAAAGACAAAGTGTAGGTTTAGATCTAATCGTAGTGGCGGGCTATTGTAAGTTCATATGGCATTGGACGTATGATTTGTGCTTAGGATAGACATATACCGAAGCACCGCTCGTAGTCAATAGAGAACTTGACCTTAAACCCTATTTATTTGTAAACACCATAGACATATAGGGGTTTAGATAATGTGGGTGTTCACAGTGTGTTCTATCATCTGTGGATTGCAAGTGTAATGGATTAGGTACATCGAAAGATGGCCTTCTCTCACTTTCTTGTTCTCGGCTTACAAACTGTAATGATTAATTTGACCTAATTGGAAGTGAATCGGCTTAGACGAATCATTAGGGGAAATTGGAATCTCATGCCTTCATTATCTGATTTTAACTCTAGGTTTAATTAGTTTAAGTTTAATTCCTTGTCTAGTTTAATTAGTTTTTAATTAAAACACTTTACCGCACGTTTAGATAAAACTGAGATGATTATGTGCTAGTGCTTTGGCGACCTATTATCTGTTAATTTCTCGTGGGAACGATATCTGTACTTACACTTTATTACTTGTTGACCGTGTATACTTGCACGAATATATTGATCGGTAAAACGACCAACAAGTTTTTGGCGCCGTTGCCGGGGAACTAATTGGATAACTGTTTGCCAACATTAGTTTAAATCAAATTAGGTTTAATTTAAACATTTTTATGTTTATTTAATTCTCTTCCTATATTCTCTTTTCTGGTACAATGGACTTAAATTTCTATCCATGAAACTACACAAGGCAAGAACAACCGAGGGAAGTAGGGAATGATGACATTGACCCAATTGGTTCACTGTCAGCACAATTAGAGGTTCTTTCGAGGAAGCTGAATACTGTCTCCGCCCAGCAGAATCGAGAGACGACAGTGACTTATAAATATGGTGCTGGGAGCTATACGAGCCATCAGAAGTTTATCAGTTATGGACAGGAGTAGTATGGGGGTGAGTACTCCAACAATGAGTCCTATCCCAATTATCAGTAGGATTGAGGGTATCACCTAGAGCCTTCAGGAAGCTACTATCATGATCACTACGGCGAGCCAAGTCCAATGTACGCACCAGAATGCACCTTCCAGACTCCAACTCACGAGCCTCAATAAATAGATGTTGAAGGTGACACAAAAAAGGCATGCCTGGAGGAAGGAGGTGGCATAACATCATTAAGAAAGACCTTAATTGATCTATCACAGTCAATCGAGAATCTTCAGAATTGGGCAAATCAGATTAGTATGGCATTGATGAAAGAGGAGTTGATTGAGCAAGGGATACAGACTTAGAATCTTCAGAATCAACTCTCTCAAGTAGTGGAAGCCGTGAGCAAAGGGCTTCAGAATTCCAGTGAGACTCATTTCTGGGATTCTGAGGCTGAAATAGTAAAAGAGATCTTGATTGAGCAAGAGGAGTCGATTGAGGATCTTCAAGATTGGGTGGAGAAAATTAGCACGGCTTTAAGGATTGAGGACATGATTGAGAAGACAAAGGCTCAAGTTCTTTAGAGTCCTATGCCTCAACTCTTTGAAGTCGTGAGCCAAGGCCCCCAGAATAATTGGTGATATGATATGGATGCAGAAACTGATGGAGAGCCAGAAGTGCACATGCAGTTGGATGAAGTGAAAGAAGGCGACATCGAGGAGATATTTGGGGATGTAGAAAACTATATTTGTGAACCAACTGTGACAATACCCCAAGTAACTTCTCCGCCTATGTTGGAAAAACCAGTGAAGTTTGCACACCCTTGCCCCCTTGGTAGCCACATTACAGAGACAAATCTCGAGGATAAGAGAGAGTCCGTAATCTTTAAACCATGGTGGTCAGAAGAAAAGAGAATAGAAGAAGAGTCAGTTGTGTTCGGTGAACCTTAATGCCCTAATCATTTCACTAGCATAACGAAACCAGTGCCTAGCTCCCCGACTTTTACAACGGGGATTTCTTATACACATCCAATGTAAGGTAGTTTAAATCCTAGTCCTCTTGTGATGGGAAGCCTCCAAAAGCACACTGCAGTGTTGATGGATGGAGGGGTCCTCAAATATCGTCGGGGGGTCGGATAACGGTGTTTAGACATAGTCCAGCTAGAGGACTATAAATCAAGCGCTTGATGGGAGGCACCCCATCATTTCTCTATCTCCCTACTTGTTTAATTCTCCATGACCTGCTTTCTATCATATTTCCCTCCCCTTTGTTTAATTCTTATTAGTTTAATATGTAGTTTAAAATTTTTGAATGCTCGTAGATTTAGGAACTCAGTGCCTGCATTTTTGAACTTAGGCATATGGGCATATATTTTTGGGACTTAAACAGTATTAGACATATTTTTGAAGCACGAGCATGTTGCATATACGCACATATAGGAGTTTTTGGGAATTCACATGCACATATCTTTCTAGGATTCATTCTCCTAATTGTAAATAGTGAATATTTAGTTTTGGTGTTTTATAGGGCTTAATAAATGTATGTCTTTCTTAGGTCAATGTTGCTGGATTGAATGAAATGCTCAAGGCTAGCCTCTTTGCATAACAAAATTCTGCAGAACCAAAAATCTGGCAGCCCGCACGGCGGCGCCAGGATATGCTTGCTGGGGCGCATGGCCTGCGCCTATCACAAACTGGGCATGACTTAAGGAAATGGCAGATTTTGGGGGCACCACTTCATGTCAATTATCAGCAGCAGCTAAGCCTCAGTCTCTCAATCCCCCATCTCTTCCATCTCATTCAATCCTCCTTCACAAATCCCCTCCAACACAAGCCTTAGTTTTGAAAATCTCCTACCTTCTCAATCCAAAGTACCAATCCACCCATCAATCTCATCCTCTCAAACTGATCAATTGAGACAGTGAGTGTGGGTACGAGAGTAGAGCAAGATTAATATTGAGTTGGGTTGGTTCGTTGAGTATAGTGTTGAGCGGGGTTTATTTTTCCAGAGCAGAGAGAGAAGGGGGAGACTTCTGAGAGGACGAGGGCGACGACGAAGCCGAATAGGGGAGTTTCTTTTTACCTTTACCTTTAATGAGGACATTGAACATTTTAAGTTTGGGGGTATTGGTTTTGTTTTTGCATGTAGTAGTTCATTTCATGTTGTGTTAGTTCATTTAGTGCATGTAGGTTGTAAATAGTTAAAATTTGTCAAAATTTTTAAATTTTTGCATTCTGTTTTGCATTCTGTGTTAGGACATTTTGCATGAATCCAGTTCCAGTTGGTGAGTTATATATGTGGCCTATGAAGAAATTGAATTCACTTGATTTTCGAACTGATTTGAGACTTATGCTTGATTTGAAGGTCATATATATAAATCCTTATATGTCAGATACTGTGTAATCAGTTAGCACAATAGAGTAACCATCATGACATGCTTAGTTTAAATGTTTACATACTTGTCTTCTGGTGAGAAATCTATGTTTTAATAAAAGAATTTCAATTCTCATATGATAATAACTAGACTGTAAAAAGCTTAAGTTTGGGAGAAAACAGGGGGTATGCATGCTATGTGGGGAGATGGAGCGTAAGACACACTCCCCTTTGAAAAGAAAAGAAAAGAAAATGCTTTGAAAAAGAAAGAAAGAAATAGAATAAACACGTTGGCTACGTCGAGTTCTGTGGCCTTTGATATTCGAGCAAGTAAGCCCTCGGGGTGTCTCTACACCCAGCACCCTAAGGCCGTCTGGTCTAGGAGTTGTTTGTCGAAAGCTCGCTACATGGATATCATTGAAAAGCCTAAGAGGACTAGGCATTGAAAATTCGATTGTGTACACGGGAAAATTGCAAATACACCCTCGTGAGTAATAAAAGCTTAATAAAACCCCCTTGTTGACTCTTAGCTTAAGTAAGGCATAGTCTTGGTTAGGACTTATCTGATTTACTGTTTTTCTGAAGTTAAAACTTATTTTTCCCCTAAGAAGAATAGTATGTGATAAATTTGTTCAAAAGCATATTTAATGGTTGCTAGGCACACAACGCACAATACATCAGTGCTGACAGCTTTGGATTTGCAGAATATGCCTTATGGTTTTGTCTTGGGTAGCTTATCTATTCGATTATCTCGTGATTTTCCGAGGCATTGCTTTGAAAGTTCAATACTGACTGGGACTTGGATTTACATTCATGATAGTGTAGATTGTATACATTGTATATAATGCATTGCATCTTTTGTGTAGTTTTGTTTTGGTTGCTTGAGGGCAAGTCAAACAACGGTTAAGTTTGGGAGTATTTGATAAGTGGTCTTTATGACCACTTATTCGAATAGTAACCAGCTTGTTCTGCTTCCGAAACTCAAGTATCTTTGTGCTTTTCACGTGTTTTTGCTTTGTTTTGCAGTTTGCATGTATTTGAACTCCCTTGGTGCTTAATGAGGTAAAAAGGACAAAATGAGGCCAAAAGGAGCAAGAATGGAATGATGGCATGACAATGGAAAGGAAATGCAATCCGGACATCGTTTGGGGGATTTATGTTCATTTTATGTTCTTAGATTGGAACTTGTTTCATATTGTAGAGCGTCTTCTAAGCTTTCCGGAACATCTTGAATGATCGCAATCGGAGTTCGGAAGTGAGAGTTATGTCCCGTATACCAACGGACGTTAAACTTCACGGTTTTGGATTTCCATTGCACAGCTGTCACTTGGAGCTCAATTTCAACCTTCATCCATCCATTATTTCTCAATTCTCAAAAAATGAAAGTTGTATATCTCTTTGATAGCTTCGATTTGATAGGTGTCAGGCCCCGTTACTCTTCCTGGATCAAAAGTTATGGCCATTTTACCAGAGGACACTGCAGTAAAAAATCCTTGGCGCGGGCGCGCGGATTTCTAGTGCTTTTTGGGCGCAGCCGCGCCAGTCCAACATGCTGTCAGATTTGACTTTACAATTGAAGGGGCTTGGCTTGAGCAAAGGATATATAGAGGGCTCGTATTTGGCAAGAAAGGGGATCAGATATTGGCCTTAAGCCCTATCCCTAGCTTGTTCTTCCATTTCCTTTACATTTCTTGTATAGATTAGGAGTAGATTAAGTCTAGATTAGGGTTTAGTTTAGTTAGTTAGTTTCTAGGGTTAGATTAGGTTTGAAGATTGAAGCAAGTGGATTCCATTGGAGATTCAACAAGGAGCTTGAGCACTCAGATTTGCTATTTTCTATCTTTTGAATCTCTTTGCTTCCTATTTGTAATCTTATGATGTATATTCAACTTGTGGATGATATGTTTGAGTCATTTATGACTTAGACCTTATTTTGAGGTTCCAATGGAACCTAATGAGTAGTTTAATTTGATTTTCTTTCATGTTGGTTCTTATTTGATTGCTATGTGATTGTCTACTGCGATTTATGCTTTCATTGCTTAATTGAGTCATGACCAATTACTGTAATAACCTATGCGGACTTGAAAGACGAAGTGTAGGTTTAGATCTAATCGTAGTGGCGGGCGATTGTACGTTCACATGGCGTTGGACGTATGATTTGTGCTTAAGATAGATATATACCGAAGCGCCGCTCGTAGTCAATAGAGAACTTGACCTTAAACCCTATTTATTTGTAAACACCATAGACATATAGGGGTTTAGATAATGTGGGTGTTCACGTGCGTTCTATCATCTGCGGATTGCAAGTGATATGGATTAGGTACATATAAAGATGGCCTTCTCTCACTTTCGTGTTCTCGGCTTACAAACTGTACTGATTAATTTGACCTAATTGGAAGTGAATCGGCTTAGACGAATCATTAAGGGAAATTGGAATCTCATGCCTTCATTATCTGATTTTAACTCTAGGTTTAATTAGTTTAAGTTTAATTCCTTGTCTAGTTTAATTAGTTTTTAATTAAAACACTTTACCGCACGTTTAGATAAGACTGAGATGATTATATGCTAGTGCTTTGGCGACCTTTTATCTATTAATTCCTCGTGAAAACTGTAACGACCATGAATTTTAAACTCCTTATTAATTAAATATGTAATTTAATTTTAATGAGTTAGTTTTGTGAGCTTATTTAAACCTTATGTGGTTATGTGAAATTGTGAAATAATTAAAGTGAGTCACTAATGGTTATTTAAATTAGTGGACTAACCCTAAGACTTTAATATCAGATAATTGATAGGATTATTAATAATTAAATATTCAATTTAATTGAATATAATGGCAAGATTTGAACATATTGATTAATTTCAATTATGAATAAATAATTGATAATGTGTTGATTAACAATTATTATGAATAAATAATAATTAATGAATACAAGATTAATAAATATAATAATATTATATTTACTTGATTAATTGTTTCATACAAGCATGTGATATGTTAAATCTTTAATATATGGTAGTTATCTATATTGTATATAATACAATGTGACTTTTGATATGGCTATGTATATTATATATAGACTATATAGTAAGATTTATTTGCATTAGTAGAGTTACACAATAATATTGTTTATGTGACATGAAGTGTGTGAGTAAACATTCATGTATACCTCATCAACATATAGTAATATCAATAAATAATTGATCTCAATAAGTTATTATAATGATAACAGTTATAATAATGAGTAATAATAATACCCAATTGCTTTACATTCGGTATTAAGAAAAATGTACATGGATTATATGTTGTGTACCTATTCACTATTAATTGCTATTTAAAATAACATGGTAACACCCATTTAAATATATATGGAATGGATACATATAGCTTAAGTATATACTATGTGTATATATATCATATAACCTAAGTTTATTATATTATATAGCCTAAGTATGGGCATATATTATACACACATTCCAAGATTGCATGAGATTAGTGGTCGTCCCATAATTAGAGTCCCATCCTCAATTTCCTCTTCTTCACGTGAACAACCACAAGCCTACACTAGCCTACTCTCTTCTCAAATTCAGCAATCCTAGCTTATGATTATAAGGGATGTGGATTTTATGATTTTATCCACCCACTCTCTGTTAACTTCCATGCTATTGAACAATCCATTGGATTGAATTGGAGAGCAAAAACATGGACCGTGTAATGAATTTCCTATATAAGAGTTCTTCTCTTCTTATTATTACAATTGTTGAGAATTCTATCAAGCCAGGCTAGAGTGAGTATACATTATTGTGAGAGTATGTGAATTGTGAGAGTGAGAGATAGCAGCAAGTCCATTTCTTAACAGAGGTATAATTCCTATTATTTATGCTCTTCATTCTTGTTCTCTGTAAATTTCCAAAGTTATTGATTTCATTGGAATTGGATGTTGATTGATTGGAGAATTGGTTATTAAGTGTTGTGTAAAGATTATAAACATGTTAGAAATACATTGTAGCATGACTGAATTGATTTTTGTATGGAATTTCTGGGTTTGGGCTAAGTTTCTGCTGAAGCAGTGCAGTTCCTGGTCGGCCTAGGCACCTGCGCAGCTGCGCCGGGCCTGAACAAGAGTTTTTAATTTCTATTGCTAAGCTGTTATGTGCTAACCTATAGTACCTTATTTGGCAAGCATGTAAACTGATTTAGCACACAAATATAAGTATATTCATGTAGTATGAGCATGTATAACGACGTTAGTACGTATGATTGATGAAAAACCTTATGATTTTGAAATGAAACTTGTAGTTCCGAAAGTGAACCTTGTCACGAACACATCATTTGAGCATTCTGATTTTATGAACATGATAGTATAGTTTATATTAACATGAAATGCATGTTAAAGTGTTAATCATACACTAGAATGCTTGATTGAAAGATTCAAGAGGTTTTCAAGAAAAACTTGAAGAACTTTGAAAGAACAACCCTTATATATATAGGGGAGTACCCCAGGTATCTAATATAAGATACAAACAGCATAGTTGAATGTTATGCATATACATAGCGTACGCGAGGCTGATCCCCTCAAGTACTTATTATGTAGCAAGTAACCAAAGGGTCAATCAGCTATTGATTCCATTGGAGTTTTATAGTTCAAAAGTCTACTTGACTATCAGTTATTCGAAAAGCAATTATTTTTCTTGCTTCCGATATTCATATTGTTGAATTCATTATCAGATATATTCCTTTCATCATGATATATACTTTATTGTTGTATTTAAACTTGCTGAGCAAACTTGTTGCTCATTCTTGCTTTATCATGACTTATATTGTAGTTAAGCCCGAGACTTCAGGGAAGGACAAGGGTAAAGGGAAGATGTAGGATTAGTTTGCAAGGAGCAGACTTTACTTTATGTTTAACTAAATTACCGTAATGTAATATGAACCCTAATGACTATTCTAGGGTATGTTTGTATGTTTGTATTAAGGTTATCGAATCTTGGGACTAATAACACCTTTTGAATGAACTACATACGTTTATTATATTCCGCAGTTAGTTATTGTATGTTGTTTAGAGGTGGATATTTGTATTGAATCGTGACGACCGAATCGGGGTTAGAGAATCCGGATTTGGGGGTGTCACAGGTTGGTATCAAAGCTGTAGGTTATAACGTTAGGAATGTAAAACCTAAGTTATAACCTTAGTAGAAAACTCAAATAGAGTATGTAAGTGATGGGTTGAGGAGATCCATCGAGTTTTATTGTGATATTGAAGTTGTTTATTTGAATCAAATATGATTGATAGACGTCCTAACTTGTTAATGCTAACATGAATAGCATATCATGTAAAACCTAAAGTTTTCTTCCTTTCCTCAGATCATGCCGCCTAGGAGACTACCACGAAACCAGAGGGAGGAAGGATCCATTAACAACGGAGGGGGAAATGCAGATCTGATGCAAAACTTTGTTGACCTGTTAACAGAAGCAATGCAAAACAGACCCTCGCCAGCAGGGCAGCCAGGACATCACTTGGCTAGCTTCAAAGATTTTAAATTGGTAGGACCACCGGAGTTCCGGAGAACCTTAGACCCAATCGAAGCCCAAACCTGGATAGAAGAGATGGAGAAAGTGTTTGAGGTCGCATGGGTGGCTGAAGCACAGAAGACGAGTTTTGCCACTTTTTTGATGAAGGGCGAAGCTAATTATTGGTGCAAAGCCAACAAAGGGGCGAGCAGGCGAAGGAGTTATTCCTTGGGACAAATTTAAGGAGCTATTCCTCGAGAATTACTTCTCGGAGAATACGCAACAGGATATGGATGTTAAGTTTCTGGAATTGAAATAAGGTAGTAAGTCTGTCGCAGAGTACGCGGCAAAATTTAACGAGTTGGCCCGATTCGCTTCACATCAGGTGGACACGGAGGCCAGGAAGGCAAGAAGGTTCAAATTAGGACTGAAACCATGGGTACAAAAAGTAGTCGCGGTATTGAAGATTAAGACTTACTCTGATCTACTGGAAAGGGCTATCATTGCAGAGGGAGGCAATGAAGCCATTGCTCAATTTAAACAAGAAAAGAAGACCGGACATGAAGGACAGAAAGGGGGAAGCAGCGGAGGCAGTAACCCCAATAAGCGTAAATGGGCGGAGGGCCAATCCTCCAGAGTCAACAAGTCTGGGGGAGAGGCTAAGAAAAGTGTGAAGTGCAACAACGGTGGGAGGAATCACTCAGGGGAGTGCATGAAGGGAAAAAGTGTTTGTTATCATTGTGGACAACCGGGGCACATGGCTCCTCAGTGTCCGAATAAGTAGAAGGAAGGATGTTTCTCGTGTGGAGCCCTAGACCACCAGATCAAGGACTGACCAAAGAGAAAGGGTGATGCAGCTAGCGGCAATCGCAGCAACAACAACAACGGGCTGAGCATCGGAGGGCCATTCAGTCAAGCCAATAGACCAACGGCACACATGTTCAACATGACAGTACAAGATGCGGTGGAGTTTAAAGACGTGGTGTCAGGTATCATCCCAATCAGATTCGGGTGCTACCTGCTCTTTTGTTTTCGAAGAATTTGCTATACAGTTAGATTTACCCAGTGAAAGATTAGAACACCCTATGAACGTAGAAGTAGCAAACAAGAAAATTATTCCCGTAGAATACATTCATAGGAACTGTTATACTGAATTACGAGGATTTAAGCTCAGTATGGATTTGATACCGATTCGTTTGGGGGAGTTAGATGTAATCCTTGGAATGGATTGGTTATCGATTCACGAAGAAGTTATTGACTGTAAGAAGAAGTGTGTACACCTTAAGACTCCGAATAAGTCGAAGGTGGTATTTTATGGTAGTAAATCACCAGGACAATCTCATTGTCTAACGATGATGCAAGCACAGAGATTTCTTAGGAAGGGTTGTATAGGTTATTTGGCTCATGTGGTTGATACTCGACGAGTCGAGGGTGAACTGGGTCAAATACCTATTGTAAGGGAATTCGCCGATGTCTTCCCAGACGAGATTCTAGGGATTGCCACCGGATAGAGAGATAGAGTTTGTTATTGATTTGGCACCAGGGACAGCACCGGTATACAAAGCGCCGTATCGTATGGCACCGGTAGAGATGAAAGAATTGATGGCTCAATTACAAGAGTTATTAGATAAGGGATACATTCGACCGAGCCTATCACCGTGGGGAGCACCAGTTTTATTCGAAAAGAAGAAAGATGGATCGCTAAGACTTTGTATCGACTACCGAGAGTTGAACAAAGTCACCATTAAGAACAAGTACCCGTTGCCCAGGATCGACGATTTGTTTGATCAGTTGAAGGGGGCGAAGTACTTTTCAAAGATTGACTTGAGGACCGCTTATCACCAACTGAAAGTGAGGCAGGAGGACATTCCAAAGACGGCATTCAGAACTAGGTATGGACACTTTGAGTTTCTGGTAATGTCATTCGGATTGACGAACGCGCCGGCAGCATTTATAGATTTAATGAATAGAGTGTTCAAGTAGTATTTGGATAAGTTTGTTGTCGTGTTCATTGATGACATTATGGTGTATTTAGAGACTGAGGAAGAACACGCCGAGCATCTACGGATAGTGTTGGAGACATTAAGGAGGGAGAAGCTATATGCAAAATTCTCCAAGTGTGAGTTTTGGTTGCAGAGAGTGCAGTTTTTAGGGCACGTTATCGACAAGAATGGTGTTTCGGTGGATCCAGCAAAAGTAGAAGCGGTTATCAATTGGGAGCAGCCGAAGACGCCGACAGAAATCAGGAGTTTCTTAGGATTAGCGGGATACTATCGAAGATTCATTCAGGATTTTTTGAAGATAACGCCGCCATTGACCAATCTAACCAGAAAGACGGTAAACTTTGTTTGGAAAGAAAAATGTGAGGAGAGTTTCCTAGAATTGAAGAAAAGGCTTAGTCAAGCACCTATGTTGGCTTTACCGGACAACACGGGAAGGTTTGTAGTGTATAGTGATGTGTCACACAAGGGTCTTGGCTGTGTACTGATGCAGCACGGCAGGGTCATTGCGTACGCTTCACGACAACTAAAATATTATGAGAAGGGATATCCGACTCATGACCTGGAGTTAGCAGCGGTAGTTTTTTCCTTGAAGATTTGGAGGCATTATTTGTATGGCGAGAAGTGTGAGATATATATGGATCACAAGAGTCTGAAGTATATCTTCATACAAAAGGAGCTAAATATGAGGCAGCGCCGATGGCTAGAATTGATCAAAGATTATGATTATGAGATTCTATACCATCCAGGCAAAGCAAATGTAGTGGCAGATGCCTTGAGCAGAAAAGGCAGAGAGAAGTTGTTGAAGTTAACCATTCAAGAGGAATTGGTGAAGGATTTCGAACGACTAGACTTGGCGGTTAAGTATTCGATGGAGATTAACGAGAAATTATTTACAGTGACAGCGAGTCTGACTTTATTAAATAAGGTTAAAGAGGCACAAGAGATGGACGAAGATTGCGATAACATCAAGAAGCGAATTATCGAAGGCGAGGAGCTTAAGCATAAGATTGATAGCACTGGACTTCTGAGATTCGAAGGGCGAATTTGGGTACCATTAGTACCAAAACTAAGAGAAAAGATTTTACAAGAAGCGCACAGTACGAGATACTCGATACACCCAAGAAGCACGAAAATGTACCAAGATTTGCGTTACCACTTCTGGTGGCCAAACATGAAGAGAGAGGTTGCTGAATACGTAAGCAGATGTCTAACTCGTCAGAGAGTCAAGGCAGAGCACCAACGACCAAGAGGGTTATTACAACCGTTAGAGATTCCAGAATGGAAATGGGAGCACATCATGATGGACTTTGTGGTGGGACTTCCGACAACGCAGAAAGGGCACAACGCCAAATGGGTAATTGTAGATCGTCTTACCAAGTCAACTCACTTTTTGTCGATTAAGATTAAGTATAGTTTGGACCAGCTAGCCAAACTATATGTAAAGGAAATTATCTCGAGATATGGGGTGCCAGTATATATTGTATCGGATAGAGATCCGCAATTCACTTCAAATTTCTGGAAGAGTCTTCAAGAAAGAATGGGGACACAACTACGGATGAGTACCGCGTATCGTCCACAGATCGATGGGCAAAGCGAGAGAACAATTCAGACACTTGAAGACATGTTCCGAGCTTGTGTGATGGACTTCAAGGGTAGCTGGGAGGATCACCTTCCATTAGTAGAACTCGTGTATAACAATAGTTCTCACGCCAGTATTGGAATGTCGCCGTACGAAGCACTGTATGGGAGGAAATGTTGAATGCCCTTGTGTTGGGACGAAGTAGGTGAACGTCGACTGTTGGGACCGAAATTGGTACAGCAGACTGTAGAGATTATCAAGGTGATAAGAGCCCGACTGGTAGCGGCTCAAGATCGCCAAAAAAAGTATGCGGACTTACATTATAAGAAGAAATATTTTGAATTAGGAAGCTACGCTTTTCTAAAAGTATCTCCCTGGAAGGGGAAGATTGGTTTTGGGAAGAAGGGCAAGTTGAGCCCTAGGTTCATAGGACCATTTGAGATTTTGAGGCGAGTCGGTGAAGTGGCATACGAGGTAGCATTACCTCTTGAACTTGAGCACATTCACAACGTGTTTCATGTGTTAGTATTGCGGCCGTATAAACCAGACTACAAGCACGCTATCTCCTATGAACCAATCCAAGTCGAGAAAGACTTATCATACGAAGAAGTTCCTGTCCAGATACTAGATAGGAAGGAACAGGAGTTGAGGAATAAGATCATACATTCCGTCAAGATTCTCTGGAGGAATCACGCAGTCGAAGAAGCTACATGGGAGCTAGAAGAGAAGATGAAAGCGAATTATCCGTTTTTATTTGAGTAACCTTATTTTTACAATTCCGGGGATGAAATTTTTATAAGGGGGAGGGATGTAAAGACCATGAATTTTAAACTCCTTATTAATTAAATATGTGATTTAATTTTAACGAGTTAGTTTTGTGAGCTTATTTAAAGCTTATGTGGTTATGTAAAATTGCAAAATAATGAAAGGGAGTCACTAATGGGTATTTAAATTAGTGGACTAACCCTAAGACTTTAATATCAGATAATTGATAGGATTATTAATAATTAAATATTGAATTCATTTGAATATAGTGGCAAGATTTGAACATATTGATTAATTGCAATTATGAGTAAATAATTGATAATGTGTTGATAAACAATTATTATGAATAAGTAATAATTAATGAATGAGAGATTAATAAATATAATAATATTATATTTACTTGATTAATTGTTTCATATAAGCATGCGATATGTTAAACCTTTAATATATGGTAGTTATCTATATTGTATATAATACAATGTGACTTTTGATATGGCTATGTATATTATATATAGACTATATAGTAAGATTTATTTGCATTAGTAGAGTTACACAATAATATTGTTTATGTGACATGAAGTGTGTGAGTAAACATTCATGTATACCTCATCAACATATAGTAATATCAATAAATAATTGATCTCAATAAGTTATTATAATGATAACAGTTATAATAATGAGTAATAATAATACCCAATTGCTTTACATTCGGTATGAAGGAAAATGTACATGGATTATATGTTGTGTACCTATTCATTATTAATTGCTATTTGAAATAACATGGTAACTCCCATTTAAATATATATGGAATGGATACATATAGCTTAAGTATATACTATGTGTATATATATCATATAACCTAAGTGTATTATATTATATAGCCTAAGTATGGGCATATATTATACACACATTGCAAGATTGCTGAGATTAATGGTCGTCCCATAATTAGAGTCCCATCCTCAATTTCCTCTCCTTCACGTGAACAACCACAAGCCTACACTAGCCTACTCTCTTCTCAAATTCAGCAATCCTAGCTTATGATTATAAGGGATGTGGATTTTATGATTTGATCCACCCACTCTCTGTTAACTTCCATGCTATTGAACAATCCATTGGATTGAATTGGAGGGCAAAAACATGGACCGTGTAATGAATTTCCTATATAAGAGTTCTTCTCTTCTTCTTATTGCAATTGCTAAAAATTCTATCAAGCCAGGCTAGAGTGAGTATACATTATAGTGAGAGTCTGTGAATTGGGAGAGTGAGAGATAGCAGCAAGTCCATTTCTTAATAGAGGTATAATTCCTATTATTTATGCTCTTCAATCTTGTTCTCTGTAAATTTCCAAAGTTATTGATTTCATTGGAATTGGATGTTGATTGATTGGAGAATTGGTTATTAAGTGTTGTGTAAAGATTATAAACATGTTAGAAATACATTGTAGCATGACTGAATCGATTTTGGTATGGAATTTTTGGGTTTGGGCTAAGTTTCTGCCGAAGCAGTGCAGTTCCTGGTCTGCCCAGGCACATGCGCAGCTGTGCCAGTATTATACTGGCCAGCGGCCCGAACTAGAGTTTTTGATTTCTGTTGCTAAGCTGTTATGTGCTAACCTATAGTACCTTATTTGGCAAGCATGTAAACTGATTTAGCACACACATATAAGTATATTCATGTTGTATGAGCATGTATAACGACGTTAGTACCCACGATTGATAAAAAACCTTATGATTTTGAAATGAAACTTGTAGTTCCGAAAGTGAACCTTGTCACGAACACATCATGTGAGCATTCTGACTTTATGAACATGATAGTATAGTTTATATTAACATGAAATGCATGTTTAAAGTGTTAATCATACACTAGCTTACTTGATTGAAAGATTCAAGAGGTTTTCAAGAAAAACTTAAAGAACTTTGAAAACGAACTTGACCAAGGTTAATGTCTTGAGATTTTTGACCGTATGAGAACGTTTATGTGACTTAGTTATGTGTTCAAAGACATGTGAGTTATGATCACGAGACACTTAACATGTTCTATGATGCCTTTATTGACTTAGTGTGATTTTTCAACGAAAAGCTTAGAACGTGAAAGATTATATCATCGATCACCTTATGGATTACGTATTGATCATGTAAGCATGTATATTAGAGTTCATTATGCCTATAGACATATTAACATGGACCTCATTTGTTTATACATGGATTTTGCATGTGCACGTATATTCATAAAAAATAAATTTCTAAGGCATAACCTATGTGATTTAAATATATATGAGTAATATACGAACAAGCATGCTTACTAAGTATGGTTAGTTCGTGATGTGGTAATATGACTATGTAGCTAACCCTCGTAACATGGAATTGATTAACTTAAGGTATGTGAATTACCGGCATGAAGACATATGATTTTGAATTGAATAGGGTAAGCATGCTTGGATTCAAACTTGAAAGTATATTCTTGAAGCATGATTACTTGAAATGCTAAATGTTCAAGCCTATATTGATGCATAGGAACTAGATAATCTAAAGTTATTAAATCTAAGACAGGATTAGATTGACATACGTGAACTATGTGCTAGACTTATATGGTAAGTAGATTCTTGTTAGTGTAGACTCGTATTAGTTTACACATGCTAATTGGAATACCGACTTATTAATGTTAGATTATTTCAACGAGATTTAATTAAAGCGAGAACTTAATTATAGCTGAGCAATCAGGCAAGTTCCCTGAGTTACACTCCTTATTTGTGCAAGTTCTTTAATTCTTACTCTTCTATTTGAGGAACTATCCTATCCTTGTGTTTACTTTACTCAAGGAACGTTGTAAGCAAGTTCCCTATCTTACACAACTTTGAATATTGTGCAAGTTTTTGAACTTCACTTTTTATTATGCAAGTTTCCTATCCTTCTCATATTGTATTGAGCAGGTTATTATTGTGTTGCTAGTTATTTATTGACGCTTGGACCTTATTTCCAAGTATGCTTTAGGTGGTTTAATTACTTTGCAATTATTCCACATCAATCTTATTGACATTCGCATTTGGTGCACTTGAGTTCGTACAGTCTTGGACTTGTATATTATTTAAAGTTCTATAATTCTTGAACTGCGTCAGATAGAGTCTGAACCCTTGTTCGGTCAGATAATTGTATGAAGTTTTATAAAAGCTATCCAGACTAATTGATGGTATGGATTCTTAGACTGAAAGAACACCCCTTATATATATAGGGGAGTACCCCAGGTATCTAATATAAGATACAAACAGCAGAGTTGAATGTTATGCATATACATAGCGTACGTGAGGCTGATCCCCTCAAGTACTTATTCTGTAGCCAGTAACCAAAGGGTCAATCAGGTATTGATTTCATTGGAGTTTTATAGTTCAAAAGTCTACTTGACTATTAGTTATTCTAAAAGCAATTATTATTCTTGCTTCCGATATTCATATTGTTGAATTCATTATCAGATATATTCCTTTCATCATGATATATCCTTTATTGTTGTATTTAAACTTGCTGAGCAAACTTGTTGCTCATTTTTGCTATATCATAACTTATATTGCAGTTAAGCCCGAGACTTCAGGGAAGGACAAGGGTAAAGGGAAGATGTAGGATTAGTTTGCAAGGAGCAGACTTTACTTTATGTTTAATTTTATTACCGTAATGTAATATGAACCCTAATGACTATTCTAGGGTATGTTTGTATGTTTGTATTAAGGTTATCGAATCTTAGGAATAGTAACACCTTTTGAATGAACGACATACGTTTATTATATTTCGCATTTAGTTATTGTATGTTATTTAGAGGTGGATATTTGTATTGAATCGTGACGACCGAATCGGGGTTAGAGAACCCGGATTTGGGGGTGTCACAGGAATGATATCTGTACTTACACTTTATTACTCGTTGACCGTGTATACTTGCACGAATATATTGATTGGTAAAACGACCAACAAGTTTTTGGCGCCGTTGTCGGGGAACTAATTGGATAATTGTTTGCCAACATTAGTTTAAATCAAATTAGTCATAATTTAAACATTTTTATATTTATTTAATTCTCTTCCTATATTCTCTTTTCAGGTACAATGGACTTAAATTTCTATCCATGGAACTACACAAGGCAAGAGCAACCGAGGGAAGTAGGGAATGATGGCATTGACCCAATTGCTTCACTGTCAGCACAATTAGAGGTTCTTTCGAGGAAGCTGGATACTGTCTCAGCCCAGCAGAATCGAGAGACGGCAATGACTTATAAATATGGTGCTGGGAGCTATACGAGTCATCAGGAGCCTATTAGTTATGGACTGGGAGCAGTATGGGGGTGAGTACTCCTACAATGAGTCCTATCCCAATTATCAGCAGGATTGGGGGTATCACCCAGAGCCTTCAGGAAGCTACTATCAAGAGCACTACTGCGAGCCAAGTCCAATGTACGCACCAGAATACACCTTCCAAACTCCAACTCATGAGCCTCAATACATAGATGTTGAAGGTGACACAGAAAAGACAAGCCTGAAGGAAGGAGGTGGCATAGCATCATTAAGAGAGACCTTAATTGATCAATCACAATCAATCGAGAATCTTCAGAATTGGGCAAATCAGATTAGTATGGCATTGATGAAAGAGGAGTTGATTGAGCAAGGGATACAGACTCAGAATCTTCAGAATCAACTCTCTCAAGTAGAGGAAGCCGTGAGCAAAGGGCTTTAGAATTCCAGTGAGACTTAATTCAGGGATTCTGAGGTTGAAACAGAAAAAGAGATCTTGATTGAGAAAGAGGAGTCGATTGAGGATCTTTAGGATTGGGTGGAGCAAATTAGCATGACTTTAAGGAATGAGGACGTGATTGAGCAGACAAAGACTCAAGTTCTTCAGAGTCCTATGCCTCAACTCTTTGAAGTCGTGAGCCAAGGCCCCCTAGAATGATTGGTGATATGATATGGATGCAGAAACTGATGGAGAGCCAGAAGTGCACATGCAGTTGGATGAACTGAAAGAAGGCGACATCGAGGAGATATTTGGGGATGTAGAAAACTATATTTGTGAACCAACTGTGACAATACCCCAAGTAACTTCTCCGCCTATGTTGGAAAAACCAGTGAAGTTTGCACACCCTTGCCCCCTTGGTAGCCACATTACAGAGACAAATCTCGAGGATAAGAGAGAGTCCGTAATCTTTAAACCATGGTGGTCAGAAGAAAAGAGAATAGAAGAAGAGTCAGTTGTGTTCGGTGAACCTTAATGCCCTAATCATTTCACCAGCACAACGAAACCAGTGCCTAGCTCCCCGACTTTTACAACGGGGATTTCTTATACACATCCAATGTAAGGTAGTTTAAATCCTAGTCCTCTTGTGATGGGAAGCCTCCAAAAGCACACTGCAGTGCTGATGGATGGAGGGGTCCTCAAATATCGTTGGGGGGTCGGATAACGGTGTTTAGACACAGTCCAGCTAGAGGACTATAAATCAAGCGCTTGATGGGAGGCACCCCATCATTTCTCTATCTCCCTACTTGTTTAATTCTCCATGACCTGCTTTCTATCATATTTCACTCCCCTTTGTTTAATTCTTATTAGTTTAATATGTAGTTTAAAATTTTTGATTGCTCGTAGATTTAGGAACTCAGTGCCTGCATTTTTGAACTTAGGCA
Source organism: Panax stipuleanatus (assembly GCA_020205555.1). Classification (NCBI taxonomy): domain Eukaryota; kingdom Viridiplantae; phylum Streptophyta; class Magnoliopsida; order Apiales; family Araliaceae; genus Panax; species Panax stipuleanatus. Next base: position 12,270,964 of record CM035118.1, on the reverse strand, counting down.
TATGGGCATATATTTTTGGGACTTAAACAGTATTAGACATATTTTTGAAGCACGAGCATGTTGCATATACGCACATATAGGAGTTTTTGGGAATTCACACGCACATATCTTTCTAGGTTTCATTCTCCTAATTGTAAATAGTGAATATTTAGTTTTGGTGTTTTATAGGGCTTAATAAATGTATGTCTTTCTTAGGTCAATGTTTCTGGATTGAATGAAATGCTCAAGGCTAGCCTCTTTTCATAACAAAATTCTGTAGAACCAAAAATTTGGCAGCCCGCACGGCGGCGCCAGGATATGCTTGCTGGGGCGCACGGTCGCGCCTCTCACAAACTGGGTATGATTTAAGGAAATGGCAGATTTTGGGGGCACCACTTCATGTCAATTATCAGCAGCAGCTAAGCCTCAGTCTCTCAATCCCCCATCTCTTCCATCTCATTCAATCCTCCTTCACAAATCCCCTCCAACACAAGCCTTAGTTTCGAAAACCTCCTACCTTCTCAATCCAAAGGACCAATCCACCCATCAACCTCATCCTCTCAAACTGATCAATTGAGACAGTGAGTGTGGGTACGAGAGTAGAGCAAGATTAATATTGAGTTGGGTTGGTTCGTTGAGTATAGTGTTGAGCGGGGTTTATTTTTCCAGAGCAGAGAGAGAAGGGGGAGACTTCTGAGAGGACGAGGGCGACGACGAAGCCGAATAGGGGAGTTTCTTTTTACCTTTACCTTTAATGAGGACATTGAACATTTTAAGTTTGGGGGTATTGGTTTTGTTTTTGCATGTAGTAGTTCATTTCATGTTGTGTTAGTTCATTTAGTGCATGTAGGTTGTAAATAGTTAAAATTTGTCAAAATTTTTAAATTTTTGCATTCTGTGTTAGGACATTTTGCATGAATCCAGTTCCAGTTGGTGAGTTATATATGTGGCCTATGAAGAAATTGAATTCACTTGATTTTTGAACTGATTTGAGACTTATGCTTGATTTGAAGGTCATATATATAAGTCCTTATATGTCAGATACTGTGTAATCAGTTAGCACAATAGAGTAACCATCATGATATGCTTAGTTTAAATGTTTACATACTTGTCTTCTGGTGAGAAATCTATGTTTTAATAAAAGAATTTCAATTCTCATATGATAATAACTAGACTGTAAAAAGCTTAAGTTTGGGAGAAAACAGGGGGTATGCATGCTATGTGGGGAGATGGAGCGTAAGACGCACTCCCCTTTGAAAAGAAAAGAAAAGAAAATGCTTTGAAAAAGAAAGAAAGAAATAGAATAAACACGTTGGCTACGTCGAGTTCTGTGGCCTTTGATATTCGAGCGAGTAAGCCCTCGGGGTGTCTCTACACCCAGCGCCCTAAGGCCGTCTGGTCTAGGAGTTGTTTGTCGAAAGCTCGCTACATGGATATCATTGAAAAGCCTAAGAGGACTAGGCATTGAAAATTCGATTGTGTACACGGGAAAATTGCAAATACACCCTCGTGAGTAATAAAAGCTTAATAAAACCCCCTTGTTGACTCTTAGCTTAAGTAAGGCATAGTCTTGGTTAGGACTTATCTGATTTACTATTTTTCTGAAGTTAAAACTTATTTTTCCCCTAACAAGAATAGTATGTGATAAATTTGTTCAAAAGCATATTTAATGGTTGCTAGGCACACAACGCACAATACATCAGTGCTGACAGCTTTGGATTTGCAGAATATGCCTTATGGTCTTGTCTTGGGTAGCTTATCTATTCGATTATCTCGTGATTTTTTGAGGCATTGCTTTGAAAGTTCAATACTGACTGGGACTTGGATTTGCTTTCATGATAGTGTAGATTGCATACATTGTATATACTGCATTGCATCTTTTATTTAGTTTTGTTTTGATTGCTTGAGGGCAAGCAACGGTTAAGTTTGGGGGTATTTGATAAGTGGTCTTTATGACCACTTATTCGGATAGTAACCAGCCAAGTATATTTGTGCTTTTGCTTTATTTTATAGTTTGCATGTTTTGGAACTCCCTTGGTGCTTAATGAGCTAAAAAGGACAAAATGAGGCCAAAAGGAGCAAGAATGGAATGATGGCATGACAATGGGAAGGAAATTCAATCCGGACATCATTTGGGAGATTCAATTTCATTTTATGTTCTTAGATTAGAACTTGGTTCATATTGTAGAGCGTCTTCTAAGCTTTCCAAAACATCTTGAATCATCCCAATTGGAGTTCGGAGGCGAGAGTTATGTCCCGTATACCAACGGACGTTAAACTTCACGGTTTTGGATTTCCATTGCACATCTGTCACTTGGAGCTCAATTTTAACCTTCATCCATCCATTATTTGTGACGCCCCCAAATTCCAGGACCGCCACTTGGTCTCTCGAATTCGGTTCATCACGTGCTCATGGTAATACATCGCAATAATGATAACTAAATATCACACAACCACAGCGGAAAATTTATTCTAGAATAATTTACAATGATTTATTATAATTATTCCCCCAAGTCTCGCAACCTACAGTACTTAATAGATTACATAGCAATATCAATTAACGACTTGTTATATAATCTAACTTAAGCTTAAACATAAATAAATCCAGTCTTACTACATCATCTTCACACAATATTAATATATTTGAAACATAACAGACATAAGCTAGTTGGTAGCCTTGCCCTTGCCCTTATCAATGCCCTGAAGGTTCGCCATGCTCTGCCTTAACTGAAATGTTTTAGGGAAAGCAAGAATGAGCACAAATTGCCCAGCAAGTAATATACAATAAGGGTGAATAATAAGATTCTCAATTCTCGAAAGGGTATAGCAAGATTTGATAGCTCAAGAATAACAAGAATATCAACAGTTCTCAATAACAGTCGCTAAGGACAGGATAATATCAATATGATTCAATAATAAGTCAATTCAAGATTTCAATTAATTGAATACTGAGTAGTCACTACGGACTATGAACTTCTACTAGAATTAACAGTAATAAACTAAAAATCCAACAAAAATAGGTACAACAGGTGATCAGCCTAAAGTACCCTTGTTATGCATAACAATCAATCATACTCAAGTGTGCACGTCGGTTCTCCGACAATTTATATATTCCCTTCAAAGAAGGTTGTTCTTCTCAGTCAAATACAAGATCCCGCACCAATCAATTAGTTTGGGTTGCTTTTCAATAACATAAGTCCCGCCGAATCAAATGGCATAGACACTTTCACAATATTCAAGAACAATACTAAGTTCAACATGAATAATAGCTTTAATGAAATAAGAGTTCAAGTATACTAATTCAATTCAACCGATTAAATAGGAAACTAGTTCGCAATACACAAGATAGGATACTTGCATAGTAAAAGAGTATAAGTTAGGAAACTTTCACAATCATAGATTTCCTTGCATAAAGTAAATGCGTCGGTTAGGATACTTGCACTTTAAAAGAGTGTAAGTAAGAGAACTTGCCTTTAGCGTAGTTTATCCACGAAAAGCAATCAACACTTTCGAATTCCTATCGTAATACAGTTACGTATATATATGATATTCATTAGTCATATAATTTAACTTCACATTTTCTCTTTGAATATACGATCATCACATAAGGTAAGTTTTACCTAGCTACACAGTTATATAGAATATAATTTCTATCCTTAACGTTCCTTCTTTAGAGTTTAAACGCATTCTCATATTATATAAGATCTCAACAATTAGAAAACATGCTTGCATATTATTAATATCACATAAGGCCACAATCAATACTAAATATATTTCATTTTAGCAAGTTACGACATCTCCTTAAGTTAACCGTCAAAATCGGGTTCAAGTAACATCATATAATATCACGTAGCATGTATTCATATTTAAAGGATAATTTCATGCTTGTATAACTTTTCCAAATCTAATCGTACATGGTATAGGTTCTTAAGTTAATACTTAAAGCCATTCAAGGACACGAACTCATATGGTCTAACATGGTCGCTTTTAAACACATAAGATATTCATATAACTTGTATTAGTCATGCTCATGAGTACTCGTATTGCATATATGTAGCTAGCATTGTTATTATCTTGAAAACATGCTTTGTTTATGCTAAACTTTAATCACGGCAACTAATCATGGTATATATACATGCATGACACATGAATGAGTCTAAGAGTACTATCACATGTGTCCATAAATGTCAGATTCTAATTCTCGTCATAACATACCAACGTTCACGTTCAAAGCTTATACTTTGTTAGTATAGTTCATTAATAAGGTCTATCATGTTCATGCTTCCTTATGAAACCTATATATATAAGTTAACATGCTTTTCATGCATTTCAAGGCCCTATAAACATGCTCGAAATGTCAGAATGTATACATGGTCTTTTCATGTCAATATCAACCTTCAAAACTTGTATTTTTGTTAGATATGTTCAATAGTGAGGTCTAACAGGCTCTTGTCATACTATGAACCATATATACATAACTTAATATGTCTTTCATACGTCTCTACCTCATACCGACATGCCTTGAAAAATCAGAATATTAACATGCTTTATATATGTTAACGTTCGTTTATGAAACTTTAAGTTTGTTTTCAAACTATATGTCGTTTGGTTAACCATGCATGCTAATATACTAAAACATGCTTACTTTGCCTCATTAGGTTTATATATATGTATTAATCATGCTCCCATGCTTGTTTAAACAAAAATCAAACAATTGGTATATAACAGTTTTGTTGCAGAATGCAGAAAACTGCACACAGAGGCCGGCGCTGCGGCTCGGCAACAGCAGCCACAATCTGGCGCTGCGGCGCGGGCATAATGCCCTGGGATTGGCGCTGCGGCGTGGGAGACGCTGGTACTGCCGCGTTCTGGCGCTGCAGCGTGCAGCTAATGCTGTGCATCGGCGCTGCGGCGCGGCATTGCAGACTCAGTTCGCTGCAGCCAAAACCGTCCCCAAACTTCCCATTTCATTGATTTCAACATACCCAGATGGTATTAGACTAACCTTTTTAACTTGCTAACACATATATATGCTTATATAACAGTCAATCGCCCAAATGATTCCCAATTTCATGAACTCCAACTAATTTCACGAATTCGATGCTTTACAGAAATTACAGAGCAACAATGGAAATGAAAGTCAAGAAAGCTATATAGTGGTTCCATCATGTATGTATGTTCATATAACAACAATATAAGGGTTCTACAAACCAATCATGAACCAATTTGGCATAATCAAAAATTTGAAGGAAACTTCAGAAACAGAAAACGAAAATGAAGAACAAAGGAAGAGGGATTATACCTCTGCTAGGATTCAAATATAGTTTGCTGCTAATCCAACTTCTCCTACTGATATATGTATATTGCTTTCACTCACCACTTATGCAAACTCTCAGCAAATTGAAAACTGAAGAAACATGGCTGCTATTTATAGAAGAATCCTTACACAGACAATGCAATTGTCCATTAAATTGAACCACTAGATTGAAGCTTTGTATATCAGCTAAGGAAGAGTTGGTAGAGTGGTTGAAGAACACGGTTGTGCCCACTCCCCGTATCATGATTTGCTAGAATGCTGAGTTTGAGAAGGTAGGAGTAGGCTAGCTTCATGAGTGTTTTACGTGTACAAGGTTTGTGTCTTATTAATATGGGACAAGGCATAAAAATCTCAGCATTTCCAATTTGTAAACAAACTAGTGTTAATACTTAGGTTATATACACACACATATTTAGACACTTAGGTCTTTAATTGAAATGTCACAATAATTCATATACTGTAGTAAGTGTAAATTGACACATATAATCCATGTACATTTTGTTAATACCGGATATAATCTAATCAGATGTTAACACATTACACTGTCTCCTTTATTAAAACTAATTGTTTACAATATGTTCATGATATATTATACAATGTATACCCACATATTTATTGTCACACAAGTTATTAATCAAGTAGCTCACATGGTTTAATAAGCCTTACCATATAATAGTGTCATATTACACTTCACATAATACATAGTCAGCTAATATATACTACACATTTAATTCGCATGCTTGCACATATAATTTCTCATCTTATAAATTGAATATTCATTAATAATATACACATATCCTTCATCAATCAATATAATTGTTAACCTCCATAACAATTTAATTAACCCTTATATGATTAATCATCACTTTGACATAAATCTTATTATATTTATAAATACGTTGCTCATTATTATTATGTTTCTTGCAATAATAATAATCACATATTATTAATCAATCCTCATTAGTATTTTATAACAGTTAATTAATATTCTTCGATTAACAATTAATATGGATTAATTGTTCGCTTAAATTAATATAATCATTCTTATATTACGTCACTGTGCCACACAAGGCAATCAACGAGTTTATCACAAACTCCACCAATTTCTCAATTATTATAATTATTCAATTATATATAATTGAATTAATTCATCTCATAACACAAAATCATTTATATTCAAATAAATTCTCATTTCTATTAATATATTTATTTAATAATATATGTAAATTCTCGGGTATTACATTATTTCTCACTTCTCAAAGAATGAAAGTTGTAGAGCTCTTTGATATCTTCGATTTGATAGGTGGCAGGCTTTGTAACTCTTCCTGGATCAAAAGTTATGGCTGTTTTACCAGAAGACACTGCAGTAGAAAATCCTTGGCGCGAGCGCGCGGATTTCTATTGCTTTTTGGGCACGGCCGCGCCAGTCTAATGTGCTGCCAGATTTGACTTTACAATTGAACGGGCTTGGCTTGAGCAAAGGATATATAGAGGGCTCGTATTTGGCAAGAAAGGGGATCAGATATTGGCCTTAAGCCCTAGCCCTAGCTTGTTCTTCCATTTCCTTTACATTTCTTGTATAGATTAGGAGTATATTAAGTCTAGATTAGGGTTTAGTTTAGTTAGTTAGTTTCTAGGGTTAGATTAGGTTTGAAGATTGAAGTAAGTGGATTCCATTGAAGATTCAAGAAGGTGCTTGAGCACTCAGATTTGCTATTTTCTATCTTTTGAATCTCTTTGCTTCCTATTTGTAATCTTATGATGTATATTCAACTTGTGGATGATATGTTTGAGTCATTTATGACTTAGACCTTATTTTGAGGTTCCAATGGTACCTAATGAGTAATTTAATTTGATTTTCTTCCATATTGGTTCTTATTTGATTGCTATGTGATTGTCTACTGCGATTTATGCTTTCATTGCTTAATTGAGTCATGACCAATTACTGTGATAACCTATGCGGACTTGAAAGACGAAGTGTAGGTTTAGATCTAAACGTAGTGGCGGGCGATTGTACGCTCACATGGCGTTGGACGTATGATATGTGCTTAAGATAGACATATATCGAAGCGCTGCTCGTAGTCAATAGAGAACTTGACCTTAAACCCTATTTATTTGTAAACACCATAGACATATATGGGTTTAGATAATGTGGGTGTTCACGTGCGTTCTATCATCTATGGATTGCAAGTGATATGGATTAGGTACATCGAAAGATGGCATTCTCTCACTTTCGTGTTCTCGACTTACAAACTGTAATGATTAATTTGACCTAATTGGAAGTGAATCGGCTTAGACGAATCATTAAGGGAAATTGGAATCTCATGCCTTCATTATCTGATTTTAACTCTAGGTTTAATTAGTTTAAGTTTAATTCCTTGTCTAGTTTAATTAGTTTTTAATTAAAACACTTTACCGCACGTTTAGATAAGACTGAGATGATTATGTGCTAGCGCTTTTGCGGCCTTTTATCTGTTAATTCCTCGTGAGAACGATATCTGTACTTACACTTTATTACTTGTTTATCGTGTATACTTGCACGAATATATTGATCGGTAAAACGACCAACACTTTGCATCATCGGCCACTAGCTCAGCCACTCATAGACATTCCTATGGTGGGCGTAGATGGCTTTACCCTGTCAGAGGGTCCTTACAGCCAGGAGGCATTTAGCAGCTGGTGGAGTACTCGCACTGTTGGGGCTCAGACTCGTGCTACCCAGTTTATGGTAGATATGGTGTCAGGGTCTGTGATGATGATAAACTGGATAGCGTGCCTTCGAGAGCCTACCCACTTGGACCAGATTACAGGATTGACCCAACAGTTGGGGAGAGCTCATTTGTTTATCAGGCACCTTGGCCGAGATCTATCAGAGGCATCTTCTTTTAATCCTTTTGACTCAGGAGCGGGCCCTTCCACGGGTCCATTTTTTAGCAGTTTTGAGGCTGATCCTCCCTTGTACAGCCCTGACATTCCTACTGGCCGAGATTTTATGTCTCAAGAGGAGCTGGAGCAGGTTGATAGCCTGGAGACAGATATTCTAGATCTCTTTTGATAGTTTCCCTTGCTATATCTTTTGATAGGCTTTTGTTTAGTTATTGGGTGGCTGTGCCCTATTTTGATAGGCCTCTATTAGTAGTTGGGTGGTTGTGCCCCATATCCCTGTATTTTTTATTTTTTATTTTATTAGCAGACAGAGATGATGTTTGCAGTAGATAGTTTATTGTAGATATGCATGATATTTCCTATCTATTGCATCATGTATATCATTGTCATTATGTATGTATTATGTCATGAATATGCACTTAGACATATGAGTTTAGATTTGACCACTGGATGGTCTTATGATACGGTGATACAGATGTCGTCATCGACGGTCAGCCGCATCGAGCATTTACCACCATCCGTGGTAGCATTGTCGTTGAGGTCGTGGTATCATAGTCTGCCCTTCCCAGCCAGAGGGACAGTGGATCAGATGTTGGGGCATTCATTGGCCCTTGTGGACTTCCAGGTTCCATATGGATTCATAGACGACATTCTATCCTGTTGGATACCTGAGCGACAGGTTTTCCGCTTCAGGAGGCATGAGTAGACACCGACTTTGGAGGAGTACGAGCGACTTACAGGTTTGGCTTTGGACTTCCCTTGCGCTCGCACCGCCATTAGTGATATGAGGATACCGTTCCTGTGGATGTCGAGCCTAAGTCAGAGAGTAGTCATGGATGAGATCATTTCTGGATGTGTGATCTCTATTAACTTTTTGATCGATCATTTTGGCAGGCTAGATTGCTACGATATACACGCTGGTGGCTTTATTATCTCGGCAGAGGAGTGGCATTCAGCCCGGATAGATGGTTTACAGATGTGCGTCATGGCTTACTTATACATACCACTATACTTGGACCACTTAGATGTTGGGTTGATGGTCGTGGTTCGTGCCCTTAGACAGGGTAGCACCATCTTGCCGATGATACTTGCTGAGACATTGAGGTCATTTACTTATTTCAGTACCCATCCAGAGGGGTTTTTTAGAGGTAGCTCTGTCTTGTTGTATGTATGGCTCATGACCCATTTGGGTCCAATTGGCTTCTTTTGACATCAGGGGTACTACTTCACCCACGAGATAGCTACGTCCTACTCCTTTCAGCCAGCAGAGTGTTCAGATACAGAGACATGGTCAGCTTTACTGTCAGATATTGAACATCCTTTTTCGATTCTGCCATGCTCAGGGATAGTCTCCCCTTATAGCTTCATCACCCATGTGTCCGACATGGACTAATTGCCCTTAGCGGGATTGAGAGGGGTGACCACAAATCATCTGTTCGCAGTCATGGGTCAGTTTGATCAGTTCTAGAGCCTACACCGGTTTGAGGGGGCTATTGATTAGCGGATATCATCTTCATTGTTATTGTCAGCCGACCTGATCCGGATTTATGAGTGTTGGACTCATAGGGAGAGGGCTGAATTCTCTACTAGCCATCCGGATCGCTCTCCGGAGTATTCAGCGTGGTTGGAGGCTGATATAGCAGCGGTCACAGTTGTCTAGTCAGCTCCGATTGTGATTCAGATGAGGAGGAGCCTATAGAGGATCCTGATTCTCCTACGGAGGACGAGTTATTTATGGGTCTGACAACAGCCTTAGTTAGTGATCCAACGACTGTTTCGACCGGCACAGATCCAGTTATTACTGATTCACTAGCTAGGATGACTTTTGAGAGAGATCAGGCTAGGGCGTTGATGTTGACTGCCCCGTCTGGCAGATACATAGCTTTTACTGATAGAGAGGAGGCTCGAGCCACTCGAGATGCAGCATTGGTTGAGAGAGATGAGGCTCGATCTTCTCAAGATGCTGCTTTTGTTGAGATTGAGGAGACTTTAATTGCCAGGGATGCTGCTTTTGTAGAGAGGGATGAGGCCATAGCTTCCCAGGATCTCCACATTGCTGACAGTACTACTCTCCGATCATATACCCATAGCCTGGTTGCCGATATGAGTGCCTATATTGATGATCACAGTGCCACTATGCAGATGGCTATGGATGTTCTGGCTCGTATGGAGGCTGAGGGTATTGCGCTTGCAGCGGCTCCTCCATCTTCTAAGAGAGATGTCATTCTGGCACTGCTATCCCGCTTGTCCATGGGTCCATAGACTAGCTTTATTTTTCTTGTATATACTGGATCAGCCATTTTTGTCATGTACAGGACACAATGTATATATCAAACAGTATTATATATCAGAGAAATATATTTTGATTCACGTCCCTATTGGATATGTATTGTCACTGTTGAGTGATTACCACTTCTTTCATGACTTGCTGTTGTTGATGTATCACGATCTTCTCCTTGATGGATTGACATTGAGATGTCGGAGAATATCTCAGACGGGCCTATTGATCAGGAAGGCTTGATAGGATTTATGGTTCGGTGTCTTGAGACTAGTTTTTATTGGTTTTTGTATTTTCTTGAAGGTCATATCGCACCATGAATGACTGCCTACGTACTCCCGGGTTGAGGGAGAACAGGTCATTCGTAGTTTAATCTTTGGGTGAGAGGTTTGAGAAATGTCTCTTTTAAGTTTGGTTTGATGAGTTGTGACGAACGAGAATTTTGTAAAGTTATTTGAATATTTATTGAATTAAATAAATATTTTGATGATTTAATTATTGAGTTAAATAATTAATTCATGAATTTGTGGTAGATTAATTTAATTATATGTGTTACATTGATTAAATTAATGTGTAGTAATTTTAAAGTTCTAAGTATGTATTTAAACAACGAGCTATTTGAATAAATTAGTTATTTAAAAAAGCAAATTGTTATTCTAATTAATTTAATAATTAATTAGAGAGTTAATGAATTGACATAATTAATTAAGGAGAATATTAATTATGTAACAATGTGATTTAATGTGAGTTTCCTTATTTTATTTAATTGATTTAAATAAAATTAATTTAGTAATTAATAGTGTGACCATTAACTATATACTAAACTAGTTAATTAAAATAAATGAAAAAGGGGTTAGTTGTGTTAGCCAAACAAGGCCCTTGTAGAGGTTGATCAGTTATTAATACAACGACAGATTATATATACGTATATTCATATTGTTATGTCAGACTTGTGTTTTCATATTCAAAGTTTAGAGAGAAAAAGTTAGAGTTTCGAGAAGAAGAAATTGAGAGAAATAGAGAGAGAAGAATTTGAGAAAAACATTGTGTTATCTTTGATTCATCTTCACAATCTACTAAAGGGTAATCCATTCCCTTAAGTTTTCAAATTAAGATTTCTCAAAGTTTTCATTTACGTACTTTGAAGTTTTCTGTAAAAACTAGTTTTTATAATTAAGGCATAATATGGCTATATATATATGTGAGTGATCCTAACATGTTTTATAATATGTAATCATGTTTTAAAATAATCAATTTCATATGAATATGCCTTAATTAGATTTTTGTGAAATTACAGAGTTTTCATTAACGTATTTTCAAAGTTCTTTGTTTAGAACTATTTTGATAATTAAGATAAGATATGATCATATGGATATCTGTAGATGTTAATATCATGCGTTGTATTATGTAATACATGAATTACAGTGATCACACCATGGAATTTTGATGAAATTGGGGGTTTCATGAATAACAGAGTATAAGGGTTGTATGAATAACGCATACGGATAAATTAAATGCTTTAATCGTATGTCTAACTTAAAATTGACACTTGGTTATGATAATACATGTTTAAACAAAGAAACCAAACTTTGAACGGATGGATTCGGAGTTATAACGAATCCGTGAAGTCAAATTTTATGTTTTTCTTCAAAACTATCAAGAACACCAAGAACGGTGAAATTTCATGATTTGATTCGAGTAATTGCATGATTTAAAATGTTAAAAATATGTTAATAACATTGTATGATGTTTCTATGAAGTTTATACTTCATAGAAATCACGGTACTAGTTTGATTTGCATTTAATTGGGATTATTGGGCCAATAAAGTGTCAAAATCGCGAACCAAAAAACATACCAGTAGTATGCCCCTCCCCAGCGGGTCCCCATAGCCATAAAGCCCCGCCCTAGAGGGGGTGGGTGCTGTCCGGGAGGTTTTTTGGTTTTCAAGACTGTTTTGACCTCCTATAGTAAAATAAGCATAACTTCTTCATACGAACTCCGATTAAGGCGATTCATGATGATTCGGAAAGATAACGAGTAGACCTACAACTTTTATTTTTTACGTTTTTCGATTTGAAGTCGTTAAAAGGGGTCAAATTGGCCATTTTTGTGACTGATGCGTATTCGGAGGCAATCGGAGGGCGTCGAACATGCACGTACGCAAGTATAGTGCTCTCGACGATAAAAGATGTTGTTCTAAGTTATAAAACATGAATATTATATGATTTGAATTTCATGTTAATAAACTAAGTTAATGACATGTATAAGATAATGTGAAGGTTCAAGTTAACAAACTAAGTGCGAACAGAATATTGTGATCGTAAAACTTGATTATGATTGTTTGAAGGATTATACTTATATGATACACATATTGTGAATTCATACTCATGTTATGTGGTTAGTTAATAAGTTAACACTAGGAACCAAGTTGTAAGTTGACTTAAATAAAAAGTTCAATCATTGAACATAGAAGTTATGAAACTAATCGACATCGTATGCATAATGTAATGTGTAGGACGTTGAAGAATTGAATTGTAATTAGATTGGTAGCTTGTGCATGAGGCAAGTATTCTATGCCTAACTTATTATTGTTGAGCTAGTATCCTAAACTCAAATCTTTACATTGAGCAAGTTATAGACTTAAATTCTATATCGAGCAAGTTCTTATCCTTGATTATTCAAGTTCAAGATTTTATATGAGATGTTATGATTCTTTTAAAAGTATCACTTCAGTTATACAATATTTATTCGACTGTATACTCTTGAGAAGTTATTATTCAAGTTGAATATCATTTATTGTTGAATCCTTAAAGACTAGCGAACCCTTATTGATTCGACTAGTCCATAGTTGATGAACATTCTAAATTTGAGAACTGTTATTGAGTTTATCCAAAACAAACTTTCTTTAGTGCAGACTCTGATGTCAAACTTAGATGAACAACCCTAATATAGGGGATTGATGATTCTTTAAGCGTTGAGGTATTGTGCACAGTATTGGTACGAAGGGCTGATCCCCCTAAGTACGAGAAGTAAAGTCCATAGTCTTATGACTATTAAAGGTTAATATACTTGACAACCTAGGACATAGTTCAAGGTCTTATGACCCTCAGATGTAACTTGATTCTTGATTAATTATTCTTGATTCAAAAGTTGAGCTTTCTGTTAATCAGATTTCTTTGATTCACTCGCATGTTATTACTATCATATTTTTATACTTGCGGGCATTCGTGCTCACTCTTGCATAATAACATTGCAGATAAGAATGAACGATGTGATGAGCCTTCCAGTAGCAAGGGAAAAGGAAAAGTTAACAAGTGTTGAAGACTTGTTATGTTATTGAAAAAGTTAAAGTTCAAGACTTATGTGTAATGGTTAAGACTTATTTGTTTACGTTTCCGCAACAGAGATTTAAGGTTAAGTATAACCTGGGATTGATTATGTATTTATTATTTCAGATGTTGTAACCCTATTATAGGGAGATGATGGATTATTTATCCATTAAATGAATTTCATTATTTATGGGTAGATAGTCATATGATATTTGAACAGTGAACACTAAATCATGTGGAAATTAAATACTGGATTTGGGGGTGTCACATGAGTTTTTGTGTTTTTTGTTTGGTTTGACCACACCAGGAATGGCTGCCTAAGTACTCCCGGGTTGAGGGAGATCAGGTCATTCGTAGTTCAGTCTTCTAGTGAAAATCAAAACTAATTTAATCGATTCGCAGGACCAGGATGATGGCTGACATGTGCTTCAGACGTAGTACCTTTTTATGGTGTCTGAGTTGATGAGTTGGGGAAATTCATTCCCGTCCATTTCTTACAATCTGATAGCTCCTCCTGTCAAAACTTCTTTGACAATGAAAGGGCCTTCCCAATTTAGGGCGAACTTTCCTTTGGCTTCGTCTTGATTGGGCAAAACTTTCTTCAGCACCAAGTTATTTTCTTTGAATTGCAGATTCAAACTTTTTTGTTGTATGATCGAGCAATCCTTTGTTGATATAACTGTCCGTGGAAAATGGTTGTAGCCCTCTTTTCATCTATCAGGGACAATTGGTGGTACCACTCTTGCAACTACTGATCTTCCTCCATTTGAGCGTCCATTAACACTCTCAAGGGCACCATTTCTACTTCTATGGGAAGGACTGCTTCCATGCAATAGACCAATGAATAGGGGGTAGCCCCAATAGAGGTACGCATTAACATCCTGTATGCTAACAGGGTTAGAGGCAACAGGTCAGGCCATTCTTTGTGATTGGCGAACATTTCCTGCATGATTTTCTTGATGTTCTTGTTGGCCGCTTTGACAACACCATTCGTCTTGGGCCGATAGATGATGGAATTAAGATGCTTGATGTGGAACTTACTTCATAGTTCTCTCATCATCTGATTGTTTAGTTTCTTTGCGTTGTCTGATACAATCACCTCCAGTTGTCCATATCGACAGACGACATTGTTTTTGATGAAACCAATGATTACTTCTTTGGTGACTTTGGGAAAAGAGGCAGCTTCAACCCACTTGGTGAAGTAATCGATCATGGTGAAGATAAAGCGGTGTTCGTTACTGGCTTTATGTTCTACTGGACCGATCACATCCATTCCCCACATAGAGAAAGGCCATGGCGAACTCATATTGTGAAACTCATTAGGAGGATCGTGGATAGCATTTCCATATACTTGACATTGATAGCATCTCCTGACATGATCATCACAGTTAGCTTTGAGAGAGATCCAATAATGCCCTGTTCTCAATATTTTCTTGGCTAGTAGATGACCGCTCATGTGTGGACCACAGACTCCACCATAGACTTCATCCATTAATCTTTGGGCTTGCTCTCTGTTGAGGCATCATAACAAGCCTATTCCAGCATTCCTTTTGTAGAGTGCGTCTCTGCTTAGATAGAACTTTATATCCATCTTGTGAATCCGCTTTCGTTCAGCTTGGCTTGCCCCAGCGGGTGTAGATCCATCTCGGAGATATTCCTTGATGTCTTGATACCAAGGCTGTTTGATAGGAGGTAATTCCTCTGATACTTCTCCAATGTAATTCCCGTATGTGGGGGCCTTTCGGTTTGTGAACTTGATGTCGGGAATTCCCCTCCTATCTGATATGTTGATCAGGGAAGCCGACATTGCCAATACATCCGCAAAGTCGTTCCTTCCACGAGGGATGTGGATGAAGGTTATCTCTTAAAAATCCATGGATATGTTGATGACCTGCAGGTGATAGGGCAGCAAATGCAGTTCTTTGGTGTGATACGCCCCAGTGGTTTGTCTGATAACCAACTCAGAATCTCCAAAGACTAATAGATGTTTGACACCAATGGATTGGGCTAATTTTAACCCCATTATGCAACCTTCATACTCAGCTGTGTTGTTGGTGTTGTCAAACTGCAACTTGGTAGCCACAAGATATTGCTCTCCTGTACCAGAGATGAGGAGTGCCCCAGCTCCGGCACCTTCCATGTTCACCACTCCATCAAAATACATTTTCCATGGTTGGACTATATTCTCTTATCAGATTTATTGAATTGTCATAATCCCATCATCTGGGAAATAAGTTTCCAGAGGTTCAAATCCTCCTGATGGTGCCTCGGCTAGTTGATCTGTAATGCCTTGACCTTTGATGGACTTTTAAGTCACGTATACAATGTCGAACTATTGGAGGATCAACTGCCATTTGGACAATTGACCATTCAATATTGGCTTGTTGAATACGTATTTTAGTGGATCTATACGGGATATGAGATAGGTCGTATGCCCATGCAGATAGTGTTGTAACCTCATGGCGGCCCATGTTAACACATATCATGTCTTCTCGATCAGTGTGTACTTCTATTCACCGCTACTGAATCTTTTACTGATGTAGTAGATAGCTCTCTCTTTGCTACTATCATCTTTTTGTCCTAGCATGCAGCCCATTGCATTGACATTGACAGACAGGTACATAAATAAGGGAACTTTATCCCTCAGGGGTACCAAGACAGGTGCTTCAATCAGCTGCTTCTTGATGGCAAGGAAGGCTTTTTGTCAATCTTCATTCCATTTGGTAGAGGAATTCTTCCTTAGTATCTTGAAGATGGGAATGAATCGGCTTGTGAAATTGATCCTTCCCAGGAACCCGCGTATCTCCTTCTCTGTTCGGGGTATGGGCCTTTCAATGATGGATTTAATCTCGGCAGGATCCAGCTCAATACCTCTATTGCTCACTAGGAATCCCAACAGCTTGCCCGATTTGACGCCAACAGCACATTTGAGTGGATTCAGCTTGAGGTTGTACTTACGTAGCCTGTTGAACAGCTTCCTGAGATGGTAAATTTGATCGTCCTCCTTCCGGGATTTGACAATGATGTCATCCACATAGACCTCTATCTCCTTATTCATCATATCATAAAACAGAGCCATCATGGCTCGCTGATATGTGGCCCCGACATTGATGAGGCCGAAGGACAAACGTCTGTAGTAGAAAGTTCCCCAAGGAGTGATGAAAGTTGTTTTCTCCCTGTCTTCTTCAGCGACTATGATTTGATGGTAACCAGCAAAGCAATCCACAAAAGAATACATGCCATACTGCGCCGTGTTGTCTATCAAGATGTGGATGAAAGGTACCGGGAAATTATTCTTTAGGCAGGCTTTGTTCAAATCCCTGTAATCCACACATACTCGTACCATCCCTTTGGGCTTAGGCACGAGAACTATGTTCGACAGCCACTCTGGGTATGTTGATTCCATGATGATGCCGGCTTTGAATTGTTTAACAACTTCTTCTTTAACTTTCAGACTCCATTCAGGTTTCAATCGCCTGAGCTTTTGTTTAACTGGCTTGAATCCATCTTTGATGGGCATTCAATGGATGACAATATCGGTAGACAGACCAATTATGTCTTTGTGCGACCATACAAACACATCCTGGAACTGTGTTAGGAGTTCAATCAGGTTGGCTTTTTGGTCTTGTATGAGGTTTATGCCTATCTGGATCTCTTTGAGGCTTTTTGAAGTTCCTATATTGACAGTGGTGGTTTGGTCGAGGCTTGGTTTGGGTTTATCTTTGACCCATTCTTTGATCTCCTTGGGCACCTCATAGTCATCTTCCTCCTCTTGATCAATCTCCATCAAGTCGAAGTTCAGTTCTACATCAAAGTTGTAGTCACTGTGACAAGTTGGCATCTCATCAGCAGAGAAAAACACATCCAATTCTGGAGTCCTGAAAACAAAATACTTTTACTTTAATATATGCGACTGTTTAAACATACAAAGTATTTGGCAAAGCATGACAAAAGTTACTGCTATAGCTGTGCAACCAAAATAAGCAGTAAATGAAAGCATGTTACGGGGCAGATGGACTTTCTGCCCTTTTACCTTTTTTGAATGAGGCAAGGGACGCTGCTCTAGTTGTCCAGGGTCAGATCCTCTTGAACAGGGAGGATCAAGGAATTGTGCTCGTCTGCCTCGTCTCGGATAATGACTGAGACATCCTTCAAAATAGGGCTAGGGTTTTTCTTTGAACTGCCTCATTTTCCTTTCTTAATGCAAGGAAATTGGATATGATCATCATCGTCACTGTCTTGGATATCATCATTTATTCCCTCGTAGTGTATGAGAACACGCATGTTAGCAAATGGGTCTCGTCCTTCGTACATGAACTTTTCTTTTCCCTTTTTGTTGTCCCCCTCAGGCTTTGAGGCTTTCCTCTCACTTACCGGTATGATTGGAGGAAGCATGAGCCTTTGGATGCTTATGTGGGTTCCGATGGTTTAACCCGGGTGTGTAACCCAATCTGGCTTTCCCCGACTGACTTGGGATTTGCATCGAGCTTTTAGTACCTTGCTGATTCTTTCCTAACCCTTCTCCAGGGCGAAAACCTAAAGATACCATCTCCTGGCCCACTGTCATCACTTTAGGAGAAACCTTTGGTTTCAGAGCTGGTTGCCCAACTGGTAGGTATTGAGTATCACTCACCTCCAAGGCTTGAAAACTAGCAGGTTCAATCCCTGCATCCAGGCTGATCACCGGCATGTCTCCCTATATACAGACAGGGTATTCTAGTTCGACATTCACCGTGATTAAGTTGCCATTAATAATGTACCTGAGCTACTGATGGAGGGTGGATGGAACTGTTCCTGCCATGTGGATCCACAGCCTTCCTAGCAACAAGTTGTATCTAGTGGTGATGTTGAGTACCTGGAAGGATACATAGAAAGTGTGCGGACCAATATCTAGAGGAAGCTCGATCTCTCCCATAGCTTCTCGGCGAGACCCATCGAAAGCCCAGATGACCGTATGACTGGTTCTGATCCGGTTCGGGTTGATCTTCATTCTCTCCAAGGTGTCGTAGGGACAGACGTTCAAGGACGACCCTCCATCTATTAACACACCTCCTATCACATACCCTGATGACATAATCGCTATGTGCAGTGACTTACGATGGCCCGTCCCTTCTGTGGGGATATCATCGTCAGTGAAAGATATCACATTGCTGTTAAAGATGTGTTCTATCACATGGCAGAATTTCTCGGCATCCACTGTCTTTGGCAGATGGGCTTTTTCCAGTACTTTCGCCAGAATGTTGCGATGATCCACTGAGGATAAGACCAAATCTAGGATGGACATCTGCTTGGGTGCATCCTTCAAACTTTGCACCACCTTGATTTCATTTTGACCCATTTTACTGAGGAATTCTTCGATTTTCTCTTCAGCCACCTTCCCTTTGGCCTTAATAACTGAATTGATCACCCGCTGAGGCAGGTACAATGGATTCTCCTTGGATACATTGGTAATGTTGTTCGAGGTTGAACCTTCATCATTCCCATAGTTCCATGGGACTCTCTTCAAACTGATTACTGGATACTAGGGTCTGAAAGGTAAGATTAAAGGCTCAGGTGCGTCTACCTTAGCAGGATTCTGTGCTGCCTGGACCATCTTTCCAGGCAGTACTAAGGGTGTTTTGGCTAGCTCCTTCTCACAGGAGATAACAGCCACTGTTTCCTGGTTCCATGCCGTGGGAATAAATAGTGTTTCTTCATTAAGAAGGCCATAATATTGATTCCCTTTTATCAGTTCACCACTTTCAATCATGTTCTGAATTAAGTGACGAAGTCCCCAGCAATCTTCGGTGTCATGACCGGGTGCATTGGAGTGATACTGACAGATTTGGTCAGGCTTGAATTTCCTGGACCGAGGATTTACTGGGGGTAATAAATCTGCAACCATTCCCTCATTGATTAACATTTAGAGGATCTCTTTCATAGGTTGATTCAAATTGGTGAAATTCCTTTGAAAGGCGAATTCTCGACCAGCCTGAAACTTCTCCTCCTTGGCCATTTTGTCGGCCCAGGGTTCTCGTTTATAAAACCGATAATGATCCCTCATAGCAATGGGGCTAATCTCAGGGGTAGGAGAACTTGTCTCCTGTTGGTTGGTCTGATTTATCAGCTGCCTGGTTATCTGATGTTGATATACAACCATTTCTGCCAACTGTCCCACCTGTTCTTTGATGGATTTGATTCCCTGTTCCATCAGGAACTGTTTTTTTTGATAATTCCCAGTTGTCCGGGCTATTGCTACTGGCTTGAGTTGACTCTCCGACGTACCGGAGGTACTTAGACCCTTTTCCATTTTGGGTGCTAATCATGTTGACACTCTCCTCTTTGTGCTGAGGAAGGGGATTATCTTGCACGTACGGTTTCTCTGGTTTGGTCACCACAATCTCTCCATTGTCAATCAAGTCTTGGATTTTATGCTTGAGAGACCAACAGTCTTGTGTATCATGGCCTGGAGCTCCAGAATGATAGGCACACTTTTTACTTGGGTCAAAATTTCGTCCAACGGTATTGGTTGGTGGAAGGAGTTGCACAACCTTTTTCTGTGCTGTCAACAGTTTTAGCACATTTTCATGTGAATCTCCTAAGGGGGTGAACGTTTTTCGACACCTGACCTCCAAATTTTTCTGGAATGGTGGGTTTGAAGGTTGGGCTGGAGCTTAAAAAGGGGAATAGTTCTTCCTTTGAATGGGCATGCTGCTCGACTCGCTCCTCTGATTCTGTCCTTGCAATACTAAGGACACTTCTTCGTCTTTCTTCTTATGTACTCTTCGGGGATTACTCCCGTAACTCCCAAACTGGATATACTCGACAACAGCTTCTAAGGCAGTTAGATCCTTTATCTTCCTAGATTTGAGCCCCATTTCTGTCATTTCGCCGTGTTTGATCATCTCCGAGAATGGCTTTCCTATGCCTGCTAGTACCCTTTCATAATACGGAGCTTCTTGAATGTCGATGAATGTCATGACTATCTCAGACTCAGTCATAGATGGAGTGACTTGTGCCGCCATTCGTCTCCAGCGCTGAGCATATTCTCTGAATGACTCAGTATTTTATTTTTTAATTTTGGTTATTTGATATCTGTCTGGAGCCAGTTGAGACTAAAAACTATATTGATTGAGGAAGGTATGTGCTAGCTCTTCCCAACTGTGAATTTTAGTGTTTTCTAGACGGGCATACCTGGCTCTAGCCTCTCTGGTCAAACTTTTCTGGAATAACTGCATTCGGAGTTTCTCGTCTTCTGCATAGGATCCGAGCTCTCCAATGAATACTTTCAAGTGAGTGTAGGGGTCTCACAATCCATCATATTTCTCAAAATCAGGGACTTGAAATTATTTGGGGTAATGAGCCCTAGGAAAAATACATAGGTTTGAATAACTGACATTACCAAATGCCCCAGTCCCTTTGATAGACCGGATAGTTTCTTCTATCTGTTGGACTTTCTTCAGAATATCACTAGTTTCCTGTTCTTTGTTAAGGATGGTGTATTCAGGGGTTTTGTTGGTAGTATCCTGGTTCTGTGGTTCAAGAATCTGAGTGTCCTTCCTCCTGGTCTCTTGACTGCCACCGGGTGTACCTGTTTCTGTATAACCCTATGCTTGTTTCCCTTTATGAGCTTTACTTTGCTCTCTAAGGAAAAGAGCCAATTCGGCTATCTGGTTCTTCATTCCTTCAAACTTTTCCCTGGAGACAGGGGTGGATTCTGGCTGAGCACTGGAAGCCATGTTCGGAGATGGACTTAGTGCTTTCTTAGACTTAGATCTAGTGACTGGACTAATTTTTTACCTACAACAAACGTAAGCTTGTCAATTTCCTGAGGTAGGTATGGATAGGATGAATGCCATGATGTGTTTTTAAGGTTTTTTAACCTTATCCTGCAAAACAGAGGTCAGTTGTTTTGATGATAGGATAATATGACAAGATTTACAAGACATGGAATGTACATTATGACATTTACATTGGAATTGAAAACTTGACATTGAATTGAAAGAGGAAGGCATGAAGAGGCTTCCCTTCGGATTTGGTTAATCAGAGGCTGGCCTATCTTAGGCAACTCTCGCGGCTTTTCGGCATGAAGGTCCTCAGATCATCGCAATCTACTAGAGGGAAAATTAATCCGATCTTTCAACTGGAGCGAATCTGAGTGGTGCTTTTTCATGAGCCCCGAAGACTTATTCGCCCTCGAAGACATTACTATGTTACCGACGGGTTTGCCTCCTGGTGGAGGAATCACACAAAATACATTCACATACATCACGTCACACTGTATGCATATGATGACATTGGTACGAACCACTAATATTTGTGTGAAGCACTAATATAAAGCAGGAAAATATTCATTCATTGTAAAGACACAACATTCCCACATTCAGTAAATGTAGAGACGCAACATTCACACATACACGGATATGAAAGGGAAATTTTGAAAAGATTTGAACTCGACTTCATCCTTCTACTGTTCCCCAGCAGAGTCTCCACCTGCCGACGTTGGGAAAAAAATGCGGGTCAAGTTGGAACCCGGATCTTTCTCTCTTCCTAAGTTCTACCCTTATTTTATCTTTTTTATGAAAAAGGTTTTGAAGGGTTTTTTTAGGAAAAGGAAAACGTGTATTATGTCGACGATTTGAACGTTTTACAGAGTCGCCAGTTAGTAGCTTTGAAATGGTTGTACCAACTCAACTGAGTTTTGTTTGAAAGTAGGCCCAATTGTTGGACACTGTTGAAACTGAATCTTTGAAATCGAAGTTCTAAGTTCGGGGGCTTGGTTAAGTTTGGGGAAGGTGTTAGGCACCCCATAACTCCCGTGTGAACACGGTACCACATCTTTTCAATATTTCTCTTTTAAATCTGAAATGTGTGTGTGAATGCTGTAAGATATTGGGCCTACGCTTGATTGATTTGAAAGTATGGACGTGCTTTGTTGAACTTACATACGAAAGGTTTGATTTGATTTGCAAAAGTCTATTTTTAGACAAGATCTTAAAATGATGTTTTGAAAGCAGGTTTTCAAACCCTTACACTTACGTAGGAATTGAAGCATGTTGATACTTCTATTTTGTCTTTTCAGCCTTTTGGCTCAATTTGAATGGTGATTGTCGGGCTGCAAAGCATCCTCGACCACAAAATATATACACGTGCCGATCTTTTCATGGACATGATAGCCATCGGAGTGACTCTGACACGACAAACCATTATTTCACTATGTTTAGACCTTAAACTCGGATAACCGTTTTAAGGTCTTTTGAATGTACAATTTTATAGAAAAACTGGCAGGGTACATTTGTAAAGTGGAGTTTGTCCATCGTGGGAATCAGATTCTGATCAGTTTGATCACGAATTCCACGATTCCTAGTCTCACAGAGGGAAGCCAATAAAACCTGCACAACTCAAATATGTACAGAAATGTATATTTACATCTAAACTTCGCAATAACAAAGGATTCATCAGTCAAATCCTGGTGTGCAAGTAGCCAAAGCGTCTCATTCCCACTAGATAGCAATCTAAGGGCCGCGAGGTTGCTTTCAGAAATAAAACTAGAAAAATTGCCAGATTTAAGTAAATCTCAGCTATTCTAGCTTTCCGGTTCTGTTTGGACCTATTTTGAACCGTTTGAAAGATAGAATTTGTGAGATTGAAAGAAATCTAGTTCGGCCAAAGAGATGTCAGCGCCGATTCATATCAAATAAATATTTACAGCAACAATTGAATCACAATGAATAAAGGATATATATATATATATATATAGTTATATATACGAAAGCTGTAAAGGGCGATGGATTTTCACTCCGATGCCCGGACTTGAATGTAAATATATATATATTTATAAAAGCTGTAAAAAGCCACGGGATGATCCAGACTTGACAGAATGAATATATATATATATATATATATATATATAAAAGCTGTAAAAAAAAGCTACGGGATGATCCAAGCTCGACTGAATGTAAATATATATATATATAAAAACTGTAAAAAAGCCACAAAATGTTCTAGGCTCGACAGAATTGAACTATATATATATATATATATATATATATATATATAAGATGTAAAAGAGCCACGAAATTGTCTAGGCTCGGCAGAAAGTAAATATAAATATATATATATATATATATATAAATTTGTAAAGGGCGATGGACATTCTATCCTTTGCCAGGATAGAAATGTAAGTATATATATTTTTATAAAAGTAGTAAAAGGGCCACAGAATGATCCAGGCCAAACTGGAATGTAAAATGTTAATATATACAGTTCGTATATATATATATATATATATATATATATATATATTAAAGCAATAAAAAAGCCACGGAATAGAAATTCAGGCACAAATAAGTCAAATTTTTTTTATATATATAAAAGCAATAAACTGCCACGGATTTGACATCCGGGCTTCATAGAATTGAAAAGTTAGTATATATACAGTTAAATATATACATAAAAAAGCCAAATCGGGACTGGGAAGATAACCCAGTCCGACGAAGTTGCTATAAATGTATATATATAGAAGCTGTTAAAAGCCGCGGATCGATGATCCGGACGATGGAAATGCCAGAAAACGTGTTTGTGTACTAATATGTACAAAAACGTAAGCAAAAATTATAAGTCGGTTTTTTACCTACTTATCCGGTATCTATTAATTGAATTAGTTACTTAAACCTATGTTTCGTAGTTACTTTTCATGCATTTTGTGGTTATTTTGTAGATCTCATGCTTGGGAACTGTGTGAGCGAGTAATGGTATGAAAAGGGCAAGGAAATGCAATCCAGAAATCATTTGGTCTTTCATGTTCATTTTATGTTCTTGGTTTAGAACTTAGGTATTATTGTAGAACTTCTTCTTAGCTTTCCGGAACATCTTGAATCATCCCAATCGGAGTTCGGAGGCGAGAGTTATGTCCTTTGTACTAACGGACGTTGAACTTCAATGTTTTGGGGTTGCCATTGCAAAGAAGTCACTTCCAGCCAAAATTCTACCTTCATCCGTCTATTATTTCTCAATTCTCAAAAAATAAAAGTTGTAGATCTCGTCGATATCTTCAATTTGATATGTAGCAGGCCCCGTAACTCTTTCCGGATCAAACGTTATGGCTGTTCTATCAGAGGACACTGCAACATAAAATAGAAGTGCGCCCTGACGCATTTTTATGAAGGAAAAGTGCGTCCCGACGCAGATCACTCAGCCAAACTGCACCCCAGCGCGATTTTATGAATGAAAATTGAGCCTAGGCGCAATACGTGTCAAAAAAATAGTATTTTGAGTTTTGGGAAGTTTTAGGCAGACTTCTAATACGATCTGGATTATGAACTTTTAGGTTTTCAGGGATTATTTTAGACTATATAAAGACATGTAAGACCCTAATATAAGGGAGGATCATATATCTTCATATATCATCTCATATCATCTTCTACATTAGTAATACCCTAGTTTAGATTAGAGTTAAATATTGAAGCAACTTGGAGATTTAGAGTGGAGCAAGAGAAATTCAGATTTGCTTATCTCAATTCCTAACTTCTCTTTACTTCTATCTTTTTATCTTTCAATGTATAACAATTGTGGATTATGGATTTTGACTTAATCATGAGCTAAACTCTATTTTGAGATTATAATGGATCTTGTTGTGTAATTTACTCTAATATGCTTCCGTGTTAGTCTTATTCATTATTATTGGATTGTCTATTATGGTTTGTGAATAATTTCTTAATTGCCTAGCTATCAATTACCGTGATAATTCATATGAAATCGAGAGATGGATTATGGGTTTAGATCTGATCATAATAGCATGTGATTGTATTTTCTGCATTGCGTTGGAATTCATGATTTGTGTTTAGGATAGAGATATATCTTTACACCACATGTAATCTGATAAGAACTTGTGCTTAAACTCTCTTTAATTGTAATACACATAGAGATATAGTGGATTAGTTAATTAGGGTGTTCTACTTAATTTTATCGTATGTGGATTTAAGTTGATATGGGTATGGTACATCGAGAGATGGTCATATTTTACCTTAGTGTTCTTGGTTAACAATCTGCGATAATTAATTTGATTTAATGGATGTGTATCGATTTAAATGAAACAATAGGTGAAATTATAGTCTCAAGTCTTTAAATTCTATATTATTGTAGTGGTAGTTAGAAGTAGTTTAATTACATATTATTAATTCGAAATACTAATCTAGTCGTTTAAATAAGATTGAGTTGATTACGGGTTAGTACTTGGTGATAGTTATTAAATAATTCCTCGTGGGAACGATACTCTACTTTCACTTTATTACTTGTTGACCACGTATACTTGCGTGTTGTGCGTAACTAGATTTTACCCAACAAGTTTTTGACGCCGTTGCCGGGGACTTGTTTTAATAATTATTTGCCAATATTAATTTCAATCAAATTAAGTCTTAATTTAAACATTTTTTTTTATTTTAATTCTCTTCTTGTATTTCTTTCTTTTTTCAGGTACCATGGCTGGATTTAATTATCAATGACCATATACGAGAATGACTTAACCATGGGAAACATGGATTGATGGACTCAATGCACTTTCTGCATTGACAGCGCAGCTTGAGACACTTTCAAAGAGGTTGGATATTTTTGTAGCCCAATGTATGCGAAAGATAGCAGTAGTTTGTAACTATTGTGCTGGCAACCATCCGAGTCATCAATGCACCATAAATTTTGAATCGGGACAATATGGTGGTGATTACCTCAAAGATTATACATATACCAAATATCATCAAGATTGGGGGTATCACCCGAAAGTCACATGGAGCCATGGCAATCAAGATCTACTCTAAGCTCCCTGCCCAACTTATAAACCGGAATTCTTATGTCCACCCCCACCGTAAAAAGAAGAAAATTCATATGTGAAGGAATTTTTGTCTAAGATCATAGCAAACCAAGAGGAGAGGATGATTATTCAGGAGTTGTCAAGCCAAAATCTTAATATTTAGATGGAACAACTCATCAATGCCTCAACCAATAGTCCTCCATACATGTATTCCGAGATTGAAATAGAAAATTCAAGATTGGAGGAATTATTGTCCAAGTTCATAGTGTCGAATAAGGAAAAAAGGATTAATCAACAGAGGTCAATTCAAAATCTTGAGAATAAGGTAGAGCAAATGACCAGAGCCTTAAACAATCGTCCTCCAAACACTTGGCTTTATGACATGGATTCTAAAACTGATGGAGTGCCCGAACCAAATCTGTAACTGGATGAGCCACAAGATATTAAAAGAGAGGAGACAAGTGGGGATAAGGAAAATGAGGTCGGCAAAGATCTAACGGTGAACTCCAAAGAAGACGAACTGATTCCGTTAGTTCCCCAAGTGCCTTCTCCACCAAAGATCAAGGATCCAGTCAGTTTTGTGAAACCATGCCCACTTGGTAGTCATACCGTCGGCAAGGCTCTTTATGACATGAGAGCTAGTACAACTTTGAATCCATGGTGGGCCAAGGAAGAGAATGTAGAAAAAGAGACCATTGTGTTTGACAATACTTAATGCCCCAAGCTTATCACAGACACAATGGAGGAAGCACATAGCTATGTGACATTCAAAATGGGGGACTTATCTACAAAAAGCAAGCTAGGTGACTTTAATTCAATAGCTATCATTGTGCGAAACCTACTAAAAGCTACATTGCTTCTGATGGATGGAGGGTTCCTAAATTATCGAAGAGGAATTAGATAGCATTGACAAGAAGAGGTCCGGCTCGAGGACTATAAAACAAGCGCTTGATAGGAGGCACCACATCCAATCCCACCTTTCTCCCTTATTATTTAATTCTTATTAGTTTTGATACCAAGTAGAATTTTTGGTAGATTATAGTAGTATTAATAGGTTATTTTGTGATCCTCCAGGTTCAATTCAATTGCTATGAGGATGAATTGTCAGAATAGAAGTCAAAAACAAAGAGCACTGCAAGTGTTTTTAAAAAGGGCTGAAAGATTAAATTGGAGTGCCAAATAAGCTTAGGGGATTGCAGGTCTAATTCCCAATGCATTAGAGAAGTCCACGCTCAGTTCCCAACTTTTGGATCCATCCAGACTTATCCACCGCTTGATACACCATCGGATTATGAGGAGGCGGATGGAGATGACGATGCCACTTAGGGGAGTAGTCTTTCACTTTTTATTACAATGAGGGCATTGTTAGTTTTAAGTTTGGGGGGATTGTTCCTCTTTAAGGTGCATATTAGTATGTTCATGTGTATTGCATATAGTTTAGTTTTTACTCATATGTTGCATCTAATAAATTGAGAAAAGAAAAAAAAATAAAAAAATCTTTATTTTTAATTATTGCATTTAGTTAGGTCATATTGCATGAATCCAAGTTTTCAGTTTGTGTGAAATTCATTTGGTCGATGAGGAGATTGAAACTGCATAATTTTTGATCAGTTTTGATTACTTAGGCTTGGTTGTAATGTTATAGCATGATGTGAATTTTAATCTGTTTAAAACTGATGTGTTCGAATAGCACTTGAGAGTATCCATTACGATTTGCTCTGTTAAATGGTCACATAATTGTCTTTTATTGGGAAATTTGTGTTTTAATGATAGAGATTTAGTAGACAGTTAGCAACGGCTAGATGATGCAAAAGCATAAGTTTGGGGGAAAACAAGGGGTATGCATGCTATATATAAAAAAAATAAAAAAAATATATAAAAATGAGAAAAAAAAAAGAAAAGATGTTAAATAAACACTTTGGCTAGTTCAATTCTGTGGAATTTGATACTCGAGTAAGTACGGCTTAGGGGATATTTCTACACCCAGTGCCCTAAAACCATCTGGCTTGGGAGTCGTTGGTCGAAAGCTTGCTACACAGGTATCACTGAAAAGCCTAAGAGAGCTAGACATTGCACAGTCAGGTGTAAACATGGGAAAATGTGAATATCACCCTCGTGAGTAAATAAAAACATAATAAACCCCTTGTTGGCTCTTAGCTTAGTTGATGCATATTATTGGTTGGAGCTTAATTTGTTTACTGCCTTTCTTGAGTTGAAACTGTATTTTTTCCCTCTAAGAAGCATATTATGTGAAGTATTTGTTATGTAGCAAGTTTAATGGTTGCTAAGCACACAAACACTACATCAGTGATGACAGGTTATGATTTGCCGAATAATATTCATTATGGCCTTGTTCTTGGTTAGATTCTCTATTTGAAGGTTTTGTAGTTTCTTTGTGACAATTCTTGTAAGCTTTATATCTGTCTGGTATTTGGATTCGTTAGCATTTAGAGTAGATTGAATTTTGTTTAGTTTATTGCATTGCATTGTATGTGTTGCATAGGGACAAACAACAGTTTAAGTTTGGGGGTATTTGATAAGTCAGTTTTTTACCTACTTATCCGGTATTTGTTAATTGAATTTATTGCTTAAACCTATGTTTCGTAGTTACTTTTCATGTATTTTGTGGTTATTTTGTAGATCTCATGCTTGGGAACTGTCTGAGCGACTATTGGTATGAAAAGGGGAAGGAAATGTAATTCAGAAATCATTTGGTGTTTCATGTTCATTTTATGTTCTTGGCTTGAAACTGGGGTTTTATTGTAGAGCTTCATTTTAGCTTTCCCGAACATCTTAAATCATCCCAATCGGAGTTCGGAGGCGAGAGTTATGACCTTTGTACCAACGGACGTTGAACTTCAATGTTTTGGGGTTGCCATTGCAAAGAAGTCACTTCCAGCCAAAATTCGACCTTCAACCGTCCATTATTTCTTAATTCTCAATGAATGAAAGTTGTAGATCTCGTCGATATCTTCGATTTGATAGGTAGCAGGCTCTGTAACTCTTTCCGGATCAAAAGTTATGACTGTTCTATCAGAGGACACTGCAGCATAAAATGGAAGTGCGCCTCAGCGCATTTATATGTAGGAAAAGTGCGCCCCGGCGCGATTTTATAAAGGAAAACTGAGCCTAGGCACAATACGCATCAGAAAAATAGTAATTTTGAGTTTTGGGAAGTTTTAGGCAGACTTCTAATACGATTTGGATTGTGAACTTTTAGGTTTTCAGGGATTATTTTTGACTATATACAGACACGTAAGACCCAATATAAGGGAGGATCATATATCTTCATACATCATCTCATATCATCTTCTACATTAGTAATACCCTAGTTTAGATTAGAGTTGAAGATTTAAGCAACTTGGAGATCATTGGAGATTCAGAGTGGAGCAAGAGAAATTCAGATTTGCTTATCTCAATTCCTACTTTCTCTTTACTTCTATCTTTTTATCTTTCAATGTAAAATAATTGTGGATTATGGATTTTGAGTTAATCATGAGCTAAACTCTATTTTGAGATTATAATAGATCTTGTTGTGTAGTTTACTTTGATATGCTTCCTTGTTAGTCTTATTCAGTAATATTGGATTGTCTATTATGGTTTATGAATAATTTCTTATTTGCCTAGCTATCAATTACCCTGATAATTCATATGAAATCGAGAGATGGATTATGGGTTTAGATCTGATCATAATAGCATGTGATTGTGTTTTTTGCATCGCGTTGGAATTCATGATTTGTGTTTAGGATAGAGATATACCTTTACACCACCTGTAATATGATAAGAACTTGTGCATAAACTCTCTTTAATTCTAATTCACATAGAGATATAGTGGAATAGTTACTTAGGTGTTCTACTTAATTCTATCGTATGTGGATTTAAGTTGATATGGGTATGGTACATCGAGAGATGGTCATATTTTACCATAGTGTTCTTGGTTAACAATCTGCGATAATTAATTTGATTTATTGGAAGTGTATAGATTTAAATGAAACAATAGGTGAAATTATAGTCTCAAGTCTTTATATTCTATTTCATTGTAGGGGTAATTAGAAGTAGTTTAATTACATATTGTTAATTTGAAATACTAATTCAGTCGTTTAAATAAGGTTGAGTTGATTACGGGTTAGTACTTGGTGATAGTTATTAAATAATTCCTCGTGTTGTGCATAACTATATTTTACCCAACAAAAAACAGACACGGAACTGTGTTCCGGGCATAATCAGGAAACGAAACTTAACGTGCAAGTGTATAAATGCGTAATAAAGTAGTAGGAAATTTCTAATCGTAAAAATACTCACATTGGACTGATACATGGGCTTTTTTCCAAATCGTAGGA
Organism: Panax stipuleanatus; assembly: GCA_020205555.1. Lineage (NCBI taxonomy): Eukaryota > Viridiplantae > Streptophyta > Magnoliopsida > Apiales > Araliaceae > Panax > Panax stipuleanatus. Next base: position 12,240,050 of record CM035118.1, on the reverse strand, counting down.
TTCAAACTTTCGTTTCCATCCGTTAAATTTTGATATGTGGTAGTATATGAGTATATCTACGTGTTAGAGTGATAAAATCTGGGTTTGGAGTATAAGAGTAGGGCTGAGAAACGAAACAGGCAGAGTTCCAGAGCGTTTTTCTATATAAAATGAGATGGGGGTGCACTCATATATGTAGACCTGATGGAAGCGGGCCCATCTGCGACTGCCTCCACTCTACATGCTGCTTTAAGTGGCATAGCCCACGTGCGGGTCCCGTCGTCTTGAAGTACTTGCACTCCGAGCAACGCGAGGTCAGATTCAAAACTTTCTAACTTTTGATCGGAGTGTCCGTTTGAGGCGTACTGTACCTTTCTGAAAGCCCTCGTCGAGAGTGTCGCAATGACATGGGAGTAAACCTCTACCGAGTCCAAAAATACGAGTTCATAACCAGGTCTTCGATTACCCGCAGTTTGTCTGTTGAGATGTCTTGCGCTGTTTCCACTCGGGATCACCGTTATTGTTCTTTCTGACCTTGGTGGAATCAATTCGGCTTGAGTTTGACCAAATCGGATTCAAGTTGGCAAAATAACCATTTTACCCCTCCCGGGGTTGCCTTCAGTGCTGGCATGGTCTTCGACTGATTTCCCGGGGTTGTCTCCGAGGTTTGGATCCCAACCGATTCTGTTTGTCCTCAGGGTTATCTCTGAGGCTGACTTGGTCCTTCCAAGTTTGTCTCTAGAGATGATGTGAGGCTTCGGGGTTGTCTCCAAAGTTGATTTGACCTCCCGGGTTGAGATCGGGGCTGACCTGTACCTCCCGAGTTAGCATCGGGGCTAATCTGTACCTCTCGGGTTATGACTGGACTGTCCTGTACCTCCCAGGTTATTACCGGGTCTGACCTGTACCTACAGGGTTGTGACCGGGGCTGACCTGTACCTCCCGAATTGTGACCGGGGCTGACCTATACCTCCCGGGATATGATCGGGACTGACCTGTACCTTTTGGGATGTGATCGGGACTGATTTGTACATCTCGGGATGTGATCGGGGCTGACCTGTACCTCTCGAGATATGAACGGGACTGATCTGTACCTCCCAGGATGTGACCGGGGCTGATCTGTACCTCCCAGGATGTGACCGGGGCTGACCTGTACCTCCCGGGATGTGACCGGGGCTAACCTGGCATCCCGGTATTGAGACTGGGGTTGAACTGACCTCCCGATATTGAGACCGGGGTTGAATTGGCATCCCAATATTGAGACTGAGGTTGAACTGGCATCTTGGTATTGATACCGGGGTTGAACTGGCTTCCCGGTATTGAGATCGGGGCTGAACTAGCATCTCGGTATTAATACCAAGGTTGACCTTGGCATCCCGATATTGAGACCGGGGTTAACCTGGCATCCCGATATTGAGACCAGGTTTAAACTGGCATCCTGGTATTGAGACCGTGGTTAAACTGGCATCCCGGTATTGAGATCGAGGTTAAACTGGCATCCCGATATTGAGATCCGGGGTTGTACTGGCCTTCCGGTATTGAAACCAGAGTTGAACTGACTGTTTTGCCCTCTTGCAGGGTTAGTAACAGGAACACAAAATCTCGACTGTCTCCAATAGAACTGAAGAAATTTCTGAGTGTCTACAGATGCCCCTCTTTATCATGTTTATGTAATGTAATGAAATGAACATGATAAAGATTGTTAGACACGGGGAATATAATGAATGCAAATGCAATGCAATGCACGGTATGATATGTGATGAATGTTATATACATTCGAGGGGAATAGGGCACTGACTGCTCACGTCATTACCTGCTGGGGATAACCTTATCTTGGATAGCCCTTGGTGTTGGTAGGGTACCACTGGTCTGTTATCAGAGTTAGGTTATCACAGATTGTTGTCGTCACTTTCTGTTGGGGATAACGTTATCTGGGATATCTCTTTATGCTAACTTGGTTTGAGACCAATGGTTTCCCACGTCCGTCAATACTCTCCGTAGGGCATATTTTCCTTTGACTGATGTCGTTGTACATTTCTGAAGGCTCCTCCGCTGGGGATATATCTCTGTTGTCGAGTTACCTAAGTGGGTGCTTCCGATGCCTATCCTGACGATAATTTACACCGGTAGTTTGCAACAGGAGGTTGAATCACAAATCCTTCTCGGTGTTCCTTCTAAGAATTTGTATAACAGATTCCATCATCTGTCCTATGTGGGGATAGATTGATATACTGTTTCTACCACCGGATCATTCCCGATGCTTTGCTGGAGTATTCCCCAATGGCTAAGCTGTCAAGCAATCTGAACCTCGCTAAAGTAGCTTTCAACGGCTGAATGTCACCTGGACCGTTTCTGATTGTGCCAACGGCCAATAGTGTTAGTCAGTTTGACCTTCGCTGAAGTAGCCTTCGATGACTGAATGTCACCGGGCAGCTTCCAATGCTTCGCTGGGATTGTGCCAACGGTTGATATGTCACTGGTCTGTACCCGAATGATTCCCTGGGGTTGAGCCAACGGCTGATATGTCACTGGTCTGTACCCTAATACTTCGCTGGGGTTGAGCCAACGGCTGAGGTGTCAGTCAGTCTGACCTTCGCTAAAGTAGCCTTCAACGGCTGAATGTCACCGGATCACTTCTGATGCTTCATTGGGGTTGTGCCAATGGCTGATATATCACCGATCTATACCCTGAATGCTTCGCTGGGTTGAGTCAACGGATGAGGTGTCACCGGTCTGTACCCGATGCTTCGCTGGGGTTGAGCAAATTACTGAGATATCACCGGTCTGTACCTGATGCTTGGCTAGGGTTGAGCCAATGGCTGAGATGTCACCGGTCTATACCCGATGCTCCGCTGGGGTTGAGCCAACGACTGAGGTGTCAGTCAGTCCGACATTCGCTGAAGTAGCCTTCAACGGCTGATAGTGTCACCGGTCTATACCCGATGCTTCGATAGTGACAATTTTTGGCAATTTTGTATAATTTTTAGCAGCTTTCCACATTGGTCCCTGTATACCGCTTAGGGATGATAACCAATGGTTTTCATGAAGTTTGTCCCTCTGTTGGGAATTTGTTGCTCGTACGTAGGATTTCAGGAAAATCCGCTCAATCGCGTAGAAGTTTTTTCTCAGATTTAACTTTTTAGTTCTTGTAAACTCCATTTTAACTCTAACTGGACCGAGCTGGAAGAGGTGGGGCCCACCCTAGGGAGCCATAGATATTGAGACTAGAGTTGAACTGGCCTCCCGGTATTGAGACCGGGGTTGAACTGGCATCCCGGTATTGAGATCGGGGTTGAACTAGCATTTCGGTATTGAGACCGGGGTTGACCTGTCATCTCTGTATTGAGATTGGGGTTGACCTGGCATCCCGATATTGAGACCGGGGTTGAACTAGCATCCCGGTATTAAGACCGGGGTTGAACTGGCATCCTGGTATTGAGACCCAGTGTGACGCCCCCAGAATAGGTCCAGTCAACCCAACCCATTCTGAGTCGCCAAATACATGGTACAGAATTCAAATATAAACTTTATATCATACGGTCGTGCAAAATACGACCACACAACTGTGAGTGTCAATACAAATATGTAGAAAATATTAAGATTCAAACTAAGTCCTCATTACAATTATTATCACACTATTTATCAGAAATAGTGAGGACTACTACTGCTCTAACTCGAACCATCACTCTGTCCCCCGACTAGTTCCTGCGACATTCTCATTTCCTGAAGAGGATAACAGATGAAAAGGGTGAGCTCAACTAGCTCAGTAAAGAATATTATGACCAAGATAATGGAAAATAAATTATCGTTAGACTTCAATAAATCAGATAAAATATAATGGACAACCAATCTTAGATCAATATTCGCAGCGGAAATAACAATTCATTAGAAGAGTTAAGTAGAGAATGAAGTCTACTATCTTCTATGATTTAAAAGTCCATCATCAATATTTTATCCCTGTAACATCAATCAATATACATCTCGAATCAATATTCATCTTTGCACTACAAGCCAAAGATATTCATTTGTATCATCAGTGGTCATGTTCATCTCAACACCTGTCATCTTTGCACTACAGGCCAAAGATATTCATCAGGTAATCATTCATCTTTGCTCTACAGGCCAAAGATATTCAGTTATATCACCACTTAGAACTGAGGATGATGAAAAACCATATAAATAACGAATCCAGTGAAATAAAGGATAAGATTAAGGATTCGTATTTTAGTTTATCAAAGTTCAAGAACATTCCATAATAATACTTTGTGGAGCAAAATTCAAGAATAAAGCTCAAAACTTAGATCCAATCAAAGATAAGAACTTTAACAAGCAATTTGGACATATAGGAGAAAATTTAATTTTTTCGGGAATAGTGGCGTATACGTGAATAGTAACCCCGACGGAAAAAGTAAGAATTTCATAATAAAATCCATGACAATATTTTGGTATAATGATATTGAAAACAATAACATCATTTATGAAAGAAAATAACATCCCTTACCTCAAAAAGATAGTACCTCTAACTGACATATCGGATATAATACCGAAGAAAACTTGCACTGAATAGTAATATTCAAATTATCTAAATACTCACAAAAATACGCTCGATATTATAGAGAGAGAAAACTTCTGATTCTGGTGTGATTTTCAATTCTAACCTAAGCACTCTTTTTATAGGAAAAGCTTAGGATGCCAAAGGAGACTAAAATAATAAAATATTATTATTTTCAAAAATTTCCCGCCGCCTGGCGGCTAAAAAAAATTTCAACAAAAGTGGGGCCCACCCATTAAAAAATATATATATTTTCGAAACTTCAATAATCCATAATAAATAGCCCCTTTGTCAGAAAAATACAAATTCTATGTCTTTCCATAGGAAATTTAATTCTCTACAACTTTGTAGAAGGAAGTTTTTCCAAATTCCAAACATAAATTATCCGAAATCCATAAACGGATATTTTTCACACCAAAATACTAATAAAAACACATCAGCGCTAATTCCTTCTTTTATATCCACAAAATAAATATTTCCTTATCATATAAATCAATAATTAATTATTCACAAATAATATTACAGAACTATAATATTGACAACCAGGTCGTTCCCAAGAAAGAGTGGGCCTTCCGATAAGGACTTCTCCTTACTAGCGCGCAATTAAATAACCCCTCCTAGACAGAACTTCCTTAGACATTGTCAATAATGCTATCTAATAATATTATTCAAATAATATGAATTATTAAGTTGATAATGTGAAATACTGTGCAATGACAATTATTGAATCAATAATACAAAATATCAACTGTAGCCATTATTGAATCAATCATATAAAATAGCAACGTAGCAATTATTGAGTCAATAAAATATCAATGTAACAATTATTGAGTCAATAATATAAAATATCAACGTAGCAATTATTGAGTCAATAATATAAAATATTGAACAGTAATTACTGTAACAATAATTGAGTAAGTTCCTTCTCACGTAAGACTCAATAATTTGAAATACTGTGCAATACCGTGTGCTACTGTGCAACACCGCGTACTGTATTTTAACCACCAGGTATTTCAACAGTACTAACGGTAACAACTACGCCGTTATTTATAAAAAGGTTATTTCTGTCGCTTTCTATATCCGACAGTTATTCCGTTGTGGGGCCCACAAATAGCTGCTCCGTCGTACGAATATTCCACGACCAAACGAATATTCCCCGACAACCAGAATATTTTATAACCACTTGCTCATTTTAAAATATTTGCACATTTCACCCATAACTTTCACATTTATCAAATCAACACCTTACTGTTTCGAAATAATATATAAAGAAAATTAAATCTTTATTCATAAAAGTTGGGGTCTTACACCGAGGTTGAACTGGCATCCCGGTATTAAGACCGGAGTTAAACTGGCATCCCAGTATTAACACTAGGGTTGAACTGGCCTCCAGGTATTGAGACCAAGGTTGAATTAACTGTTTTGCCCTCCTGCAGGGTTAGTAACTGGAACACAAAATCTCGATTGTCTACAACAGAACTGAAGAAAATTCCGAGCGTCTACACATATATTAAAGTCGAAAATGCTACATATTAACAATCCAGGCTAAAAAACACTTCTAAATATATATATATATATATATATATTAAAGCGATAAAAGCCACAGATTTAAAATCCAGATTGAAATAACACTTAAAAAAGTATATATATACTTATATATAAATAGATTCAAGCCAGAAAGGCCACGAATTTGAAATCCAGGCGAAACTAGAAGCTATAAATATATATATATATACGCTCATATATATATGTTAAAGTAGTAAAAAACTTCAGATCATAAGAAATCTTACAGTATATAGCGCTAGAGACTTTAAATCACTTGGCAGGCTTGAAAACTCCGCTTCCACCTATTAAAATTTGATATGTTAGTATATATACGTATACAAGTGTATTAGAAGAATAAAATTAAAGTTTAGAGCACTGTAGGTAGGGTCAAGAGATGAAATGGGCGGAATTTCCTCTTTTTCTCTCTTTTTTCCTCTTTTTTTCTCTTTTTTTTTGGCTGGGGGGGGGAGGTCTTATTTATATACCTGCGACAACCGCGGGTCTACCTGCGACTCCCGAGTAGGCCCGGTCTCGCGGGTCTCATTGTCTCGAAGTACGAGCACTCCTACCAACGTGCTGTCTACTTTGAACCTTCATAACTTTCAATCCGGGAGTTCGATGAAGGCGTGCTATACCTTTCTGAAAAGACCTTTCTGAGAGCTACACAATGACATGGGATTTGACCTTTTCTGAATCCAAGAAGATGGTTCTATGACCAGATCCTTAAGTCTTTACAAGTCCGTCTGTTGAGCTGTCTTGTGCTGTTTTCACTTGGGATTGACGTTATGGTTCTACATGACCTTCATGGCATTGATTTGGCTTAATTTTGACTTAATTGGATGTCAAGTTGGTAAAATAACCATATTGCTCTTCTGGGGGTTGTCTCCAAGATTGACAGGGTTTTTGACTGTTTTCCAAGGTTGTCTCCGAGGTTTGATCCCAACCGACTCTGCTCTTCCTCAGGGTCATCTCCGAGGTTGACTTGATATCTCAGGGTTGACTCTAGGAAATTGATTTGATGCTTTGGGGTTGTCTCCGAAGGTTGGTTTGATCTCTCGTGGTTGTCTTCGGGGTTTGGCTTGATCTCCCGAGGTGTTTTGATTTTACGAGGTTTGACTTGATCTCCCGGGGTTGATTTGATCTCCCGGTGTTGTTGCCGGTGTTGGATTTGATCTCCCGGGGTTGTTGTCGGGGTTGGATTTGATCTCTCGGTGTTGTCACTGGGGTTGATTTGATCTCCCAGTGTTGTTGCTAGGGTTGGATTTGATCTGGACTTCCTGGGTTGTCTCCAAAAGGTAAAAGATAGTTTTGCCCTCCTGCAGGGTTAGTATCAGGAATTCAAAATTTTGAGTGTCTATAGATGCCCCTCTTTATCATGTTTATGCAATGCAATGGAATGAACAGGATAAAGACTGCTAGACACTGGAAATATGATATATGAAAATGTAATGCAATGCATAATATGCTATATTGGGAATTGCATGATAAAATTTGATGTTGAAAGTAAATAAATATGCTTATGTGTAAAGTCCTTCAAAGAACACATGTACAAGGAGTTAGATGGTAGATCAAAATTGTTAGGTTGATCTGTGCTAAATTTTTATCATTCTTTAAATGAATGTATGGAAGAAAGATCAAATCTGTTAGGTTGATCTCTTGAAATGTAATAGATAGGCCTCAACAGAATCGTAGTCTGTCGAGCCAGCTGAGAAATTATAGTAGCCATGGCAGAATCGTGGAGTATCAAAGAAGTTGCTCAGAATCGTAGTCTGTCTAGGAAGCCACTCTTAGAATAGTGGAGACAGTCCGAGCACCTGTCGAGCTAAGTCAAGATTCGTAGTCAGCTCTCGGACACGTGGAGTCTGCTAGACAAGCAATCGTAGTCTATCAAGGCTTAAGACTGAATCGTAGTGTTCTCTACGGTAAAGACTGAATCATGCATGAGCACCACAACACACAATGATTATGGTACAAAGAAAACAATCGTGGTGTTTCTTCAGTTAGCTTCAGCAGCATTAGGTTATGTCCATCTGATGAAGAAGGAAGTATAACAAATGAAGAAAAGCTTATGAAAGTTGACAATTCGGGAGTCCTAATGATGTTAATATTCATCCTTAGTTCAAATCGAAGAAGCGTATGGAAGAAGCTAAAGAGAATGCTTTCTGTCTGCTGAAAACACCTTTTCAAGTGTAAGGTGAGAAAGCAGTCTGTTGTGTCAGGTGGGCCAGACAACAGAACTCCATATTCCCAGGATGTCACCATCAGTGCTCAAAAATGTCTGGAGCATTAAATGCTACAACGGATGCCTTCAACGGAAAGATTTCAAAGGCTCATTCATAAGCAGAATAGATTGCAGATTCAGTCTAAGCAAGCAAGAGCGATAAAGCTCAAGAACACTCAACGTCCAAACTCTACGATCTAGATAGAAAGCTTGCTCAGCTACTCAGTTTTTTTGAACGTATGCTTAACTGCAACTGAGTAGCACAACCAAGAACTTAACTCTCATCAAGTGTATTCCAGGTCTGCTGGGCTTGAAGAGTTCTAAGTGAACTAAGAAGTTCCAAGACTGCTGGTTTTGAAGGAATCTGAGTGATTCAAAGATTATAAAAATATCTTTACTGGATTTCCTACTTGTGGAGTAGAAGAGTGGACTAGGAGCCTTGAGTGCTCTGAACCACTTAAAATTACTATGTCTGATATATATGCTATAACTGCTATATCTGTCATAACTGTCATAACTGCTTATCACTTATAAACTTGGTTTATCTTAAGGGGAACAAATAAATCATATATTCCGCTGTGGTTAATTTATTAACAAATCTGATAAGTATTTTGAAAAGGAATTTTTTTTAAAATATCTATTCAACCCCCTTTCTAGATAACTATTGGCCTCTGGGTACTAACAATTGGTATCAAAGAAGGTTCTCTCAACTAGCCTGCAAAGCTTGAGTAGATCTGTTGGCATATCTGATAAGCGAGTCCAAGACCGATGGAGGCAGGAAGCCACCATTGTGCAACAAAGATAAATTTTCCAACTAGAAAGTTCATATTCAATCCTACATGGATTCAATAGATGACGAGCTATTTGAAACTGTTATGAATGGGCCCTATGTTCCAACAAATCTTGCACCAACTCCAGAAGATCCAAACAAAGTTCAGTTCAAGATCAAATTCAGAATGGACTGACAACGACAAGAAAGCTGTCCAGCTAGATAAAAGGCCAAGAACATTTTGTTCCAGTCTTTAGAAGATGATCTGTTCGAAAATGTGGTCAACAACAAGACTGCCAAAGAAGTCTGGGAAGCATGAAGGAACAAAAGAAGTCATAGAAAACAAGCAATCTCTTCAGACTCAACAGTATGAGATGTTCGCTCATGTTCCAGGAGAAAATGTCACCTCTACCTATGAGAGATTTAATGTGCTGCTCAACTCTCTTCGACCTTTTGGAAAGAACTATCCAAACAAAGATCTAATCATCAAGTTCATGAGGTCCTTACCGAGCAAGTGGGATGCCAAAACCACTGCCATCAGAGAATCAAAGAACCTCCATAAAATGACAGTTCAATAACTTTATGGCAACCTTCTTACCTACGAACTAGAGCTGACCCAACGAGTAGAGACTCTATCTGAAGGAAGAAAGAAGGACAAAGGAGTTTCTCTCAAAGCAACAGAAGCCACCTCCAAAGCTCATGCTAAAAATGAATCTAACTTTGAGGAAGATGATGATGAGGACATTGCAATGCTGGTCAGAAGACTTGAAAGGTTCATGTGCAAAGGTAGAAGCAGCAGACCTAAGAGATTCAACAACAACAGCTGCCAGGAGCAGATCAACGACTTATGCTACAACTGCAAGAAGCCTGGTCATTTCATTGCAACTTGCAACAAACCTCTTAGAGAAGAGTTGAAGAGGAAAACAAATCCAAAGGAGTTCAAAGGCTACAAAAAGCTCCAAAAGAAAGACAAAGATCTTGTGGCCTGAGGATCGTGGAGTGACTCAGACAATGACACAAACCCTAAGTCAGGAGATGATGAAGAGCCTCAAGTAGCCAATCTGTGTCTGATGGCCAAAGATGCAAAAGACAAGAAGATCACTGACCATCATAAAGTAAGTATCGATGAGGTATTTGACTTTAACTCTCCTGATGTAGACATTGATGATCTAAGAATTGCACTACATGGCATAACATCTGATCTGCATCAATACATGAAGTGGTTCAGAGTTCTATCTAAAGATTATTCTCTTCTTCAAAAAGAGAAAGAGAAAGTTCAAGTAGAACTGGATACAACTCTACTAAGTACTACCTCTCTCTCTAAACTTGAGGCTGAGAATAAACTCTTAAGACAGACCAATGAAATCGTCACACAAAGAGAGTTCAATCTAACCTCTAAGATTGAGGAGTTAAAAAAGACAATCTCAATGTGGAATAGGTCCTCTTCATCCATGGACTCCCTGATCTCCAGTCAGAGAAGTGCCTCTGACAGAACAAGTTTAGGTTTTAAGGAATCTACCTCAGAACCATGTGTAGAAAAGCTCAAGGAAACTAACATTAGTAGTGCTTCAAATTTTAATAGAGGCATTACATTTGTGAAATCCACAAAGAAGGAAGAACCAATGCATCCTTGCTCTTCTGATCCAAGTTATGTCCTAAGACATAATGGATCCCATGCTGGCCTGGGATTTATAAAGGTGAAGAGTAACCCAGTCACTACTCTCCAACCTCTAAGGATTGTGGAGTTAAGTAAAACCGGCTCCACGAACCAACCAGGAAGGAATAGTAGAGTTGCGATTCACTCATCACAAGCTCTGAATCACAAGGCTACATGGAAAAAGAAGAATTAGTATAACGAAAAGGCCACCAGGTATCCACACAAGTCCCAATAGAGAAAGAATCCACACACACACACACACACACAAGCATGCATCATGCTAGATGCCTTGTATGTGATAGATATGGTCATAAGGCTGCAGTATGCTATTATAACCCTCTTTATAATAAACCCAAAGTCAAGCAGATCTTTGTTCTCAAGGGTACTAATAAAGTAGGACCCATGCAAGTCTGGGTACCAAAATGAAAGCTTAACCTCACTGCAAGAACTAAGCTGCACGACCACAACATAGTATCTAGACAGTGGATGCTCAAGGCACATGACTGGGAACAAAGCCCTCCTGTCTAACTTCACAGAGAAGGAGGGTCCAACAGCCATCTTTGGAGACAATGGCTCTGGCAAGACAAGAGGATATAGCTTAGCTGGGAATGGTGTAGTGTCCTTCAGCAAAGTAGCATATGTGGACGGACTAAAAAACAATCTTCTGAGCATCAACCAACTTTGCGACAAGGGTCATCAAGTCACCTTCCTCAATAATCAGTGTCAAGTCAAAGATCTGAAGACCTTTTCTATAAAGCTGACCGGAACAAGAGAAGGGAACGTCTACACTGTTAATCTTGCTCAACTGAGTTCTGATGAGACAATCTGCTTTCTTGCTAAAGCCTCTAAAGAAAAGAGCTGTCTATGACATAGATGGTTGTCTCATATCAACTTCAAGAGTATGTCAAAACTGGCCTCCAAAGATCTAGTAGCAGGCTTACCCAAGCTAAGCTTCGTCAAAGAAAAGCCATGCAACGCCTGTCAGCTTGGAAAGCAAACAAGGAACTCATTCAAAGGCAAAGCAGTCAACTCAATTGATAAGCCCCTACAGTTACTTCATATGGATCTCTTTGGGCTAATTCCAACTGTAAGCCTTGGAGGGGAGAGATACTCACTGGTCGTAGTGGATGACTACACCAGATTCATATTGGTGTTCTTTCTAAATTCTAAAGACGAAACTAGCACCCAACTGATCAAGATGTTCAAGTTGGTGATGAACAAAAAAGGAGAAAAGATCAAGGCCATAAGGAGTGATCATGGAAGAGAGTTCGACTTCGTTGAGATGGATCAGTTCTGTACAGACAGCGACATCAGTCACAACTTCTCAGCTCCACGACCTTTACAGCAAAATGGAGTAGCTGAAAGGAAGAACAGAACCCTGATCGAAGCAGGAAGGACTCTACTAGCAGCGGCTCATCTGCCTGAATACTTTAGGTCTAAAGCTATCAACACTACATGCTACACTCAGAACAGGTCACTTGTCCACCCTATACTAAAGAAGACTCCCTACGAGCTGTGGAGAGGAAGAAATCCAAACGTCAGCTATTTCTATGTGTTCGGCTGTGCATGCTACATACTCAACAATGGAAAACAATATCTGATTAAATTTTAACCCAAGTCAGACGAAGGAATCTTTCTTGGATATGCCACAGACAGCAAGGCCTATAGAGTGTTCAACTTGAAGATGCTAAGTGTTGAAGTCTCGATTCACATCATCTTTAATAAAATGGACTCAGACAAGTCTGTACCACAAGGCACTGCGATCGACGATCCAGACACTACGAATGAAGTGGTCGACCCCAACACCACGATCGCAACCCCAGAAGATGGAATCTTTGAACCTAAAGAAGAGATCGTGGAGAGAGCTCCACCAGACGACGAACATCTGCAGCAAGAGACAGAAGTTGATCTTGAAGAATTCAGACAAGAAGGCACCAGAACAGATGTTCCAACTGGGAATAGATGGGCAGGAGATCACACTCAAGACCTGATTATTGGAGATCCAAATACAAGAATTAAGACGAGATCTGCCACTCAGAATGAGTGTTTCTATCTGAGCTTTCTGTCCCAAATGAAACCCAAGAAGATAGAAGATGCCATAGACAATTTGAGTTGGATAGAAGCCATACAAGAGGAGCTGAATCAGTTTAAAAGAAGAAAAGTCTGGAGATTAGTTCCTAAACCAAGGAATCACCCAGTTATTGGCACCAAATGGGTCGTCAGAAACAAAATGGATGAAGATGGGGTGATCACAAGGAACAAAGAAAGACTAGTGGCCAAAGATTATTCTCAAGAAGAAGGCATCGACTACGACGAGACCTTCGCACTTGTTGCCAGAATAGAAGCTATTAGAATTTTCCTTGCGTTTACTGCCCACATGAAGTTCAAGGTCTTCCAAATGGATATCAAGAGTGCATTTTTGAATGGTGAACTTCAAGAAGAAGTATATGTGGAGCAACCTCTAGGTTTCATCAATCTAACTCTCTCTAATTATGTCTATAGATTAGATAAAGCCTTATATGGACTTAAACAAGCACCTAGAGCATGGTATGAAACACTAACAAAGTTTCTTATTAAAAAAGGATTCACTGGAGGTAGAGTATACATTACACTATTTCTTAGGAAGCACAAAGATAAAGTTTTACTAGTTCAAATATATGTAGATGATATTATCTTTGGTTCTACTGATTAAAATCTGTGCAAGAAATTTGCCAAGCTTATACAGAGCAAGTTCAAAATGAGCATGATGGGTGAGCTGAATTTCTTTCTTGGACTGCAAGTGAAGCAGACTGATAAAGGTATCTTCATTAACCAAGCCAAGTACATTAAAGACTTACTTAAGAAGTATGGCATGGAATCAGCCTCTCCCATAAAAACACCAATTGCTCCAGCAACTAAGCTTGACAAAGATGAGAAAGGTAAATGTATTGACATTACTCAATACAGAGGTATGATAGGCTCTCTTCTGTACTTAACTGCAAGTAGACCAGATATAATGTTTGCAACATGCATATGTGCTAGATTTCAAGCTAATCCTAAGGAATCAGACTTAACTGCATTAAAGAGAATTTTTAGGTATCTCAAAGGCACACCCCACGTGGGACTTTGGTATCCGTAGGAGTCCTCCTTTGAACTGATAGGATATTTAGATGCTGATTTTGTAGGCTGCAAAATTGATAAAAAAAAGTACCAGTGGCACTTATCAACTACTAGTAAACAGAATTGTGTCCTGGTTTAGCAAGAAGCAAAATTCAGTGTTTACATCAACAGCAGAAGCTAAATATATTACAGCAGGCAGCTGTTGTGCTCAAATCCTATGGATGAAGAACCAGCTAGTAGACTATGGGTTTGATTTCAAGTCTATACCTGTTCACTGTGATAACACAAGTGCTATAGCAATAACACATAATCCTGTCATGCATTCTATGATTAAGCATATAGAAATAAGATATCAGTTTATTAGGGATCATGTTCAAAATGGAACTATATCTTTACAATACATCCCTACTGAAAATTAACTTGCTGATGTCTTTACAAAACCCTTAGATGAATCCAGATTTAATAAATTAATAAGTGAGTTAGGTATGCTAAATCTACAACCATAAATTCTATGCTCTAGTTGGTGCAAACCATGCAGATAAAAATGCTATATCAAAATCGTGGAGATGACTAAGAGAAACCATGATCGTGGAGTAGTCTCGACATGGCAAAGAAGCCTACTATGATAACAGCATTTCTACCAAGTCTAAGCAACCCTTTTGATAAGCGCCTCAGGGAAAAACCTGACCCTTAGTTTTAGACTAAGAGGTTGGCCCTTCCCGAGCAACCTTAAACTAGAAGGGATGCCGATTCAGAATGCAACACAAGGACCTGTAGAGACAACGATCGTGGAGTAGGTTCAACAATGAACTCAACAATCGTGGAGCATCCTCGTTAATCATAGTCATCCTGAAGGATACACTAGCTCAGGGGGAGCTAAGGGCAGCTCAGTACTTTTCATATGACTTAAATTGTGGAGCCCTGCATAGCTCGACACGTGCCCCACTTTGCAGATCATGAGGAGGGAAATTATAAATATATTTTGAAATGTTTTTTCTCAGTTCACCTTTGAATTTCAAAAGCTCACTCCTCTCTCCCTCTCTCTCAAAAGAAACCCTTAACTTTCAGAATGCTCAACTAATTTGTGTTCGTCTCAAGAAAATCATAGTAATCCATGGCTGCTTCCAATGTTGTATCTAGTTACCAACTATGCTTCGACGAATTCAAGATAGCTGATCCACAGTTTCACAAAATTATGTCCCTTCTAGATAAAGCTGGTCTCGAAGAAGCTCTGAGCACCAGCACAAGGATTTACCCAAAGCTGGTGAAAGAATTATACTACAATGGAGTCTTCGAGAATGACGTCATCACTACAAAGGTCAAAGGGGTGCAGATTTAGCTCTGAGCTGAAGATATAAACCTAGCCCTAAGTTTTAAAACAAAGGGCCTTCCATCTCTGAGTGTCATCGACTTTCATGAAGGTCTGAAGAAGATGCACCACAAGAAGTTTCAAGGCATCAAGGGCTACAAGAAGAAAGAGTTTCCCCAGAAGTATGAATTTCTGGCTGATGTTGTTGGGAAGTACATATGCTGCAAGAGCTCTGGTCATTACTTCATGCATGAGAACCAACTGAAGCTTATGGCAGCAATCTGATTCAGAGTTTAACTCAACTATGGGACTTTGCTTATAAAATGGTTTGGGAAGTGGATGCTCAGCTCCAAGAAGGCGAAGAGCTCTGGCAAAATGCTCTATGGAAGATTCATCAGCATAATTCTTCAATCTGCTTTGGGAGACAAAATTGGAGACAAGGAAGGAGCACCCATCAATGCCATCAGAAAGATGACCCATCAGCTATTTAAAAATTGGAAGAGGAATCCTGCAAAGAATATGAAGATGATGTCTGAGTCCAGTGGAAGGACTGGAGATGTAAAGAAGAAACCTGATCTATAGGGAAATATGTTTGTGGTAAAGGAAGGTGAGGAAGAGGAAGAAGTAAATCAAGAGGTCCTTTGCTCTGGTCTTTAAGATTAAGAGGAAGAGGAAACTAAAAGAAAGTGTTCAGATGGTAGAAGAGCCTCAAGGCTCAACCACTGATGCACCCCAAGAGGGTTCTGGCACTAAGTTTTTTGGTCTCTTCTCACAAAGGGAACTCACCCTAGAAGTGACCAAATCACCAGATGAAGTTCTAAAGGAGAAGAAGAAGAAGAAGCATGGTAAAAATAAGGCTGAAGGAAGTTCTGAGCCTTAGAAGAAGAAACACAGCCATCGATCAAAGAAGTCTTCACTCACCACGATCGTGGAGTCATTACTGATCGTGGAGTCTAGACTTACCATCATACCAGAGAAGGATACTGCAACAGTCTCTCAGCCTGAACAAACTGTAGAAGCTGAAGCTGAAGAAAGTGCTGAGGTTATAGCTGAGCCAAGGAGAACAAAGAGAAAGCTTGTCAAGAAATATGTTCTTGTCAATGAATAAGCCTTAAAGGAGGAATAAAGAAGAATTGCTGCTGAGAAGGCTGAACCAAGATATGAGCCTCAAGCATCTGATACTCACAATGAGTCCTTGGATCAGACCAGGATCATTGCTGATGTGATAGCCAACGTCAACAGTGCAGTAACCCCTACTGTATCTAATCAGGCTATGGTTCATGCTGAGGGGGAGGTGCCAGAAGAAATTAAAGAGAGTACAGCTAATGTTGAGGGGGAATCTCTTGAAGCACCTGAGCCAAAGATTGCTACAGCTGAGGGGGAGCAAACAAAAGCTGCTCATGAAGTCCCCTCTGCCCCTCAAGAAATCGTATTCTCTGAAGTTGTAGAGATGGATAATGTTGAAGCTGTGGAGATGGAGAGTGCTGAAGAACAAAAAGGGAAATGCTGAAATAATAGATGTGGTGTAAATTTCAAATGAAGGTGATGAAGATGATGAAGAAGAAGAGGATGAAGAAGTTGAGCTTACTGCAGTGGGCTGGAATAGAGAAAGGATAGCCAACTACAATTAGTTATTCTCCTACTTGCCTATGATGTCCTATCACAGATCCCTGATTCTCAACTCTTGGGATCACATGTTTTGGGCTTATAAAGCTTATCCAGCAATTTCAGTGCTAGCCCAGGGATTCCCAAACAACCTCAGCTTTGCTCAGAAGCTGATCACTAATCATTCATCTTCAAGGACTGAGCATGAGGTACACTCTATTCGCATATCTTTCATAGTTAACCACTGCCCTCTATCAAACTTCCACCAGTTTTATGAACTGCGAAGATGGTTGGAAGTGGTTTTTCACCCACTGAATCAGTTTCCAGTTACAGAGTCCAAAAACTGTGTAACTGATGAACCAAATAACCAACTTTCCCTTATCGTCTAGTAAAATGATAGTGACTCCATGGTTGTCGAGCAACAAATCATGCTCATTGAACAACAACCTGTGGTTGTCGAACAAAGATTCATAATCGTCGAACGACTACTCGACACCACGACCATTGAGCCACCAAGCCAAACCGTCTAGCAAATTATCCCATATATGGAACCACCCTCCTTTCCCATACACCAAACCCAAACACCTCTCACACAGTCAGATATTCCCTCATCCTCCAACAATTAATATTTTGATATGACACTTGCTCTCACAAGCATATCAAGGCCAAGGGAGCAAACTACGGCCTCCCCTCCTGATTTTAAGAAGATTTTTGATCAACTTTCTCTACTCCCCACCAAAGAGGAGCTTGCTGATTTAACAAGACATATGGCCCTAGAGACAGAGGAGAACCTTGAAGCTCACTCACTGGCACTTCATTAACGATTCAACCACATAATCAAATTTGTCTAAACCTTGATGGGAAACTTGGCGAATGAGATCTCAAAGAAACTGAAGGAGATCATATAGGAGATGAGTGACAGTCTCAGCCAAAGGGATGTTATTCACTTTCAAGCTTCCAACAAGCATAAGGAAGTAGTGCAACTTCTCCAAAAAACTCAAGAATCTCAAAATGCCCTTATGGCTGATCAGATTCACCAGCTACGTATCTCTCTGCACGAATTTCGAGAGTATTCTATGACTCAAATAAGACAGACTGCAGATGTCATGGCCATATTGCAGCAACAGAGAAGAAATACTGAAACCACGGTTGAAGAGAATCGCAGTGACATCGCTCAAAATCGTTCTCAGATGCATGAGCTGGTGCAAGGAGTTAATCGTCTGTCAGAAGACATTCAAACCCTAGATACTGACATAAAGGTGGAGAATAAAGAAGATGGGGAGAAAGGCAAGGGCAAAGGGAAAGGGAAACAAATTGCATATTCTTCAAGGAGCAATCCTAGAAATCAGCCTCCTTCAAGATAGCCTCGCTATCAGTCTCCATGAATTGAACAGCAGCAGCGCTAACCAATCATCATGGCGCTACCTATAAGGAGTCAAGGCCCATCGTTTAGCCCACAAGGAGTATCCAATACTGCTTAGAGCATGCCCATTGGAGATCCTGCCTTTATGAACAGACATGATCATGGAGAAAGGCTAAGTTAAAGTGAGCTAGAAGATATTGAATGGCGAGATGAAGTTAGCAGAAGAAGGAGAGCTGCAGAGCATGACAATCCTCCAAGGAGCAAGAGGCAACGAAGATAGAGATAAGTTAAAATTTGTTTCTTATTGATGTAATTGTGCTAAATTATAATATCTATTTCACAACATCAATAAATTCATGCTTATTCTCTAAAGATTTCAGTTGCTCACTAAAACACCAAGTCATATTTACTTTCTAGCATCCTGCATTTAGATATTGATGATATGATGCAAATCTCCTTGGTTATGTCAACATCAAATAGGGGGAGATTGTTGGGAATTGTATGATAAAATTTGATGTTGAAAGTAAATAAATATGCTTATGTGTAAAGTCCTTCAAAGAACACATGTATAAGGACTTAGATGGTAGATCAAAATTGTTAGGTTGATCTGTACTATTCTGTAAATGAATGTATAGAAGAAAGATTAAATCTATTAGGTTGATCTCTTGAAATGTAATAGATAGGCCTCAACAGAATCGTAGTCTGTCGAACCAGCCGAGAGATTGCAGAAGCCAAGCCAGAATCATAGAGTATCAAAGAAGTTGATCAGAATCGTAGTCTATCTTGGAAGCCACACTCAGAATCGTGGAGACAGTCCGAGCACCTACCGAGCCAAGTCTAGATTCACAGTCAGCTCTCAGAAACGTGGAGTCTGCTAGACAAGCAAGTAGAGATCGTAGTCTATCAAGGCTTAAGAGAAATCGTAGTGTTCTCTACGGTCAAGACTAAATCATGCATGAGCACGACAACAGACAACGATCATGGTTCAAAGACAACAATCGTGGGGTTTCTTCAGTCAGCTTCAGCAGCATCAAGTTCTACCTATCTGATGAAGAAGGAAGTATAACAAATGAAGAAAAGCTTATGACGTTGACATTTCAGTAGTCCCAATGATGCTAATATTCATCCTTAGTTCAAATCAAAGAAGCGTATAGAAGAAGCTAAAGAGAGTGCTTTTTGTCTGCTAAAAACACCTTTTTAGGTGTTAGGTGAGAAAGCAGTCTGCTGTGTCAGGTGGGCCAGACAGCAGAACTCCATATTCCCAGGATGTCACCATCAGTGCTCAGAAATGTCTAGAGCATTAAATGCTACAACGGATGCCTTCAACGGAAAGATTTCAAAGGCTCATTCATAAGCAGAATAGATTTCAGATTCAGTCTAAGCAAGAAAGAATGATAAAGCTCAAGAACACTCAACGTCCAAACTCTACTATCTAGATAGAAAGCTTGCTCAGCTACTCAGTTCTTTAGAACGTAAGCTTAACTGCAACTGAGTAGCACAACCAAGAACTCAACTCTCATCAAGTGTATTCCAAGTCTGCTGGGCTTGAAGAGTTCTAAGTGAACTAAAAAGTTCCAAGACTATTGGTCTTAAAGGAATCTGAGTGATTCAAAGATTATAAAGATATTCTTAGTGGATTTCCTACTCGTGGAGTAGAAGAGTGGACTAAGAGCTTTTAGTGCTCTGAACCACTTAAAATCATTGTGTCTGATATATCTGCTATAACTGTTATATCTGTTATAACTGCCATAACTGCTTATCACTTATAAACTTGGTATATCTTTAGGGAAACAAACAAGTCATATATTTCGCTGTGGTTAATTTATTAACAAATCACATAAGTATTTTAAAAAGGAATTTTTTTAAAAAATATCAACCCCCTTCTAGATAACTATTATGCCTCTAGGAACTAACATGCTATGTTATGTATGCTATATGCTCTTGTGGGGTTAGTTGCTATGGGTATTCTATCACTGACTGCTCCCGCCATTTCTGCTGGGGATGGAGTTGTCCATGATGGTTTTCACTAAACTCTCTTGATGCCTACTCAAATAGTTGTTTGCAAGGTTTTCATCATTGAACTTTCTCGATGCCTACTCGAATGGTAGCTTGCAAAGCTTTCATCACCAAACTTTCTCGATGCCTACTCGAACGGTAGTTTACAAAGCTTTCAGCACCAACTTTTCTTGATGTCTACTCAAATGGTAGTTTATAGGGCTTTCATCATCGAATTTTCTCGATGTCTACTAGAAAGGTAGTTTATAGAGCTTTCATCACTAACTTTTCTCGATGCTATGCTGGGTTGAGGCCAACGGTTTAAGATATCCATCAGTGTTATGGAGACTGATTAGACGAATTGTTATAGATATGTTTTCAAGATTATTGGGGGGAAGATTTCTATGGTTGATACCCTTGAACCTTTCTAAATTCAACGTCGGGGTTGTCACCAACGTTCCTTGTCTTTAGATATGCTTTTTACCTTTACCTCTGCTGAAGATATTCCTCTTATGACGAGTGACCTCATTGGGGATTCTCGATGCCTATCCTAATGATAGCATACACCAGTTTACATCATCGGATCTTTACCGACGATACGTTGGGGTTGTTGCCAACGGTTTGAATTATTGTCCGGTTGATGCCGATGTTTCTGTCGGGGATAGAATTCTCACTATCTACTCGAACAATAGTTGACAATGATTTGACCATCAATGAACCTCCTCGATGCCTACCCGAGTGGTAGTTTACAATGATCGACTAAACTGATTTGATGTCTACTCAAATGGTAGTTTACAGAGTTTGACCATCACCTAACCTCCTTGGTTCCTACTCCAATGGTAGTTTACACCGGTCGGTTGAACTAATTTGATTACTACTTGAACGGTAGTTTTCAGAGTTTGACCATCACCGAACCTCCTTGGTGCCTACTCAAATGGTAGTTTACACCGGTCGGTTGAACTAATTTGATTCCTACTCGAATGGTTATTTTCAGAGTTTAACCATCACCGAACCTCCTCGATGCTTACTCGAACGGTAGTTTACAATGGTCGGTTAAACTGATTTGATTCCTACTCGAATGGTAGTTTGCAGAATTGACCAGTATCGAACCTCCTTGATGCCTACTCGAACGGTAGTTTACAACAGTCGGTTGAACTGATTTGATTCCTCAGCTGAGGATTTGTATAACAGATTCCATCACCGGTTCTCCCCGGGAAGGATAGTTTTTCATGATTTTCATCATTGAATCTTTCTTGATGCTACGCTGGAGTTGTTGCCAACGGTTCACAGTATCAGACATTCTGAACTTAGTTGAAGTAATTTTCAATGACTTTCATCATCGTCTCTCTCCCGATATGACGCTAGAGTTGTCGCCAACAGTTTGTAATATCAGACATACCTGATCTCGATGTTGGGGGTATCTTTCTGATAAGTCATACCCTCAGACAATTTTGGATACTTTGACGTATTCAAAATCCATTGTTCACAGTGCCGGACCTTCCCGATGCTTTGGCAGAGGCAGTTTTCAGCAATTTTCATCATTGGCACTCCAAATACCATATCAGCGTTCATCCCAATGGCTTACATGAATATTTTCTTTCATTTGAAGTTTGACACTCTGATTCAGGGTTTTAGGCATGTTCTGCTCAATCGCGTAGCACTTTTTTCCCTGATTTGACTTTTTAGCTTATGGGAACACCGCTTTAACCTTAATTGGACCTAATCCAAGGGGGTGGGACCCACCTTAGGGTTCTACAGGTCTACCTGCGATAGTCGCAGGTAGAGTCGCGGCTCCCTACGGGTATATTTTAGTCCCCCCGTGGCTTTCACAAGTTATTTTCAAGTTGAACTATATAGAAAATTCAAAAATTCTTCTTCAGATCTACTGAGTTCGGGCTGCTTTTTGCAAATTGCATCACCGTACAATTGTTCTGCACAACTCTGGTAACGTTTACATCCTTTCTTTTCAAGTTTTGACCGTTAGAACGTTAGATTTCATATAGAATGCTTTTAAACACAATATAGTGAATATGCATGCTTATACGACTTGGTAAAAATTTTTAGACTTAGTAAATGTGTATGTTTTACCATGCCAAATGTTTTGATGTGAAATAACTGATTTCTAAGATAGTCATTTGGCGCCCTTTTTGGCCTGTTTATTCATCCTATGTGAGGACAAATGAGCCTGGATTTTCAAATAAAAATACATATGGTAATTTAGCTGCCATAGGGAGTTTTATTTTAATATTTTTCATATATATAAAATGCTCATGATTTTGGATAGGTGTGCTACTGAATGGTCACCTAGTTATGCCTATGTGCATGCGGATAGTCCATTTTACAAAGGAGACTCTGGCAAAAAAAATTCAAAAGCCTGAGAATTTAATGAACATGCAATTTTAACTCTACTGGAGATGTATGTTAACTAATGCATGCTTTAGGACTTAGAATATGCATAAAATAATGATTTAATTTTAATAGGCAATAAGTTTAAGGCTTATATTACCCTTTTTGGGGTGATTTGGAGATTTTGTTCAGGTTATGGATTCAGATAGATCACGCAGTTCTAGCAGGGTTGCTACAGGTGTGAGGAGGAGGAGAGCTTTTGATGTCCCTTAGCCTCGTCCAGCCCTACAGCCTCGCCGGTTGGCTGAGTTAGTGATTCGTCCTATCCAGGTTGATAGGCCGGATGACGTAGACGATGAGGAGGATGTACCCTTTGTGGATCCCACTCCATCTCTGGCTACCTTTTGTCGGGAGCTCCCAGCCATCATTGTGATGATTCTGTAGCTCTTGGATGATTTGAGGCGCCATGCTTCGATCTATCTTCATGCCAATGAGGTGACCAAAGTTTTTATTCTTGACTTTTCTTTCTTTTTCCACTTCAAGACAACGATTTAATCTGGTTTTGCAATTTGATGCAGGTTTCAACACTTGGGGTTTCGAGGACTTCTTCTGTATTCCTCCCCGTCGTTGCCCTTGGGGTTATCTGCGGGCTTTATCTGAGCGCTGGTTTGACCAGACCCAGTCTCTTCACTTGTTGAACTGTGAGATTATGATGACACCGATGGATTCACGGTTCATCACAGGGTTAGACTTTACTGGTGAGCTAGTTCCTTTGGTGATTGACATTTCTCCTGCTGTCGTTTGATCCCTTTTGGGAGTTCCTACGACGGCCATCAAGGGTCAGAAAGTCCATTCAGGGCTCTTGAGTGTGGATGCCCAAAGTGGGGCGTTGACTGAGCCTCTACCTAATGATCAAAGGGTTAGAGATTGCATTCTTTGGAGACTATTCTTGGTCATCATCAGAGGTTATTTCATAGCAGTTAACTCCTCGAGATGTGGAGCGCATTAGAGATTTTGACTGGGGCACCTTCACCTTTGCCTATTTTCTTCGTGGGTTGTGCCTACACTCTGAGGGCGTGATAGAGGCTTGGCTGGGTTTTTATCCCTTTCTGCTGGTGAGTAATTTTTCTTTCACCTTTTAATCTCCCTCATTTGTGTTTATCAATCTTTATCACTGAGGACATTTGATTTTTGCACTTCCAATTTTGGGCATATGAGAGGCTCCCTTGCCTACGCCCGACTACTACTCTAGGTCTAGAGACCTATCCTCGAGGATGGCGATGGCATTATTCTACCTTTACAGAGGTCCTTGTAGCAGAGGGGTTCACCCATTCCTGCTTACAGTTAGAGTTATTGACCACCGATTCCATCATGTGGGTTCCTTACACCCCAGATTATCTGACTGTCAATTTTGAGGATGGATTCCCGATCGAATTAGAGTTTATATTGTCCACTCGTCAGATTCCTCTTTTGAGTGATGGAGGCTGGGAGCTCTACTTAGGAGAGCGAGCTATCAGGAGCATCACATGAGAGATCTGTATTATATTCCCTCCTCATAGTAGGCATCATTGGCCCTTATCTCAGCCAGTCACAGACATTCCCTTGGTGGGCTTAGATGGCTTCACCCTATCAGAGGGTCCTTACAGTTAGGAGGCATTTTATTACTAGTGGAGTCCTTGTAATATTGGGGCTCAGACTCGTGCCACTCAGTTCATTGCAGACACAGTTCCTGGGTCTGTTTATAATGACAGACTGGATAGTTTTCCTTCGAGAGCCTACTCATTTGGAGCAGATTTCTAGTTTGACCCATTGGTTAGATCGGGCATAATTTTTCATCAGGCACCTTGGCAGGGATCCTTCAGAGGCAAATTCTTTTTATCCTTCCAGCTCCGGAGCTGGCCCCTCAGGATGTCCATATTCTGGCAGTTGTACTAGTGCAGATCCTCCCCTCTATCTACCAGACATTCCTTCTGGCAGAGATTCAGTGACTCAGGAGGAGTTGCAGTAGGTTGATCGTCTAGATGCAGATATCATAGACTTCTTTTGATAGATTTCTCATTATATCTTTTGATAGGCCTCTGTTAGATATTGGAAGACTGTGCCCCATTTCTCGTTAGCTCTATTGATAGGCCTCTGTTAGTGCCCCATTTTCCTATACTTTTTATTTTGCATTTTAGTTGCAGACAGAGATGATGCTTTCAGTAGACAGTGTATTTAGAAATGCATGATATTTCCTATCTATTGCATCTTATTGTCATTTATCATTATCATCTATCATGATGCATGCATCATGTCATGGATATGCATTCAGATAGGTGAGTTTAGCTTTGACCCCTGGATGGTCTCATGATATGGTTCTACAAATGTCTTCATCTACCGTCAACCGTATTGAGCACATGCGACCTATATTGATAGCATCTTCTTTGAGATTTTGGTATGACAGTTTGTCTCCCACAGATAGGGCGATAGTTGATCAAATGTTGGGGCATTCTCTGGACATCCAGGCTTTCCAGGTCCCACTAGGCTTCGTGGACATCATGTTATCTTGCTGGATACCTGAGCGATAGGTTTTCAGATTTGGTATCTACTAGCTGACTCCTACATTGGAGGAGTATGAGTGCATCACTGGTTTGTCATTGGATCGGCCTTGTGCTAGGATGGCCATCAGTGATATGAGATTTTAGTTCATGACCTTGACCGGCTTGAGGCGCAGAGTCGTCACAGATGAGATTACTTCAGGACATGTGGGGTCCCTAGACTTCCTGGTTAATCGATATGGCCGGCTAGACAGCTATGCACGATATTTAAGAGATTTTACTATCACTACAGGGGATTGACAGATTTCACGCGTATAAATTTTGTTGATGTGCATCACAGCCTACATGTATATGCCGTTGTATATGGATCACTTGGATATCGGCCTGATCACAGTGGTTCGCACTCTTAGACAGGGTTGTACCATCTTGTCCATGATACTAGTAGAGACCTTGAGGTCGGCTACATTCTGGCATACCCATCCTGTGGGGTTCTTCAAGGGTAGTGCCATAATATTGTAAGAGTGGTTCATGACATATTTGAGATCGATTAGAACTTTTAGACATCATGGGTACTGTTTTACTCATGAGATAGCCATGTCCTACTCCTTTCAGCCGGCTGAGTGTAAAGATGCTACATCGTGGTTGGCCTTTCTGACGGCGATCGAGCATCTATTTGCGATCTTGCCCTGTTCAGGGCTCAGCTCTCCTTATAGCTTCATTACTCATACAGTTGGCATGGATTATCTACCCTTGGCGGGTTTGAGAAGGGTGACCACATATCATCCACTGGCTGTCATGGGACAGTTTGATCAGTTTCAGGATATTCACCACTTTGAGGGGACTTTAGATCAGCGACTATCAGCTTTGTCTTTGTCATCAGCTGACTTGCCCATGATTTATGATTGTTGGACTTGTCGCAAGAGGACTGAGCTTTCGAATAGTCATCTAGGTTGGTCTTTAGAGTATTCTGCATGTCTAGAGGCAGACATTGCATCAGCTGCGGTTGTTCAGACAGAGCCGAGTATTGATTCTGATGAGGAGGAGCCTATGGAGGACCCTGATTCTCCTACCAAGGACTAGTTATTTGCTTGTTTGACAGCAGCTTTGGTCAGTGACACCCCTAGCACTCTTACTACGGCGGATCCATCTCTTATAAATTCGTTAGTTCGGATGACCTTTGAGAGGGATCAGGCGAGAGCACTGATGTTGACAGCGCTTTCTGGTTGGGATGCTGCCTTTATTGATAGGTAAGATACTCGAGCTACTCGGGACGCAACTTTTGTTGAGATAGATGCGGCTCTATTTTCCCGGGATGTTGCTTTTGTTGAGCGGGATGAGGCTTTAGCTACCCAGGATGTTTACATCATTGATAGTACTGCACTCAGGTCTTATACCCATAAGATTGTTGCAGATATGAGTTCCTTCACAGATGATCATAGTAGCACTATGCAGATGGTTGTGGATCTTTTAGCTCGCATGGAGACCTTAGGGAAGGAGCTTACAGATACACCTCCATCTTCTGAGTGGGATGTCATGTTGGACTTGCTATCTCGTTTATCAGTGGGTTTATAGACTAGCTTTCATTTTTCTGCATTGACTAGGTCAGCCATTTTTGTCATATACAAGATATATTGTATATATTAAACAATATTATATGTCACAAAAATATATTTTGATTCACTTCCCTTTTGGATATGTATTGTTATTGCTGAGTGATTACCACTTTTTTCATGATTTGCTGTCTTGATGTCTTTTATGAACTTTTCCTTGATGGATTAACATGGAGATGTCGAAGAGTACCTAAGAAGGGCCTAAGCTGCTGACCCACGTACTCACTAATGTCCCACTAATTGCTAGGATATTAGGTGAGCTGCTCCTTATTCATCTGGCCCTCTAGCATGCATGACCCACTTAGCTTAATAAGGATTGCATGGATTTGATTTAATTGAAAGGTGGCCATATGCATACCATAATAACCTTGGCCCATATATTTTAATCTTTGGCATCCGTGAGCTACTTACATGAATCCTGGGCTGCTCCTTATGTTAACAATAAATCTTGCATACCCAATTTATAATTGCCAGGAAACCCAAATCATCTAGGAAACTTTAATAATCCATAATGCTCAACTTTTCCTCCAATTTATTTCCTAAATCACGGAAATCTTCAATTGTACCTAAAACAAACATACAAGAATAATGAGTATATTTCGGCACACAATAAAAAAAAAGAAAAAGAAAAAGCAATAAAGAATAGACATATAACATGTAAATTTGTCCTTTAAAGCTACTCTCGCTCCCATTTCATTATTTGCACATAAACGTATACACCCAGTAGAAATGATAAGCAAAATACTCGAAAACATGCGAAATCAAGCTATAACGACTACCGATTCGTAGGTATGAAACCCACTCATCAAATATCCCAAAACTTGAGACTCTGCTTGCCCTCAAGCAAAAACCCATAAATATGCAAGAATATACAATGTTTATGACTGTAACTATCAGTATATACAAAGCTAACTCATTGTGCCTCAGAGAATTCACAACAGATAAAAACATAAATCCAACCAGAGATGTATTCGTAATTCAAACCAGTCTATGAATCTATACCTGTCAACACTGACGCTGTGTGTGTGCTTAACAATAATATACCCAACTACAGATCAAATTTATAACATAATACGCGTCTTAGAATGCGATCAGAGTTCAACTCATGATATTGCGTAAACAAGGTACAATGAATTCAAATAAACGTTAACCAAGTCGGAAGTTAATATGGGAGATTTTCTATCTTTCTTTATTCACGGAGGCATTTTGCTCTTTTTCCGTATCTCAATTTTCCTCATGACTATGCAATGTCTAGTTTCCTTTGGCTCTTCAATGATACCCATGTAACGAGCTTTCGACCAACGACTCCCAAACCGAACGGCTTTAGGGCGTTGGGTTTAAAGACATCTCCTAGGGCGTACTTACTCGAATATCAAAGGCCACGAAACTAAACTAGTCACGGTGTTTATTCACAGTTTTCTGTATTTTTTTTCTTTTCATATTTTGCAAAAAAATTTCTTCTTTTCTCAAAATTTTTCTTTCAGATAACTCCCATATCAAATACTCCCAAACTTAGGTTTCAGTCTACTCTTAGTCACTACTACTAGTTTACTAATTTCCTTTATTAAAATATAATTTCTGTTCAAGACGACAATTATGTGCCTATTTAACTGAGTTGACTAAATTGGTGTCTATCGTGCTAACCGGGGCAACAATGTTAAACAGGTAAGGACTTATGCAAAGGTCTGAATACACATCAACAATCTAATTATCATCATGTTTATGTTCTTATGTAAGTTCAGTCTCATCACAGGCTAAAGTTATTTATTACCACTGACATATGACTCAGACAATTTTAATTAACAACTCTTTTTTTTTTGGTTTTTTATGATTTTTCATTTTTATTTTATAAGCATAAACCTTAACTAACGCTACTAAAACAAAGAAAACTAATCTACTATGCAAATTAGACTAACCTATACTATTCATGCAACAGCTAACAAAATTATGATGATTACTAAGCAAACACACCCCCAAACTTAAATTAAACAATGTTCTCATTGTAAAAAATATAGAATTTAAGTGTCGAAGACTTCCCTGTTCAGTCAAGCCAGCAAGTGCATTTGTCCATCCAAAGCATCCGGTCTAAGTCCACGTTCTTGCATGAGGGCCTTTCCAGACACATACTCCAAACGTTCAGCGGCGGCCGCGTTCTGAAATTTTTTCTTGTCGAAATGTGGAACGGCGGTGGAGGATGACCCTTCACCCTTTTGCTTCTTCTGTGGTCGAGGTGGCATGATGTTGTTGTGCTCAAACTTGAAGAATTTCTCAAGAATTATTATTCAGTACTTTTACCGAACACGTGGTAGGCACAGTCAAAGGTGCTGGAAGTTGAGTAAGGTTGCTTTGTTTAATTTCCCCAAATTTTTCTTATTCAACCGATCAATCAATAGTACTATATCATAAATCTCCATCAATTCAATACCAATTTCCTAGACGAATAATACTACCCCCAATCTTTCGTCAAAAATTCTTCCCAATTGAAACAATTACCTTGGTTTGATGTTGAACAATGGTGTGGTGGATTGCAGAATTTCGTTGATGCTTGTGCTTCCTTTTGAATTTGGATTTGGGGGTAATTATCGCTAGGTGGGAATAATTTGGTATTATGTGAGGGTGTTGTGGGATTTTCCTGTGAAATTCGGTTGGGGTAATGTCTGATGGTGTTGATAGTGGAGGTACAGATGTTAGTGTAGTGCTTATTTGGTGGAATTACGTTAGGAGGGTAGTATTTTAGTGGGTGACGAATTTGGTGGGGTGATAGGATTATTAGGGAGGTAGTGGGACGGTAGTGGAGTGATAGATATGTATTTGGGATTTGTGATGGGTAGTGGGTATGTGAGGATTTGGGGAGAGAAAAATTCAGAAGTTGTATGATGAGAGGAATGTATTGACGCATCTGATATTTTTAAAATTACCCCAGCTGCTAAATTCAGCTCCCCCGCTCCCGCGGGGCCGTTCCCTTGTAATTCCCCGCCCCGGCGGGGTAACACACTATCCAGAGTTAGTGCTTCCTGCCCCAACGGGTCTTTGCTTCTTTATTTTTCCGCCTCAGCGGGGAGTTCCTCCTGTCCCTTTTGATTAGCTTAATTTATATCCATTTCCTTTTCAAGCTAAGCTTAGGTGCAATCCTCTCTTGATTAGATGATTATTCCGTGAGGTTTGAGTGGAGTGATCATGTACATGTCATTTAACTCCTCTTAAGTGAATATGTGCCCCCACCTTGATGGTTTGATTAATATTGCAAGTTCCTGTATCAATTACACCATAAAATTTTGTTAGACATGTATTATGAAGAAGAATTACTAAGTATTATATCTTATTACAACTAACTGATATAGAAAAAAAAATAAAAAAAACATAAAATAACATAAAATAACCAATGGATTGCCTCCTATCAAGCGCTTAATTTTAAATCGTTAGCCTGACTCCTTCTATGATTTGCTAATCAGGATCTGCTGGGATGTTGTGAATGCTCTTGGTCCCCACTGTGCATGCCCAACACTGATTCACTCTTTGTCCTTTGTTAACCGCGCTTGGCGTTGTACTGTGATTCCTTTCGCCAATTCCCATTCGTTCACTGACTTTTTCTCGGGAATTCTCCTGAACCTTTTCGTTGCTTCCCGTGAGCACAAGAATATTTCGGCACTACTCGAGAATGTGATTGGCTTAAACACTTAAAATTTTACTTCTTGGTCATCGACTCTCATAGTTAATTCACTGTTTGGTATGTCAATCACAGTTCTGCCGGTGGCCAGGAACGGTCTACCCAAGATTATAGGAATGTTTTCGTCCTCTTCATAGTCCAGTACCACAAAATCCGCAGGTAAGATTAGTTTGTCAATCTTAACAAGAACATCCTCCACTATGCCGAATGGATACGTAGTCGTTCTATCTGCCAATTGTAGAGTGATATTCGTTGGCGTGGCTTCCTTTAGACCTAACTTCTTGTATATTGACAGTGGCATTAAGTTGATACTCGCTCCTAGATCACATAATGCTTTTCCCATAAACTGGTTCTCGATTGAGCAAGGGATGTTGAAACTCCCCGGATCCTTCAATTTTGGTGGTAACTTTCTCTGGAGAATTGCACTACATTCTTCCATTAATGCCACAATTTCATACTCGCTCAACCTATATTTTTTTGACAATATATCTTTCATAAACTTCATGTAACTTGGTATTTGCTCTAGTGCCTCGGCGAACGGAATATTGATATGTAGCTTCTTGAACACTTCCAGAAACTTTGTGAATTGTTGCTGTAGTTTTTGCTTATGGAGCCTTTGTGGAAATGGCGGTGGAGGGTAAACTACTGGTGTAACCACTTGTTCCTTTTCTGAAGGTTGTTCTCCTGCTTCCCTCTCCACTGTTTGTTCCTTACTGGTTTCAGTTTGCTCTTCAGTTCCCGGCTTCTCCAAATCCTGCTCCACTAAATGTTCTTTTTCCATGGATTTTTGCTGTATCTGACGATTTTCACCAGCTTTCTCCTTTAGCTCTTTTCCACTTCAAAGCAAAATGGAGTTGCATTGCTCATATCCTCCCTTCGGATTCTTCTCTGTGTCACTTGGCAAAGTCCCTTGGGGCCAGTTATTCACTGCACTCACTATCTGCCCTATTTGAATGGATAGATTCTTTATTTCCATCATTATAGCTTTTGTCACCACATCATGTTCTGTTTTCTGTCTGGCTAGAGCTTCTTCCCATAGCCTCTCCTCCTGTCGTGGTGCGGCTTGTTGCTGCTGATTTTGAAAACTCGGGGGGTATGCTTGTTGTGGCGCCTGCTACTGGTTCTGAGTCTGGTTGTTGCTCCATGAAAAGTTCGGGTGGTTTCTGTTCCCTAGGTTGTATGTATTCTGGTAGGTGTTGGCTGGTCTATTATAGTTACCCACAAACTAAACTGACGCTAGGTTAATTGCACACTGATTCGTCGGGTGTTCCCCTGCACACTGTTCACATATGACTGCTACTTGTTGCATGTTTCCCCTTTGCAAATTTTCCATACCCTTTTGTAATGCTGATAAATGTGCTAATATGGCTATCGTAGCATCCACTTGCAGTACACCTGCTGCTGCGGGCTGAGTTAATCTTTCAGTCGGCCATTGGTACCCATTTGAAGCCATTGTTTCTATCAATGCCCATCCGTCCTCAAATCTCTTCATCAGAAAAGCTCCCTATGACGCTGCATCAATGCCAAACCATATCTGACTAGACACTCCATTATAGAAAAATACTCAACTGCATCCAAGATGGGAATCCGTGATGTGGGCATTTCCTCAACAACTCCTTATATCTTTCCCATGCTTCATAGAGGGCCTCACCTTGGTACTGTGTAAACGCAGATATCTCCGTCCTTATCTTATGTGTCTTCGATGGGGGGAAGAACTGTAATACCCGAGAATTTTCTAATATTATTAAATGAATATATTAATGGAAATGAGAATTTATTAGAATATAAATGATTTTGTGTTATGAGAATGATTAATTCAATTATATTAAATTGAATAATTATAATAATTGAGAAATTGATGGGGTTTGCGATAAACTCATTGATAGCCTTGTGTGGCACAATATAAGAATGATTATATTAATTTAGGCGAACAATTAATCTATATTATTTGTTAATTGCTATTGTAGAATATTAATTAATTGTTATCATAAAATATTAATTAATTGTTGTGGAATATTAACTGTGATTGATTAATCATATGTGATTATTATTATTATTGCAAGAAATATAATAATAATAATGAGCAACGTGTTTATAAATATAATAAGATTTATATTAAAGTGATAATTAATCATATAAGGGTTAATTAAATTGTTATGGAGATTAACAATTATATTGATTGATGAAGGATGTGTGTATATTATTAATTAATATTTAATAAGATGAGTGATTCTATATGCAAGCATGCGAGTTAAATGTGTAACATATATTAGCTAACTATGTATTATGTGAAGTGTAATATGACGCTATTATATTGTAAGACTTATTGAATTATGGGAGTTACATGATAATAGCCTATGTGACAATATGTATGTAAGTATACATTAAAATAATGTATTATGAATATAAATAATAATTGATGATTATTTATATATGTAATGGAATATATGTGTCAATTTACACTTACTACATTATGTGAATAACATGATTATTGGGATTACATTATATTTCTAATTATAATCTAAATATATAGTATGAATATAGATATAATAGCCTAAGTGTATGATATATGTATATATGGCCTTAGTATTAATACACTTCATGTTGCAAATTCTGAGATATATGGCTTGTCCATTCCTCATCCTCTCCTACACGTGAAAGCCTATGCCTACTCTCTTCTCTCGAACTCAGCATTCTAGCAAATCATGATATGGGGAGTGGGCACAACAGTGTTCTTCAACCACTCTACCAACTCTTCCTTAGCTGATATACAAAGCTTCAATCTATTGGTTCAAATTAATGGACAATTACATTGTCTGTGTAAGGATTCTTCTATAAATAGCAGCCATGTTTCTTCGTTTTCAATTTGCTGAGAGTTTGCATAAGTAGTGAGTGAAAGCAATATACATATATCAGTAGGGGAAGTTGGATTAGCAGCAAACTCTATTTGAATCCTAGCAGAGGTATAATCCCTTTTTCTTTGTTCTTCATTTTCGTTTTCTGTTTCTGAAGTTTCCTTCAAATTCTTGATTATGCCAAATTAGTTCATGATTGGGTTGTAGAACCCTTATATTGTTGTTATATGAACATCCATACATGATGAAACCACTATATAGCTTTCTTGACTTTCATTTCCATTTTTGCTCTGCAATTTCTGTAAAACATCAAATTCGTGAAATTGGTTGGAATTCATAAAATTGGGAATTGATAAATGGCGATTGACTGTTATATAAGCATATATATATATATATATATATATATATATATATATATATGTGTGTGTGTGTGTGTGTGTGTGTGTGTGTTAGTAAGTTAAAGAAGTCTAATAGCATCTGGGTATGTTCAAATCGATGAAATGGGAAGTTTGGGGACGGTTTTGGCTGCAGCATAACTGAGTCTGCAACGCGGCGCCGCAGCGCCGATGCGCAGCGCTAGCTGCGCGCTGCAGCGCCACAACGAGGCAGTACCAGCGTCTCCCACGCCGCAGCGCCAATCCCAGGGCACTATGCCTGCGCCGCAGCGCCACCCGCGCCGCAGCGCCAGATTGTGGCTGCTGTTGCTGCGCCGCAGCGCCGGCCTCTGTGTTCAGTTTTCTACATTCTGCAACAAAACTGTTATGTACTAATTGGTTGATTTTTGTTTAAACAAGCATGGAAACATGATTAATACATATATATAAACCTAATGAGGCAATGTAAGCATGTTTTAGTGTATTAGCATGCATGGTTAACAAAACGACATGAAGCTTGGAAACGAACTTAAAATTTCATAAACAATCATTAACATTATAAAGCATGTTTACATACTGACCTTGCAAGCACGTTAGTACCACCTAGAGACACATGAAGTGCATGTTAGCTTATCTATATTGGTTCCGTAATAAAATATGAACATATGAACCTAACTAGTGCTCATTCCTAACAAAAATGTTTGAAGGTGGATATGATCATGTAAATGCTATATAATCGTTTTGATGTTATGAGCATGTTTAGATAACTTTGAAATATATGAATGAACCCTTAACTTGTGTTTATATAGTTCGTAAGGAAGCATGAACATGTTAGGCCCTATTAGTAAGATTCACTAATAGAAATACAAGCCTTGCACGTGAGCATTAACACGATACGTGGAGATTTAAATTCTGATATTTATGGACACATGTGATAGTACTCTTAGACTCATTCATGTGTCATGCATATATATATATACCATGATTGGTTGCCG
The DNA here is from genome assembly GCA_020205555.1 of Panax stipuleanatus. Taxonomy (NCBI): domain Eukaryota; kingdom Viridiplantae; phylum Streptophyta; class Magnoliopsida; order Apiales; family Araliaceae; genus Panax; species Panax stipuleanatus. The sequence continues at coordinate 12,205,572 of CM035118.1, read as the reverse complement.
TGATTAAAGTTTAGCATAAACGAAGCATGTTTTCAAGATAATAACAATGCTAGCTACATATATGCAATACGAGTACTCGTGAGCACGTTTAATACAAGTTATGTGAAAATCTTATGGGTTTAAAAAGCGAGCATGTTAGACCATATGAGTTCGTGTCCTTAAATGACTAATAAAAATCCTATACTTATAATACACTATAAATAGGATTCAAAAGTGTTGAATTACTTTACGTGGATAAACTACGCTAAAGGCAAGTTTCCTAACTTACACTCTTTTACGGTGCAAGTATTCTATCTTTGTATATTGCGAACTAGTTTCCTACTTAATCGTTTGAACTGAATTAGCATACCTGAACTCTTATTTCATTAAAGCTATTATTCATGTTGAACTTAGTATTGATCTTGAATATTGTGAAAGTGTCTATGCCATTTGATTCGGCTAGACTTATATTATAGAAAAGCAACCCAAACTAATTAATTGGTGCGGGATCTTATATTTGACTGAGAAGGACAACCTTCTTTGAAAGGAATATATAATTGTCGGAGAACCGACGTGCACACTTGAGTATGATTGATTGTTATGCATAACGATGGTACTTTATGCTAATCACCTGTTGTTCCTGTTTTTATTGAATTTTCAGTTTATTACTGTCAATTCTAGTAGAAGTTCATAGTCCTTAGTGACCGCTCAGTATTCAGTTATTTGAAATCTTGAACTGACGTATTATTGAATCATATTGATATTATTCTGTCCTTAGTGACTGCTCAGTATTCAGTTATTTGAAATCTTGAACTGACGTATTATTGAATCATATTAATATTATTCTGTCCTTAGTGACTGTTATTGGGAATTGTTGATATTCTTGTTATCCTTGAACTATCAAACCTTGTTATACCTTTTTAAGAATTGAGAATTATATTATAAACCCTTATTGTATATTACTTGCTGGGCAATTTGTGCTCATTCTTGCTTTCCCTAAAACATTTCAGTTAAGGCAGAGCATAGTGAACCTTCGGGCGTTGATAAGGGCAAGGGCAAGGCTACCAACTAGCTTGTCTCTTTTATGTTTTTAAATATTTTAATGTTGTATTAAGATGATGTAGTAAGACTGGATTTAATTATGTTTAAGCTTAAGTTAGATTATGTAATAAGTCGTTAATTGATATTATTATGTAATCTATTAAGTACTGTAGGTTGCGAGACTTGGGGGAATAATTATGATAAATCATTGTAAATTATTCTAGAATAGATTTTCCGTTGTGATTGTGTGATATTTAGTTATTATTATTGTGATGTATTACCATGAGCACGTGATGAACCGAATTCGAGAGTGTTGGGTTTGTAAGTAACGCAATCATGCAACCAAATCACATAAATAGGGCGGAAGCGTAAAAACTAGGTTTTCAAAATTTATACAAACCCATAACCATGATCATGCTTTGTGCTTGTTATCAATAACAGAAAAGAGAGAACATGGAATTATACCTTTGAAGATCTAAGCTTCCTCAGGTACAAGTTCTACTCCTTTGATTCCTTTGATTCCTCTGATAGTGGCTCCTTCCCTTGAATAATGTCAGTCACCCAAATGTTTGGCCTCTAACGGTGATCCACCAAGGAAGATGAAGAACTCAAGAAGATGGGTTATTGGCTTAACCCTTGTTTCTATCTCTATAGAATATGTGTACTCCCAACTCTTGGAAAATTTCACATCCCTTATTTCTGATATAAGACTCTCTTATATAGATATTAGGTTAACCCTCCTAATCCAATTAGAATAAGGTTTTATTTAATTAATTAATTAAATACTTTTAATTAATTTATATCCTAATCTTTATTAGGATTGAGAGAGAGTACTGATATTATATTAATTCCTAAACTCCTTTAGAATTAAAATAATAATAATAATAATAATATTAATAAGACTCCTCTTATTAATTTATATTTAATATTTCTAAAATATTAAATAATAAACATTAAGCTATTTAATTTATTCTATCATCATAGATTAAATTAATTATACTTAATGCATTATTACTATCATGCCATTTTCTTCTTAAATAATTCTTCTTCCTTTTATGGTGTGACCCTTTAGGTTCTCCATATTAAACCGGTTGTGAATAAATCAATTAGAACAATTCTAATCTTATTTAAATAAACAAATTAAACTAATAATCTATTTAAATAAATAACATTTATTCTACAATAGGGATAAGCCTCCCTAGCGATCAACGACTTTTCAGATAATATAGATTTCAACATTAATCATAAAAGAACCTGTGAGTTAATAGTTACCGTACAATTCAATCCTTCCACCATACAATGTCCCAATTAAATATAAGACATGAATTTACTGTCAAGTCTTAATTTATTTAATCATATGTATTTCGATTAGAAAATGCACAACTCCAAATAATGCAAATTAGAAACCTCTTTCTAATTACATTCTACCTTGGCCAAGGATTCCTGGGTTGTCATTTAACGAATCACATAGGACATATCTCCTCTTTTACTAGAGGTGGTAGATTCTTTATTGATCATTCATTATCTCCATATGTAACTCATTACACCCAAGCATACCCTATATATGCCTTAAAAGGCCTTAAGGAATTAGTCAAAGTATAATTTGTTACATACAAGATACTATGATGATCTCAAGTCCAGGGATCACATGTACTACTATCACATTAGGAATTCCTATTGACAGACGAGTAAAACTCCATTAGGTATTCCATAGCGAGTCACGTTCAGTGAACTTATTCTCCAATAAGCACCTACATACTTGCTTTAGTGTCTCCACACAAATGACCATGAGATCAATCATCCTCATCCAATGAGCAAGCAACATATGTACCAATCTATCCGGATTTACTAATCCCCTTTTTAGTAATCCCACGATTGGGAACTATTTTAGTTTTAAAGCTTTCTAAGAATTTAGATCTCATTAGCATGATCAACATCATGATTCTAAAAGCATTGCTTAAAACTATGGGTTATTTACATATTATAAAAATAGCACCATGTAGATAATTAAATGCCTTTAATAAATAAATATTTTATTAATAAATAAATAAGATTGTTTACAAAGTATGTGCTTTATCATCATACATGATTGGCTTGTATGCACACTACTATCAATCTCCCACTTGCACTAAAGCCAATCGCCATGGTATCTCATACCCAACTTCTCTAAGTGACGATCAAACTGCTGTTGTGTTAAAGCTTTAGTAAATGGATCTGCAATGTTGTCTTGAGAGTCTACACGCTCCAAGGTGACGTCTCCTCTTTCAATGATCTCCCTGATCAAGTGAAATCGCCGCAACACGTGTTTAGATTTCTGATGAGACCTGGGTTCCTTAGCCTGTGCAACCGCTCCGGTGTTGTCACAGTATACGGGAACTGCTTCTCCAATGCTAGGAACCACACCAAGTTCAGTTATGAACTTCTTCATCCAAACAGCTTCCTTTGCAGCTTCACTTGCAGCTATGTACTCTGCCTCTGTCACTGAATCAGCAACCGTTTGCTGCTTGGAACTCTTCCAACTCACTGCACCTCCGTTCAAGGTAAACACATACCCTGAAATAGATTTACTGTCATCTTGGTCTGTTTGAAAACTTGAGTCCGTGAATCCCTCGAGTTTTAATTCAGACCCACCGTAGACAAGAAAAATATCTTTAGTCCTTCTCAAGTACTTTAGGATATTTTTCACTACCTTCCAGTGCTCTTCTCCTGGATTCGACTGGTATCTTCTTGTTACACTAAGTGCGTGAGCAACATCCGGTCTAGTACATATCATACCGTACATGATAGATCCTATTGCAGAAGCATAAGGGATCTTACTCATACGGTCTCTCTCCTCAGGTGTCTTTGGGGCCTGTTTCTTGGAGAGATGTATTCCATGGCTCATCGGCATGAGACCTCTTTTGGAATCTTCCATGCTAAACCTCTTTAGCATTGTATCAATGTACGTTCCTTGGGATAAGCCGAGCATCCTTTTAGATCTATCTCTATAGATCTTTATCCCCAAAATATAGGATGCTTCACCCAAGTCCTTCATGGAGAAGTTTTTAGATAACCAGATTTTAATGGATTGTAACATAGGAATGTCATTCCCTATCAGTAATATATCATCAACATATAATACAAGGAATGATACTGCGCTCCCACTAACCTTCTTGTATACACATGGTTCATCCTCGTTTTTGATAAAATCAAACTCTTTGATTGTCTCATCAAAACGAATGTTCCATCTACGAGAAGCTTGCTTCAACCCATAAATGGATCGTTGTAGCTTACAGACTTGATTTGTTCCAACTTTTGAAATAAATCCCTCTGGCTGTGTCATATACACATCCTCCTCAAGTTTCCCATTGAGGAAGGCCGTTTTCACGTCCATCTGCCAGATCTCATAGTCGTTGTAAGCTGCAATCGCAAGCAAAATCCGAATGGACTTGAGCATGGCTACTGGTGAGAAGGTTTCATCATAGTCAACTCCTTGTCTTTGTTTGAAACCTTTTGCAACCAGTCGGGCCTTATAGGTCTCTACCTTTCCGTCTGCTCCAGTCTTTTTCTTAAAAACCCATTTACACCCAATAGGTTTAATACCTTCAGGTGGTGAAACCAAAGACCATACTTTGTTTTCATACATGGAGTCCATTTCAGATTTCATGGCTTCAAGCCATTTCCCTGAGTCTTTATTACTCATAGCCTGTTCGTAATTCAATGGATCATCATCATTCATGATGTGTGCCTCATCGTCATCCTCTATAACGAATCCATACCTCTCAGGTATCTTCGGTACTCTTTCAGATTTACGAACATGGTGTGGTACAGTAGGTTCTTCTACTTGGTTAGGTACCTGACTTTGGTCCGTGGTAACTTGTGGTTCTTGAACTTCTTCAAGATATATCTTACTCCCACTGACCCCTTCATGGATAAACTCTTTCTCCAACAAGGTAGCATGTTTCGAAACAAACACCTTTTGATCAGTTGGATGATAGAAATAATACCCTACGGTTTCTTTAGGGTATCCCACAAATCTACACTTATCGGATTTAGTCTGTAGCTTATCATTTTCAAACTTTTTGACATAAGCTGGACAACCCCAAGTCTTAACATGCTTAAGATTTGGTTTCCTCCCTTTCCACATCTCATATGGAGTCTTTGGGGCGGATTTGGTAGGTACCTTGTTAAGTAGGTATGCAGCCGTTTCTAGGGCATATCCCCAGAAGGAAATTGGAAGGTCGGTAAAACTCATCATGGATCGAACCATGTCCAACAGTGTTCGATTTCTCCTTTCAGATACTCCATTTAACTGTGGTGTACCTGGAGGAGTCCATTGTGAGATTATACCATTTTCTCTGAGACAATTGAGAAACTCACTGCTTAAGTATTCTCCACCTCGATCTGATCGAAGTATCTTAATACTCTTGCCCGTTTGTTTCTCTACTTCACTTCTGAACTCTTTGAACTTTTCAAATGATTCTGATTTGTATTTCATTAAATACACATATCCAAATCTTGAGTGATCATCAGTGAAAGTAATAAAATAAGAATACCCACCCCGTGCACTTGTTGTCATAGGTCCACAAACGTCTGTGTGAATCAATGCCAACAACTCTGTAACTCTCTCTCCTTTTCCACTAAAAGGAGATTTAGTCATTTTACCCATGAGACAAGATTCACAAGTTGGATATGATTCATAATCGGATAGCTCGAGGAGTCCATCTTTATGCAACTTGGATAATCTTGTTTCATTGATATGACCGAGTCTACAGTGCCACATGTAGGTATAATTAATATCATCTCTTTTCCTTTTCTTAGTTTGTTCAATTTGAAATATATTTTCTTGTAAGTCAAGTGTATAAAGTCCATTTCGCAAATTTCCAATACCATATAAAACATCGTCTTTATAAATAGAACAACCATTGTTCTTTATAATAACGTCAAAACCTTCCATATCCAATACAGAAATTGAAATAATGTTTTTAATAATATTCGGAACATAATAACAATTATTAAGATAAATGGATTTGCCCGAAGGCATTGCTAAACAATAAGTTCCTACAGCTAATGCAGCAACTTTTGCTCCATTTCCCACTCGTAGGATCATCTCATCATTGTTCAGCTTTCTACTTCTGACCAGTCCCTGCACAGTATTACATATGTGAGAACCACAGCCGGTATCCAATACCCAAGTAGAATTATGACTTTCAAAAAAATTAATTTCAATCATAAACAAACCTTGATTGAAAGTCGAAGCTTCTCCAAGCTTCTTCTCTGCTAGAAACTTCTTGCAGTTCCTCTTCCAATGTCCCGGCTCATTGCAATGAAAGCACATTCCTTTAGCTGGTTCAGGTTTCTTTTGCTCCTTTTCTTTCCCTTTTCCCTTAGCCTTCTTAGATTTCTTCTTTTCAGAAGACATCTTGGGCCTCTTCCTTTTATTGGAAGAATCCACCATCAAGACATGGTTCTTCTTGGATGAGAAGTGACCTTCTGCAGTTTTCAGCATGTTAAGCAGCTCAGGTAAGCTGACATCTAGCTTATTCATGTGAAAATTAACCACAAACTGCGAGAAGGTCTCGGGGAGTGACTGCAAGACCAAGTCTTGACTCAACTCCCCATCCATGACGAACCCAAGCTGTCCAAGGCGTTCAATCAAATTGATTACCTTCAGAACATGAGTTTCGACAGTAGTGCCCTCGGTCATCCGAGATCGGAAGAGCTCCTTAGATATCTTATATCTAGCAGTCCTACTCTGTTCACCATACAACTCCTTGAGGTGAAGCAGCATAGCAGGAGCATCCATTTTTTCGTGCTGACGCTGAAGCTCGTTATTCATGGATGCGAGCATGATGCATTGAGCCACAGATGCATCATCTTGCCACTTATTGAAAGTGGAAATCTCTTCCTCAGAGGCTGTTTCTGAAACAGATTCAGGGATAGTGGAATTTAGGACATAAGAAATCTTTTCAGCAGTGAGAACAATTCTCAGATTTCTTAGCCAGTCCTCATAATTCGGGCCGGTAAGCTTATTTGCATCAAGTATGCTTCGTAGTGAGATTAGTGATTTTGACATTTTTAAAATTCTGCATGTGAAAATAACATTTTAGCAAACATTCATTTTATTAACTTTGCATACCAAAATAAATTTAGGTCTTTATTTTAAATTGGTATCTCCCACTATTTTCATCAAACTATATTACCCTCACTCATATAGTTCGGCAACATCTATTTAAAGATTTGCTAGTGAGATTAAGGATCCCATTTCAAATGTATATAACCTTGTGGATAGCACAACAAGCGATATACAAATAAATAGGTAGACAACTCTTGTCAATTACATCACCATGTAACTCTTTTTATTTTGCCTCTTAAATCATAATGGTCATGTGTGTGCACATCCGAACTAAAATGATTTAAGTTAAGTCCAGCCTAGCACTTCCATAAATTCAGAAAAAAGAAAAAATTTCGTCCTTGTGGATAGCACAACAAGACTAGATCGTTCAATTTTCTTGATAAGCATCAAATGTGATTAATTAACATCTTAAATATTCAATACTCGCCTTGTGGATAGCACAACAAACTCATATTAAATATTTAATACTCTATTAACTAATCATGCTAGAAAGCGACGTTCGATATTCCAAATATCATTTGAACGCTTCAGACTTAATATTATTTCTTTGAGGGGTTTGTTATTATTTGTCTCATCTTTTTAAGCGAGCATGCACATATATATATAAAATACGCGTCATTTTATTAAACATGCGAAGCATGTTTGTATAAAATATAATATATATAATATTTAGCATGCAATATAGAATACTATATTCTACCCGGATTGATTATGGACTTTTATTCTAGTTTGGTTCACTAGAGCCACCAAGTGAACCAAAAGGTCAAACCTAGGAGTGCAAGAATTTAAATTTTAAATGTAACTATTACATTTAAACCCGGGCTCCATACAAACGGGTCTTCACGCGCTCCTCGCTCCTTGGTCTCCAATTTCTTCAAAATAATTCTAACTATCTCTATTACATTAACTATTTAAAATTAAATAGAAACCTTGATCAGCAGTCAAGGGGAAGTACATAGAAAGGAGATAGAATTTACATCGAGAATAAAACTAGAGAAGACGAGGTACGCAGACCCCATTTTATAAAACCCATACATTCAAGCATTCATCCAAAATAAAATCCAATCACATTGGTCATAGTCCATAATCAACCCCATTTATTATCATACACATCAACATATGCATCAATAAATATCCATTCATCTCATAAATAACAATGCTATTCCATATATGGATCGATGTTATTTAATGGACAAAAATTTTGCTAAATTTTATTTTTGAAACAAAATAAACTCTTTTATTTTAATCAAAAATAAATCCAAATTAAACTCCTTTAATTTTAGCATTCTGAAATCATATTTCAGATAAAATAGACTTCTTTATTTTAAAACTTTATCAATTAAATAAACAGTTTACTTAATTAATTAAAATCAATCTTCAGGGTCTGTCCAGGTACCGGCGCAGCTGCGCCAGTAATGAACTGGGCAGCTGCGCAGCTGCGCAGGTAGACGGAAGCAGCAGTTTTTGCAGACCGGCGCAGCTGCGCCAGTAATGAACTGGGCAGCTGCGCAGCTGCGCTGTTCGTCGCAGAAACTTGCAGAAAATGATTTTTGTCCAGAAAAACGATCCAATTCTCACATCAATTCATACATGGAATTATAAAATTGATAATTAGCACAAAGTTAGGCTCTGATACCACTGTTGGGTTTGTAAGTAACGCAATCATGCAACCAAATCACATAAATAGGGCGGAAGCGTAAAAACTAGGTTTTCAAAATTTATACAAACCCATAACCATGATCATGCTTTGTGCTTGTTATCAATAACAGAAAAGAGAGAACATGGAATTATACCTTTGAAGATCTAAGCTTCCTCAGGTATAAGTTCTACTCCTTTGATTCCTTTGATTCCTCTGATAGTGGCTCCTTCCCTTGAATAATGTCAGCCACCCAAATGTTTGGCCTCTAACGGTGATCCACCAAGGAAGATGAAGAACTCAAGAAGATGGGTTATTGGCTTAACCCTTGTTTCTATCTCTATAGAATATGTGTACTCCCAACTCTTGGAAAATTTCACATCCCTTATTTCTGATATAAGACTCTCTTATATAGATATTAGGTTAACCCTCCTAATCCAATTAGAATAGGGTTTTATTTAATTAATTAATTAAATACTTTTAATTAATTTATATCCTAATCTTTATTAGGATTGAGAGAGAGTACTGATATTATATTAATTCCTAAACTCCTTTAGAATTAAAATAATAATAATAATAATAATATTAATAAGACTCCTCTTATTAATTTATATTTAATATTTCTAAAATATTAAATAATAAACATTAAGCTATTTAATTTATTCTATCATCATAGATTAAATTAATTATACTTAATGCATTATTACTATCATGCCATTTTCTTCTTAAATAATTCTTCTTCCTTTTATGGTGTGACCCTTTAGGTTCTCCATATTAAACCGGTTGTGAATAAATCAATTAGAACAATTCTAATCTTATTTAAATAAACAAATTAAACTAATAATCTATTTAAATAAATAACATTTATTCTACAATAGGGATAAGCCTCCCTAGCGATCAACGACTTTTCAGATAATATAGATTTCAACATTAATCATAAAAGAACCTGTGAGTTAATAGTTACCGTACAATTCAATCCTTCCACCATACAATGTCCCAATTAAATATAAGACATGGATTTACTGTCAAGTCTTAATTTATTTAATCATATGTATTTCGATTAGAAAATGCACAACTCCAAATAATGCAAATTAGAAACCTCTTTCTAATTACATTCTACCTTGGCCAAGGATTCCTGGGTTGTCATTTAACGAATCACATAGGACATATCTCCTCTTTTACTAGAGGTGGTAGATTCTTTATTGATCATTCATTATCTCCATATGTAACTCATTACACCCAAGCATACCCTATATATGCCTTAAAAGGCCTTAAGGAATTAGTCAAAGTATAATTTGTTACATACAAGATACTATGATGATCTCAAGTCCAAGGATCACATGTACTACTATCACATTAGGAATTCCTATTGACAGGCGAGTAAAACTCCATTAGGTATTCCATAGCGAGTCACGTTCAGTGAACTTATTCTCCAATAAGCACCTACATACTTGCTTTACTGTCTCCACACAAATGACCATGAGATCAATCATCCTCATCCAATGAGCAAGCAACATATGTACCAATCTATCTGGATTTACTAATCCCCTTTTTAGTAATCCCACGATTGGGAACTATTTTAGTTTTAAAGCTTTCTAAGAATTTAGATCTCATTAGCATGATCAACATCATGATTCTAAAAGCATTGCTTAAAACTATGGGTTATTTACATATTATAAAAACAGCACCATGTAGATAATTAAATGCCTTTAATAAATAAATATTTTATTAATAAATAAATAAGATTGTTTACAAAGTATGTGCTTTATCATCATACATGATTGGCTTGTATGCACACTACTATCAGAGAGACCCCGTGACGGTCCTGGAATTTGGGGGCGTCACAGGTTGGTATCAGAGAGGTAGTTATAAACCTTAGGAACGAGTGTCCTTAGACTATAACTTAGGCGAACTTAGAAGTTAGGAAGGAGATAAAACTCATGTAGAGTTTTCCTTGAGAGACTTGGTCTGTTATGAAATGTAACTTCATTCTATACAATGAACTTATATTTTATTTAACATTCTAATGGAGTTGCTATTTGTTTGTCTTGTGTTTGTGATTGTAGGATGACAGACACAGGTACACCTAGTAGAGTGGCAGAGGAGGAGCCCAGGGATATACATGTAGTATACGAGGCACCTCTAGAGGCTACACCAGTGCAAGCTGTTGCACCGTTCGAGTCTGACGACGAGGACGAGATTGAGATAGAGTCTGATCCAGAGGAGGAGCCGATGGAGGACGAGCCGATGGAGGATGAGCCAGTAGAGGACTCTGATGAGGCCACTATAGAGGAGCAGATGTTAGGAGAGTACGAGGAGCGGATCCTAGAGTTAGACTACAGAGTTTAGGAGCTCGAGGCAGAGGCCCAAGAGAGAGAGTCCGAGTTCCAGAAACTGAGGGACGAAGACCACCAGAGGAAGCTGGCTATGCAGGAGTTAGAGGTGGAGATTGCCTACTGTAGGGAGGCAGGGATCCAGATGGGGACTCTGTTTCACAGGTCAGTGGCTAGGAATGTAGATTTGGCAGAGAAGCTAGAAGAGGTTGAGCAGAGGGAGCTGAGTGAGAAGACAGAGAAAGAAGCACTCCGCACTCAGTTGGAATTAGAGGTGATGGAAAGGATACACTTCGAGGAGAAGTGGGGGGCTGTCCATGAGAGAGCAGACGACCTAGAAGATGAAGTCAAATGTAAGAAGAGGAAAATGAATAAGATAGGGTACGTGTTTCGTTCGGCATTTGAGAGAGTGCTTGATAGTGTGTACCATTACCCGGCGGAGCAGGGACAGACTCTACATACTATGAGTCGAGAACTGGTAGCTTATATAGCACAGATGGAGTACAAGAGCGCAGTGGAGCGCGGGATGATGTGATGAGATTCCCTTAGATAGTCTAGTGGTAGTACTATTTGTGTCTTTTATGTATTGTACATACTATGTTGTAATCCCTATCTTTTGTGTAAGGTGTGGGATAGTGATGTGAACCCCGAGTTAGCTTTTGTTAAAGGGGTAGTTTGGCAGTAGGTTGGTATATTCCCCGTCTTTTGGGATATTAGGGGATATATGTGATAACATTTATAGCAGTATGCTAGGGAAATCATGTAATGAAACGATTTGGCATATGAATATAAATGAAGTTTATTTCAGAAAGGTGTTACAATTTTTATTGTTATTTTTATTATTTTTTATTTTTATTAAAAGAAATACTTAAGTAATATACTTGAATAATAATAAAATAAAAATTGTGATGCAGATAATGCCGCCCAGACGTAGATTGACTGCACCTGAGGAATCAGTAAATAATGAGAGGGAACAAGTAGACCCGATCCAGAAACTGGTAGACTTGTTAGGAGAAGCCTTAAGGGGAAGGAACAATGAACCCGTTCGCCCAAACCCTCAGACTGTGCCAGTAACAACCTTTAAAGACTTTAAGAGTGTAGGACCCCTGGAGTTCGAGGGAACTACCGACCCAATCGTCGCACAAACCTGGATCAAAGAGATCGAAAAAGCTTTCACTATAGCTAGCGTAGGCGAAGATCAGAAGACGGTGTTTGCCACGTACATGATGAGGGGAGAAGCGAACTACTGGTGGGAGGCTAATCAACAAAGAGCTGGAGAAGGGATAATAGCTTGGGATAAGTTTAAGACGCTGTTCTTCGAGAATTACTTCCCAAAGAGTATGAAGAATCGGATGGAGGTGAAGTTCTTAGAACTAAAACAAGGTGAGAAGCTTTTTAGGGTTAGCTGGGTACTATCGAAGATTCATCCAAGATTTTTCTAAGATAGCAACCCCGCTGACCAATTTGACTAGAAAGACGGTGAAATTTGTATGGACCGACAAATGTGAAGAGAGTTTTCAGGAGTTGAAGAAGAGACTAAGCGAAGCACCTGTATTATCATTACCAGATGATGCGGGAAATTTTGTGGTGTATAGTGATGCATCGCACAAGGGACTTGGTTGTGTGCTTATGCAGCACGGCAAGGTCATTGCATATGCATCACGACAATTAAAGGATTACGAAAAACGATACCCTACTCACGAATTAGAGTTAGCGGCAGTAGTTTTTGCGTTAAAGATATGGAGGCATTATTTGTACGGAGAAAAATGTGAGATATACACGGACCATAAAAGTCTGAAGTATATCTTCACACAGAAGGAGTTGAACATGCTGCAAAGGAGGTGGTTAGAATTAATCAAAGACTATGACTGCGATATTCTTTATCACCCGGGGAAGGCAAACGTGGTTGCCGACGCTCTGAGCAGGAAAGGAAGGGAGAAGTTGTTTAATTTGACGACTCAGGAAGAGTTGATAAGAGAGATGGAGAAATTGGAGATAGAAGTGAAAGGACCAGAAAAGTCTGGTGAGAAGTTAATTGTAATGGAAGCTTGTCCGACATTGTTGGATAGAGTGAAGGAAGCCCAGGAAAAGGATGAAGAGTGTGAGAAAATCCGAAAGAGGATCACAGAGAACGAGGAAAAGAAAATTCGAATGGATAAAGACGGTATCTTAAGATTCGAAGGGAGAGTGTGGGTACCAGCGATAACCGAGTTGAGGGAAGAGATTTTGTACGAGGCACATAATACGACATATTCCGTTCATCCGGGAGGCACAAAGATGTACCGAGATCTAAGGCAACATTTTTGGTGGCCTAATTTGAAACGGGAAGTCGCAGAATGCGTCAGTAAATGTTTGACTTGCCAACGCGTTAAAGCAGAGCATCAACGGCCGAGTGATTTACTACAACCGTTAGAAATACCAGAGTGGAAATGGGAGCATATTACGATGGACTTCGTGGTAGGACTTCCAGTTACGCAGAAAGGTTATGATGCCATTTGGGTTATCGTGGATCGACTTACCAAGACTGCACATTTTCTACCAATCAAGATCCGCTACAGTTTGAACCAATTAGCGAGTCTGTATGTAAAAGAGATTGTTTCACGACATGGAGTGCCGGTATCAATTGTCTCTGATCGAGATCCGCGCTTCACGTCTAATTTTTGGAAGAGTTTGCAAGAGAGAATGGGAACACAGTTGAGGTTGAGTACTGCTTACCATCCTCAGACCGACGGACAGAGTGAGCGAACGATACAAACGCTGGAGGACATGCTTAGGACTTGCGTGATGGATTTTAAGGGAAATTGGGACGACCACCTACCCTTAGTCGAATTTGCGTATAATAATAGTTACCATGCGAGTATCGGCATGCCACCGTATGAAGCTCTTTACGGGAGAAAATGCAGAACGCCATTATGTTGGGACGAAGTCGGAGAACGACGAATACTCGGACCAGAGTTAGTTCAACAAACCGCAGACGTTGTGACAGTGATAAGAGCCAGATTAGTAGCAGCTCAAGACCGCCAGAAGAAATACGCAGATTTGCATCGGCAGGACCGAGACTTCAAAGTCGGCAGTTTCGTAGTCTTGAAGGTATCTCCATGGAAAGGAAAAATCCGTTTCGGCAAGAAAGGAAAATTGAGTCCAAGATTCATAGGACCGTTCGAGATACTAAAGCGAGTGGGCGAAGTGGCATACAAAGTTGCGTTATCACCCGAGTTGGAGCATATCCACAACGTGTTCCATATTTCCGTGTTGCGACCGTACAAGGCCGACTACAATCACGTGATTTCTTACGAGCCCATTCAAGTGGAGAAGAACTTGGCGTATGAAGAAATTCCTTTCCAGATATTAGATAGGAAAGAACAAACTTTGAGAAATAAAATTATTCCATCTGTAAAAGTACTTTGGCGTAACCACGATGTCGAGGAGGCAACGTGGGAGTTAGAAGATAGGATAATGAGGGATTATCCCCATTTATCTGTGTAACCTTATAGCAATTCCGGGACGGAATTTTTATAAGGGGGGAGGATGTAATACCCGAGAATTTTCTAATATTATTAAATGAATATATTAATGGAAATGAGAATTTATTAGAATATAAATGATTTTGTGTTATGAGAATGATTAATTCAATTATATTAAATTGAATAATTATAATAATTGAGAAATTAATGGGGTTTGCGATAAACTCATTGATAGCCTTGTGTGGCACAATATAAGAATGATTATATTAATTTAGGCGAACAATTAATCTATATTATTTGTTAATTGCTATTGTAGAATATTAATTAATTGTTATCATAGAATATTAATTAATTGTTTTGGAATATTAACTGTGATTGATTAATCATATGTGACTATTATTATTGCAAGAAATATAATAATAATAATGAGCAACGTGTTTATAAATATAATAAGATTTATATTAAAGTGATAATTAATCATATAAGGGTTAATTAAATTGTTATGGAGATTAACAATTATATTGATTGATGAAGGATGTGTGTATATTATTAATTAATATTTAATAAGATGAGTGATTCTATATGCAAGCATGCGAATTAAATGTGTAACATATATTAGCTAACTATGTATTATGTGAAGTGTAATATGACGTTATTATATGGTAAGGCTTATTGAATTATGGGAGTTACATGATAATAGCCTATGTGACAATATGTATGTAAGTATACGTTAAAATAATGTATTATGAATATAAATAATAATTGATGATTAGTTATATATGTAATGGAATATATGTGTCAATTTACACTTACTACATTATGTGAATAACATGATTATTGGGATTACATTATAATTCTAATTATAATCTAAATATATAGTATGAATATAGATATAATAGCCTAAGTGTATGATATATGTATATATGGCCTTAGTATTAATACACTTCATGTTGCAAATGCTGAGATATATGGCTTGTCCATTCCTCATCCTCTCCTACACGTGAAAGCCTATGCCTACTCTCTTCTCTCGAACTCAGCATTCTAGCAAATCATGATATGGGGAGTGGGCACAACAGTGTTCTTCAACCACTCTACCAACTCTTCCTTAGCTGATATACAAAGCTTCAATCTATTGGTTCAAATTAATGGACAATTACATTGTCTGTGTAAGGATTATTCTATAAATAGCAGCCATGTTTCTTCGTTTTTAATTTGCTGAGAGTTTGCATAAGTAGTGAGTGAAAGCAATATACATATATCAGTAGGGGAAGTTGGATTAGCAGCAAACTCTATTTGAATCCTAGCAGAGGTATAATCCCTTTTTCTTTGTTCTTCATTTTCGTTTTCTGTTTTTGAAGTTTCCTTCAAATTCTTGATTATGCCAAATTGGTTCATGATTGGGTTGTAGAACCCTTATATTGTTGTTATATGAACATACATACATGATGAAACCATTATATAGCTTTCTTGACTTTCATTTCCATTTTTGCTCTGCAATTTCTGTAAAACATCAAATTCGTGAAATTGGTTGGAATTCATAAAATTGGGAATTGATAAATGGCGATTGACTGTTATATAAGCATATATATATATATATATATATATATATGTGTGTGTGTGTGTGTGTGTGTGTTAGTAAGTTAAAGAAGTCTAATAGCATCTGGGTATGTTCAAATCGATGAAATGGGAAGTTTGGGGATGGTTTTGGCTGCAGCATAACTGAGTCTGCAACGCGGCGCCGCATCGCCGATGCGCAGCGCTAGCTGCGCGCTGCAGCACCACAACGAGGCAGTACCAGCGTCTCCCACGCCGCAGCGCCAATCCCAGGGCATTATGCCTGCGCCGCAGCGCCACCCGCGCCGCAGCGCCAGATTGTGGCTGCTGTTGCTGCGCCGCAGCGCCGGCCTCTGTGTTCAGTTTTCTACATTCTGCAACAAAACTGTTATGTACTAATTGGTTGATTTTTGTTTAAACAAGCATGGAAACATGATTAATACATATATATAAACCTAATGAGGCAATGTAAGCATGTTTTAGTGTATTAGCATGCATGGTTAACAAAACGACATGAAGCTTGGAAACGAACTTAAAATTTCATAAACAATCATTAACATTATAAAGCACGTTTACATACTGACCTTGCAAGCACGTTAGTACCACCTAGAGACACATGAAGTGCATGTTAGCTTATCTATATTGGTTCCGTAATAAAATATGAACATATGAACCTAACTAGTGCTCATTCATAACAAAAATGTAAGTTTGAAGGTGGATATGATCATGTAAATGCTATATAGTCGTTTTGATGTTATGAGCATGTTTAGATAACTTTGAAATATATGAATGAACCCTTAACTTGTGTTTATATAGTTCATAAGGAAGCATGAACATGTTAGGCCCTATTAGTAAGATTCACTAATAGAAATACAAGCCTTGCACGTGATCATTAACACGATACGCGGAGATTTAAATTCTGATATTTATGTACACATGTGATAGTACTCTTAGACTCATTCATGTGTCATGCATATATATATACCATGATTGGTTGCCGTGATTAAAGTTTAGCATAAACGAAGCATGTTTTCAAGATAATAACAATGCTAGCTACATATATGCAATACGAGTACTCATGAGCACGTGCACACTTGATTAATTGGTGCGGGATCTTATATGCAATACGAGTACTAATTAATTGGTGCGGGATCTTATATTTGACTGAGAAGAACAACCTTCTTTGAAGGGAATATATAATTGTCGGAGAACCGACGTGCACACTTGAGTATGATTGATTGTTATGCATAACGATGGTACTTTAGGCTGATCACCTGTTGTACCTGTTTTTATTGGATTTTCAGTTTATTACTGTCAATTCTAATAGAAGTTCATAGTCCTTAGTGACTGCTCAGTATTCAGTTATTTGAAATCTTGAACTGACGTATTATTGAATCATATTGATATTATTCTGTCCTTAGTGACTGCTCAGTATTCAGTTATTTGAAATCTTGAACTGACGTATTATTGAATCATATTAATATTATTCTGTCCTTAGTGACTGTTATTGGGAATTGTTGATATTCTTGTTATCCTTGAACTATCAAACCTTGTTATACCTTTTTAAGAATTGAGAATTATATTATAAAACCTTATTTTATATTACTTGCTGGGCAATTTGTGCTCATTCTTGCTTTCCCTAAAACATTTCAGTTAAGGCAGAGCATGGTGAACCTTCGGGCGTTGATAAGGGCAAGGCTACCAACTAGCTTGTCTCTTTTATGTTTTTAAATATTTTAATGTTGTATTAAGATGATGTAGTAAGACTGGATTTAATTATGTTTAAGCTTAAGTTAGATTATGTAATAAGTCGTTAATTGATATTATTATGTAATCTATTAAGTACTGTAGGTTGCGAGACTTGGGGGAATAATTATGATAAATCATTGTAAATTATTCTAGAATAGATTTTCCGCTGTGATTGTGTGATATTTAGTTATTATTATTGTGATGTATTACCATGAGCACGTGATGAACCGAATTCGAGAGACCCCGTGACGGTCCTGGAATTTGGGGGCGTCACAAGAACTTAGCCAAAAATTTCTGTGCTAGATCATTCCATGTCGTGATTGACCCTGACGGTTCAGAATGTAGCCAAGCCTTCGCCTTGTCTCTAAGCGAGAAGGGAAATAACCTCAACTTGAGCGCATCGTCTGACACTCCATTAACCTTGAAAGTGTCGCAGATTTTGATGAAAGTAAAAATATGACTATTCGGATCATCATTCGAAAGACCCCCAAACTCACAAGTGTTCTGCACCATCTGTATTGTCCCAGGCTTAATCTCAAAGTTATTTGCATTGATTGTTGGCCTGGCTATACTTGAGTGAATTTCTGAGATCTTTAGTATATCATAATCTAGAAGTTATTTGAATTGATTGCTGTTCCACTATGTTTGTTCTGGGTGTTTCAAATTCCTCTCGATTCTTTGCAATCCACTTATTTAACCTCCGAAACCTTTTGTCGATGTCGTCCTCTAAAGGCAACAACTATGGCTTCTTCGATCTAGTTTGCATGCACTACTCGAAAGTATCTGAAATAACCAAACAAACAAAAATAAGAATATATATATATATATATGTGTGTGTGTGTGTGTGTGTGTGTGTGTGTGTGTGTGTGTTTAATTAAAACTGATCTACTTAAATTGATATTGTAAGTAATAAACGAAATTACTGTCCCCAACAACGGCGCCAAAAACTTATTGGGTATTTTCTACGCGCAACACGCAAGTTTACGTGGTGAACAAGTAATAAACTGATAAATCAGATATCGTACCCATAGAGACAATAACTACTATTTAATCAAACAATTACCAACTTTATAATATCTCAGCTTTATCAAACTAACGATTAAAAGATGTTTTTATAACTAAATTACTACTTAAAGCAATCGCAACACTAAATCAAGATTTTAACAAGATTAAGAGAATTAAGCCTACAACTTCACTTATTATTTCTGTTGGGTTTGTACGAAATCGTGACGCAATCAAATTGCAAAAATTAGCGGAAGCATGGTATATCAGAGTTTAAAAACTTTCTACAAAACCATTACCCGGATCATCCTTTATGCAAATTATTAATTTAAAACGATAAATAAGAAGTTATAGAATCATACCATTGTAAAACGAAGCTTCCACAGGTACTAGTTCAACTCCTTGTTCTTCGTGATCTCCTTAAATTTTTGGGTTAGATTTTTTTCTTTGATCAACGTTAGCCACCCAAGTGCTTGGCCTCTAGAGGTGATCCACCAAGGAAGAGGAATTATCAAGAAGGAGGGTGTTTGGCTAAACATTAGTTTTCTATCCTCTATAGAAAAGGAGTACTCTCCAACAATTAGAATTTCATCAATCAATATCTATTATAAGACTCCTCTTATATAGATATTGGTCAACCCTTCTAATCCTATTAGACATAGGATTTCTTTTAATTAATTAAACTCCTTTAATTAATTTAGGCTTCCCACCACATGGGAATAATTAATTAAATTCATTTAATTAATTTGTCTCCTAATCTTATTAGGAATAAATGAGAGTACTAATATTAAATTAATTACTAAACTCCTTTAAAAATTTAAATAATAATAATTGTAATAATATTAATAAGACTCCTCTTATTAATTTATATTTAATATTTCTAAAATATTAAATAATAAACATTAAGCTATTTAATTTATTCTATCACTATATATTAAATTAATTATACTTAATGTATTATTACGATTATGCCATTACCTTCTTAAATAATTATTCTTCCTTTTATGGTGTGACCCTTTAGGTTCTCTATATTAAACCGGTTGTGAATAAATCAATTAGAACAATTCTAATCTTATTTAAATAAATAAATTAAACTAATAATCTATTTAAATAAATAATATTTATTCTACAATAGGGATAAGTCTCCCTAGCGATCAACGACTTTCCAGATAATATAGATTTCAACATTAATCATAAAAGAACCTGTGAGTAAATAGTTACCATACAATTCAATCCTTTCACCATACAATGTCCCAATTAAATATAATACATGAATTTACTGTCAAGTCTAATTTTATTTAATTATATGTATTTAGATTAGAAAATGCACAACTCCGATTAATGCAAATTAGAAACCTCTTTCTAATTTCATTCCACCTTGGCCAAGGATTCCTGGGTTGTTATTTAACGAATCACATAGGACATATCCCCTCTTTTACTAGAGGTGGTAGATTCTTTATTGATCATTCATTATCTCCATATGTAACTCATTATACCCAAGCATACCCTATATATGCCTTAAAAGGTCTTAAGGAATAAGTCAAAGTATAATTTGTTACATACAAGATACTATGATGATCTCAAGTCCAAGGATCACTTGTACTACTTTCACATTAGGAATTCCTATTGACAGGCGAGTAAAACTCCATTAGGTATTCCATAGCGAGTCACGTTCAGTGAACTTAGTCTCCAATAAGCACCTACATACTTGCTTTAGTGTCTCCACACAAATGATCATGAGATCAATCATCCTCATCCAATGAGCAAGCAACATATGTTCCAATCTATCCGGATTTACTAATCCCCTTTTTAGTAATCCCACGATTGGGAACTATTTTTGTTTTGAAGCTTTCTAAGAATTTAGATCTCATTAGTATGATCAACATCATGATTCTAAAAGCATTGCTTAAAACTATGGGTTATTTACATATTAAAAAAACAGCACCATGTAGATAATTAAATGCATTTAATAAATAAATATTTTATTAATAAATAAATAAGATTGTTTACAAAGTATGTGCTTTATCATTATACATGATTGGCTTGTATGCACACTACTATCAATCTCCCACTTACACTAAAGCCAATCGTCATGGTATCTCATACCCATCTTCTCTAAGTGACGATCAAACTGCTGTTGTGTTAAAGCTTTAGTAAATGGATCTGCAATGTTGTCTTGAGAGTCTACACGCTCCAAGGTGACGTCTCCTCTTTCAATGATCTCCCTGATCAAGTGAAATCGCCGCAACACGTGTTTAGATTTTTGATGAGACCTGGGTTCCTTAGGCTGTGCAACTGCTCCTGTGTTGTCACAGTAAATGGGAACTGCTTCTCCGATGCTAGGAACCACACTAAGTTCAGTTATGAACTTCTTCATCTAAACAACTTCCTTTGCAGCTTCACTTGCAGCTATATACTTTGCCTCTGTCACTGAATCAGCAACTGTTTGCTGCTTGGAACTCTTCCAACTCACTGCGCCTCCGTTCAAGGTAAACACATACCCCGAAATAGATTTACTGTCATCTTGGTCTGTTTAAAAACTTGAGTATGTGAATCCCTCGAGTTTTAATTCAGACCCACCGTAGACAAGAAAAATATCTTTAGTCCTTCTCAAGTACTTTAGGATATTCTTCACTGCCTTCCAGTGCTCTTCTCCAGGATTTGACTGGTATCTGCTCGTTACACTAAGTGCATGAGCAACATCCGGTCTAGTACATATCATACCGTACATGATAGATCCTATTGCAGAAGCATAAGGGATCTTACTCATACGGTCTCTCTCCTCAGGTGTCTTTGGGGCCTGTTTCTTGGAGAGATGTATTCCATGGCTCATCGGCATGAGACCTCTTTTGGAATCTTCCATGCTAAACCTCTTCAGCATCACATCAATGTACGTCCTTGGGATAAACCAAGCATCCTTTTAGATCTATCTCTATAGATCTTTATCCCCAAAATATAGGATGCTTCTCCCAAGTCCTTCATGGAGAAGTGTTTAGATAACCAGATTTTAATCGATTGTAGCATAGGAATGTCATTCCCTATCAGTAATATATCATCAACATATAATACAAGGAATGGAACTGCACTCCCACTAACCTTCTTGTACACACATGGTTCATCGTCGTTTTTGACAAAATCAAACTCTTTGATTGTCTCATCAAAATGAATGTTCCATCTATGAGAAGCTTGCTTCAATCCATAAATGGATCATTGCAGCTTACAGACTTGATTTATTCCAACCTTTGAAACAAATCCCTCTGACTGTGTCATATACACATCCTCCTCAAGTTTTCCATTGAGGAAGGCCGTTTTCACTTCCATCTGCCAGATCTCATAGTCGTTATAAGCTGCAATCACAAGCAAAATTTGAATGGACTTGAGCATAGCTACTGGTGAGAAGGTTTCATTATAGTCAACTCCTTGTCTTTATTTGAAACCTTTTGCAATCAGTCGGGCCTTATAGGTCTCTACCTTGCCGTCCGCTCCAGTCTTTCTTTTAAAGACCCATTTACACCCAATAGGCTTAATGCCTTCAGGTGGTGAAATCAAAGTCCATACTTTGTTTTCATACATGGAGTTCATTTCGGATTTCATGGCTTTAAGACATTTTCTTGAGTCTTTATTACTCATAGCCTATTCGTAATTCAATGGATCATCATCATTCATGATGTGTACCTCATCGTCATCCTCTATAAAGAATCCATACCTATCAGGTATCTTCGGTACTCTTCCAGATTTACGAATAAGGTGTGGTATAGTAGGTTTTTCTACTTTGTCAGGTACCTGACTTTGATCTGTGGTAATTTATGGTTCTTGAACTTCTTCAAGATATATCTTACTCCCACTGACCCCTTCATGGATAAACTCCTTTTCCAAGAAGGCAGCATGTTTCGCAACAAACACCTTTTGATCAGTTGGATGATAGAAATAATACCCTAAAGTTTCTTTAGGGTATCCCACAAATCTACACTTACCGGATTTAGTCTGTAGCTTATCATTTTCAAACTTTTTGACATAAGCTGGACAACCCCAAGTCTTAACATGCTTAAGATTTGGTTTCCTCCCCTTCCACATCTCATATGGAGTCTTTGGGGCAGATTTGGTAGGTACCTTGTTAAGTAGGTATGCAGCTGTTTCTAGGGCATATCCCCAGAAGGAAATTGGAAGGTCGGTGAAACTCATCATAGATCGAACCATGTCCAACAGTGTTCGATTTCTCCTTTCAGATACTCCATTTAACTGTGGTGTACCTGGAGGAGTCCATTGTGAGATTATACCATTTTCTTTGAGACAATTGAGAAACTCACCGCTTAAGTATTCTCCGCCTCGATCTGATCGAAGTATCTTTATACTCTTGCCCGTTTGTTTCTCTACTTCACTTCTGAACTCTTTGAACTTTTCAAATGATTCTGACTTGTATTTCATTAAATACAGATATCTAAATCTTGAGTGATCATCAGTGAAAGTAATAAAATAAGAATACCCACCTCGTGCACTTGTTGTCATAGGTCCACAAACGTCTGTGTGAATCAATGCCAACAACTCTGTACCTCTTTCTCCTTTTTCACTAAAAGGAGATTTAGTCATTTTACCCATGAGACAAGATTCACAAGTTAGATATGATTCATAATCAGATAACTCAAGGAGCCCATCTTTATGCAACTTGGATAATCTTTTTTCATTGATATGACCGAGTCTACAGTGCCACATGTAGGTATAATTAATATCATCTCTTTTCCTTTTCTTAGTTTGTTCAATTTGAAAAATATTTTCTTGTAAGTCAAGTGTATAAAGTCCATTTCGCAAATTTCCAACACCATATAAAACATCGTCTTTATAAATAGAACAACTATTGTTCTTTATAACAACGTTAAATCCTTCCATATCCAATACAGAAATTGAAATAATGTTTTTAATAATATTCGGAACAAAATAACAATTATTAAGATAAATGGACTTGCCCGAAGGCATTGCTAAATAATAAGTTCCTACAGCTAATGCAGCAACCTTTGCTCCATTCCCCACTCGTAGGATCACCTCATCATTGTTCAGCTTTCTACTTCTGACCAGTGCCTTCACATTATTACATATGTGAGAACCACAGCCGGTATCCAATACCCAAGTAGAATTATGACTTTCAGAAAAATTAATTTCAATCATAAACAAACCTTGATTGGAAGTCGAAGCTTCTCCAAACTTCTTGTCTGCCAGAAACTTCTTGCAGTTCCTCTTCTAATGACCCGGCTCGTTGCAATGGAAGCACATTCCTTTGCTAGATGGATCAGGTTTCTTTTATTCCTTTATGTTCACCTTGCCCTTGGTCATCCGAGATCGGAAGAGCTCCTTATATATCTCATATCTAGTAGTCCTACTTTGTTTACCATACAACTCCTTGAGGTGAATCAACATAGTAGGAGCATCCATGTTTTCGTGCTGACGCTGAAGCTCGTTATTCATGGATGCGAGCATGATGCATTGAGCCACAGATGCATCGAGCCACAGATGCATCATCTTGCCACTTTACAATGGTGGCAATCTCTTCCTCAGAGGCTGTTTCTGGAACAGTTCCAGGGACAGGTGAGTTTAGGACATAAGAAATATTTTCAGCAGTGAGAACTATTCTCAGATTTCTTAGCCAGCCCGTATATTTCGTCCCGGTAAGCTTATTAGCATCAAGTATGCTTCGCAGTGAAATTAGTGATTTTGACATTTTTAAAATTCTGCATGTGAAAAATAACATTTTAGCAAACATTCATTTTATTAATTTTGCATACCAAAATAAATTTAGGTCTTTATTTTAAATTGGTATCTCCCACTATTTTTATCAAACTATATTACCCTCACTTATATAGTTCGGCAACATCTAATTAAAGATTTGCTAGTGAGAATAAGGATCTCATTTCAAATGTATATAACCTTGTGGATAGCACAACAAGCGATATACAAATAAATAGGAAGACAACTCTTGTCAATTACATCACTATATAACTCCTTTTATTTTGCCTCTTAAATCATAATAGTCAAGTGTGTGCACATCCGAACTAAAATAATTTAAGTTAAGTCCAGCCTAGCACTTCTATAAATTCAAAAAAGAAAAATGTTCGTCCTTGTGGATAGCACAACAAGACTAGATCGTTCAATTTTGTTGATAAGCATCAAATGTGATTAATTAACATCTTAAATACGCAATACTCGCCTTGTAGATAGCACAACAAGCTCATATTAAATATTTAATACTCTATTAATTTATCATGCTAGAAGGCGACGTTCGATATTCCAAATATCATTTAAATGCTTCGGACTTAATATTATTTCTTTGAGGGGTTTGTTATTATTTGTCTCATCTTGTTTATCGCGCATGCACATATATATATAAAATACGCGTCATTTTATTAAACATGCGAAGCATGTTTGCATAAAATATAATATATATAATATTTAGCATGCAATATAGAATATTATATTTTACCCGGATTGATTATGGACTTTTATTCTAGTTTGGTTCACTAGAGCCACCAAGTGAACCAAAAGGTCAAACCTAGGACTGCAAGAATTTAAATTTAAATATAACTATTACATTTAAACCCGGGCTCCATACAAACGGGTCTTCACGCGCTCCTTGCTCCTTGGTCTCCAATTTTTTTAAGATAATTCTAACTATTTCTATTACATTAAACTATTTAATTTAAATAGAAACCTTGATCAGCAGTCAAGGGGAAGTACATAGGAGGGAGATAGAATTTTACATCAAGAAAAAAAAAATTAGAGAAGACGAGGTACACAGACCCCATTTAATAAAACTAATTCATTCAAGCATTCAACTAAAATAAAATCCAATCATATTGGTCATATAGACCATAATCAATCCCCATTTATTATCATACATATCACCATATATATCAATAAATAAATATTCATCTCATGAATTAAAACATTCCATATATATATGAGTATCATTTAATGGGCAATTTTAAATTGCATGAAATCCAATTTCAAGATTAAAATAAACTCTTTATTTTAATTATAAAATTATTTAGAATATAATATATAAATATATCATATTTATTTTTTAAAAAGAAGTCACCTTCTTTTATTAAAAGAGTCCTGCAGGTTTATTAAAAGAGTCCTTTCCTGATGGGTCACTTTCTTTTTGGAGTAAAAAAGAAACAACACATTTTCTTTACAGAATTCAAGATTAGCACCCAAAAAAAAAAAATTATGATTCGTCCAAAAAAAAATGCCATTTTTTTCTTAAAAAATAATAATTTTATACAATAAAAGTATGCACAATAAATTATTTAAAATATATACCCATATGTATATGAAATCAAAAATAAATTAATAATTGCATAAAGGTTTGGCTCTGATGCCACTGTTGGGTTTGTACGAAATCGTGACGCAATCAAATTGCAAAAATTAGCGGAAGCATGGTATATCAGAGTTTAAAAAACTTTCTACAAAACCATTACCCGGATCATCCTTTATGCAAATTATTAATTTAAAACGATAAATAAGAAGTTATGGAATCATACCATTGTAAAACAAAGCTTCCATAGGTACTAGTTCAACTCCTTGTTCTTCGCGATCTCCTTAAATTTTTGGGTTAGATTTTTTTCTTTGATCAACGTTAGCCACCCAAGTGTTTGGCCTCTAGAGGTGATCCACCAAGGAAGAGGAATTATCAAGAAGGAGGGTGTTTAGCTAAACCTTAGTTTTCTATCCTCTATAGAAAAGGAGTACTCTCCAACAATTGGAATTTCATCAATCAATATCTATTATAAGACTCCTCTTATATAGATATTGGTCAACCTTTCTAATCCTATTAGACATAGGATTTCTTTTAATTAATTAAACTCCTTTAATTAATTTAGGCTTCCCACCAAATGGGAATAATTAATTAAATTCATTTAATTAATTTATCTCCTAATCTTCTTAGGAATAAATGAGAGTACTAATATTAAATTAATTACTAAACTCCTTTAGAAATTTAAATAATAATAATTGTAATAATATTAATAAGACTCCTCTTATTAATTTATATTTAATATTTCTAAAATATTAAATAATAAACATTAAGCTATTTAATTTATTCTATCACTATAGATTAAATTAATTATACTTAATGCATTATTACGATTATGCCATTACCTTCTTAAATAATTATTCTTCCTTTTATGGTGTGACACTTTAGGTTCTCTATATTAAACCGGTTGTGAATAAATCAATTAGAACAATTCTAATCTTATTTAAATAAATAAATTAA
Organism: Panax stipuleanatus; assembly: GCA_020205555.1. Taxonomy (NCBI): domain Eukaryota; kingdom Viridiplantae; phylum Streptophyta; class Magnoliopsida; order Apiales; family Araliaceae; genus Panax; species Panax stipuleanatus. The sequence goes on along the minus strand of CM035118.1, from coordinate 12,178,436 downwards.
ACTAATAATCTATTTAAATAAATAATATTTATTCTACAATAGGGATAAGCCTCCCTAGCGATCAACGACTTTCCAGATAATATAGATTTCAACATTAATCATAAAAGAACCTGTGAGTAAATAGTTACCATACAATTCAATCCTTCTACCATACACTGTCCCAATTAAATATAAGACATGAATTTACTGTTAAGTCTTATTTTATTTAATTATATGTATTTCGATTAGAAAATGCACAACTCCGATTAATGTAAATTAGAAACCTCTTTCTAATTTCATTCCACCTTGGCCAAGGATTCCTGGGTTGTCATTTAACGAATCACATAGGACATATCTCCTCTTTTACTAAAGGTGGTAGATTCTTTATTGATCATTCATTATCTCCATATGTAACTCATTATACCAAAGCATACCCTATATATGCCTTAAAAGGTCTTAAGGAATAAGTCAAAGTATAATTTGTTACATACAAGATACTATGATGATCTCAAGTCCAAGGATCACTTGTACTACTTTCACATTAGGAATTCCTATTTACAGGCGAGTAAAACTCCATTAGGTTTTCCATAGCGAGTCACGTTCAGTGGAACTTATTCTCCAATAAGCACCTACATACTTGCTTTAGTGTCTCCACACAAATGATCATGAGATCAATCATCCTTACCCAATGAGCAAGCAACATATGTACCAATCTATCCGGATTTACTAATCCCCTTTTTAGTAATCCCACGATTGGGAACTATTTTAGTTTTAAAGCTTTCTAAGAATTTAGATCTCATTAGTATGATCAACATCATGATTCTAAAAGCATTGCTTAAAACTATGGGTTATTTACATATTATAAAAACAGCACCATGTAGATAATTAAATGCCTTTAATAAATAAATATTTTATTAATAAATAAATTAGATTGTTTATAAAGTATGTGCTTTATCATCATACATGATTGGCTTGTATGCACACTACTATCAATTTCACTTCTGATAATATCCTTTTCTCCAGTTTATTTAAGTTAACCCTAGATTATTAATCAAGAACACTAACGCAGATAAAACCAGCTCTCGATGCATAATATCCATACTCACTTACATCCATATATGATAGATTTAAGTAAGACACCCTAATTAACTAATTCACTATATCTCTATGTGAATTATAATTAAAGAGAGTTTAATATCAAGTTCTCTTTAAGATTAGATATGGCATAAAGGCATATCTTTACCCTAAACACAAATCATGAATTCCATCTAGCAGAAATCACGACCATATGTCACTATGGCTAGTTCTAATCCTATATGTCCTTTCTCAAGTTCATAAAGGATAACAGATAATTGTTGATCAGGCAATTATATAGATTACGCACACATATAGCAAATAATCTGGGAATAACATCCATAAACTGAAATTAAGAATATTCAATCACCCATTACATAACAAGATCTGTCATAGGCTTAAATAAGTAATTAGTTCATATTAAATGAATAAAAACCCATAATTCTCAGAGTATTAATCATAACGAATACAAAGTAAAATATATAAAGAAAGATAGGAATATGAAAATCCTGTCGTTGCTCGTCTCCAAGTTGCTTCACGTTCATCCGAATATGCTATGCTTCAGTTCTCCTTTTCAGGTTCAGATCCACAATTAGTGCGTCCGCGGTGGCTAGGTATATCATATATCATCTATATATATATACGAATTATACTAATTATACTCAGCCCCTACGTGCGTCAGGTTTTAGTCCCCCATGTGCTGCTCACGTGCCCTTCTCCCTGATATATATAATCAGCCCAAAATCCCTCTCTCCTTACACTTGTTGCCGCGTCCAAATCAAAGTAGGACAACTCTTTGCGGGCGCGCCTACCGGCCCCAGCGGGGAGTTCCTTTGATAATCACCTGCCCCAGCGGGGAAGGTCTTTGCCTAGCTGCCTTGAATTGCGTTCATGCTATTTTTCATATATTGCATAGCAGCTTGTTGGTGTGATGCATGGCTGCATGCGTGGCCCATTCATTCCTACACAAGCTGCTCCATTTATCTACTATCACTTTACTTGCACTTGCACATGTGGCTGCTCATTCACTAATTCATGGTTCACATCCATACAAACAAACATACAAGAATAATGAGTATATTTTGGCACACAATAAAAAAAAGAGAAAAAGAATAAGAAATAAAGAATAGACATATAACATGCAAATTTGTCCTTTAAAGCTACTCTCGCCCCCATTTCATTATTTGCACATAAACATATACATTCAGTAGAAATGATAGGCAAAGTACTCGAAAACATGTGGAATCAAGCTATAACGACTACCGATTCATAGGTATGAAACCCACTCATCACTCTTGCAACCACTGGTCTTCTTCCATCTGAGCATCTATTAACACCCTTAATGACTCCATTTCTACTTCTATGGGGAGTACTGCTTCCATGCCATAGACTAATGAGTAGGGGGTAGCCCTAGTAGAAGTACGCATTGACGTCCTGTAGGCTAGTAGAGTCAGAGGCAATAGATCAGGCCATCCCTTGTGATCGGCAGACATTTTTTGCATAATTTTTTGGATATTTTTGTTGGCCGCTTTGACAGCACCATTCATCTTAGGACGATAGATGACGAAATTGAGATGCTTGATCTGAAACTTCCTGCATAATTCTTTCATCATCTAGTTGTTTAGATTCTTGGCATTGTCTGATACGATCACCTCTGGTTGTCCATATCGACAAATTATATTATTTCGGATGAAACCAATGATTACCTTTTTGGTGACTTTGGGAAAGGATGCAGCTTTAACCCATTTGGTGAAGTAATCAATCATGGTGAAGATGAATCGATGACCATTACTGGCTTTGGGTTCTATTGACCCAATCACGTCCATTCCCCACATGGAAAAGGGCCATGGCGAACTCATAATGTGCATTTCGTTTGGAGGAGCGTGGATGGAATTTCTAAGGACTTGGCATTGGTAGTATCTCCTGACGTGATCATCACAGTCAGCTTTGAGAGAGATCTGGTAATGCCCTGTTCTTAATATTTTCTTGGCAAGTAAAGGACCACTCATGTGTGGACCACAGACTCCACCGTGGACTTCATCCATCTGTCGTTAGGCTTGATCTTTATCCAGGCATCTTAAAAGGCCTATTCCAGCATCTTGTGGAGCGCATCTCCGCTCAGATAGAATTTCATAGCCATCTTATGAATCCGCTTTCTTTCAGCTTGACTTGCCCCGGTAGGCGTAGATCCATCCCTAATATATTCTTTTATATCTTGGTACCAAGATTTTTTGATAGGAAGTAGTTCATCTGATATTTCTCCAATGTGATTCCCATATGCTAGGGTCTTTTGGCTTGCAAATTTGATGTCAGGAATTCCCATCCTATCAGATATGTGGATCAAGGAAGCCAACTTTGCCAATGCATCAGCAAAGTCATTCCTACCTCGAGGGATGTGGATGAAGGTTATTTCTTCAAACTCCATGGATATCTTGATAACTTGGACATGATAGGGCAGCAAATGCAATTCTTTGGTATGATACTCTCCGATGGTTTGTTTGATAACGAACTCAGAATCCCCAAAGACTAGTAAACGTTTGATACCCATGGATTGGGCCAGTTTCAACCCTCTTATACAGCCCTCATACTCAGCTGTGTTGTTGGTGTTGAAAAACTCTAACTTGCTGGCCGCAGGATACTGTTCTCCTATAAAAGAGACAAGAACTGCCCCAGTTCCGGCACCTTCCATGTTCACGGCTCTATCAAAATACATTTTGTGGCACCCCCAAATTCAGACTGCCACGTCGTCTCGAATTCGGTTTGTCACGTTCTACAAATACTAGCATAAGGATACGACTAAATATCATATCGCACAGCGGAATAACATAATACTATGAATAGATTACATTTATTTAATATAATCATTCATATCCCAAGGTCTCGTAATTTAAACATCGATTACATAGCTTAAACATATTTTAAGCATATATAAACTTAACTAATACATAATATAATAAGGTCTTATTACAACATCATAAAGTTCTACATAGATAAAAGCTACTTCGTAGCCTTTCCCTTGCCCTTATCGACGCCCGAAGGTCCGCCTTGCTCTGCCTTAACTAAAATGTTTTTAGGAAAAGTAAGAATGAGCAACAAGTTTTCTAAGCAAGTAATATAGCAATAAGGGTGAGTAATATAGTTTTTGAATCCCAAAGGGGTATATCAATAAGGATAGTTCAAGTATAATATGAAGTATCGATAGTTCTCAACAACAGTCGCTAAGGACAGAAGGATATTAATAAGATTCAATATTAAATCAATTTAAGATTTTAAAACAATGAATACTGAGTAGTCACTAAGGACTATGAACTTCTACTAGAATTAACAGGAATATACTGATAATCCAATAAAACAAGTACAACAGGTGATCAGCCTAAAGTACCCTACATTATGCATAATATTCAATCGTACTCAATTGCTCACATCGGTCTCCCGAAAAATATAGTTTCCCCTTCAAAAGGGTTGTTCATCTCAGTCAATATAAGACTCCGCACCAATTAATTGGTTTAGATAGCTTTTCAAATTCATAATATAAGTCTAGCCGAATCAAATGGCATAGACCGCTCTTTCAATGTATATAAGAACAATCATAAGTTCAAAACTCAAGATTTAAAGTTTGAAGAATATAAATCGATTTTATCTTTATCCACGAAGTATTTAAGTAATAAAACATGAATTTCAATTCCAATAGCTTACTTGTACGACAATAATAGCACAAGTTCAATAAATGTTCAATAAGAATAGAGTTCGAGTACTTGCTTATAATATCCGTTGAATAAAGTAATGCAAGGGTTTAGGATACTTGCAATTAATAATACAAGAACGGTTTTAAGGAAACTTGCCTGAGCTGTTGCTACAATTACTCTACAATTTTGTTCTTTGGATGACCTACATTAATCATAAGCCATCCTAACAATTATCCTCTGTCAGGTATCATAAAATGATTTAACTGTCCTATTGCATAACTCTCATTGTCTACCAATACTGTTTGACCATTCATTTATCACACGGTATATCAATTAAGGTCTTTACGATTGACATGGCATATCAGCTTGGTAATTCTACAGACACTCTATAATTTATCAGTAAGACTTTACGATCGCCGAACTCACTCGACATCTTCGACTCTATGATGGTCGAAGTCACTTGATAGCTTTGACTCTACGATTGCCGAAGTCACTCGTCATCTTCGACTCTATGATGGTCGAGTCCACTCTACGATTGGTGAGTGAGCACTATGAGTTCACTCTACGACTGACGGGCAAGCTCTACGATTGGAGTGAAACCACTCTACGATCGTAGAATTCACTCTACTGATACTGAGACTAAGTCATAATTCAAATTCCATTTTTCAAAAGAAGTCTTTGACTGACTGAGCTAAGGTCATACTCATTTTATCTGAGCAGACTTAACAACATGGTTTGGTCTGGAACACTAGGTTCCTGGTTTAATAGGTCTAAAGAAAAAAAGGTTTCGCAATAGGTCTTGGAAGTCTAAGGTCTGATATAGAGACCAATCTTGGACTGTCACTCTACGGTCTCTAGGACTTGGTTTCATTTACACTTTTCAAAATACAGCCAGGCTTGACTTAACAAGGTCATAGATAGCCAGTTTAAGCTACTAGGTTGACAGACAGTCGGGGTTGTCTTGGTAGAATCGTCACTACACATGACAAGGTCAATATACTTCATATGTCTTATGGGTCTATGGTCAAAGTTCATAGTCCGAACGCAACATGGATACAGAGCACTTGTGCTCATACCAGCTTTTGTTCTATTTTCAAAGTTAACACAGCAAGGTGTTATTGGTTTTGGTCCTGATTATTCAGTTAAGTGGTTAACACATTTTATCATACATTTAACATGTAGTGTCCTTCAACAGTCACCTTATAACTTCGGAATCCACCATGATTCCCACACATAACCTACCACAACCAAGTAGGCCTGATTATTACTATAACATATTCATACTTAATATAAATTAAAGACTTACAGTTAGAGGTTTATACCTGCTTGAAGTAAACACGGGTAAGCTATTGACTTTCTAAGCTTTTTCGGCTATCGAACTGTAGTGCACCTCTCGGACTCTCTCTTATCTCTCAAATTCTTTTCTCTCATGTATTGGCACTCATCAGATGAAGCAACTCTGGACATGAGTTGGGAGCTTCTATTTATAGGAAAACTATTACCTAGACTCTGTTTATTACTTAGGTGGTCGGACTGGTCCATAACTGAATTACCCCCTGGTTAAGTGAGGTTAGGTAGAAAGGTCTACCTACCCATCCTTCAGCCACACCCACAGTACTCGTTACTGGCTAACTTGTTAAGAAACATGGTAGAATAGGCCATTGGCCTAGTTCGGCTGGCAGTACTATTATTATTATAATACCACCTTGTATTATTCTGTAGATTGGACCTCAAATCCGAGTCAACTGGTTGGGCTTCCTATTCTTGGGCTTGCTACTCTTATTCCCTTCGGGTTTGCCATTAGTCCATGACTTTGCACAATTTTGTGAGGTTCCAACAGCCTGCTCACAACATTTATCATTGGGCCTAATAACATTAATCGGCTGGACTCAATTCCCAGCTACTACTCAAAGCAACCCATTGGTCTACACAAACAGATTATTATCTATGACTCATAATTGGATTTAGTGCTATCATATAGAGCAACATTTAATACATACTAAATCTTATACATGGTTCATCTATTAACACCAACATGTTATCACTTAATACCAACCTGCTATTAATAACACCATTCTTCATATATCAATTAACACTCGAATATGCCACACAAGGCTACATTACCCAAGCCTGATTAATACACAATCTAGTTGGTCATACACTAAAGGTAATAACGCATTTAATTTATTTAATCTTAATATATAGTTCTCATGTATTGTATAGTCACACTTAAGTGTCACATTGCACTTTCCCCTTTTAAATAGAATGTAGTCACTTTATATAATATGATTAATATCCCATTACACAATTAATTGAATAAATATAAATCTTGTTATACTTATTATTAAGCTACTCGTTAACAGTATTATTCTTCCCAATAACAATTAATCGACCTTAATAATTACTCATTAATAGGTTTTTACGATTAGTCAACAATATAATATTAGTTAATCAATGTACTTAGTAATCTCTCATCTTATTAATGTGGGTAATCAGCACATAATTATTCATGCATGTAGAAATTAGATTCCATGTTTTACTACCGGCGCAGCTGCGCTGGTTTACTATACAGAAGTGGCACAGCTGCGCCACTCTGGGAAAGTTATTCTAATTTGCTTACTTTATTGTTTTGATTAATAACATTCATAGCTTATCACCTTGCCACACTAGGCAATTCATATAAGCATTTCGTTAAGCTTTTCATCACTTTCATTCTTGTGCCAAGCAAGACATTCTACAGGTTTATCTTAAACTCCACATTCTCTTAATTATTATAAATTCAATTTGAAGTAGCTGAGTTAACTCATCTCATAACACATAATTATTTATATTCAAATAAATATTTATTTTCATTAATATCAATATAAATCTTTATTCAAGGAAATTCTCGGGTATTACACATTTTCCAATATTGGACTGTAATTTCTTGAGGGATTTGTTGAATTGTCATTATCCCATCATCCGGGAAATAAGTTTCCAAGGGTTCAAAATCCCCTGATGGTGCTTCGGCCAATTGATCTGCAATTTCCAGACCTTTGACAGACTTCTGAGTCAAGTAGATAATGTCGAACTGTTGTAGGATTAACTGCCATTTAGATAATCAGCAATTCAATATGGGTTTGTTGAATACATACTTCAGCGGATCCATGTGGGATATGATTGGTCGTGTGCCCATGCAGATAATGTTGTAACCTCATGGAGGCCCATGCTAATGCACAACAGGTCTTTTCAATCAAAGTGTACTTCTGTTCTCCGCTAATGAATCTCTTGCTGAGGTAATATATAGCTCTTTCCTTGCTTCTATCATCTTTTTGTCCCATCATGCAACCCATGGTGTTGACATTGACTGACAGGTACCTTAACATGGGAACCTCATCCCTTGGGGGTACCAAGACAGGTGCTTTGATCAACTACTTCCTTATGGAAAGGAAGGGTTTTTTACAATCTTCATTCCACTCATGGAGGAGTTTTTCCTTAACAACTTAAAGATGGGTTCACATGTTACCGTGAGTTGAGAGATGAATCTGCTTGAAATTGATTCTCCATAGAAATCCCCGTATTTCCTTTTCTATTCGGAGCACGAGCATTGATGAGTAGGTGTCATACCTACGAATTAGATATTGTTTAAGCTTACTTATTGTTATCTTTAAGTGTTTTTAGGATCTATTTATTTGTTTTTGTGTTTATTTCTTGTCGGTGGAGCTGGAAGGGCAAATATGTTATTTTAGAAGAGAAAAGAATTAAAAAGAAGTCAAAAATAGGCTTAATGGCATTTTTATAATTACTTGGTCCTGGTCAAGAGCCTAGGCACTTAGGATTTGCCCTAGGACAAGCGCCTAGGAGCTCATGCACAATTTTGGATGCTAATTTATGCGGCTGAGTACAATGGAGGCCAATCAGACTAGATATTAGGGTTTTAAAAGTAAGGGACAGAGGGAGATATAACGTAACAAGGATTTGCAGAGATAGATTGAAGGAGAACACGAAGGAGATTTACAAAAGGTTGAAGATCAAGTTAGAGATTTGGAGCGGCTTAATAGTTTCTTCTATCCCTTTCATCTATCTTTAATTTTGTAATCTTTGGGATGTTTGGATTCTTAATTTGGATGATGTTTTCCTCTATCATTATGAACTAACTTTTTATTAAGATCACAACGGAACTTAGTATAATTTGAATTGATGCTCCTTATTTGATTTAAGTTAATTACTCTTGAATCGTTTATCATATCTTGTGTTCATTGATTAATTGTCTGATCAACAATTACCGGGATAATTTATATGAAATTAGAAAGTGCAGTATGAGTTAGATCTAGATATGATAGCATCTGTTCATATAATCTGAATAAGGTTAATATGTTTAGCATATAGGATAAGAATATATCTATATATCTTTTGCAACCATTAAAAGAATATGTGCTTGAAAACCCTAATTTTCTTAATTCACATAAAAAGATAGTGGATTAATTAGTTAGGGTGTTTCCTTGTAAATCTGTTGCGTAACTGCTGGATATTTAAGGATTCGTTTACGTGTCTTCGGAAGAAGTACTTGAATATTATAAAGAATTCTTGGTTAGTGATTCATAGTGATTAAATAATTAAATGAGGAGTGTCTTAGTTTAAATGATATACTAAGGGAAGTTGTGATCTTAACCCATTCCATTTGCATTCATTCTTGTGACGATATATTTTAGTTGTTAATTAGAATTCTCAAAATCACAATCATTATTCATAGTTTAATTTAAGATTAATTGAATTAAAATTGATATTTGATAATATTAATCTATTTCCTCGTGGGAACGATATCCTTGCTTGCTAAATGTTACAAACGAACACGTATACTTGCGTGTTTAATTGCTATTAATAACATAGGCAACAAGTTTTTGGCGCCGTTGTCGGGAAAATTAGTTTAATATTTCGTTATTATTAATTTTGATAAATTTAATCTTAATTTAGACTTTTATTTTCATTTTCTTCTCAGCTTATCTTCTCTCGTGTATGCAAACGCGATTGAAACAGCAGGAGCTTGAACCATACGAAGGCGATATCCTTGCTTGCTAAATGTTACAAACGAACACGTATACTTGCGTGTTTAATTGCTGTTAATAAAATAGGCAACAAGTTTTTGGCGCCGTTGCCGGGGAGAAGGCTTGTAAAAGGTTATTTTTTATAGTGCATGCCAAGTGTTCGATACATTGCCACAAAGAGGGGTTTTTTTTTCAATTTAGCCACTAAACTTAAGTTGTTGAGCTCGGATTTAACACACTAGCTATATGGCTCCCAAAAGGCACAGGGGGGAAAGTTCAGGATCGTCTGACAAGTTTGATAAGAAGAGATTTGTAAGCGTTCAGGCTGCTTATAGATATCAAAATAGTGCGTTAGGAAAATCTATAATTCCAGAACGTGGTTTACTACCGGATGACCAAGATGGGGAAGTTGCCCAAATGATTCGACACCGAAAGTGGATTTGCTTTACTTCCCAACCTGGACCAGCATCGATAAAAATTGTCAAGGAGTTCTATTCAAACGTTAAAGAGGCCAACGACACTTTAGTGATGGTTTCGTGGAAAATAAGTTAATGTTGGTCGAAAGGCAATCAATGCTTATTATGGATTGGAGAAGATTCGTGATAGTGATTATCGTATGTATATGGAGCGAGAATTGGATTACAGTGAGGTGATTGAAGCCCTTTGTGTACCAGGAACTGAATGAAAACTGAAAGATCAGCAAGAAGCAGTTCACTTTCCATCTTCAAAGTTGAGCCGATATGGCAAAGCTTGGCATGCATTCATCTGCGCTAAGTTGATTCCATATAGGCATACGAGTGATGTTATTAATTAGCGGGCTGCCTTGTTATTTTGCATTGACAAGGGAAAATCTGTGGATGTTGGGGAAGTCATCCATGAATCGATTATGCAAGTGCTTGACGGAGGCACTTCAGGTGGGTTGCCTCACCCATCTCTGATTACAGAATTATGCCGACAAGCTGGAGTTCAGTGGGATGACGAAGAGGCATTACAGGCACCTTTAGCCCCAATTAACCACTCTGTGATGACACTTTACAAGATATGGGATGGGGCTGAATCACACCCACGGGGACTGGGATTTATTATCGTTCCCCCAGTACATGTTGAGCAGCCTGTTGAGCTTCCTCCTGAGGCCCCAAGTTCAATGCCACCACCTGATTGGGTTGAGAATATACGGAGAGACCAACAACATCATATGAGACAGATTAACTTGGTGGCAACCCAGATACACCAAGGTTTTGATAGTAGTGTGCATACAAGTCAATCATGTATAATGATAAAGCACATATTTTGTAAACAATCTTATTTATTTATTAATAAAATATTAATTTAAGGCATTTAGCTATCTACATAGTGCTCTTTTTTTATAATATGTAAATAACCCATAGTTTTAAGCAATGCTTTTAGAATCATGACGAGATCATGCTAATGAGATCTAAATTCTTAGAAAGCTTAAAAGCTAAAATAGTTCTCAATCGTGGGATTTCTAAAATGGGGATTAGTAAATCCGGATAGATTGGTACATATGTTGCTTGCTCATTGGATGAGGATGACTGATCTCATGGTCATTTGTGTGGAGACACTAAAGCAAGTATGTAGGTGCTTATTGGAGAATAAGTCCACTGAACGTGACTCCCTATAGAAAACCTAATGGAGTTTTACTCACCTGTCAATAGGAATTCCTAATGTGATAGTAGTACAAGTGATCATTGGACTTGAGATCATCATAGTATCTTGTATATAACAAATTATACTTTGACTTATTCCTTAAGCCCTTTTAAGGTATATATAGGGTATGCTTGGGAATAATGAGTTATATATGGAGATAATGTATGATCAGTAAAGAATCTACCACCTCTAGTAAAAGAGGAGATATGTCCTGTGTGATTCGTTAAATGACAACCAGGAATCCTTAGCCAATGTGGAATGAAATTAGAAAGAGGTTTCTAATTTGCATTATTTGGAGTTGTGCGTTTTCTAATCGAATACATATGATTAAATAAATTAAAACATGACAGTAAATCCATGTCATATATTTAATTGGGACATTGTATGGTGGAAGGATTGAATTGTACGGTAACTATTAACTCACAGATTCTTTTATGATTAATGTTGAAATCTATATTATTTGAAAAGTCGTTGATCGCTAGGGAGGCTTATCCCTATTGTAGAAGAAATATTATTTATTTAAATAGATTATTAGTTTAATTTTTTTATTTAAATAAGATTAGAATTGTTCTAATTGATTTATTCACAACCGGTTTAATATGGAGAACCTAAAGGGTCACACCATAAAAGGAAGAAGAATTATTTAAGAATAAAATGACATGATAGTAATAATGCATTAAGTATAATTAATTTAATCTATGGTGATAGAATAAATTAAATAGCTTAATGTTTATTATTTAATATTTTAGAAATATTAAATATAAATTAATAAGAGGAGTCTTATTAATATTATTATTATTATTATTATTTTAATTCTAAAGGAGTTTAGAAATTAATATAATATCAGTACTCTCTCTCAATCCTATTAAGATTGGGATATAAATTAATTAAAAGTGTTTAATTAATTAATTAAAAAAAATCCTATTCTAATTGGATTAGGAGGGTTAACCTAATATCTATATAAGAGAGTCTTATATCAGAAATAAGGTACATGAATTTTTTCAAGGGTTGGGAGTACACATATTCTATAGAGATAGAAACAAGGGTTAAGCCAATAACCCATCTTCCTGAGTTTTTCATCTTCCTTGGTGGATCACCGTTAGAGGCCAAACATTTGGGTGGCTGACATTGATCAAGGGAAGGAGCCACTACAGAGGAATCAAAGGAATCAAAAGAGTAGAACTTGTACCTGAGGAAGCTTGGATCTTCAAAGGTATAATTTCATGTTCTCTCTTTTCTGTTATTGATAACTAGCACAAAGCATGATCATGGTTAAGGGTTTGTATAAATTTTTGAAAACCTATGTTTCGCGCTTCCGCCCTATTTATGTGATTTGATTGCATGATTGCGTTACATACAAATCCAACAGTGGTATCAAACCCTAACTTTGTGCTAATTATCAATTATATAATTCCATGTATGAATTGATGTTTGATGGGATCAAATTTTCTGGACAAAAATTGATTTCTAGGTGATTCTACAGACGAATGGCGCAGCTGCCCAGTTTATTTCCGGCGCAGCTGCGCCAGTCTGCAAAATCCGGTGTCCCAGGCTTCCTGCGCAGCTGCGCAGTAGCCCAGTACATTCTTGGCGCAGCTGCGCCGGTACATGGACAAACCCTGAAAATTGATTTTATTTAATTAAGTAAACTGTTTATTTAATTTATGAAGTTTTAACATAAAGATGTTTATTTTATCTGAAATATGATTTCAGATTGCTAAAATTAAATGAGTTTAATTTGGATTTATTTTTGATTAAAATAAAAGAGGTTATTTTGTTTCAAAAATAAAATTTAGCAAAACTTTGGTGCAATAAATGACATCGATCTATACATGGAATAGCTTTATAATTTATGAGATGAATGGAAATTTATTGATGCATATGGTGATGTGTATGATAATAAATGGGGTTGATTATGGACTATGACCAATGTGATTGGATTTTATTTTGGATGAATTCTTGAATGAATGGGTTTTATAAAATGGGGTCTGCGTACCTCGTCTTCTCTAGTTTTATTCTCGATGTTAATTCTATCTCCTTTCTATGTACTTCCCCTTGACTGCTGATCAAGGTTTCTATTTAATTATAGTTTATGTAGTAGGATTAGTTAGAATTTTTGAAGAACTGGAGATCAAGGAGTAAGGAGCGCTTGAAGACCCATTTGTATGGAGCCCGAGTTTAAATGTAATCGTTACGTTTAAATTTAAATTCTTGCACTCCTAGGTTTGACCTTTTTGGTTCACTTGGTGGCTCTAGTGAACCAAACTAGAATAAAAGTCCATAATCAATTCGGGTAGAATATAGTATTCTATATTGCATGCTAAATATTATATATATTATATTTTATGCAAACATGCTTTGCATGTTTAATAAAATGACTCATATTTTATATATATATATATATATATATATATATATATATATATGTTTATGCGCACTAAACAAGATGAGACAAATAATAACAAACCCCTTAAAGAAATAATATTAAGTCCGAAGCGTTCAAATGATATTTGGAATATCGAACGTCGCCTTCTACCATGATTAATTAATAGAGTATTAAATATTTAATATGAGTTTGTTGTGCTATCCACAAGGCGAGTATTGAATATTTAAGATGTTAATTAATCACATTTGATGCTTATCAAGAAAATTGAACGATCTAGTCTTGTTGTGCTATCCACAAGGACGAACATTTTTCTTTTTTGAATTTATGAAAGTGCTAGGCTGGACTTAACTTAAATTATTTTAGTTCGGATGTGCACACACATGACCATTATGATTTAAGAGGTAAAATAAAAGGAGTTACATGGTGATGTAATTAACAAGAGTTGTCTACCTATTTATTTGTATATCGCTTGTGCTATCCACAAGGTTATATATATTTGAAATGGGATCCTTAATCTCACTACCAAATCTTTAATTAGATGTTGCCGAACTATATAAGTGAGAGTTATATAGTTTGATGAAAATAGTGGGAGATACCAATTTAAAATAAAGACCTAAATTTATTTTGGTATGCAAAGTTAATAAAATGAATGTTTACTAAAAATATTTTTTTTTCACATGCAGAATTTTAAAAATGTCAAAATAACTAATCTCACTACGAAGCATACTTGATGCAAATAAGCTTACCGGGCCGAATTATGAGGACTGGCTAAGAAATCTAAGAATTGTTCTCACTGCTGAAAAGATTTCTTATGTCCTAAAATCAACTATCCCTGAATCTGTTTCGGAAACAGCCTCTAAGGAAGAGATTGCCACTTTCAATAAATGGCAAGATGTTGCATCTGTGGCTCAATGCATCATGCTCGCATCCATGAATAACGAGCTTCAGCGTCAGCACGTAAATATGGATGCTCCTACTATGCTGCTTCACCTCAAGGAGTTGTATGGTGAACAGAGTAGGACTGCTAGATATGAGATATCTAAGGAGCTCTTCCGATCTCGGATGACCGAGGGCACTGCCGTCGAGACTCATGTTCTGAAGGTAATCAATTTGATTGAACGCCTTGGACAACTTGGGTTCATCATGGATGGGGAGTTGAGTCAAGACTTGGTCTTGCAGTCACTCCCTGAGATCTTCTCGCAGTTTGTGGTTAATTTTCACATGAATAAGCTAGATGTCAGCTTGCCTAAGCTGCTTAACATGCTAAAAACTGCAGAAGGTAACTTCCCATCCAAGAAGAACCATATCTTGATGGTAGATTCTTCCAAGAAAAGGAAGAGGCCCAAGGTATCTTTTGAAAAGAAAAAATCCAAGAAGGCTAAGGGAAAGGAGAAAGAAAATGAACAAAAAAAACCTGAACCAGCTAAAGGAATGTGATTTCATTACAACGAGCTGGGACATTGGAAGGAAACTGCAAGAAGTTTCTAGCAGAGAAGAATCTTGGAGAAGCTTCGACTTCCAATCAAGGTTTGTTTATGATTGAAATTAATTTTTCTGAAAGTCATAATTCTACTTGGGTATTGGATACCGGCTGTGGGTCTCACATATGTAACACTGTGCAGGGACTGGTCAGAAGTAGAAAGCTGAACAATGAAGATGTGATCCTACGAGTGGGGAATAGAGCAAAGGTTGCTGCATTAGCTGTAGGAACTTATTGTTTAGCAATGCCTTCGGGCAAGTCCATTTATCTTAATAATTGTTATTATATTCCGAATATTATTAAAAATATTATTTCAATTTCTGTATTGGATATGGAAGGTTTTGACGTTATTATAAAGAACAATAGTTGTTCTATTTATAAAGACGATGTTTTATATGGTATTAAAAATTTGCGAAATGGGCTTTATATACTTGACTTGCAAGAAAATATATTTCAAATTGAACAAATTAAGAAAAGGAAAAGAGATGATATTAATTATTCCTACATGTGGCACTGTAGACTCGGTCATATCAATGAAACAAGATTATCCAAGTTGCATAAGGATGGGCTCCTAGAGCTATCTGATTATGAATCATATCCAACTTGTGAATCTTGTCTCATGGGTAAAATGACTAAATCTCCTTTTAGTGGAAAAGGAGAAAGAGTTACAGAGTTGCTGGCATTGATTCACACAGACTTTTGTGGACCTATGACAATAAGTGCATGGGGTGGGTATTCTTATTTTATTACTTCACTAATGATCACTCAAGATTTGGATATGTGTATTTAATGAAATACAAATCAGAATCATTTGAAAAGTTCAAAGAGTTAAGAAGTGAAGTAGAGAAACAAAAAGGCAAGAGTATTAAGATACTTCGATCAGATCGAGGTGGAGAATACTTAAGCGGTGAGTTTCTCAATTGTCTCAAAGAAAAGGGTATAATCTCACAATGGACTCCTCCTGGTACACCACAGTTGAATGGAGAATCTGAAAGGAGAAATTGAACACTGTTGGACATGGTTCGATCCATGATGAGTTTTACCGACCTTCCAATTTCCTTCTGGGGATATGCCCTAGAAACGGCTACATACCTACTTAACAAGGTACCTACCAAATCCATCCCAAAGACTCCATATGAGATGTGGAAAGGGAGGAAAACAAATCTTAAGCATGTTAAGACTTGGGGTTGCCCAGCTTATGTCAAAAAGTTTGAAAATGATAAGCTACAGACGAAATCCGATAAGTGTAGATTTATGGGATACCCTAAAGAAACTTTAGGGTATTATTTCTATCATCCAACTGATCAAAAGGTGTTTGTTGTGAAACATGCTGCCTTCTTGGAAAAGGAGTTTATCCATGAAGGGGTCAGTGGGAGTAAGATATATCTTGAAGAAGTTCAAGAATCACAAATTATCACAAATCAAAGTCAAGTATCTGACCAAGTAGAAGAACCTACTATACCACACCCTGTTCGTAAAATCTGGAAGAGTACCGAAGATACCTAAGAGGTATGGATTCGTCATAGAGGATGACGATGAGGTACACATCATGAATGATGATGATCCATTGAATTACGAACAGGCTATAAGTAATAAAGACTCAGGGGAAATGGCTTGAAGCCATGAAATCCGAAATGGACTCCATGTATGAAAACAAAGTATGGACTTTGATTTCACCACCTGAAGGCATTAAGCCTATTGGGTGTAAATAGGTCTTTAAAAGAAAGACTGGAGCAGACGGCAAGGTAGAGACCTATAAGGCCCGACTGGTTGCAAAAGGTTTCAAATAAAGACAAGGAGTTGACTATAATGAAACCTTCTCACCAGTAGCTATGCTCAAGTCCATTCGAATTTTGCTTGCGATTGCAGCTTATAACGACTATGAGATCTGGCAGATGGACGTAAAAACGGCCTTCCTCAATGGAAAACTTGAGGAGGATGTGTATATGACACAACTAGAGGGATTTGTTTCAAAGGTTGGAATAAATCAAGTCTGTAAGCTGCAACGATCCATTTATGGATTCAGTGGCTAAATTGAGAAAAACAAAACCCTCTTTGTGGCAATGTATCGAAAACTTGGCATGCACTATACGAAATAACGTTTTACAAGCCTTCTCCCAGGCAACGGCGCCAAAAACTTGTTGCCTATTTTATTAACAGCAATTAAACACGCAAGTATGCGTGTCAGTTTGTAACATTTAGCAAGCAAGGATATCGTCTTCATATGGTTTAAGCTCCGGCTATTTCGATCGCGTTTGCATACACGAGAGAAGATAACCTGAGAAGAAAATGAAAATAAAAGTCTAAATTAAGATTAACTTTATCAAAATTAATAATAACGAAATATTAAACTAATTTTCCCGGCAACGGCCAAAAACTTGTTGTCTATTTTATTAACAGCAATTAAACACGCAAGTATACGTGTTCGTTTGTAACATTTAGCAAGCAAGGATATCGTTCCCATGAGGAAATAGATTAATATTACAAAATATCAATTTCAATTCAATTAATCTTAAATTAAACTACGAATAATGATTGTGATTTTGAGAATTCTAATTAACAAGTAAAATATATCGTCACAAGAATGAATGCAGATGGATAGGTTAAGATCACAACTTCCCTTAGTATTTCATTTAAACCAAGACACTCCTCATTTAATTATTTAATCAGTATGAATCGCTAACAAAAAATTCTTTATAATATTCAAGTACTTCTTCTGAAGACACGTAAACGAATCCTTATACATCCAGCAGTTACGCAACAGATTTACAAGGAAACACTAACTAATTAATCCACTATATTCTTATGTGAATTATGAAAATTGGGGTTTTATAGCACATATTCTTTTAATGGTTGCAAAAGACATATAGATATATTCCTATCCTATATGCTAAACATATTAACCTTATTCAGATTATATGAACAGATGCTATCATATCTAGATCAAACTCATACTCCATTTTCCAATTTCGTATAAATTATCCCGATAATTGTTGATCAGACAATTAATCAATGAACACAAGATATGATAAACGATTCAAAAGTAATTAACTTAAATCAAATAAGGAGCATCAAATTCAAATTACATACTAAGTTCCGTTGCGATCTTAATAAAAAGTTAGTTCATAATGATAGAGGAAAACATCATCCAAATTAAGAATCCAAACATCCCAAAGATTACAAAATTAAAGATAGATGAAAGGGATAGAAGAAACTATTAAGCCGCTCCAAATATGTAACTTGATCTTCAACCTTTTGTAAATCTCCTTTGTGTTCTCCTTCAATCTATCTCTATAAATCCTTGTTACGTTGTATCTCCCTCTGTCCCTTACTTTTAAAACCCTAATATCTACTCTGATTGGCCCCCATTGTACTCAGCCGCATAAATTAGCATCCAAAATCGTGCATGAGCGCCTAGGCGCTTGTCCTAGGGCAAATCCAAGTGCCTAGGCTCTTGACCAGGACCAAGTAATTACAAAAATGCCATTAAGCCTATTTTTGACTTCTTTTTAATTCTTTTCTCTTCCGAAAGATATATTTGCCCTTCCAGCTCCACCTACAAGAAATAAACATAAAAATAAATAAATAGATCCTAAAAACACTTAAAGATAACAATAAGTAAGCTTAAACAATATCTAATTCGTAGGTATGACACCTACTCATCAAATACCCCCAAACTTAACCAATTGTTTGTCCTCAAGCAATGCAATGATGCAAATGCAACCTAACTATATGCCTACAAATCAAACAACCAAATAACATAGCATTCCAATATCAGGCCTCAAAAATAACACATAATACTCAATCTAGAACATCCAACCGACATAAAGTTTCTAACTCAAATCACTTAGTTAAATTATGCCTGTCGTCATTCATGTTATGTGTGTGTGTGTAAACCAACTATTTTAATCAATCACAGCTCAAATAACTCACATAAGCAACTTCTTAGAAAGAAACTCCAGTTTTTATTAAACTCAACTAGTTAACACAACCAATCCGACTAATGCAAGCAATTACTAAGCACAGGGGTATCATCAAGGGTTATCATACACATAATTTATTATTGTACAAGTGCGTTTTACGCTCCATCTCGCTTTTTAACTCGACTTGTGTAATGTCTAGTTTCCTTAGGCTTTCAAAACTACCCATGTATCGAGCTTTCGACCAATGACTCCCAAACCAATTGGCTTCAGGGCATTAGGTGTTAAGACACCCCTACGGATCTAATAACCCAAGTAGCAATGACCACGAAACTAAACCAGTCAAGTTTGATTATTTATTCCTGTTTTTTTTATTTTTCTCTTTTCTAATTTTTTTTCTCTATTTTTATTTTTTTTTATTTTTATGATTCACCCCAAGATTCCCCCAAACTTAGTTTTTTGCTTAACTTCCGCCTTTATGAATGTTTCACTGATTTCATCAAATATTATCCCAAATTTTCTTACCAGAAATAGATTATGTAACGATTTGAATCAAATTGACCAAACAGTCAGTTATGTGCTTTCCTTGCTAATTATGAGTTTCAGACAAGCATAATTGACTTCACAATTTAAGTCATTACTCCACATTAGTATTCAATCCTATTTGAGTTTTAAACTATCCATTCAGTCTTATCATTGGCCAAAATTAGATAACTACATCATACCCTACTTGATTCATGCTACTAGATGCGACACATGCAACGTAACTCTAATGAAACATGCATAAGTACTACTAACATGAGTAAACTAAGCAACATGCTCTTACTCTATATTCACAAACTATTAACTACAAAACATAATGCACCCCCAAACTTAAATGACACAGTGTCCTCATTGTGTAAGTGTAATTAAATTAATAACTGAGGACTTCCCTGATCAAAGCTTACTCCTCTCCGGCATCTTCATCTTCTGCATTAGGAGGAGGTAAGTCTGGAGGTGGATACACTGACAGAGGTAGAGGGAGTGTGAACTGGTACGGAGTCCCGGCTGGATTCATTCGGTGAAACATATCAGCCAACGACGTGGTACAATAAGAATAAACTTCTATTTGCCGTTGGGCAAGACAAGACTGCTTCCAATCCATATGGTCAAAACCTGTTGGGTTTGTACGTAAAGTAATCATGCAATCAAATCACATAAATAGGGCGAAAGCGCGAAACATAGGTTTTCAAAAATTTATACAAACCCATAACCATGATCTTGCTTTGTGCTAGTTATCAATAACAGAAAAGAGAGAACATGGAATTATACCTTTGAAGATCCAAGCTTCCTCAGGTACAAGTTCTACTCCTTTGATTCCTTTGATTCCTCTATAGTGGCTCCTTCCCTTGATCAATGTCAACCACCCAAATATTTGGCCTCTAACGGTGATCCACCAAGGAAGATGAAGAACTCAGGAAGATGGGTTATTAGCTTAACCCTTGTTTCTATCTCTATAGAATATGTGTACTCCCAACCCTCGGAAAAAATTCACGTACATTATTTCTGATATAAGACTCTCTTATATAGATATTAGGTTAACCCTCCTAATCCAATTAGAATAGGGTTTTATTTAATTAATTAATTAATTACTTTTAATTAATTTATATCTTAATCTTATTAGGATTGAGAGAGAGTACTGATATTATATTAATTCCTAAACTCTTTTAGAATTAAAAGAATAATAATAATAATAATAATAATAAGACTCCTCCTATTAATTTATATTTAATATTTCTAAAATATTAAATAATAAATATTAAGATATTTAATTTATTCTATCACCATAGATTAAATTAATTATACTTAATGCATTATTACTATTATGCCATTTTCTTCTTAAATAATTGTTCTTCCTTTTATGGTGTGACCCTTTAGGTTCTCCATATTAAACCGGTTGTGAATAAATCAATTAGAACAATTCTAATCTTATTTAAATAAATAAATTAAACTAATAATCTATTTAAATAAATAACATTTATTCTACAATAGGGATAAGCCTCCCTAGCGATCAACGACTTTCCAGATAATATAGATTTTAACATTAATCATAAAAGAACTTGTGAGTTAATAGTTGCCGTACAATTCAATCCTTCCACCATACAATGTCCCAATTAAATATAAGACATGGATTTACTGTCAAGTCTTAATTTATTTAATCATATGTATTTCGATTAGAAAACGCACAACTCCAAATAATGCAAATTAGAAACCCCTTTCTAATTTCATTCCACCTTGGCCAAGGATTCCTGGTTGTCACTTAACGAATCACATAGGACATATCTCCTCTTTTACTACAGGTGGTAGATTCTTTATTGATCATACATTATCTCCATATGTAACTCATTATACCCAAGCATACCCTATATATACCTTAAAAGGCCTTAAGGAATAAGTCAAAGTATAATTTGTTATATACAAGATACTATGATGATCTCAACTCCAAGGATCACTTGTACTACTATCACATTAGGAATTCCTATTGACAGGCGAGTAAAAATTCATTAAGTATTCCATAGCGAGTCACGTTCAGTGAACTTATTCTCCAATAAGCACCTACATACTTGCTTTAGTGTCTCCACACAAATGACCATGAGATCAGTCATCCTCATCTAATGAGCAAGCAACATATGTACCAATCTATCTGGATTTACTAATCCCCATTTTAGAAATCCCACGATTGAGAACTATTTTAGCTTTTAAGCTTTCTAAGAATTTAGATCTCATTAGCATGATCTCGTCATGATTCTAAAAGCATTGCTTAAAACTATGGGTTACTTACATATTATAAAAAAATAGCACCATGTAGATAATTAAATGCCTTAAATTAATATTTTATTAATAAATAAATAAGATTATTTACAAAGTATGTGCTTTATCATCATACAAGATTGGCTTGTATGCACACTACTGTCAATCTCCCACTTGCACTAAAGCCAATCGCCATGGTATCTCATACCCATCTTCTCTAAGTGACGATCAAACTGCTGTTGTGTTAGAGCTTTAGTAAATGGATCTGCAACGTTGTCTTGAGAGTCCACATGCTCCAAAGTGACGTCTCCTCTTTCAATGATCTCCCTGATCAAATGAAATCACCGCAACATGTGTTTAGATTTCTGATGAAACCTGGGTTCCTTAGCCTATGCAACTGCTTCTGTGTTGTCACAGTAAATGGGAACTGCTTCTCCAATGCTAGGAACCACACCAAGTTCAGTTATGAACTTCTTCATCCAAATAGCTTCACTTGCAGCTATATACTCTGCCTCTGTCACTGAATCAGCAACTGTTTGCTGCTTGGAACTCTCCAACTCACTGCGCCTCCATTCAAGGTAAACACATACCCTAAAATAGATTTACTGTCATCTTGGTCTGTTTGAAAACTTGAGTCCATGAATCCCCCGAGTTTTAATTCAGACCCACCGTAGACAAGAAAAATATCTTTAGTCCTTCTCAAGTACTTTAGGATATTCTTCACTGCCATCCAGTGCTCTTCTCCAGGATTCAACTGGTATCTGCTCGTTACACTAAGTGCATGAGCAACATCCGGTCTAGTACATATCATACCGTACATGATAGATCCTATTATAGAAGCATAAGGGATCTTACTCATACAGTCTCTCTCCTCAGGTGTCTTTGGGGCCTGTTTCTTGGAGAGATGTATCCCATGGCTCATCGGCATGAGACCTCTTTTAGAATCTTCCATGCTAAACCTCCTTAGCATCGCATTAATGTACGTTCCTTGGGATAAACCAAGCATCCTTTTAGATCTATCTCTATAGATCTTTATCCCTAAAATATAGGATGCTTCTCCCAAGTCCTTCATGGAGAAGTGTTTAGATAACTAGATTTTAATCGATTGTAGCATAGGAATGTCATTCCCTATTAGTAATATATCATCAACATATAATACAAAGAATGAAACTGCGCTCCCACTAACCTTCTTTTACACACATAGTTCATCGTCGTTTTTGATAAAATCAAACTCTTTGATTGTCTCATCAAAACGAATGTTCCATAACTGGGTAGCACAAGTCTGGGCCCCAATAGTGCAAGGACTCCACTAGCTACTGAATGCCTCCTGGCTATATGGACCCTCTGACAAGGTAAAGCCATCTACGCCTTCCATAGAGATGTCTGTGAGTGGCTGAACTAGTGGCCAATAATGCCAAGCAGAAGAAATAATGGGAATGCGGATCTGACCTATGATGTTCCTGATAGCACGCTCTCCTAAATAGAGCTCCCAACAAATAATATGAATTATTGATCTGATAATGAAAAGTACTGTGCAGTAACAATTATTTAATCAACAATAATATAAAAATACTGTGCAATACCATGTGCTACTGTGCAACAACGCGTATTACTTTATTTTAATCACCGGGTATTTCAACAGTGTTAACGATAACAACTATGACGTTATTTTTAGAAAACGCATTCTTGTCGTTTTTTTCATCAGACAGTTTTCTGTTATGGGGCCCACAAATGACTGCGCCGTCGTACGAATATTCCCTAACAACAAGAATATTTCACGACCAAACAAATATTTTCCGACAACAATAAATATTTTATAACCACTTACTTATTTTGAAATATTTGTGCATTTTACCCATACTTACAACATTAATCAAATCAACCCCTTACTATTCAAAATAATATATAAAGAAAATTCAATTTTATTCATAAAAGGTTGGGATCTTACAACCTCCTCTCCTTATGAAATTTCGTTCTCGAAATTGACGTACGTACCTGGTGTTTCAAAAAGGTGAGGATACCTCGCTTTCATTTTCGATTCCAACTCTCAGGTCATTTCCTCAATGGCATGGTTCCTCCACAAAACTTTGACTTGTGGTATAACCTTTGTGCGTAGGACATGCTCCTTCCTATCCAAGATCTTGACAGGTACCTCCTCGTACGTTAAATCTTTGGCTATCTCGTCTGGTTCTAACTAAATAATGTGGTTTGGGTCTTTCACATATTTACAAAGCACGGATATGTGAAAAACGTTATGAAAACGAGACATGTTTGGAAGTAAAGCGAGTCTATAAGCCACATTCCCTACTCGGTCAAGAATCTTAAATGAACCAATAAATCGTGGATTGAGCTTCTCCTCTCTTCTCAAACCTCGTAACTCCCTTCTAAGGATCAATACGTAATAATACACGATCCCCAACATTAAATTCCACGTCCTTTCGATGAAAATTCGCATAACCCTTTTGTCGATCATGTGCCGTTTGTATACGTTGTCGGATCATTTGGATCTTTTTCGTAGTCATACGTACTAACTCTGATCCCAACAATGTTGCTTCACCCACCTCATCCCAACATAATGGAGAACGACACTTTCGTCCATACAACGCTTCGAATGGAGCCACACCTATACTTGCTTGATAACTGTTGTTGTAAGAGAATTCCATCAATGGTAAGTACTTATCCCAACACCCTTTGAAGTCTAGAACACAGAGTTTCAAAAGATCTTCAAGTTTGAATAGTCCTTTTCGATTGCCCGTCCGTTTGAGGATGATATGCCAAACTGAATCATAAATTCGTTCCCATAGCTTTTGTAAGACCCCAAATTTTATGAATAAAGATTTAAATTTCTTTATATATTATTTTGAAATAGTAAGGTGTTAATTTGATAAATGTGATAATTATGGGTGAAATGTGCAAATTTTTCAAAGTTAAGTAAGTGGTAATAAAATATTCATTGTTGTCTAAAAATATTCGTTTGGTCGTGAAATATTCTTGTTATCGGGAATATTCGTACGACGGCGCAGCCATTCGTGGGCCTCATAACGGAATAACTGTCGGATGAAAAAAACTGATAAAAATGAGTTTTTTTAAAAATAATGGAGTAGTTGTTACCGTTAAAACTGTTGAAATACCCAGTGGTTAAACTACAGTAATACAAGGTGTTGCACAATAGCACACGGTATTGCACAGTAAATCTAATTATTGATTCTTACGTAAGAAGACACTACTCAATAATTATTACAGTAATTACTGTTCAATATTTTATAATTGCTACATTGATAATTGCATATTATTGATTCAATAATTGTCATTGCACAGTATTTTAAATTATACAATTAATAATTCATATTATTGGAATAATATTATTAGATAGCATTATTGGCAATGTCTAAGAAAGTTATGTCTAGGAGGGGTTATTTAATTACGCGCCAATAAGGAGAAATCCTTATCGGAACGTTCCCCTCTTTCCTAGGAATGGTCTGGTTGTTAATATTGTAGTTCTGTAATATTATTTGTGAATAAATAATTATTGATATATATGATAAAAAAAATATTTATTCAATGTGGATTTAAACGGAGGAATTCTTAGCATATGACATTTGTTGAAAGTTGGTATTTTATCTTTTTCGATAAAATAATTCAATCAAATATATTATTATAATATTACATTATAGTAATATGATATGATTATATAATAGTATGTTTTTTTATAATTTGAATGGTATCATTATTATAGTAAATTAATGGTATAAGAGTAAAATGAGGTGAAAGAGAGCAAATTGAATTTGAACTCTTATGATGTAAGCAATGATGTCATCGGAGCGATGAGATAAGCAATGATGTCATCGGAACGATGAGGTAAGCAATGATGTCATAGGATCGATGATGTCATAAATTATGACGAAAAGACTATTTTACCCTTACTCTGCCAAGCCTATAAATAGAAGTTCATTTCTTCATTATTTCTCACCAATTCACTAAAGCTATAGAGAGAGAATGTAAGACCCCAAATTTTATGAATAAGATTTAATTTTTTATATATATTATTTTGAAATAGTAAGGTGTTGATTTGATAAATATGATAAGTTATGGGTGAGATGTGCAAAGTTTACAAAGTAAGCAAGTGGTTATAAAATATTCATTGTGCCGGGAAATATTCGTTTGGTCGAGGAATATTTTTTTTGTCGGAGAATATTCGTACGACGGCGCAGTCATTGGTGGACCCCACAACGGAATGAATGTCGAATATAGAAAGCGATAGAAGTACCCTTTTTATAAAAATAATGACAAAGCTGTTACCGTTAATACTGTTGAAATACCCGGTGGTTAAAATACAGTAATACGTGGTGTTGCACAGCAACATGCGGTATTGCACAGTATTTTGAATTATTGATTCTTACGTAGGAAGGCACTTACTCAATTATTGTTACAGTAATTACTGTTCAATATTTTATATTATTGATTCAATAATTGCATAATATTTTATTGGTACAATATTTACTACGTTGATATTTTATATCAATAAGTGCTACTTTGCTATTTTATATTAGTGATTCAATAATTGTCATTGCATAGTATTTCAAATTATCAAATCAATAATTCATATTATTTGAATAATATTATTAGATAGCATTATTGGCAATGTCTAAGGAAGTTCTGTCTAGGAAATGGGTTGATTAATTGCGCGCCAGTAAGGAGAAATCCTTATCGGAAGGCCCCCTCATTCTTGGGAACGACCTGGTTGTCAATATTGTAGTTCTGTAATATTATTTGTGAATAATTAATTTTTGATATATATGATAAGAAAATATTTATTCAATGTGGATTTAAACGGAGGAATTTTTAACATGTGACATTTGTTGAAAGTTGGTATTTTATCTTTTTTGATAAAATAATTCATTCAAATATATTATTATAATATTACATTATAATAGTATGATGTGATTATATAATAGTATAATTTTTATAATTTGAATGGTAACATTATTATAGTAAATTCAAGGTATAAAAGTAAAATGAGGGAGAAGAGAACAAATTGAATTTGAATTCTTATGATGTAAGCAATGATGTGATCGGAACGATTAGGTAAACAATGATGTCATCGGAACGATGAGGTAAGCAATGATGTCATAGAATCGATGATGTAAGTGATGATGTCATAAATTATGGCGAAAAAACTATTTTACCCTTACTCTGCCGAGCCTATAAATAAAACTCATTTCTTAATTATTTCTCACCAATTCACTAAAGTTATAGAGAGAGAAAGTATAGAGAAAATAAGAGAGAAAGAAGAAGAGTATTCTGCAATTACACTAGTGCAGTCTCCAAATTTTTAAGGTAAAGGGTTTTATTTCTTTCATATTCATGAAGAGAGTTATTTTCTTTCAATACTCGTAAGGGTTGTTATTCTATTCCTTATTATTCTGTTGAAATAACCTGTCTTCGCGGACTACCGCATGCATGGTGAATTCCTGTTGTTATTTTATTTTTTATTATTCTGTGGGAATAACCTGTCTACGCGGACTACCGCATACCTGGTGAATAACCCTTCGTATTCAGTTGTTATTAGATTATGAAAATAATCTGTCTGAGCGGACTACCGCCTGACGGGTGAAAATCCAATTGCAATTTCGTATATTGTTTCATTTTAGATTCATAACTATAAACTTACTACGATAAGTGTTGCTTCTATAATTCCTGAAATGATCAGAAATTTCTTGAGTTTTGTGCTTCATCTAATATCATTTCACTGGAATATTGGTCTGAACTTTCTTGTGAAATTTTTATTTTTTCATGTCGAGTTACTATTCACGAAAAAAAAATTTCTTCCAAATAATCTTTGATTGGATCCAGATTTTGATCTTCACTCTTGAACTCTGGATAAATTCTCTAATATTTGTCTTTTATTTCACTAGATTTGTTATTCGTATTATTTTTCATCATCCTCAGTCCTAAATGGTAATATAACTGAATATCTTTGGCCTGTAGTGCAAAGATGAATGATTACTTGATGAATATCTTTGGCCTGTAGTGCAAAGATGAATGATTACCTGATGAATATCTTTGGCCCGTAGTGCAAAGATGGACAGGTGTTGAGATGAACATGACCAACTGATGATACAAATGAATATCTTTGGCCCGTAGTGCAAAAGATGAATATTTGATTCGAGATGTATATTGATTGATGTTACAGGGATAAAATATTGATGATGGACTTTTAAATCAAAGAAGATAGTAGACATCATTCTCTACTTAACTCTTCTAATGAATTGTTATTTCTGCTGCGAATATTGATCTAAAACTTGTTGTCCATAATATTTTATCTGATTTATTGAAGGCTAACGATAATTTATTTTTCATTATCTTAGTCATAATATTCTTTACTGGGCTAGTTGAGCTCACCCTTTTCTTCCATTGTTCTATTCAGAAAATGAGAATATCGCGGGTACTAGTCGGAGAATAGAGTGATGGTCCGAGTTAGAGCTGTAGAAGTCCTCACTATTTTTTTAAAAAATAGTGTGATAATAACTGTAATGAGGACTTAGTTTGAATGTTTATATTTTCTACATGTCTGTATTGACACTCACAGTTGTGTGGTCGTATTTTGCACGACCGTTTGATATGAAAAATTATATTTGGATTCTGTACCATGTATTTGGCGACTCAGAATGGATTGAGTATTGAACCTATTTTGGGGGCGTCACAGAGAAAGTATAGAGAGAATTAGAGAGAAAAAAGAAGAGTATTCTGCTAGTCTTCAAATTTTTATTAAGGTAAGGGATATTATTTCTTTCGTATTCATGAAGAGAGTTATTTTCTTTCAATACTCGTAAGGTTTGTTATTCTATTCTTTATTATTCTGTTAGAATAACCTGTCTACACGAATTATCGCATGCATGGTGAAATCATGTTGTTATTCCATTCTTTATTATTCTGTGGGAATAACCTGTCTACGCGGACTACCGCATGCCTGGTGAATAACCATTCGTATTCATTTGTTATTAAATTGTGGAAATGATCTGTCTGCGTGGACTACCGCCTGACGGGTGAAAATCCATTTGCAGTTTCGTATGTTGTTTCATTTTAGATTCATAACTCTAAACTTACTACGGTAAGTATTGCTTCTATAATTCCTGAAATGATCAGAAATTTCTTGAGTTTTGTGCTTCATCTAGTATCATTTCACTGGAATAATTTTCTAAACTTTCTCGTGAAATTTTTATCTTTTCATGTCGAGTTACTATTCACGGTAAAAAATTTTTTATTCTTTGAATGAATCCAGGTTTTGATCTTCATTCTTGAACTCTGGCTAAATTCTTTAATATTTGTCCTTTATCTCACTGGATTCGTTATTCGTAT
This sequence comes from Panax stipuleanatus, assembly GCA_020205555.1. Taxonomy (NCBI): domain Eukaryota; kingdom Viridiplantae; phylum Streptophyta; class Magnoliopsida; order Apiales; family Araliaceae; genus Panax; species Panax stipuleanatus. Next base: position 12,149,070 of record CM035118.1, on the reverse strand, counting down.
TATTTTTCATCATCCTCAGTCCTAAATGGTGATATAACTGAATATCTTTAGCCTGTAGTGCAAAGATGAATGATTACCTGATAATATCTTTGGACCATAGTGTAAAGATGGACAGGTGTTGAGATGAACATGACCAACTGGTGATACAAATTAATATCTTTGGCCCGTAGTGCAAAGATGAATATTGATTGATGTTACAGGGATAAAATATTGCTGATGGACTTTTAAATCATAGAAGATAGTAGACTTTCATTCTCTACTTAACTCTTCTAATAAATTGTTATTTTCGCTGCGAATATTGATCTAAAACTTGTTGTACATTATATTTTATCTGATTTATTGAAGGCTAACGATAATTTGTTTTTCATTATCTTAGTCATAATATTCTTGACTGGGCTAGTTGAGCTCACCCTTTTCATCTATTGTCCTCTTTAGGAAATGAGAATGTTGCGGGGACTAGTCGGAAGAACAGTGTGATGATCATAGTTAGATATGTATAAGTCTTCACTATTCTATAAAATAGTGGGACAATAATTGTAATGTATAAGAAATGAATTTGAGTGTTTATATTTAGTATTATATACCATTTGTATTGAAGCTCATAGTTTATGTGGTTGTATTTTGCACGACCGTATGTTATAAAAGATTGTATTTGAATTCTGTACCATGTGTTTGGCGACTCAGAATGGGTTGAGTATTGAACCTATTTTGGGGGCGTCACAGTTGGTATCAGAGCTTAGGGATATGATCTCTGGTGGAGATCTGGGAATAGAACTAGGAGGGGAGAGACGAGTAAAACATTCGCTAGTGTGTCCTACCTAAGCTTATGTGGTATTTAATTGGTCGGTCGGAACTTAGGGTTAATATGTGATATGTTAATTTATTTAATTAACCCTTGTTTTATGGCAGTAATTGAGAATGGCAGCTGAGAATCTAAACAATGTAGTGAATGAGACCGTTGAGACACCTTTAATCACCAACCAGAAGAACGTGCAACAGGAAGATAATATTCCTCCTGTAAATAACACTACCGAACAAACGATGAATGATGAGATGTTTAGGAGGTTTTTGAAGTTCATGCAAAGCCAGACGAGGGAGACTCGTGCTCATAATACAGGTGGGAATAATAATAACTTGCGGCTTGTCACTGTCAAGCAGTTCAAAGAGTTGGGACCACCAGAGTTTCAAGGAAAGCCAGATCCAATCAAGGCAGAAAATTAGATTAAGCAAATTACCAAGATATTTGATGTCTTGGGATACACGGAGGAACAGAAGGTTCCATTCGCCACCTTTATGTTCCGTGGAGAGGCAAATTACTGGTGGGAATCTGTGAAGCATACCCATCCTGCCGCACTCAAGATGTCTTGGGAGGCATTCCAGAAACTGTTCAATGACAAATACTTTCCAGAAAGTATTCGTCATATGAAAGAAGTAGAATTTATTAGACTAGAACAGAACAACATGACGGTATCCCAGTACGAGGCTAAGTTCGCGGAGTTATCCCGGTTTGCACCTCATTTGGTGGAGAATGAGGAACGTATGACGTGGATGTTTCTGAGAGGTTTGAAACCAGAAATTCATCAATACCTCATTTCTCACAAATTTTCTCTATATTCGGATGTAGTGAACAGGGCCCAGTTATTAGAACGAGATAATAATTATGTTCAACCAAGGGACAACAACCAAGGTCGTACCAGGTGGCAACAGTTATCGGAACAATGACAACCAGCAGGGAGGAAAGTATCATGACAGAAGCGATAACCACTCCGGTGGTAATCGTGGTCATGATAATAGAAGAAGTGAGTCTGGGGGAGATTTCAAGAAGAGGAAGTATAACAATGAGAACGTGAAAACATCGACAGCAGCACCAACATCAACTATTTCTAGGGGAGGAGAACGACCGCCGGTCGTATGCTATAAATGCGGGCAAGAGGGACACATCAGTTCCAACTGCACACAGCAATCCAAGGAGTGCTATAACAGTGGAAAGGAAGAACATATAGCTCAAGTGTGTCCTGTAGCGAAACCAAGTCCAGCGGGGGTAGTGATTCTTAAGGCTGTTCCGAACAATTCAAAGTCGGTGGTTCCTGGAAGAGCTTTTGTCGTGACTGCTCAACAAGTAAGGAATCCAAACGAGGTGATCACGGGTAAGCTGATAATAAACTCTTGCGAAGTTTACATCTTATTAGATACCGGTGCTACCCATTCTTTTATTTCACCTGCTTGTGCTCAACGTTTGAACTTGACTCTTGATAAATTAGACATTGACTTATCTGTTGAAACTTCATTGGGAGAAACCTTCGTTACATCTACAGTTTACAAATCTTGTTTGATGCAAATTGGTACCCTCACCCTACCTGTTGATCTTATATCTTTGAAAATACTTGCATTTGATGTGATTTTAGGAATTAACTGGTTAACCACTTATCATGCCAAAATTAATTGTTTTCGTAAGGTTGTTAGTTTTCATATTCCTCACCAACTTGTTGTGCGAATTCAAACCACCAAACCACTAAAATCAGTCAATGTCATTTCAAGTCATAAAGCTATTCGTTTATTAAAAAATAGATGTCAAGCTTTCTTAGCCCATTTCACTGATCTAAACCAGAATACATCAGGGTTGAATGATATTTTTGTTGTTAATGAGTTTCCTGATGTATTTCCCGAAGAACTTCCCGATCTACCCCCAGAACGTGAAGTTAAATTCTTTATTGACCTTGAACCTGGTACAAAACCCATTTCTAGAACCCCATATCGAATTGCTCCTATTGAACTTCAGGAGTTAAAGGTCCAACTACAGGAGTTGTTAGACATCGATTTTATACGTCCTAGTACATCTCCTTGGGGTGCTCCCATTTTATTTGTAAAAAAGAAAGACGGGAGTATACGACTTTGTATTGCCTATCGGGAGTTGAACCATGTCACCATTATGAATAGGTGTCCGTTACCTCGCATTGATGACCTGTTCGACCAGTTGCAAGGAGCACAATTCTTCTCAAAGATCGATCTTCGTTCTGGATATCATCAGCTGAAGATTAAAACTGATATTCCAAAAACTTCTTTCAGAACTCGATACGGGCATTATGAATTCTTAGTCATGTCTTTTGGATTGACTAATGCTCCTGCTGCTTTCATGGATATGATGAACTGTGTATTTAAGGAATATTTGGATCAGTTCGTGGTTGTCTTTATTGATAACATTCTTATCTATTCCAAAAGCCTTGAAGATCATGAGCACCACCTGAAGCTGGTACTTCAAAGGCTTCATGATAACAAGCTTTATGCCAAGTTGAAGAAATGTGAGTTCTGGCTTGAGAAAGTAGCATTCCTTGGGCACGTGGTATCAAAACATGGAGTATCTGTTGATCCGGCGAAGATTGAAGCAATACAAAGTTGGGAGCAACCTAAGTCGGTGATCGAAGTACGTAGCTTTCTGAGCTTAGCTGGTTATTATCAGAGATTCGTGGAAGAATTTTCTCGAATCGCTACTCCATTAACTCAGCTAACTCGTAAAGATACAAAATTCGTATGGAACGAAGAATGCGAGAAGGGCTTCCAAGAGCTCAAGAGGAGACTCATTTCGACTCCTGTTCTGACGATACCATCTGGTTTGGATGGATTTGTCATTTACAGCGATGCTTCGGGCAAAGGGTTAGGATGTGTTCTCATGCAATATGGGAAAGTCATAGCCTATACCTCGCGACAACTCAAGGAATATGAGAGAAATTATCCTACTCATGATCTAGAGTTGGCAGTTGTCGTTTTCGCGTTGAAGATCTGGAGACACTACCTGGGGGAGAAATTAGAGATCTATATAGATCATATGAGTCTTAAATATTTCTTCACCCAGAAGGAACTCAACATGCGGCAACGACGTTGGCTTGAGCTGTTGAAAGATTACGATCATACCATCTAATACCATCATGGAAAAGCGAACGTGGTAGCAGACACATTAAGTGAAAGATCATATGCGAGAATGAGTGCGATGCTGTCAACACAAAAGCCAATTTTGTGTGACTTAAAAAGGATGGAGATAGAGTTCAAGACTCCAGGGACCCACGTGATGATGTCAAGTATACGTGTAGAACCAGCTGTAATTGATAAAGTTAAAGTTGCTCAAGCTACAGACTCGGTGCTGATGAAGATGAAGAAGAAAGTGCAAGAAGGTGCTATTCCAGGAGCAAGAATCGATGAAGAAGGAATACTTCGAGTCAACTCCAGACTTTGTGTTCCTAATGATTCTGATTTGAAGTATTGAATTATGATGGAGGCACACAACACACCATTTGCAATCCATCCTGGGAGTACCAAAATGTATCGTGATCTTTGACATACATTTTGGTGGGGCAATATGAAAAGAGAGATCGCGAAGTTTAACTCGAGGTGTTTAACGTGTCAACGTGTCAAGGCGGAGCATCAAGTGCCAAAGGGTCCATTGTAACCACTTGAGATTCCAAAATGGAAGTGGGAACACATTACCATGGATTTCGTTACGGGTCTTCCCAAGGTTTCTCAAGGCATAGATGCGATTTGGGTTATTATCGATAGATTAACCAAGTCTGCTCATTTCTTGACTATACGAGAGACTTATTCACTTAAACGTCTTGCTCGTATGTACGTAAATGAGATTGTGAGATTGCATGGCATGCCAGTACCTATAGTTTCGGATCGTGACCCTAGATTTACTTCACGATTTTGGATCAGTTTGCAGAAAGCTATGGGCACGGATTTACGATTCAGTTCTGCATATCATCCTCAAACGGACGGGCAATCGAAAAGGACTATTCAAACTCTTGAAGATCTATTGAGACTCTGTGTTCTTGATTTCAAAGGGAGTTGGGATAAGTACTTACCATTGGTGGAATTCTCCTACAATAACAGTTATCAGGAAAGTGTAGGCGTGGCTCCATTCGTAGCATTGTATGGACGAAGATGTCGTTCTCCAGTATGCTGGGATGAGGTGGGTGAAGCAACATTTTTGGGACCGGAGTTAGTACGTATAACTACTAAAAATATTCAAATGATCCGACAACGTATACAAATCGCACAAGATCGACAAAAGAGTTATGCTGATCTTCATCTGAAGGACGTAGAATTTAATGTTGGGGACCATGTATTGTTACGTGTTGTTCCATGGAAAGGAGTTACGAGATTCGAGAAGAGAGGAAAGCTCAACCCACGATTCATTGGTCCATTTGAGATCCTTGATTGAGTAGGAAAGGTGGCCTATAGACTCGCTTTACCTCCAAGCATGTCTCGTGTTCATAACGTTTTTCACATATCCATGCTACGTAAATATGTGAAATACCCAAACCACATTATTGAGTTAGAGCTAAACGAGATAGCCAAAGATTTAACATACGAGGAGGTACCTGTCAAGATCTTGGATAGGAAGGAACATGTTCTACGCTCAAAGGTTATAACTCAAGTCAAAGTTTTATGGAAAAACCATGAAATTGAGAAAATGACCTGGGAGTTGGAATCGTAAATGAAAGCGAGGTATCCTCACCTTTTCGACATACCAGGTACGTACGTCAATTTCGAGGACGAAATTTCATAAGGAGGGGAGGTTGTAAGACCCCAAATTTTATGAATAAAGATTTAAATTTCTTTATATATTATTTTGAAATAGTAAGGTGTTAATTTGATAAATGTCATAAGTTATGGGTGAAATGTGCAAATTTTTCAAAGTTAAGCAAGTGATAATAAAATATTCATTATTATCGGGGAATATTCGTTTGGTCGTGGAATATTCTTGTTGTCGGGGAATATTCGTACGACGGCGCAGCCATTCGTGGGCCCCACAACAGAATAATTGTAGGATAAAAAAAATGACAAAAATAAGTTTTTTAAAAATAACGGCGTAGTTGTTACCGTTAAAACTGTTGAAATATCCGGTGGATAAACTACAGTAATACACTGTGTTGCACAGTAGCACACGGTATTGCACAGTAATTCTAATTATTGATTATTACGTAAGGAGACACTACTTAATAATTGTTACAGTAATTACTGTTCAATATTTTATAATTGTTACATTGATAATTGCATATTATTGATTCAATAATTGTCATTGCACAATATTTTAAATTATCAAATCAATAATTCATATTATTGGAATAATATTATCAGATAGCATTATTGGCAATGTCTAAGGAAGTTCTGTCTAGGAGGGGTTATTTAATTGCGCGTCAGTAAGGAGAAATCCTTATCGGAAGGCCTCCTCTTTCTTGGGAACGGCCTGGTTGTTAATATTGTAGTTCTGTAATATTATTTGTGAATAAATAATTGTTGATATATATGATAAAAAAATATTTATTTAATGTGAATTTAAACGGAGGAATTCTTAGCATGTGACCTTTGTTGAAAGTTGGTATTTTATCTTTGTCGATAAAATAATTCATTCAAATATATTATTATAATATTACATTATAGTAATATGATATGATTATATAATAGTATATTTTTTTATAATTTGAATGGTATCATTATTAGGGTAAATTAATGGTATAAGAGTAAAATGAGGTGGAAGAGAGCAAATTGAATTTGAACTCTTATGATGTAAGTAATGATGTCATCAGAGCGATGAGGTAAGAAATGATGTCATCGAAACGATGAGGTAAGCAACGATGTCATAGGATCGATGATGTAAACGATGATGTCATAAATTATGGCGAAAAGACTATTTTACCCTTACTTTGCCAAGCCTATAAATAGAAGTTCATTTCTTCATTATTTCTCACCAATTCACTAAAGCTATAGAGAGAGAATAAGAGAGAAAGAAGAAGAGTATTCTGCTATTACACTAGTGCAGTCTCCAAATTTTTATTAAGGTAAGCGGATTATTTCTTTCGTATTCATGAAGAGAGTTATTTTCTTACAATACTCGTAAGGGTTGTTATTCAGTTCTTTATTATTCTGTTGGAATAATCTGTCTACGCGGATTATCGCATGCATGGTGAAATTCTGTTGTTATTCCATTCTTTATTATTCTGTGGGAATAACCTGTCTACGCGGACTACCGCATGCCTAGTGAATAACCCTTCGTATTCATTTGTTATTAAATTGTGGAAATGATCTGTATGCGCGGGCTACTGCCTGACGGGTGAAAATCCATTTGCAGTTTCGTATGTTGTTTCATTTCAGATTCCTAACTCTACACTTACTACGGTAAGTATTGCTTCTATAATTCCTGAAATGATCAGAAAATTCTTGAGTTTTGCGCTTCATCTAGTATCATTTCACCGGAATAAATTTCTGAACTTTCTCGTGAAATTTTTATCTTTTTATGTCGAGTTACTATTCACGAGTTACTATTCACGGTAAAAAAATATTATTTTTATTTTTATTCTTTGATTGGATCCAGGTTTTGATCTTCATTCTTGAACTCTGGATAAATTCTTTAATATTTGTCCTTTATCTCACTGGATTCGTTATTCGTATTATTTTTTATCATCCTCAGTCCTAAATGATGATATAATGAATATCTTTGGCATGTAGTGCAAGGATGAATGATTACCTGATGAATATCTTTGGCCCGTAGTACAAAGATGGACAGGTGTTGAGATGAACATGATCAACTGGTGATACAAATTAATAACTTTGGCACGTAGTACAAAGATGAATATTGATTGATGTTACATGGATAAAATATTGATGATGGACTTTTAAATCATAGAAGATAGTAGACTTCGATCTCTACTTAACTCTTCTAATGAATTGTTATTTTCGCTGCGAATATTGATCTAAAACTTGTTGTCCATTATATTTTATCTGACTTATTGAAGGCTAACAATAATTTGTTTTTCATTATCTTATTCATAATATTCTTTATTGGGCTAGTTGAGCTCACCCTTTTCATCTATTGTCCTCTTCAAGGAATGAGAATGTTATAGGGACTAGTCGGGGAACAGTGTGATGATCAGAGTTAGATATGTAGAAGTCTTCACTATTCTATAAAATAGTGGGACAATAATTGTAATGTATAAGAAATGAATTTGAGTGTTTATATTTCGTATTATATACGATTTGTATTGAAGCTCATAGTTTGTGTGGTCGTATTTTGCATGACCGTATGTTATAAAAGATTGTATTTGAATTCTGTACCATGTATTTGGCGACTCAAAATGGGTTAAGTATTGAACCTATTTTGGGGGCATCATAACTTTCTGCAAGCTAACCCAAAATCGTGAAGTGAATCTTGGGTTATGATCCGAAACTATGGATACTGGCATGCCATGCAATCTTACAATCTCATTCATGTACATACGAGCAAGACGTTCAAGGGAATAAGTCTCTCGTATCGACAAGAAATGAGTAGACTTGGTTAATCTATCAACAATAACCCAAATCGCATCTATGCCTTGAGAAACCTTCGGAAGATCCCGCAACAAAATCCATAGTAATGTATTCCCACTTCCAGTTTGGAATCTCAAGTGGTTGCAATGGACCCTTTGGCACTTGATGCTCTACCTTAACACGTTGACACGTTAAACGCCTCGAGATAAACTCCGTGATCTCTCTCTTCATATTGCTCTACCAAAATATATGTCGAAGATCACGATACATTTTGGTACTCCCAGGATGGATTGCAAACGGTGTGTTGTGTGCCTCCATCATGATTCTATGCTTCAACTCAGAATCGTTAGGAACGCAAAGTCTGGAGTTGACTCGAAGTATTCCATCTTCATCGATTCTTGCCTCTATAATAGCACCTTCTTGCACCTTCTTCCTCATCTTCATCAGCTCTGGGTCTGTAGCTTGAGCAGCTTCAACTTTATCAATCAAAATTGGTTCTACGTGTATACTTGACATCATCATGTGGGTCCCCGGAGTCTTGAACTCTATCTCCATTTTTTGTAAGTCACACAGAATAGGCCTTTGTGTTGACAGCATCACACTCGTTCCCGCATATGATCTTCTACATAACGCGTCAGCTACCGCGTTCGCTTTACCAAGATAGTATTGGATGGTATGGTCATAATCTTTCAACAGCTCAAGCCAACGTCATTGCCGCATGTTGAGTTCTTTCTGAGTAAAGAAATATTTGAGGCTTTTGGAGTATATTAGGATGTCATCAGTAATGACAACCATGAAATGATCCAAATATTTCTCAAATATTCGGTTCATCGTGTCCATGAACACAGCATGGGCATTGGTCAATCCAAAAGATATAACTAGAAATTCGTAATGCGCGTATCAAGTTCTAAAGGCAGTCTTTGGAATGTCATCAGTTTTAATCTTTAACTGATATTATCCAGAACGAAGATCGATTTTTGAAAAGAATTGTGCTCCTTGCAACTAGTCGAACATGTCATCAATACGAGGTAGCGGATACCTATTCTTGATGGTGACATGGTTCAACTCCCGATTGTCAATACATAGTCGCATACTCCCGTCTTTCTTCTTAACGAATAAAACAGGAGCACCCCAAGGAGATGTACTAGGACGTATAAAACCGATGTCTAACAACTCCTGTAGTTGGACCTTTAACTCATGAAGTTCAATAGGAGCCATTCGATATGGGATTTTAGAAATGGATTTTGTACCGGGTTCAAGGTCAATAAAGAATTCAACTTCACGTTATGGGGGTAGACCGGGAAGTTCTTCGGGGAATACATCAGGAAACTCATTAACAACGAAAATATTATTCAAATCTGACGTATTCTGGTTTAGATCAGTGACATGGGCTAAGAAAGCTTGACATCCGTTTTTCAATAAACGAATAGCTTTATGACTTGAAATGACATTGACTGATTTTAGTGGTTTGGTGGATTGAATTCTCACAACAGGTTGGTTAGGAATATGAAAACTAACAACCATATGAAAACAATCAATTTTGGCATAATAAGTGGTTAACCAGACGATTCCATAAAAATCACATCAAATACAAGTATTTTCAAAGATATAAAATCCACAGGTAGGATGAGGGTACCAATTTGAATCAAAAAAGATTTGTAAACTATGGATGTGATGAAAGTTTCTCCCAACGGAGTCTCAACAGATAAGTCAAAGTCTAATTTCTCAAAAGTCAAGTTTAAACATTGAGCACAAGTAGGTGAAATAAAAGAATGGGTAGCACCGATATCTAATAAGGTATAAACTTCACAAGAGTTTATGATTAGCTTACCCATGATCACCTTACCCATGATCACCTCGTTCGGGTTCCTCGCATTGTGGGCAGTCACGACAAACTCTCTTCCAGTAACCACTGACTTTGACTTGTCTGAGACAGTCTTTGGAGTCACCATCCCATCTTGACTTGACTTCGCTAGAAAGCACATCCCACCCTCAACTACTTTTCCGCACTCCTGATCTATGATTTGAATCATTACTCTTCGACCTATATCAAATTGGGGTTGACCGCTCTGCACAGGGTAATTCCACACTCGATGTTGGATTCTCCCAATTGCTGTCCAAAAAGTAAAATCCATAGTCTATTTTGGCCTTCTTGGATTGGACGTCTCTTTTTAAAATATCAACGCGTCGTGCGGCTTTTATCCATGCATCCTCCATTTTCATTCGTTTAGTTGTTTCTTCTTTCATCAGAATTTCGACAATTGCATTCTCAGTTTCCAGATCTAATATCATATGCTCTGCCAGAGAGAGCTTCTGTTCAAGCCTCGCATATAGAGTAGCAAAATATTGAATTGGTGTATCCCTTTGTTCCACGGCCGCCTGCCGTTCTTCACCCTGCTCTTCTAACTCATTAATACGATTTTGCAGTTCTATATTTCGATCATAAAATTCTCCTAATAAATCTTTCTCAGGTTCCTCTTCTTCCTCACTCTCAGCTGCTACTTCTGCGACTAGCTTGGGTGCAACTATTAATTCTTCAATCACTACATAGATAACTACCGCTAAAAGTAAGACTACGAGTAGCGGTGCCTCAATGGTCTCAAATGCTCCATTGCTTAAATTTTCCGATGCCATTCTCTTATACTGCAAAAAACAAGGGTTAATTAAATAAATTAACATATCACATATTAACCCTATGCTCCAACTGACCAATTAAATGCCAAATAAGTAGACACACTAGCGAAGGATTTACTCGTCTCTCCCCTCCTAGTTTTATTCCCCGATCTCTGTCAGAGACCATATCCCTAAGCTTTAATACCAACTGTGACTCGTATCCCAACCTTGGATAGCACCTCACAATGGCACCTATCAGTTTGCCACCGCAGAACGGCGTCCCCTACGGAGATTCTGGCTTTGGTGCATCCCCCATACACAGGAAGTTACCAGATAGAGGCTCGAGGCTCGGGGCTCTTTACTTATGGCTCTGATACCAACTGTGACACCCCCAGAATAGGTCCAATCAACCCAACCCAACCCATTCTGAGTCGTCAAACACATGGTACAGAATTCAAATACAAACTTTTATATCAAAAGGTCGTGAGCAGGACGACCATACAAGCTGTGAGTGTCAATACACACATGTAGAAAATATATCTACTCAAACTAAGTCCTCATTACAATTATTATCACACTATTTTATAAAAATAGTGAGGACTACTATTGCTCTACTCTGACCATCACTCTGTCCCCCAACTAGTCCCTGCGACATTCTCATTTTCTGAAGAGGGCAATAGAATAAAAGGGTGATCTCAACTAGCCCAATAAAGAATATTATGACTAAGATAATAAAGAATAATTTATCGTTAGTCTTCAACAAATCAGATAAAATATTATGGATATCAAGTTTTAAGTCAACAACTACAGCGGAAGTAACAATGCATCAGAAGAGTTAAGTAGGAAATGATGTCTACTATCTTCTATGATTTGAAAGTCCATAATCAATATTTTATCCCTGTAGCATCAATCAATATATATCTTGAATCAAATATTCATCTTTTCACTACGGCCAAAGATATTCATTTGTATCACTAGTTGGTCATGTTCATCTCAACACCTGTCCATCTTTGTACTACGGGCCAAAGATATTCATTAGGTAATCATTCATCTTTGCACTACAGGCCAAAGATATTCATCAAATAATTATTCATCTTTGCACTAATGGCCAAAGATATTCAGTTATATCACCATTTAGGACTGAAGATGATAAAAAATATTTTAAAAAATGAATCAAGTGAGATAAAGATCAAAAATTTGGGATTCGTAATTTATATTATCCAAGTTCAAAAGTACTGCATAATAATCAATTGTGGAGCAAAATTCAAGAATGAAGTTCAAAACTTGGATCCAATCAAAGATAGGAACCTTACAGGCAACTTGGATAAATAAAAAATTTTAATTTTTCTGTAAATAGTGTCGTATTTGTGAATAGTGTCGTATACGAGAATAGTAACCTCGGTATGAAAAGGTAAAATTTTTATAATAAAATTCATACCAATATTTTGGTGAAATGATATTGAAGAAAATAACATCATTTATGAAGAAAATAACATCCTTTACCTCAAAAGAATAGTAACTCTAGCTGAAATATCGGATATAATACTGAAGAAAACTTGCACTGAATATCAACACTCAAAGTATCTAAATACTCACAAAAATACGCTCGATATTATAGAGAGAAAATTTCTGATTCTGGTGTGATTTTCAATTATAACCTAAGCACCCTATTTATAGAAAAATGCTTAGAACGCCAAAGCATAAAATTTAATAAAATATTTTTTTTATTTTTATTTTTTTCACGCACACAACATCACACTCATCAGCACACCACAAATGGGGCCCACATCACAAAAAACATTTTTTATTAACAAAATATTTATAACCCCAAAAAATAATTAAGACCCAATATTTCGGAAGTTCAATAATTCATAATAAATAGCCCTTTTATCAGAGAAATACGAATCTTATGTCCATTCTATAGAAAATTTAATTATCTACAACTTTGTAGAAGAAAATTTTTCCAAATTCTAAACGAAAATGATCGAAATCTACACACGAACGAATTTGCAGGCTATAATAAAATATCAGTCAAAAATGGGGCCCACCAACATATTTAACATATTTTTTGTAACAAAAATACTCCGGACCCAATTTTCTCTTTTCCTCCTTATTTTATTCATATCGTGCATTCATTGTAAAAATATCACCATTATTATATTATTATATCATTACATCATGCACTTATAATGTAATATTATAATAATATACTTAAATGAAATTTTATCGAAGGAGATGAAATATCAATTCTCAATAATTATTTCTTTAAAAATTCCTCCATTAAATAAATATTTTCTTATCATTTTTTATCAATAATTAATTATTCACAAATAATAATACAGAATCACAATAATGACAACCAGGTCATTCCTAGAAAAGAGGGGGCCTTCCGATAAAGATTTTTCCTTACTGGCGCGCAATTAAATAACCTCCATTAGACAGAACTTCCTAGACATTGCTAATAATGCTATCTAATAATATCATTCAAATAATATGAATTATTAATCTAATAATGAAAAGTACTGTGCAGTGACAATTATTGAATCAACAATAATATAAAAATACTGTGCAATACCGTGTGCTACTGTACAATAACGCGTATTATTTTATTTTAACCATCGGGTATTTCAACAGTGTTAACGGTAATAACTACGCCGTTATTTTTAGAAAACTCATTCTTGTCGATTTTTTCATCCGATAATTTTTCGTTATGGGGCCCACAAATGGCTACGCCTTCGTACGAATATTCCCCGACAGCAAGAATATTTCACACGACCAAACGAATATTCCCCGACAACAATAAATATTTTATAACCACTTGCTTATTTTAAAATATTTGCGCATTTTACCCATACTTACCACATTAATCAAATCAACCTCATACTATTCAAAATAATATATAGAGGAAATTCAATTTTATTCATAAAAGGTTGAGGTCTTACAGTAGCACACAATATTGCACAGTATTTTTGATTATTGGTTCTTACGTAAGAAGTCGCTCAGTATTCAATAATTATCACAGTAGTTGCTGCATAGTATTTTATATTATTGATTCAATTATTATCACAGTATCAAATGCACAATACTTTATATTATTAAATCAATAATTGACACGACACAGTTACTCATATTATTATTAGTATTGTTGACAATGTCTAGAAAGCTTTGTTAAGGAAAGGGGCTAGGTTATTTAATTACGCGCCAGTAAGAAAAAATCCTTATTAGAAAATCCCTTCTTTCCTGAGAACGATCTGGTTGTCAATATTGTGAGTTATAATATTAATGATGAATTGTTGATAAAAATATTTTCATTGTGTTGGGAATATTAATGTTAGTTGAAATCGACATTTATTTCGATAATAGTTAATTTATGGATGTTAAATTGACTAAACGGACAATTAATCGGATAAATGAGTAAATAATTGATATTGATTCACATGCAAGGAACTATTGGTTCACATGCAATGAACTATTGGATCACATGCATGTACTATTATGGGATGTTATGCCAAATTGATAATACTTGAATGACTAAATTAAAAATAGAGGTAAAGATGAAGATACTAAAGTATAATTAATCTTGTAATTTGTCACATTTTTCTAGCCTATAAATACTCCTCCATCCATTCATTATTTTCTACCATTTTTGAAGAACAAACTTATAATCACAAGCTATAGAGAGAGAATGAGAGAGAAAGACATTTATTATTTCAAAATTATTTTTAGTGTCAAATGATATGACATTTATTATTTTAATGATAATTTATGACATTTATTATTTCATAATTATTTTTGTTTTAAGTTTTTTTATATATAAATAACTCACCCGTTCCAAAATAAACGTTCTAATTAGTTTCGACACGCTGATTAATAAAGTTTTCTTTTATCTAAATTACCCTTTTTGATTATTTATTAATTGAAGTATTTTTTCATTTCTCTATTATCTCACTAATTACTTTTTCACTTTTCTATGACCCCAATATTTTTTTTTTACTTTTCTATGACCCTAATAATTACTATTTTCTATGTCATGTAATTCTCTAGATATATTTTTTTGTAACTCTCACATTCTCAATAAGTATATTAAATAGATTATGAGGGTATAAGAGGAAGAATATGATAAATATAATTACTAATATTGAAGTAAGACATTTATTTTAAAATATCTATAAAAAAAATTAGGTCATTTAATATGGAACGGAGAGAGTAACATTTAATACACCTATTCTATCTCTAAGGTATCATCTTCATTTTCTACAAGTAAAATTTTCATCTCTCTCTCTCTAAAGTAAATCAAAAAAAATAAAAATATTATATATACTTTGATTGATAGACTCTGGGGTTTCTATTTAAAGTTGAAGACGAAATAATAATTTATTGAAAATAATTTTCACCATAATCTAGTGTAATATTATTCTTGTCTTGTAAATTTATAGTTCTTTAACTGGGTGTAATAAAAAATTATGTTGAAAAGTGTAATTAGCTAGGCAGAGTTACTTTTTTAAATACCAATAAAATTAAAGAGATTCTAGTAAGAGAGACAACAGTTGGAGGTAAAAAATTGTTTACCTCTAAAAAATACATTAAATTATCCATTCTATTTCTTTTGGTTCATCATTATTATTATTATTACTATTATTGTTATTGGCTGTTATTATTATTATTATTATTATTATTGTTATTATTATTATTATTATTATTATTATTATTGACGTATAAAAAATATATTTAGTTGGTTGTGTTTTTCATGAATCCAGAAAGATTTTAAGTATATATTTAAGATGAAGAATTTAATGGCCGGTTCCATAAACACCAACTTGGCATTGGATTTCTAAGGAATAATCTCATATCACGACAAGTGTCTAGTGTGAACATATACATATTGTCTTTGTAATTTTCTGAATAATAAAATCAAAAAATAAACGTGATTTGTATACCAAAATTGTTTTACCTGCTTTCTTTTCTTTATAGGAATCTTCTTGTTTCTTTTTCTTTCATGGATAGGAGTATTAAATATTATTTGATCACTAAGATTTTGACTTTATTATAATAAAATATTAAATCTATAAAATAAAATAAAATATATTAATTAAATGATCTAATATAATAAAAAGACAAAATTAAGGATGATAAAATGTATGAATTATGAGGGAGTGGTTAACATGAAGTTAATTTTGATCAATTGACCAATATAGTATCGACACACAAGCGGAAGATAATCTTTTTTTTTGCATGTCAGCACTATATGGCTCAATTGACCAATTTACTATTAACCATGAAGTTAGTTTTATGGTAACCACTAACCAGATCCGAATTATGAGTCTATCAATTATGATACAAAAAAGCGAAGGCAATAGAGAAAAAGTAAATTGACAAAGGGAAGGGAAAAGATACCACAGGGAAGGGACAATAACATGGTATCTCAATTATTGAAGCTAAATGAAATGGAATGAGAGAAAAAAGAAGAGGGAAAAGAACACGGCGTCTCAATTATTAAAAAAAAAAAAGTAAACAGGAAAAGGGAAAGGGAAAAGAACATGACATCTCAATTATTAAAGTTAGGATTGAGTGAAAAATAGATAAAATCGAATAACGGAATCGAATTATTTCGATTATTCGGTTATATTTTATAATTCGATTATATCGAATTTATTTTTATTTTTCGGATTCGAGTTTAGTTTTGATTCTTAGTTATTCGGTTAAACCGAATAACCGAAATAGAAAAATCTACCGTGATTGTTAATTCATAGATATTTAGTCTACCTGCTTTGTTATTGCACTAATTGTTACTTTTGCACTTGATTGTTAATCTTGTACGTACTATTAGGCGCCATCAAGAGGAAACTACAAAGAGACTGAAAGAAGTAATTCGAAAAAAAGTAGAGCAGAAAATGGGTTATAATATTTCTCCGTCGTCCTTGTCCAAATCTGTGGCGGCAAACATCTATCATTTTCTCTATTATTACAAAATCTGTGGCGGTAAACATCTCTCATTTGGTGGCGCAAAATCTACTCTCATCTCTCGTCTTCTCTATTATTACAAAATCGACAGTCTACTCTTGGAATGAAATGAGATCAGATCTTGGAGAACCTGTCATCTTCATCTACTACTATTACTACAAAATATGCTCTCATCTCTCATCTTCTCTCACCAAATCGATAGTCTACTCTCATCTCTCATCTCTCATCTTCTCTCACCAAATCGATCTCTCATAACCCTGATCTCAAATCTGCTCTCGATCTCGAATTCTCAAACCCTTCAGATCTTAATTTATGTTATTACCCAAGCAACTGAATAGTAAATTCGGTAATTCGATTATTGGATATTTCGATTACTTGTTCGAATACTAAAATTGTACAAATTTCGATTTTCGATAATAACTGAATAGGCTATTTGGTTCGGTTATAACCGAATGATCAGTCCTAATTAAAGCTAAAGGTAAGAAAATGGGAGAAAAGGAGAACAAGAGAAAAAGTAAACATGAAAAGTGTTGGAGTGAAAAAAATGTATAGTATTTAAATTATTAAAGTTAAGAGTTAAATTCACTTTGTATTCTTGAAGTTTATCATGTTTTGCATATTACATCTTATATTTCAAAACATATTTAACATAACACATATTTATTTAATTGTTAAATTTTGTCAATAAAAATGAATTAATAGAATAAATATTCATTTAGTTGGTAAATTTATTTTTTATAAAATTAAAATATATTAGTTGGTAATTAGCTTAAAGTCAACACAGGTAAAAAAAACCAACCCCGACCGTCAGTCCAGTTAACGAATTTTAGAGCAGAGGGTATTATGTGTTAATTTGCTAAAAGTGCGAAATGTAAAGTAAGCTTGACAAAATATGGTTATGGGTTGATTTATAAAATTTAGTTATGGTTTCATTTAAAAACTAAAACCACATTAGCTATTTTTAATATGGGTTAAGACTTATATTGATGTAAAATATCACATTTTAAAATATAAGATGCAATGTGTGCGTAATAAAATAAACTTTGAGAATGTAAGGTGCATTTAACTCTAAAATTAAAGGAAAGGAAATGAGAGAAACAATAAACAAGAAAATGGTACCTCTATTAATAAAGTTAAACGAACAGAAATGACAGAAAAAGTAAATAGAAAAGGGAGAGGGGAGAGGAAAAAACCCGATATCTCAATTATTAAAGTTAGGGTCAAGCGAGGAATTAAATTGTCTCCGAAATCACACCAAAAATCGCATAAATCGCAACAATTAAAATCGCAACAACGATTCTGGCGTATGTTATGGTTTTAGGTGGGTTCAAGGGCGTAGCTACACACGGGCTACGGTGGGCTACAGCCCACCTCAAATTAAAAATTAGCCCAGTAAGCCCACCCCAAATTTAAATACTTAGCAGTTAGCCCATATGTTGTTCTAGTTCATTTATATTTTTATCAAATATAAACTATTTCTTTTTATTAAGTAATTCAGTTAATAATTGGGCTTGCTTTTTATAGAGAATTAGGTCAACGTTTTCTTTTCTTTTTTCTTTACCCTTTGTCTTTCTAAAGCAGCTGCTCTTCTCTCTTCAGTGACCAGGTACGAATTGATTGATGGCCTTAAGTGAAATTGATTAATTTGATTTGAATTCAATAAGATATCATGATTCATTGATTCTCATTGCTAGTTGAATTGGGATTATATATCAGTATATGGCCATATGGGTCTCAGGGTCTGTACGTTTGTGATTTGTGAATTGTTGTTATACTATATGATTAACTTATATGCTATAATACATGGTTGATTGAAAATTAACAATGATTAGGTACTCAAAACATGTCTGATCATGATCGACAAATCAAGAAAGCAAAATTTTTTAGTACATGGTACAAGAAAAAAGATTCAGCTTAGTCAATTGAACGGAATAGGCCAAATAGCAGTGCACCTCTTGCATCTGATAAGCACCAACATGTTCAGTGAAAGTACAAAGGAACTTCCTATTCTTAGCTCATCTTTGGACCCTGCAGATGGTTTTAAGACATTTTGTTAGTTCCTAGTAGGCACACAATAGATCTAGAATGGGGGTTGAATAAATCCTTTGCGTTTTTAAACTCTTTTCATTTCTATTTTGTATTGCTAAGAAGTTAGCATATGACAAACATAAGAATCATTTCAAGCACTGCGAAATAGGTTAAATCTCCCCTTCATTGATATATTGATAAAAATTGATACATTGTTCTTAAAGTTAGTTTAGTTGTAAGTAGTTAATACATATATAGCAGTTATAGCAGTTAAGTACATAATGTAATGACAGAATGTAAAAGACACAGAGAGTTTTAAGTGGTTCAGAGACACAAGCTCCTAATGTGATTCCCCAAAAATAGGTTCAATACTCAACCCATTCTGAGTCGACAAATACATGGTACAGAATCCAAATACAATCTTTCATATCAAACGGTCGTGTAAAATACGACCACACAACTGTGAGTGTCAATACAGACATGTAGAAAATATA
Source organism: Panax stipuleanatus (assembly GCA_020205555.1). Taxonomy (NCBI): domain Eukaryota; kingdom Viridiplantae; phylum Streptophyta; class Magnoliopsida; order Apiales; family Araliaceae; genus Panax; species Panax stipuleanatus. The sequence continues at coordinate 12,129,676 of CM035118.1, read as the reverse complement.
AATATTCAAACTAAGTACTCATTACATTTATTATCACACTATTTTAAAAAAAAATAGTGAGGACTTCTACAACTCTAACTCGGACCATCACTCCATTCCCCGACTAGTACCTGCGATATTCTCATTTTCTGAAGAGAACAATGGAAGAAAAAGGTGAGCTCAACTAGCCCAGTAAAGAATATTATGACTAAGATATTGAAAAACAAATTATCGTTAGCCTTCAATAAATCAGATAAAATATTATGGACAACAAGTTTTAGATCAATATTCGCAGCGAAAATAACAATTCATTAGAAGAGTTAAGTAGAGAATGATGTCTACTATCTTCTTTGATTTAAAAGTCCATCATCAATATTTTATCCCTGTAACATCAATCAATATACATTTCGAATTAAATATTCATCTTTTGCACTACGGGCCAAAGATATTCAGTTGTATCACCAGTTGATCATATTCATCTCAACACCTGTCCATCTTTGCACTACGGGCCAAAGATATTCATCAGGTAATCATTCATCTTTTCACTACATGGCCAAAGATATTCATCAAGTAATCATTCATCTTTGCACTACAGGCCAAAGATATTCAGTTATATCACCATTTAGGACTGAGGATGATGAAAAATAATACGAATAACGAATCCAGTGAGATAAAGGACAAATATTAGAGAATTTATTCAGATTTCAAGAATGAAGATCAAAACCTGGATCCAATCAAAGATGATTTGGAAGAAAAAAAATAAATTTTTTTACCGTGAATAGTATCTCGTGAATAGTAACTCGTGAATAGTAACTCGACATGAAAAGATAAAATTTTTTGCAAGAAAGTTCAGACCAATATTCCAGTGAAATGATATTAGATGAAGCGCAAAATTTAAGGATTTTCTGATCATTTCAGAAATTATAGAAGCGATACTTACCGTAGTAAATTTAGAGTTAGGAATCTGAAATGAAACAATATAAAAAACTGCAATTGGATTTTCACCTGTCAGGCGGTAGTCCGCTCAGACAGATTATTTTCACAATTTAATAACAACTGAATACGAAGGGTTATTCACCAGGCATGCGGTAGTCCGCATAGACAGGTTATTCCCATAGAATAATAAAGAATGAAATAACAACAGGAATTCACCATGCATGCGGTAGTCCGCGTAGACAGGTTATTCCAACAGAATAATAAAGAATGAAATAACAACCCTTACGAGTATTGAAAGAAAATAACTCTCTTCATGAATACGAAAGAAATAATTGTTGGGTTTGTACGTAACGCAATCATGCAATCAAATCACATAAATAGGGCAGACGCGCAAAAACTAGGTTTTCAAAAATTTATACAAACCCATAACCATGATCGTGCTTTGTGCTAGTTATCAATAACAGAAAAGAGAGAACATGGAATTATACCTTTGAAGATCCAAGCTTCCTCAGGTACAAGTTCTACTCCTTTGATTCCTCTGTAGTGGCTCATTCCCTTGATCAATGTCAGCCACCCAATTGTTTGGCCTCTAACGGTGATCCACCAAGGAAGATGAAGAACTCAAGAAGATGGGTTATTGGCTTAACCCTTGTTTCTATCTCTATAGAATATGTGTACTCCCAACTCTTGAAAAAATTCACGTCCCTTATTTCTGATATAAGACTCTCTTATATAGATATTAGGTTAATCCTCCTAATCCAATTAGAATAGGGTTTTATTTAATTAATTAAATACTTTTAATTAATTTATATCCTAATCTTTATTAGGATTGAGAGAGAGTACTGATATTATATTAATTCCTAAACTCCTTTAGAATTAAAATAATAATAATAATAATAATATTAATAAGACTCCTCTTATTAATTTATATTTAATATTTCTAACATATTAAATAATAAACATTAAGCTATTTAATTTATTCTATCACCATAGATTAAATTAATTATACTTAATGCATTATTACTATCATGCCATTTTCTTCTTAAATAATTCTTCTTCCTTTTATGGTGTGACCCTTTAGGTTCTCCATATTAAACCGGTTATGAATAAATCAATTAGAATAATTCTAATCTTATTTAAATAAATAAATTAAACTAATAATCTATTTAAATAAATAACATTTATTCTACAATAGGGATAAGCCTCCCTAGCGATCAACGACTTTCCAGATAATATAGATTTCAACATTAATCATAAAAGAACCTGTGAGTTAATAGTTACCGTACAATTCAATCCTTCCACCATACAATGTCCCAATTAAATATAAGACATGGATTTACTGTCAAGTCTTAATTTATTTAATCATATGTATTTCTATTAGAAAATGCACAACTCCAAATAATGCAAATTAGAAACCTCTTTCTAATTTCATTCTACCTTGGCCAAGGATTCCTCGGTTGTCATTTAACGAATCACATAGAACATATCTCTTCTTTTACTAGAGGTGGTAGATTCTTTATTGATCATTCATTATCTCCATATGTAACTCATTATACCCAAGCATACCCTATATATGCCTTAAAAGGCCTTAAGGAATTAGTCAAAGTATAATTTGTTACATACAAGATACTATGATGATTTCAAGTCCAAGGATCACTTGTACTACTATCACATTAGGAATTCCTATTGACAGGCGAGTAAAACTCTATTAGGTATTCCATAGCGAGTCACGTTCAGTGAACTTATTCTCCAATAAGCACCTACATACTTGCTTTAGTGTCTTCACACAAATGACCATAAGATCAGTTATCCTCATCCAATGAGCAAGCAACATATGTACCAATCTATCCGGATTTACTAATCTCCATTTTAGTAATCCCACAATTGGGAACTATTTTAGTTTTTAAGCTTTCTAAGAATTTAGATCTCATTATCATGATCTCATCATGATTCTAAAAGCATTGCTTAAAACTATGGGTTATTTACATATTATAAAAACAGCACCATGTAGATAATTATATGCCTTAAATGAATATTTTATTAATAAATAAATAAGATTGTTTACAAAGTATGTGCTTTATCATCATACATGATTGGCTTGTATGCATACTACTATCAATCTCCCACTTGCACTAAAGCCAATCGCCATTGTATCTCATACCCATCTTCTCTAAGTGACGATCAAACTGCTGTTGTGTTAGAGCTTTAGTAAATGGATCTGCAATGTTGTCTTGAGAGTCCACACGCTCCAAGGTGACGTCTCCTCTTTCAATGATCTCCCTGATCAAGTGAAATCGCCGCAACACGTGTTTAGATTTCTGATGAGACCTGGGTTCCTTAGCCTGTGCAACCGCTCCGGTGTTGTCACAGTATACGGGAACTGCTTCTCCGATGCTAGGAACCACACCAAGTTTAGTTATGAACTTCTTCATCCAAACAGCTTCCTTTGCAGCTTCACTTGCATGCTATATACTCTGCCTCTGTCACTGAATCAGCAACTGTTTGCTTCTTGGAACTCTTCCAACTCACTGCACCTCCGTTCAAGGTAAACACATACCCTGAAACAGATTTACTGTCATCTTGGTCTGTTTAAAAACTTGAGTCCGTGAATCCCTCGAGTTTTAATTCAGACCCACCGTAGACAAGAAAAATATCTTTAGTCCTTCTCAAGTACTTTAGGATATTTTTCACTGCCTTCCAGTGCTCTTCTCCTGGATTCGACTGGTATCTGCTTGTTACACTAAGTGCGTGAGCAACATCCGGTCTAGTACATATCATACCGTACATGATAGATCCTATTGCAGAAGCATAAGGGATCTTACTCATACAGTCTCTCTCCTCAGGTGTCTTTGGGGCCTGTTTCTTGGAGAGATTTATTCCATGGCTCATCGGCATGAGACCTCTTTTGGAATCTTCCATGCTAAACCTCTTTAGCATCGTATCAATGTACGTTTCTTGGGATAAGCCGAGCATCCTTTTAGATCTATCTCTATAGATCTTTATCCCCAAAAATATAGGATGCTTCACCCAAGTCCTTCATGGAGAAGTTTTTAGATAACCAGATTTTAATGGATTGTAACATAGGAATGTCATTCCCTATCAGTAATATATCATCAACATATAATACAAGGAATGATACTGCGCTCCCACTAACCTTCTTGTAGACACAAGGTTCATCCTCGTTTTTGATAAAATCAAACTCTTTGATTGTCGCATCAAAACGAATGTCCCATCTACAAGAAGCTTGCTTCAACCCATAAATGGATCGTTGTAGCTTACAGACTTGATTTGTTCCAACTTTTGAGATAAATCCCTCTGGCTGTGTCATATACACATCCTCCTCAAGTTTCCCATTGAGGAAGGCCGTTTTCAAGTCCATCTGCCAGATCTCATAGTCGTTGTAAGCTGCAATCGCAAGCAAAATCTGAATGGACTTGAGCATGGCTACTGGTGAAAAGGTTTCATCATAGTCAACTCCTTGTCTTTGTTTGAAACCTTTTGCAACCAGTCGGGCCTTATAGGTCTCTACCTTTCCGTCTGCTCCAGTCTTTTTCTTAAAAACCCATTTACACCCAATAGGTTTAATACCTTCAGGTGGTGAAACCAAAGTCCATACTTTGTTTTCATACATGGAGTCCATTTCGGATTTCATGGCTTCAAGCCATTTCCCTGAGTCTTTATTACTCATAGCCTGTTCGTAATTCAATGGATCATCATTCATGATGTGTACCTCATCGTCATCCTCTATAACGAATCCATACCTCTCAGGTATCTGCGGTACTCTTCCAGATTTACGAACTGGGTGTGGTACAGTAGGTTATTCTACTTGGTTAGATACTTGACTTTGGTCCGTGGTAACTTGTGGTTCTTGAACTTCTTCAAGATATATCTTACTCCCCCTTCATGGATAAACTCTTTCTCCAAGAAGGTAGCATGTTTCGTAACAAACACCTTTTGATCAGTTGGATGATAGACATAATACCCTACGGTTTCTTTAGGGTATCCCACAAATCTACACTTATCGGATTTAGTCTGTAACTTATCATTTTCAAACTTTTTGACATAAGCTAGACAACCCCAAGTCTTAACATGCTTAAGATTTGGTTTCCTCCCTTTTCACATCTCATATGGAGTCTTTGGGGCGGATTTGGTAGGTACCTTGTTAAGTAGGTATGCAGCCGTTTCTAGGGCATATCCCCAGAAGGAAATTGGAAGGTCGGTAAAACTCATCATGGATCGAACCATGTCCAACAGTGTTTCGATTTCTCCTTTCAGATACTCCATTTAACTGTGGTGTACCTGGAGGAGTCCATTGTGAGATTATACCATTTTCTCTTAGACAATTGAGAAACTCACTGCTTAAGTATTCTCCACCTTGATCTGATCGAAGTATCTTAATACTCTTGTCCGTTTGTTTCTCTACTTCACTTCTGAACTCTTTGAACTTTTCAAATGATTCTGATTTGTATTTCATTAAATACATATATCCAAATCTTGAGTGATCATCAGTGAAAGTAATAAAATAAGAATACCCACCCCGTGCACTTGTTGTCATAGGTCCACAAACGTCTGTGTGAATCAATGCCAACAACTCTGTAACTATCTCTCCTTTTCCACTAAAAGGAGATTTAGTCATTTTACCCATGAGACAAGATTCACAAGTTGGATATGATTCATAATCAGATAGCTCGAGGAGCCCATCTTTATGCAACTTGGATAATCTTGTTTCATTGATATGACCGAGTTTACAGTGCCACATATAGGTATAATTAATATCATCTCTTTTTCTTTTCTTAATTTGTTCAATTTGAAATATATTTTCTTGTAAGTCAAGTGTATAAAGTCCATTTCGCAAATTTCCAATACCATATAAAACATCGTCTTTATAAATAGAACAACCATTGTTCTTTATAATAACGTCAAAACCTTCCATATCCAATACAGAAATTGAAATAATGTTTTTAATAATATTCGGAACATAATAACAATTATTAAGATAAATGGATTTGCCCGAAGGCATTGCTAAACAATAAGTTCCTACAGCTAATGCAGCAACTTTTGCTCCATTTCCCACTCGTAGGATCACCTCATCTTTGTTCAGCTTTCTACTTCTGACCAGTCCTTGCACAGTATTACATATGTGAGAACCACAGCCGGTATCCAATACCCAAGTAGAATTATGACTTTCAGAAAAATTAATTTCAATCATAAACAAACCTTGATTGGAAGTCGAAGCTTCTCCAAGCTTCTTCTCTGCTAGAAACTTCTTGCAGTTCCTCTTCCAAAGTCCCGACTCATTGCAATGAAAACAAATTCCTTTAGCTGGTTCAGGTTTCTTTTGCTCCTTTTCTTTCCCTTTTCCCTTAGCCTTCTTAGATTTCTTCTTTTCAGAAGACAACTTGGGCCTCTTCCTTTTATTGGAAGAATCCACCATCAAGACATGGTTCTTCTTGGATGAGAAGTGACCTTCTGCAGTTTTCAGCATGTTAAGCAGCTCAGGCAAGCTGACATCTAGCTTATTCATGTGAAAATTAACCACAAACTGCGAGAAGGTCTCAGGGAGTGACTGCAAGACCAAGTCTTTACTCAACTCCCCATCCATGACGAACCAAGCTGTCCAAGGCGTTCAATCAAATTGATTACCTTCAGAACATGAGTCTCGACGGCAGTGCCCTTGGTCATCCGAGATCGGAAGAGCTCCTTAGATATCTCATATCTAGCAGTCCTACTCTGTTCACCATACAACTCCTTGAGGTGAAGCAGCATAGCAGGAGCATCCATTTTTTCTTGCTGACGCTGAAGCTCGTTATTCATGGATGCGAGCATGATGCATTGAGCCACAGATGCATCATCTTGCCACTTATTGAAAAGTGGCAATATCTTCCTCAGAGTCTGTTTCTGAAACAGATTCAGGGATAGTGGAATTTAGGACATAAGAAATCTTTTTAGCAGTGAGAACAATTCTCAGATTTCTTAGCCAGTCCTCATAATTCGGGCCGGTAAGCTTATTTGCATCAAGTATACTTCGTAGTGAGATTAGTGATTTTGACATTTTTTAAAATTCTGCATGTGAAAAGACAACATTTTAGCAAACATTCATTTTATTAACTTTGCATACCAAAATAAATTTAGGTCTTTATTTTAAATTGGTATATCCCACTATTTTCATCAAACTATATTACCCTCACTTATATAGTTCGACAACATCTAATTAAAGATTTGCTAGTGAGATTAAGGATCCCATTTCAAATGTATATAACCTTGTGGATAGCACAACAAGCGATATACAAATAAATAGGTAGACAACTCTTGTCAATTACATCACCATGTAACTCCTTTTATTTTGCCTCTTAAATCATAATGGTCATGTGTGTGCACATCCGAACTAAAATGATTTAAGTTAAGTCCAGCCTAGCACTTCCATAAATTCAAAAAGAAAAATTTTCGTCCTTGTGGATAGCACAACAAGACTAGATCGTTCAATTTTCTTGATAAGCATCAAATGTGATTAATTAACATCTTAAATATTCAATACTCGCCTTGTGGATAGCACAACAAACTCATATTAAATATTTAATACTCTATTAATTAATCATGCTAGAAGGAGACGTTCGATATTCCAAATATCATTTGAACGCTTCAGACTTAATATTATTTCTTTAAGGGGTTTGTTATTATTTGTCTCATCTTGTTAAGCGCGCATGCACACACACACACACACACACACACACACACACACACACATATATATATATATATATATATATATATATATATATATATAAAATACACGTCATTTTATTAAACATGCGAAGTATGTTTGCATAAAATATAATATATATAATATTTAGCATGCAATATAGAATACTATATTCTACCCGGATTGATTATGGACTTTTATTCTAGATTGGTTCACTAGAGCCACCAAGTGAACCAAAAGGTCAAACCTAGGAGTGCAAGAATTTAAATTTAAATATAACTATTACATTTAAACCCTGGCTCCATACAAATGGGTCTTCACGCATTCCTTGCTCCTTGGTCTCCAGTTTCTTCAAGATAATTCTAACTATCTCTATTACATAAACTATTTTTAATTAAATAGAAACCTTGATTAGCAGTCAAGGGGAAGTACATAAGAGGGAGATAGAATTTTACACCGAGAATAAAACCAGAGAAGACGAGGTACACAGACCCCATTTTATAAAATCCATACATTCAAGCATTCATCCAAAATAAAAAACAATCACATTGGTCATAGTCCATAATCAACCCCATTTATTATCATACACATCAACATATACATCAATAAATATTCATTCATCTCATGAATAACAATGCTATTCCATATATGGATCGATGTTATTTAATGGACAAAAGTTTTGCTAAATTTTATTTTTGAAACAAAATAAACTCTTTTATTTTAATCAAAAATAAATCCAAATTAAACTCCTTTAATTTTAGCATTCTGAAATCATATTTCAGATAAAATAAACTTCTTTATTTTAAAACTTTATCAATTAAATAAACAGTTTACTTAATTAATTAAAATTAATTTTCAGGGTATGTCCAGGTACCGGCGCAGCAACGCCAGTAATGAACTGGGCAGCTGCGCAGGTAGCCTGAAGCAGCAGTTTTTGCAGACTGGCGCAGCTGCGCCAGTAATGAACTGGGCAGCTGCGCAGCCTGCGCCGTTCGTCGCAAAAACTTGCAGAAAACAATTTTTGTCCAGAAAAACGATCCAATTCTCACATCAATTCATACATGGAATTATAAAATTGATAATTAGCACAAAGTTAGGCTCTGATACCACTGTTGGGTTTGTACGTAACGCAATCATGCAATCAAATCACATAAATAGGGCAGAAGCGCAAAAACTAGGTTTTCAAAAATTTATACAAACCATTAACCATGATCATGCTTTGTGCTAGTTATCAATAACAGAAAAGAGAGAACATGGAATTATACCTTTGAAGATCCAAGCTTCCTCAGGTACAAGTTCTACTCCTTTGATTCCTCTGTAGTGGCTCATTCCCTTGATCAATGTCAGCCACCCAATTGTTTGGTCTCTAACGGTGATCTACCAAGGAAATGAAGAACTCAAGAAGATGGGTTATTGGCTTAACCCTTGTTTCTATCTCTATAGAATATGTGTACTCCCAACTCTTAAAAAAATTCGCGTCCCTTATTTCAGATATAAGACTCTCTTATATAGATATTAGGTTAATCCTCCTAATCCAAAGATGATTTGGAAGAAAAAAATAAATTTTTTACCGTGAATAGTATCTCGTGAATAGTAACTCGTGAATAGTAACTCGACATGAAAAGATAAAAATTTTCGCAAGAAAGTTCAGACCAATATTCCAGTGAAATGATATTAGATGAAGCGCAAAATTTAAGGATTTTCTGATCATTTCAGAAATTATAGAAGCGATACTTACCGTAGTAAATTTAGAGTTAGGAATCTGAAATGAAACAATATAAAAAACTGCAATTGGATTTTCAGCCGTCAGGCGGTAGTCCGCTCAGACAGATTATTTTCACAATTTAATAACAACTGAATACGAAGGGTTATTCACCAGGCATGCGGTAGTCCGCATAGACAGGTTATTCCCATAGAATAATAAAGAATGAAATAACAACAGGAATTCACCATGCATGCGGTAGTCCGCGTAGACAGGTTATTCCAACAGAATAATAAAGAATGAAATAACAACCCTTACGAGTATTGAAAGAAAATAACTCTCTTCATGAATACGAAAGAAATAATTGTTGGGTTTGTACGTAACGCAATCATGCAATCAAATCACATAAATAGGGCAGAAGCGCAAAAACTAGGTTTTCAAAAATTTATACAAACCCATAACCATGATCATGCTTTGTGCTAGTTATCAATAACAGAAAAGAGAGAACATGGAATTATACCTTTGAAGATCCAAGCTTCCTCAGGTACAAGTTCTACTCCTTTGATTCCTTTGATTCCTCTGTAGTGGCTCATTCCCTTGATCAATGTCAGCCACCCAATTGTTTGGCCTCTAACGGTGATCCACCAAGGAAGATGAAGAACTCAAGAAGATGGGTTATTGGCTTAACCCTTGTTTCTATCTCTATAGAATATGTGTACTCCCAACTCTTGAAAAAATTCACGTCCCTTATTTCTGATATAAGACTCTCTTATATAGATATTAGGTTAATCCTCCTAATCCAATTAGAATAGGGTTTTATTTAATTAATTAAATACTTTTAATTAATTTATATCCTAATCTTTATTAGGATTGAGAGAGAGTACTGATATTATATTAATTCCTAAACTCCTTTAGAATTAAAATAATAATAATAATAATAATATTAATAAGACTCCTCTTATTAATTTATATTTACTATTTCTAACATATTAAATAATAAACATTAAGCTATTTAATTTATTCTATCACCATAGATTAAATTAATTATACTTAATGCATTATTACTATCATGCCATTTTCTTCTTAAATAATTCTTCTTCCTTTTATGGTGTGACCCTTTAGGTTTTCCATATTAAATCGGTTATGAATAAATCAATTAGAATAATTCTAATCTTATTTAAATAAATAAATTAAACTAATAATCTATTTAAATAAATAACATTTATTCTACAATAGGGATAAGCCTCCCTAGCGATCAACGACTTTCCAGATAATATAGATTTCAACATTAATCATAAAAGAACCTGTGAGTTAATAGTTACCGTACAATTCAATCCTTCCACCATACAATGTCCCAATTAAATATAAGACATGGATTTACTGTCAAGTCTTAATTTATTTAATCATATGTATTTCGATTAGAAAATGCACAACTCCAAATAATGCAAATTAGAAACCTCTTTTTAATTTCATTCTACATTGGCTAAGGATTCCTCGGTTGTCATTTAACGAATCACATAGAACATATCTCCTCTTTTACTAGAGGTGGTAGATTCTTTATTGATCATTCATTATCTCCATATGTAACTCATTATACCCAAGCATACCCTATATATGCCTTAAAAGGCCTTAAGGAATTAGTCAAAGTATAATTTGTTACATACAAGATACTATGATGATCTCAAGTCCAAGGATCACTTGTACTACTATCACATTAGGAATTCCTATTGACAGGCGAGTAAAACTCTATTAGGTATTCCATAGCGAGTCACGTTCAGTGAACTTATTCTCCAATAAGCACCTACATACTTGCTTTAGTGTCTCCACACAAATGACCATGAGATCAGTCATTCTCATCCAATGAGCAAGCAACATATGTACCAATCTATCCGGATTTACTAATCCCCATTTTAGTAATCCCACAATTGGGAACTATTTTAGTTTTTAAGCTTTCTAAGAATTTAGATCTCATTATCATGATCTCATCATGATTCTAAAAGCATTGCTTAAAATTATGGGTTATTTATATATTATAAAAACAGCACCATGTAGATAATTATATGCCTTAAATGAATATTTTATTAATAAATAAATAAGATTGTTTACAAAGTATGTGCTTTATCATCATACATGATTGGCTTGTATGCACACTACTATCAATAATACCTCTTACCTTAAAAAAATTTAGAGACTGCACTAGTGTAATAGCAAAATACTCTTCTTCTTTCTCTCTTATTCTTTCTATACTTTCTCTCTCTATAGCTTTAGTGAATTGGTGAGAAATAATAAAGAAATAAGCTTCTATTTATAGGCTCGGCAGAGTAAGGGTAAAATAGTCTTTTTGCCATAATTTATGACATCATCGCTTACATCATCGATCCTATGACATCATTGCTTACCTCATCGCTCCGATGACATCCTTGCTTACCTCATCGCTCCGATGACATCATTGTTTGCATTATAAGAGTTCAAATTCAATTTGCACTCTTCCACCTCGTTTAACTTTTATACCATGAATTTACTATAATAATGTTACCATTGTAATTATAAAAATTATACTATTATATAATCACATCATACTACTATAATGTAATATTATAATAACATATTATAATCAATTATTTTATCAAAAAAGATAAAATACCAACTTTCAACAAATGTTATATGTTAAAAATTCCCCCGTTTAAATTCACATTGAATAAATATTAACAATTAATTATTTATAAATAATATTACATAACTACAATATTGACAACTAGGTCATTTCTAGGAAAGAGGGGGCCTTCCGATAAAGATTTCTCCTTACTGACGCACAATTAATCAACCCTTTTCCTAGACAGAACTTCCTTAGACATTGTCAATAATGCTATCTAATAATATTATTCAAATAATATGAATTATTGATTTGATAATTTGAAATACTATGCAATGACAATTATATAATCACTAATATAAAATAGCAAAGTAACACTTATTGATGTAAAATATCAACGTAGCAAATATTGAACCAATAAAATATTATACAATTATTGAATCAATAATATAAAATATTGAACAGTAATTACTGTAACAATAATTGAGTAAGTGCCTTCCTACGTAAGAATCAATAATTCGAAATACTGTGCAATACCGTGTGCTACTGTGCAACACCGCGTATTACTGTATTTTAACCACCGGGTATTTCAATAGTACTAACAGTAACAACTACGCCGTTATTTTATAAAAAAGGTTATTTCTGTCGCTTTCTATATCCGACAGTTATTCCGTTGTGGGGCCCACAAATGGCTGCGCCGTCGTACGAATATTCTCCGACAACAAGAATATTTCACGATCAAACGAATATTCCCCGACAACAATGAATATTTTATAACCACTTGCTTATTTTGAAATATTTGCACATTTCACCCATAACTTATCGCATTTATCAAATCAATACCTTACTATTTTAAAATAATATATAAATAAATTTAAATCTTTATTCATAAAATTTGGGGTCTTACAATGTCACTGATTTAAATCAGAATATATCAGATTTGAATGATATTATTGTTGTTAATGAGTTTCCTGATGTATTTTCCGAAGAACTTTCTGGTCTACCCCCGGAACGTGAAGTTGAATTCTTTATTGACCTTGAACCCGGTACAAAACCCATTTCTAAAACCCTATATCGAATGACTCCTATTGAACTTCAGGAGTTAAAGGCCCAACTACAGGAGTTGTTAGACATCGATTTTATACGTCCTAGTACATCTCCTTGGGGTGCTCCTGTTTTATTCGTAAAGAAGAAAGACGGGAGTATGCGACTTTGTATTGACTATCGGGAGTTGATCCATGTCACCATCAAGAATAGGTATCCGTTATCTCGTATTGATGACCTATTCGACCAGTTGCAAGGTGTGAAATTCTTCTTAAAGATCGATCTCCGTTTTGGATATCATCAGTTAAATATTAGAACTGATGACATTCCAAAGACTGCCTTTAAAACTCGATACGCGCATTACGAATTTCTACTTATATCTTTCGTATTGACCAATGTCCATGCTGCGTTCATGGACATGATGAACCGAATATTTGAGAAATATTTGGATCATTTCGTGGTTGTCATTATTGATGACATTCAAATATACTCCAAAAGCCTCAAATATTTTTTCACCCAGAGCAAACTCAATATACGACAACGACGTTGGCTTGAGCAGTTGAAAGATTACGACCATACCATCCAATAACATCTTGGAAAAGCGAATGTGGTAGCTGACGCGTTTAATAGAAGATCACATACGGGAACGAGTGCAATGCTGTCAACACAAAGACCCAATTTACATGACGTACAAAGGATGGAGATAGAGTTAAAGACTCCAGGGAGCCACGTGATGATGTCAAATATACTCGTAGAACCAGCTTTAATGGATAGAGTTAAAGCTGCTCAATCTACAAACCCGAAGCTGATAAAGATGAAGAAGAAAGTGCAAGAAGGTGCTATTCCAGAAGCAAGAATCGATGAAGAATGAATACTTCGAGTCAACTCCAGACTTTGTGTTCCTAACAATTTTGATTTGAAGCATAAAATCATGATGGAGGCACATAACACATCGTTTTCAATCCATCCTGAAAGTAACAAAATGTATCGTGATCTTCGTCATACATTTTAGTGGAGCAATATGAAGAGAGAGATCGTGGAGTTTACCTCGAGATGTTTAACGTGTAAACGTGTCAAGGCGGAGCATCAAGTGCCAAAGGGTCAGCTTGCAAAAAGCTATGGGCATCGATTTACGATTTATTGGTTCATTTAAAATCCTCGATCGAGTTGGAACTGTGGCCTATAGACTCGCCTTACCTCCAAGTATGTCTCGTGTTCATAATGTGTTTCACATATTCGTGCTACGTAAATATGTGAAAGACCCAAAACACATTATTGAGTTAGAACCAAACAAGATAGCCAAAGATTTAACGTACGAGGAGGTACCCGTCAAGATCTTGGATAAGAAGGAACATGTCCTACGCTCGAAAATTATACCTCAAGTTAAAGTTTTATGGAGGAATCATGATATCACTCTTAGTCATAATATTCTTTACTGGGCTAGTTGAGCTCACCCTTTTCTTCCATTGTTCTCTTCAGGAAATGAGAATATCGCGGGTACTAGTCGGGGAATGGAGTGATGGTCCGAGTTAGAGCTGTAGAAGTCCTCACTATTTTTTTAAATAGTGTGATAATAAATATAATGAGGACTTAGTTTGAATGTTTATATATTTTACATGTCTGTATTGACACTCACAATTGTGTGGTCGTATTTTGCACGACCGTTTGATATAAAAGATTGTATTTGGATTCTGTACCATGTATTTGGCGACTCAGAATGGGTTGAATATTGAACCTATTTTGGGGGCGTCACACCACTCTTCTGCACTCTCGCAGGAAATCCACTAAGGAATGGGCAGCACTCTGAATCACTAAGATTCCTTCAAGGCCCGCAGTCCTGGAACTTCAGTTCACTAAGAACTCTTCAAGTCCTCCGACTTGGAACTCCTTTAGTTCACTAAGAACTCTTCAAGGCTAGAAGTCCTGAAACTTCAGTTCACTTAGAACTCTTCAATCCCTCTGGCTTGGAACTCATTTAGTCCCTCTGGACAAGGACCCCTCAGGCCCTGGCTACTTGTTGTTGTAGTTGTTGTTGTTGTTTGTGCTTTGCTACTAAGATGTCTTGAAGCTTGATCATCTTTGTACTTAGCAGCTAGGCTTGGTCCTTAGTATGCTACTTTGAGTTTGGACCTCTTCTCTGGTGCAGCTGATCTTCATTCTGTTCAGCTCATCTTCACTTGATATCAACTGTGCACCATCACCGCATAGGACTGCTAAGGCTTTTCATTGTGGGTCACCTTCTTCTAGTCCTTAGCAGCCCTTGAACCTTTCTTGAATGATATGCAGACATGGTTCTGCATCTTTTCTGGTTCAGCTTTTGGTTCTTCATGGTGATTCTTAGAGTGGCTCTTTTGATCTTCTTTATGCTCAGCCACTTTTCTGAATGTTATCTTCTTGGCCTTCTCGGCTCTCAGCTTGGCTGCCATCTTTAGTAACATTCTCATCCTTGTTAAGTGAAGCTTTAGTCTGTTCAAGTCCTTTAAGTCTGCTTCACTTCCACCTTTGTAGTCTCACTGTCATTGAGACTTGTTCTATTTCGCTCAGGTGGAACTCGTAGAGTCAACAATATAGCATTCCAACAACTTAACGAATCTACAACTCAGCAACAACTCTTATCTTTGAAGCTTGTCTCTTAAATATCCTTCCATGATCTTCCCGTTGGAAAGTAGCTGTTGGGAGCTATTTGAATTGCTTCGCAGATCTCGAGTTATTTGGTGCAGACTGCTGATGTGACGTGACAACTCCTTTTTAACTTTACTGACACAGCAGTCTGCTTTCTCACCTACCGCCTCAGAGATGTCACTATTCTGTGTCAGGCTGGTAGTCACCTTTATTACTCCTTTCTGATTCATTGATTCGAATCCTTAGGAGTTGTCCTTCTGCATCGAAGCTCTCAATTAGCAACGTTTGGATGTCAGTCTTCATATTGATTCATTGCCAATGCTTCAAAACTCAGATGCCTGAACTCCACGATTCTGATGCAGATTGTTCTTGGACCTTTATCGTAGTGTGTCTTTGTTGAATGTTGCTTTAACTGGTAGAGACAACACTACGATTCTGAAGAGTGTTCTTGGATCTTCAATGTAGAACACCTCTTCCTTTACTTGTGCAGTGCTTCAACACTTTTGCTTGCCTCGACTAATCTCAGGAACTGATATCTTGACTTGTTGTTCTGGCCTCTTTTGAATATCAAGACACTTCAGATTTATGGCATACCCAGCTCTCTTTCTCCTGGTGATCTCCCGTTCACCTATCTTCAATGGTCTGACCCATGCTTAATAGCCCATGGAAGTGGGAACACATTACCATGGATTTCGTTACGGGTCTTCCTAAGGGTTCTCAAGGCATAGATGCGATTTGGGTTATTGTTGATAGATTAACCAAGTCTGCTCATTTCTTGTCGATACGAGAGACTTATTCCCTTGAACGTCTTGCTCGTATGTACGTGAATGAGATAGTGAGATTGCATGGCATGCCAGTATCCATAGTTTCGAATCATGACCCAAGATTCACTTCACGATTTTGGGTCAGCTTGCAGAAAGCTATGGGCACGGATTTACGATTCAGTTCGGCATATCATCCATAAACGGTCGGGTAATCGGAAAGCACTATCCAAACTCTTGAAGATCTATTGAGACTCTGTGTTCTAAACTTCAAAGGGAGTTGGGATAAGTACCTACCATTGGTGGAATTCTCCTACAACAATAGTTATCAGGCAAGTATAGGCATAGCTCCATTTGAGGCGTTGTATGGACGAAAATGTTATTCTCCAGTATGCTGGGACGAGGTGGGTGAAGCAACATTGTTGGGACCGGAGTTAGTACGTATGACTACGAAAAAGATTCAAATGATTCGACAACGTATACAAACTGCACAAGATTGACAAAAGAGTTATGCTGATCTTCATCGAAGGGGCGTGGAGTTTAATGTCGGAGATCATGTATTATTACGTGTTGCTCCATGGAAAGGAGTTACGAGATTCAGAAAGAGAGAAAAGCTCAACCCACGCTTCATTGGTCCATTTGAAATCCTTGACCGAGTAGGAAATGTGGCCTATAGACTCGCCTTACCTCCAAGCATGTCTCATGTTCATAATGTTTTTCACATATCTGTGCTTCGTAAATATCTGAAAGATCCAAACCACATTATTGAGTTAGAACCAGACGAGATAGCCGAAGATTTAACATTCGAGGAGGTACCTGTTAAGATCTTGGATAGGAAGGAACATGTCCTACGCTCAAAGGTTATACCTCAAGTTAAAGTTGTGGAGGAACCATGATATCGAGGAAATGACCTGAGAGTTAGAATCAAAAATGAAAACAAGGTATCCTCACCTTTTCGACATACCAGGTACGTACGTCAATTTCGAGGACGAAATTTCATAAGGAGGGGAGATTGTAAGACCCCAAATTTTATGAATAAGATTTAATTTTCTTTATATATTATTTTGAAATAGTAAGGTGTTGATTTGTTAAATGTGATAAGTTATGGGTGAAATGTGCAAAGTTTACAAAGTAAGCAAGTGGTTATAAAATATTCGTTGTGTCGGGGAATATTCGTTTGGTCGAGGAATATTCTTTTTGTCGGAGAATATTCGTACGACGGCGCAGTCATTGGTGGACCCCACAACGGAATGAATGTCGGATATAAAAAGCGACAGAAGTAACCTTTTTATAAAAATAACGGCAAAACTATTACCGTTAGTACTGTTAAAATATTCTGTGGTTAAAATACAGTAATACGTGGTGTTGCACAGTAGCACACGGTATTGCACAGTATTTTGAATTATTGATTCTTACGTAGGAAGGCACTTACTCAATTATTGTTACAGTAATTACTGTTCAATATTTTATATTATGGATTCAATAATTGTATAATATTTTATTGGTTCAATATTTGCTACGTTGATATTTTATATCAATAAGTGCTACTTTGCTATTTTATATTATTGATTCAATAATTGTCATTGCAGATTATTTTAAATTATCAAATCAATAATTTATATTATTTAAATAATATTATTAGATAGCATTATTGGCAATGTCTAAGGAAGTTCAGTCTAGGAAAGGGGTTGATTAATTGCGTACCAGTAAGGAGAAATCCTTATCGAAAGGCCCCTCTTTCCTAGGAACGACCTAGTTGTCAATATTGTAGTTCTGTAATATTATTTGTGAATAATTAATTTTTGATATATATGATAAGAAAATATTTATTTAATGTGGATTTAAACGGAGAAATTTTTAACATGTGACATTTGTTGAAAGTTGGTATTTTATCTTGTCCGATAAAATAATTCATTCAAATATATTATTATAATATTACATTATAGTAGTATGATGTGATTATATAATAGTATGATTTTTATAATTTGAATGGTAACATTATTATATTAAATTCATGGTATAAAAGTTAAACGAGGTGGAAGAGTGCAAATTGAATTTGAACTCTTATGATGCAAACAATGATATCATCGGAGCGATGAGGTAAGTAAGGATGTCATCGGAGCGATGAGGTATGGAATGATGTCATAGGATCGATGATGTAAGCGATGATGTCATAAATTATGGCAAAAAGACTATTTTACCCTTACTCTGCCGAGCCTATAAATAGAAGCTCATTTCTTCATTATTTCTCACCAATTCACTAAAGCTATAGAGAGAGAAAGTATAGAGAGAATAAGAGAAAAAGAAGAAGAGTGTTCTGCTATTACACTAGTGCAGTCTCTAAATTTTTAAGGTAAGGGGTATTATTTCTTTCGTATTCATGAAGAGAGTTATTTTCTTTCAATATTCGTAAGGGTTGTTATTCCATTCTTTATTATTCTGTTGGAATAACCTGTTTACGCTGACTACCGCACGCATGGTGAAATCCTGTTGTTATTCCATTCTTTATTATTCTGTGGGAATAACCTGTCTACGCGGACTACCGCATGCCTAGTGAATAACCCTTCGTATTCAGTTGTTATTAAATTGTGGAAATAATCTGTCTGAGCGGACTACCACCAGACGGGTGAAAATTCAATTGCAGTTTCGTATATTGTTTCATTTCAGATTCCTAACTCTAAACTTACTACGGTAAGTATTGCTTCTAGAATTCCTGAAATGATCAGAAATTTCTTAAGTTTTGTGCTTCATCTAGTATCATTTCACCTGGAATAATTTTTTGAACTTTCTCGTAAAATTCTTATCTTTTCATGTCGAGTTACTATTAACGAGTTACTATTTACGGTAAAAAAAATATTTTTTTATTGATTATATCCAAGTTTTGAACTTCATTCTTGAATTTTGCTCCACAATTGATTATTACGGAGTATTATTGAACTTGGATAAACTAAATTACGAATCCCTAATCCTTGTCCTTTATCTCACTAGATTCGTTCTTTATATTGTATTTCATCATCCTCAGTCCTAAATGGTGATATAACTGAATATCTTTGGCCTGTAGTGCAAAGATGAAAGATTATTTGATGAATATCTTTGGCCTGTAGTGCAAAGATGAATGATTACTTGATGAATATCTTTGGCCCATAGTGCAAAGATGAACAGGTGTTTAGATGAACATGACCAACTAGTGATACAAATGAATATCTTTGGCCGTAGTGCAAAGATGAATCTTGATTTGAGATATATATTGATGTTACAGGGATAAAATATTGATGATGAACTTTTAAATCATAGAAGATAGTAGACTTCATTCTCTACTTTACTCTTCTAATGAATTGTTATTTTCCGCTGCGAATATTGATCTAAAACTTGTTGTCCATTATATTTTATCTGATTTATTGAAGACTAACGATAATTTATTATTCATTATCTTAGTCATGATATTCTTTACTGGGCTAGTTGAGCTCACCCTTTTCTTCCATTATTCTCTTCAGGAAATGGGAATATCGCGGGGACTAGTCGGAAATTAGAGTGATGGTCAGAGTTAGATCAGTAGAAGTCCTCACTATTCTATAAAATAGTGGGATAATGATTTTAATTAATAAGAAGTGAATTTGAATGTTTATATTTCGTATTATATACGATTTGTATTGAAAGTCACAGTTTGTGTGGTCGTAGTTTGCACGACCGTATGTTATAAAAGATTGTATTTGAATTCTGTACCATGTATTTGGCAACTCAAAATGAGTTGGTATTGAACCTATTTTGGGGGCGTCACACACTACGATTCCGAGATCAGATCTTGACAGACTACAATTTTTGCCTTTATGTTTGCTGTGCTCGTCTGATCTGGCTCGACTACGATTTCTGCTTCTGATTAGATCCGTAGACTCCACTGCTTCAAGTGTGATCTACGATTCTTGACTTAGCTCTTGCAGACATTCAATCGGCTTATAGACAGACTGTCTCTACTATTCTGAACATGACTTTCTCAGCAGACTACGGTTCTGAGAAAGTTCTTCCCGACACACTACGATCCTTTCACGTTTCTCACGGCAAACTACGAACTCTGAGATCTACTATCCTTGCAGACTACAATTCCGCCTTGATAGTTCTCGAGTCTTTCTTGTCTCTCCAGGCAGACTACGATGCTGGTGCAGTGCTCGACGATCAGACAAGCCTTTCTATTATATTGTATAAGATCAACCTAACAAGCTTGATCTTTCTATATTTATAGTTCTTGTACATCATTTCTTTTTAAGGACTTTACAAAGTTGTTTTGCTTATGTAGGATCAACCTAATATATTTGATCAATTCATTCTAAGTTCTTGTACATATATTCCTATTATCTATCAAAGGACTTTACAACTTTTGTCAATGCAAGCATACTTACATATTCAATCATTTATATCATAATCAAATCATATAAAACAGGAATACCATTCTTATGAATATTCCTAATGCATTTAACATTGATAATATTTGCAAACTTGCAGAGAAGTTTTATCCTCGAGATTTCTCTAAACAAGAATTGCATCGCTTGAGAAGCGAGCTGACAATTTATGAGTTTGATGTACCTCATGATGATGTGCTCAAGAATGTTACTACTCTTGCTGAGTTATGCCAAGGATTATTTGAAACAAAAAAATCAACGACATATCAAATGATTGATCGGTTAATTCGTTTTGTTTTAACTTTGCCGGTTTCCACAGCAACTACAGAGAGATCATTTTCAGCTATGAAACGTATCAAAACAATGTTGCGTAACAAGATGGAGAATGACTTTTTAGCTGATAACATGATTGTCCACATCGAAAAGGAGTTAACTGAGAACTATGATGCAGACTCAATAATTACAGAATTTGCTTCTATTCAAGAGCGAAGAGTGCAATTTGACTAGGTATGTTATTATGTTTTGGACGTACATTCGTTATCAAAATTCTATTAATGCTATAGTGAATTAGTGATGATTTTGTTTATTATTCAATTAGCTACGTGACTTTATGACATATACAGTTATCTTAAAATATGGTTTAATTTAAAAAATAATGTATGTAGTGAACGTTAACGAAATTTTTTTTCTAGCTCACCCCAAATCATAATCCTAACTCCGCCCTTGGGTGGGTTGGAAAATCGAATTTACGATTTGAATTTGGTTACTGGCCAAAACCGCATGCATAAAATCGAAACCTCACCATGCTTCTTTTGAGTTTTTTTTAATTAAATTACTAACAAGAATGAGGCTTCATTACGTAAAATGGATATTCTTCCTTCTTATTATTATTATCATCTAATTGATTTCACTGTTCATTAACTTTTTTGGGTATCTCTTACTTCTTCACACGCACATTCAGAAATTTTTTTTGCCATTTACATCATAAAATAAAAATAAAATAAAATAATTTGGCAAAACATTATAAACCTGTTAAATTAAATTAATTCTGTATTATAAACTATGGATCAGTCTTTCAATGCATTTTTCTTATTTATTTTCTCGATGAATAATGATAAACAAGTCAAATAATCCATTATTCATTCAAGTATCCAACTCTTTTATTCCAAGGTTTTTCTTTTATATAACCTCTTTAAATATTTCTCTTATATAAAATATTATGATTAATCAATAAATTTTGAGTAACTGTAATGATATTTCTAGAAGTAGATTAATTCAATTGGTTCTGGAACCGAAGTCGCACCAAATGAAACCGCACCGCACCGATTACAAGTGGTTTCATGTGCGATTTTGAATTTGTCAAACTGCACCTAAGCAATTTCGTATATAGTTTGAACTTCAAACCGCACTATGCTTATCCCTAATTAAAGCTACAGTGCACCTACTTTAAGCAAACATCACTTAAACCTTTATGTCATTCTCAATTATTAATGCTAAAAAATAGTGGACCTACTTTAAGCAAACATCACTTTAACCTTTATGTCATTCTCAATTATTAAAGCTGTCGACCTACTATCAATTGCACACTGTTGTTTGTACAAGTGGAGAGCATCATCTTCTTCCGAGTATTTTTCAAAACCAAAAAACTCAAAGGCATTCTTTATCAGCTATGGAAAAAATTGGTTTGGAGGTCCGGAGGACCCCATTATATTAAGTGAATGAATTCAATCCATAAAAAATCATATGGCCGCCCAACGAATATATATTACTCTAAATTATTAAACAGTGGTGGACCTACTTTAAGCAAGCATCACTTTATGTCATTTTCTCAATTATTAAAGCTTCAATTCAATGGACTTAGCTAATTCATTATAATTCACATTAATTAAGCAATTATTCTCGAGCCAGGCTAATGGGCCAACTCAAAATTTTTATCCACCTTTTGAAACTTCATTTATAAATGGATATATATATATATATATATATATATATATATATATATATATATATATATATATACAATAGCAAATGATGTAAAAATAAAATAAAATGCTAGTACCCATCAACTCTTATTCATTCTTCCCTTCTTCAGTTTTCCTGTTAACGGTCTGCAATTCGCTTTTCTCATTTGTTTATACATTGTCAAAAAACTTTAAAATACAGCCTAACAATTGATCACTTGGCTTTCTTAACCAGACTTACTTTGTTGTTTTCATTTCTTTTTTCAGGACTACCATCTTAATATTTGTGTATTCTTAGTCAACATCTTTATTTGTAGTTCCCCCAAATTGAAAGAGAGAGAGAGAGAGAGAGAGAAATACAAGTTCAAAAGAAATCATGTCTGATCTTTCTGATATTTCGATTGTCGAAAAAGTGAAAGAAGAGATTTCGAGTACTACAATTGAGGGAGTGAAGCGTGAGTTTTTGTATATGTACAAATACAAGGACAATGTTAACGCTCTCAAAGCCAAAATGGAGGGGCTTGGAGATCAAGAGAAGAAAATCAAAAGAAAAGTTGAAAGTGATGAGGACGATGAAAAGACAATTTAGGATTGTGTGTTGAAGTGGCAGCAGGACGTGTAACAAATCAAAGACGAAGTGGAAGAATTTTTTAAAATGTACGAGAACAAAAGTTCTTGGAGGTGCCTTAAAGTGTTGCGTTGTCCTAATCTCTACTCTCATTTTCGAACGGTTAGGGAGTGTGACACTCTCAAAATAGGTCCACACAACCCATTCTAAGTCGTCAAAATACACACTACAAAATTCAAATACAAATTATCCTATTTGCAACTATTAAACTGTCATGCAAAATACAACAATACATAAGCTATGGGTTTCAATACAAATAGCAGTATTCACGCTCCAAACCAATGATACTTTACATAAAGGTACAATCAATAACTATTTTAAGAATTAAAATCTTTAGAAAATGTTCAAGAAAGCCTTCGTACATGGGAGACCATGTTTCTAAGTTATAATAGATATCATAGGACTTGAGAATTAACCTTGGTTGACCCAATAGACCTCAAAGAATAACGAGAAGATTACTAGCATGTTCATTCTAACGGTGTGTATCTTCTTGCCATATAATTATCTTCATTGTCTCAAACTAAGGATTATATTTCAACCATACTCTAAAATTATATAGGTAGTGCTCATAGATATAATCAGCAAGTGGATGCGCACAACCATATCTTATGATAACACGAATTTGTATGTGGTTAGACATCTTGTATGATAGTGGCAACGCATCCTTTAAGTTTTCAGTACAATTATTGTCACACTACCTTAGAATTTAATGAGTTAACCACTAACGCGTCAAATTATACGATAGTGTGGCAATAATTATACTGAGAACTTAAAGGGTGTGTTGCCACTATCATACAAGATGTCTAACCACATACAAATTAGTGTTATCCTAAGAAATATATGGTTGTGCGAATCCACTTGCTGACTATATCTATGAGCATTATCTATATAATCTTGGAGTATGGTTGAAATATAATTCTCAGTTTGAGACAATGGAGATAATTATATAGCAAGAAGATACACATCATGGGAATGAATATGATAGTAATCTTCTCGTTCTTCTTTGGGGTATATTGGGTCAACCAATTTTAATTCTCAAGTCCTATGATATCTATTATAACTTAGAAGCATGGCCTCCCATATACGAAGGCTTCCTTGAGCATTTTTCAAACATTTTAATTTCTAAAACTGTTATTGACTGTACTTTTATGTAAAGTATCATTGGTTTGGAGTGTGAGTACTGTCATTTGTATTGAAACTCACAACTTATGTATTGTTTTATTTTGTACTACATATTAATAGTTGAAAATAGGAATATTTGTATTTGGATTATGTATCATGTATTTTGGTGACTCAAAATAAGTTGTGTGGACCTATTTTGGGGGCATCACAGATGGTATCAAAGTTTAGGGATATGGTCTCTGGCGGAGATCTGAGACTAGAACTAGGAGGGGAGAGACGAGTAATATCATTCGCTAGTGTGTGTGTCGTACCTAAGCTGAATTTTCTTACTTAATAAGTTGACAAATTGTGATATGTGAATTAACCTTTGTTTTGAAACTGTATTCTGAAATGATATCTGAAATTCAAAAGATGAGCAATGGAGAAATTATGATACAAAGGAAATAATCGGAAAGATATAATCTGAAATGAAAGCAATGTATCCTCACCTCTTCGAACTACCAGGTATGTAAATTTCGAGGACGAAATTTTATAAGGAGGGGAGGTTGTAAGACCCCGAATTTTATGAAATAAAAGTATTCATTTTTTCTAATAATTATTATTCTATTTTGTAAATGGTTAAATTGATAGAAGGTTAAAGCTAAGGGTGATATGTGTAAATTATAAAAGTTATCAAAAAATATTCGTTTTGTTGGGAAATATTCGTTTTGACGGACAATACTCGTTTTGTCAGGGAATATTCGTTTTATCGGAGAATATTCGTTTTGTCGGAGAATATTCGTATGACGGCACAATTATTGGTGGATCCCACACCGAAATAAATGTAAGATATAAAAAGCGACATAAATAACTTTTTTATAAAAATAACGGTAAAACTTTTACCGTTAAATGTTGAAATACCTGGTGATAAAAGTACAGTAATACGTGTTGTTGCACAGTAGCACACGGTATTGTACAGTATCTCTGATTATTGATTCTTACGTAAGAAGTCACTAGTATCCAATATTTGCCACAGTAGTTGCTGCATAGTATCTCATATTATTGATTCAATTATTGTCACAGTATCATCTGCACAATACTTTATAATATTAAATCAATAATTGACACGACATAGTTACTCATATTATTATTAGCATTATTGGTAATGTCTAGAAAGTTCTGTCGAGGAAAGGAGTTATGTTATTTAATTACACGTCAGTAACGAGAAATTCTTATCGGAAAGCCCCATCTTTCCCAGGAACGATCTGGTTGTCAATATTGTGAGTTATAATATTAATGATGAATAATTGTTGAAAGATTAAAAATGTGTTGATTGAAGATAAGTGATTTGTGATAAATATTTATTCAATGTTTGATATAAATAGAAGGGTTTGTCATGAGGCGTTGGTTGAAAGTTTGGCTTAGTATTCCATGGGGGGCGTACTAATTTTTCAGACCGTCGGTTGAAGTTTTAATAGTAAATCAATATGGACCGTCAGTTGAATTTTTAATAGTAAATCAATATGGATCATCCATTTTAATAGTAAATCAATCTGAACCGTCCGTGAATCAGTTACTATTTAGTCCATTTTCCTATAAATAGGTTACTCAGTTAAGAAATGAAACTCATGATGAGTGAGATTTGTACCCGCGAATCGACTACTTTTATACATAAGAAGTTACATGTTATTATTATTTTATATTGTTTTGATATTATTTTGCTTAATATATGATTTGCAGGGGCTTTCAGGTTATTTCCATCTTTCAGGGGCAAAAAGGTATTTTTATAGCATTGGCGCTGCAGCGCCGGTTCTTAGTATAAAACTAGCGCCACAACGCTCCTTCTTTGTCAGCTCACCCACCTTCCACGCCGCAGCGCCTCAGTTCCTTCATAAATATGGCGCCGCAGTGCCACTTATTGACCTAGTGCCCTTGACCAAGCACTGCAACGTCGTTTCAAGGCTTAATCTTGGCGTCGCAATGCCACCTCCTGTTTTCAGACAGTCAGCATTGGAAATGGCCTAGAGGGAAGGAGAAAAGCTTATATATCATTTGGCAGTCTCCATCTCTCATATCCCTCATCATCTCTCATTTCTCTCTCAGAAGAGACCATCTCCATAGCTTAGCTTAGTTTATTTTCTCTTTAGCATTGTATATAACTTTTGATAACAACATAGAGTAGGGAGAGGATTGGGATTTCATAGAGCTCAAAAGTACCTAGCAACATGGATTGGAAAGCATGAATTGATTGGAATTCTTGGAGATTGAAGAAGGCTTGACATAGTTTATTCTTCTCTATTTATTTCCTTTGATTTTGTAATCTATCAGTGTTGTATATATTGCTACTAAGGTTTGGTTTAAAAGCTATGAACTAATTATTAGCTCTAAGATTATAATGGAACCCTTTGTTATATTGAATTAAGTTTCTTATCTCTTTGGTTAGCACCATATGGATTGGTCTAATATATTTGTGCTTAACTGATTAATTTTTAAGGAATTAGTGATTAACTTGGTAATCTATAAGAAATTGGAAAATGGATTGTAGATTTATACCTTGATATGTTGGTATGTGATCATGATTCCCACGAATCGACTACTTTTATACTTAAGAAGTTGCATGTTCTTATTATTTTATATTGCTTTTATATTGTTTTGTTATTATTTTGCTTAATACATGATTTGCATGGGCTTTCAGGTCATTGTCAGCTTTTAGGGGCAAAAAGGGCATTTTTATAGCATTGACGCTGCAGCGCTAGTTCTTAGTATAAAATTGGCGTCGCAACGCTCCTTCTTTACCAGCTCACCCACCTTCTGCGCCGAAGCGCCTCAGTTCCTTCACAAATCTAGCGCCGCAGCGCCACTTATTGACCCGGTGCCCTTGACCAAGCGCCGCAACGCCGTTTCAAGGCTTAATCTTGGCGCCGCAGCACCACCTCCTGTTTTCAGACAGTCAGTATTGAAAATGACCTACTGGGAAGGAGAAAAGTTTATATATCATTTGGCATCCTCCATCTCTCATATCCCTCATCATCTCTCATTTCTCTCTTAGAAGAAACCATCTCCATAGCTTAGCTTAGTTTATTTTCTCTTTAGCTTTGTATATAACTTTTGAAAACTACATAGAGTAGGGAGAGGATTGGGATTTCATGGAGCTCAAGAGCATTTAGCAGCATGGATTGAAAGTATAAATTGATTGGAATTCTTGGAGATTGAAGAACGCTTGACAGAGTTTATTCTTCTCTATTTATTTCCTTTGATTTTGTAATCTATCAGTGTTGTATATATTGCTACTAATGTTTAGTTTAAAAGATATGAACTAATTATTAGCTCTAAGATTATAATGGAACTCTTTGTTATATTGAATTGAGTTTCTTATCTCTTTGGTTGGCACCATATGGATTGGTCTAATATATTTTTGCTTACTTGATTAATTGCTAAGGAATTAGTGATTAACTTGGTAATCTATAAGAAATTGGAAAATTGATTATACATTTATACCTTGAATATTTGGCATGTGTTTATGATTTGTCTGCATGATTGGACTGCATAATTTGTGTGTTGGATAGGAATATACATGTATGCCATGTGTGACCTACTTGAGAACCTAAGCTTCATTTCCTTGTCTATAATTAATTCTCATAGGAGTGTGTCGGATTATCTAGCTAGGATGTTCTTTTCTGTTCTATTCCCTTTTGGGTAGATCTAGAGAGGATATGTTTATACTAACCTCGGAAGAGGCGTATGAGCACTTGTGAGTTCTCGGTCGACTAATCCGTTGTGACCACTAAGACCAAAGAGAGAGTTAGGATGTTTAATGAAACATAACACGCCAAGTGTTTAACAAAATGCTAGTGTGGGGGAGAAGTTATGATCTTAGCTTGTAGCGCCTTAGATACCAGTCGTTATCCATTTACTTGCTTTGATAATTAAAATTAACTAGATTAATTACATATCTTCTATTTAACTGTTTAAATAAGACTTAAGCGATATAAAGTCGGTACTTGGTAAATATTAGCAATAGTTCTTCGTGGGTTCGACACTCATCATATCATTATATTACTTGTGGAGTGCGTATACTTGCGCGTGTTTTATCGGTTACGAAATTGACAAACAAGTTTTTGGCGCCGTTGCCGGGGAACTATTTCTTCTAATATTGGTTTCAACCAATCTTTGACACACATTAGAGTTTCCACTGTTGCCGAATTTAATGATGCACGAATGTCGGTGATAAGTCTGTGTGGCAAAAAGATGACTTCGAAGCAACGGAGAAAGTAGGAATAGCAATAATATCCCGAGTCATCTTTGCAAGTGTTGGAAACTTAGGTCCATAATGTTTCCACCAATGCAAAATATTAAAAGCTTGATTATCATCATCTAAAGGGTGAAAAGTCTCTTCAAGATGTCTCCAACTCACTTATTTTCACAACATTAGATGCACAATCTTTGTCTACAATCTCTTCTTAAATGAGAAAATTGCACTTGGATTATTTTTTGACTTTGATAAAATTATCTTCATGGCTTATGGATGAAGTACTAATGTCACCCTTTACTTCAAATCCATTAGTATCATCATATTCGGTAAATATCTCAAACAAAAATTTACGAACTTTGCTTATATATATTTCGCTAAAATCACCAGGCATTTCCCTACAGACCCACTCAACAATTTTCATCTTATAACGAAGATCAAGAATCACCGCAAATCGTAAGAAGCAAGTTAGATTCATCCCAATACTTATCAAATTTTGTTTGCATCTCAATGGCCATTGTAGAAATATAAAAAATATCACCATCTTTCAACTCCAATAACTTCATGCGAATAGAATGCACTTCCATGTAATACAAATTTGACGTAGAATACTTGATTCCCGAAAGTCTTTTTTTCATGTCATTAAACAAACTTAAACAATCACAAACGTTCTTTCCCCTTTTCCATTCTTCCGAAGAAGGTAAAATTTTTAACCATTATCTAAATCGGCTAAATGCTCAATTGACTCCCGAAGCTCGAAAACACTCACAAGCATATCAAAGGTGGAGTTCCATCTAGTTTTCACATCCAATGGAATACGCCTTTTAGAATTGAATCTTGTTTGGGTCAAATCAAGAGCACATTTTTCATCTCTAGCGGGTGAGCTATCAATATATTTGATAGTTTTTCGAACATCCTCAATTAAACCATAAACTATTTTCAAACCTTGTTTAACAATCAGATTGATAATATGAGGGGAACGTCGAAGATGAAACATGTCACCATTATGCAACAAAGCTTTTTTACCATTCAACCATGTTTTGATACACTCTAACATTCTAAAATTATTTGAATCATCGTCAACAACAGTAGACAACTTTCTATCAATATTCATTCAAGAATTTGATGTTTTACACTCGCTTAAATTCACACCATGATGTGGATATTAAACATGAAAAAAAAATTACTTTTTTATGCAATTCTCATGCATCATCAATGTAATGACAAGTCACACAAAAATAACTCAATTTTGAAAGTTTGGTTTCCATCCATCGGTAGTTAATCCAACTCTTGATGGTAAACTCTCAATTTCTTTATAAATTTTAGCCATCTTTTTCAAACACATCACCCAAATCCTTTTCCATAGTGTTTTGGGAGCTGTCGTTTACACTCCTAAATTAACCTCACTTTCACTTCACGAATTTAAATAATTAGCACAGTAGTAAGCAAGGATCGATCCCACAGAGAGTAAGTTTATTTTAGATTTATTCTATTATTTTAACAGAAAATAAAGATGGGGGATTTTTGAAATTGTTTTAAACTAAGAAAAACAGAATTTAAATAAAGAGATTAACCAAATATGTAAAAACTTCAGTTCTGTAGTTCAGTTTCACCAAGCACATCAATCAATTAATCAAGTTATTATTCTTTACCCTTCAATAAAACTATTAACCCTAGATAACAATAAGCTCTGCTATCCAAAATTCTCCTTAGATATTCACTGTATGAAACAAGCTCTTCACCAGATTCAACTAGCATATAACCTAGAACAAGCTCTCTAGATTTAATATGATAGAAGCATTAAGAAATAGAGAATTAGGCTAATCCAAGCAACAAACACATAAGCTCGATTTGTTTAACTTATTTTCTGATAATCTTAGCAATACACAAAAGCTTGTCCATAATTAGTATCACTAATTTACTACTTGTGATGAAGACAGATATCAATTACACGTAATACCAATCTTAATCTAGCATATGATAATGATTAAATTAACTCAATTGGCCATATCAAATTAATTAAATCAATTAGCATGCAATCAATGAAAACAGATTATCAGAAGAAATATCATACAAGAAGGAATAAATAATAATACTCAATTAATTAATTACTTGTAACAAGGTTCCACATCCCTTTAGAACTGAATAAAGAAACTAGTCTGACATGCTCCAAGTCTGCACTTCAATGAGGTATGATAGTTGGTAGAAGATTGAATGAATAAAATCTTAACTATAATCCTCTATTTATAGTGCTAGACAAGGGCCTAAATCCTATAAGAACTAGGAATCCAAATCCTAAAAGGAATTACAATTATAACTAGTCTCCATAAAGAAATAGAATCTAATAAGAAAATAAAATCTCAGTCCAAAGAAGTCCTAATTCTAATAGTAATATCAATCCAATTCCATGTAGGAATCTCCAAATATTAAGAAAGTCAACTGCTGGTCAAACTCCTCTTCAATTCAACTCCAAATCAACTTGTTTCCATCCTTTTAGCTTTAATTCACCTGAAAATAATAAACAACTTATTAAGCTCATATACACATGAAACATGTAATAAAACCAAATGTAAAGGAATAAAAAATCATGAATATTGTGTACTTATCATGTTTCTTGAACGAAATTTATAAGTAGGCATAATATATGAAACCCAAAGACGAAAGTAGCCATGCTCAACCATAAAAAAAAGAATAATCATGTTTTGCAACCATTTATGAATACAAAGATCTTTCAACTAATGGGTCATACTTATGTGTAGTTACTTCAGAGTAGGGCTCTCATTGGTGATGCATTTTCCAAGAAATTGTTGCATAGGGTCAACACGTTGTCTCTTGGCAAGAGCACAATTTTTTTGATGATTCTTCAAATGTGTTGTGCCTTTACTGCTTGATCCGTCAAATTTTTCTGTTACAACGTTTGCACGTAGCAACAACATTGTTACCCATTCCAACCCTGTCAAAATCTACCCAAACATTTGTGTCAAAACCCTTATTTTACGACCAGTCGCGGTTGGGACTGTTTCTTGATCAACTGTATTAGATGTATCAATAGGGGCATTAGTTGGGACTGTTTCTTGATCAACTGTATTAGATGTATCAATAGGGGCATTAGTTGTAGCATTATCAACAGGTGCAACTGAGGTAGCACTGCTACTACGTACTTGTTGAAACATATCTGCAAAAAGTGGACTTTAAAGTTCATGCATTGATCTCCTTCATCTGCACTATTAACAGTTGTTGTTAATAACAAATCCATGCATTTTTTAAAAGGTGGACTTGATGTCGAGCAAGCAACTTTTGATAATGTTAAAGTGGACTTAATGTCAAGTCTACTTTTTCAAAAATGCGTGGATTTGTTAATAGTGCAGCAAGCAACACCTGCTAATAGTGCAAATGGAGGAGATCGATGCATTGAATTTTAAAGTCCACTTTTTGTAGATATGTCTCAACAAGTAGGTAGTAGCTCAGTTGCACCTGTTAATAGTGTAGCTGCTTCTGATAATGCTACAACTAATCCCCTATTGATACATCTAATATGGTTGATCAGACAGTCCCAACCGCGACTAGTCGTAAGACAAGGGTTTTGACATCAAGTGTTTGGGCAGATTTTGACAGGGTTGGAATAGATAACAATGTTGTTGTTACTTGCAAACATTGTAAGAGAAAATTTGACTAATCAAGCAGTAAAGGCACAACTCATTTAAAAAATCATCAAAAAAATTGTGCTCTTGCCAAGAAACAACGTGTTGACCCTATGCAATAATTTCTTGGAAAGCGTGTCACCAATGAGAGCCCTACTCTGAAGGTAACTACACATAAATATGACCCATTAGTTGAAAGGTCTTTGTATGCGAAAATGGTTACAAAACATGATTATTCTTTTTTTTCTATGGCTGATCATGGCTACTTTCGTTTTTGGGTTTTATATATTATTCCTACTTATAAATTTCGTTCAAGAAACACGGTGAAAAAAGATTTGGGCGATGTGTTTGAAGAAGAGAGGGCTAAATTTTATAAAGAAATTAAAAGTTTACCATCAAGAGTTAGTTTAACTACCGATGGATGGAAACCAAACTTTCAAAACCGGGGTTATTTTTTTGTAACTTGTCATTACATTGATGATGCATAAGAATTGCATAAAAAAGTAATTGCTTTTCATGTTGAATATCCACATCATGGTGTGAATTGAAGTGAGTGGTTAAAACATCAAATTCTTGAATGGAATATTGATAGAAAGTTGTCTAGTGTTGTTGACGATGCTTCAAATAATTTTGGAATGTTAAGAGGGTATCAAAACATGGTTGAATGGTAAAAAAGCTTTGTTGCATAATGGTGATATGTTTCATCTTCGACGTTCTCCTCATATTATAAATCTGATTGTTAAACAAGGTTTGAAGATAGTTTATGGTTTAATTGAGGATATTCAAAATACTATCAAATATATTGATAGCTCACCCGCTAGAGATGAAAAATGTGCTCTTGCTTTGACGCAAACAAGATTTAATTTTAAAAGGCGTACTCTATTGGATGTGGAAACTAGATGGAACTCCACCTTTGATATGCTTGCGAGTGCTTTGAAGCTTCGGGATGCAATTGAGTGTTTAGCCGATTTAGATAATGGTTATAATTTTTTGCCTTCTTTGGAAGAATGGGAAAAAAGAACATTTGTAATTGTTTGAGTTTGTTTAATGATGTGACAAAGACTTTTGGGAATTAAGTATCCTACGTCAAATTTGTATTACGTGGAAGCGCATTCTATTCGCATGAATTTGTTGGAGTGGAAAGATAGTGATATTTTTTATATTTCTACAATGGCCATTGAGATGCAAGAAAAAATTGACAAGTATTGGGATGAATCTAACTTGCTTCTTACGATTGCGATGATTCTTGATCTTTGTTATAAGATGAAAATTGTTGAGTGATCTTATAGGGAAATGCATGGTGATTATGCCGAAATATATATAAGCAAAGTTAGTAAATTTTTGTTTGAGATATTTTCCGAATATGATGATACTAGTGGATTTGAAGCAAGAGATGATATTATTACTTTATCCATAAGCCATTAAGATAATTTATCAAAGTCAAAAAATAATCAAAGTGCAATTTTCTCATTTAAAAGTTTGTAGCCAAAGAATGTGCATCTAATGTTGTGAAAAAGTGAGTTGGAGGCATATCTGCACCCTTTGGATGATGATAATCCAAGCTTTTAATATTTTGCATTGGTAGAAACATTATGGACGCAAGTTTCCAACACTTCCAAAGATGGCTCGGGATATTCTTGCTATTCCTACTTCTTCCGTTGCTTCGGAGTCATCTTTTATCCATGCACGTAAACTTATCACCGACATTCATGCATCATTAAATTCGACAACAGTGGAAACTCTAATGTATGTCAAAGATTGGTTGCCATAAATTGAAGTGGGTAAATGTAAGTATGATTAATTTATAATTGTTCTTTAAATTGTGTAATACTTGTACTAATTTTATTTATGTTTACTATTTATATACAGCTGGAGAATCTACAATTGAAGTAGGTGCTACCATTGGAGATAGTGAGGATCATGACCTTAAAATGTGTAAGTTTCTTAGACTTTTAAGCTTTTTATGATCGAGTTTCGTGTCTATGTAACAATATGTATTGAATACTCTTAATTGTTCACTTATTGCTTGACAACAGGTTATGTAACTTATGTTATTGATGTTTCTTAATATTTAGAATTGTTGTTCACTTATTGGCTGTCAATCGACCTTTTAATCTTATATATACTCCTATATTATTCTCGGAGTTGGTAATAATTTTAGCAGTTGGTCTTGTTTATTAGAAATCTGTGTTTATGGACAAAGAATGTATTCATTTTTTGATAAGGAAATTGATATTTTCACAACACTTTTGATATTTCCACATGAAAAGTGTCGCTATAGATGTATAACGACGGGGAAAAGCGTCGCTATAAGATCTATAGCGCACTTTTTATGTGAAAATATCATTTTCTGTTGTGGAAATATCTGTTTCCTTTTGATAATTATGCACACTAAAATAAATGAAATATCATGAACAAACAGAGGAGAAAAAATGAGCTGAGCTATGAAAACGTAGAAAATTTGATTGGAGATATATCTGTTTATTACAAAAGATAATGAAGCCTAAAAGGTGGTGGTGCACAATATTTTTTCCCTACCCTACAAGTTGGTGGTGCACAAACATGGAGCACTGCCAACTTAGAGAGAATGAACCAATATATATGGAACATTTCCCAATGCTTTAGTAAAAATATCAGCTAGCTGATATTTAGAAGAAATGTGCTTGTGCTGCATAAAACTATTTTGAACTTTTTCTTTAATAAAGTGACAATCAATTAGCTCAATATCAATATGTTTGGTTTTAGAGTGCTGAATGGGATTGTTAGCAATGTTTATGGCAATCTCATTTATAACAGTAGAAAGTTAAGGGCAATGGAATCTGAATTTGTAAATCATTGAGGAGGCCAGATAACCAAATCAAGTGGCAGTAGCAAGGGCTCTCTCTAAATTCTGCTTCTGCAGTGCCAAGAAATTAATGAGGTTCCTAGAAGCATATAGTAACCAATAATGGATCTTTTTGTGACTGAACATGTGCCCCAATCACTGTCACAGTAAGTTAGTAACTAGTGAATGTAAGAGAGGAATTGTTGGAAAAGAAGTGACCCTGACCAATTGTGCCCTTGAGACTAACAATCATTGTCACAGCGAGTATAATAATAAAAATACAGTAGATGTTTTGATTGGATGTTGTTTTAAATTGGAATCATGTTAGCGAGCATGATAGGTACTAGTGTTAATGGTCAAGATTAATGTTAGTGTTAGGACAACTCATGCTTTTGCTTTTAAACTTTCACAACTCTTCAATTATTTTTGATTTGTTATAAAACTAGGGAAATAAACAGATTTGCAAGATAGAAGTTTAGAGATTTCCTCTCCTATTTTGGTGTCTTCTTTCATTTGATAGGAGTGGCCTTTTATAGGCAAAGAGAAAGGGAACACAAATCCATTAACATTAATTACATCATAGACTAGGCCATTGGCCTAGTTTTATAGCATATTATAACATTCCCCCTTGATTTATTAAGATAGGAGATTATGTCTCATTAAAAATCTTGTTAAGAAAACCCAGTGGGAAAAAACTTAGTGAAGGAAAAAAGAGTACATATCTCCTCTCAAAAGGAATTCATTATTCTTTGATAAAATGTTGTGATAAGTCTTTCAGTCGACGCATTTTGATCTTATCCCGAAGTTTTGCAAACGTTGCATTTGGTAGTGACTTTGTGAATAATTCGGCTAAATTATAACATGATCGAATTTGACGCACATCTATATCACTCTTCTTTTGCAGCTCATGTGTGTAGAAGAATTTAGGTGAAATGTATTTTGTTTTCTCCCTTGATGTACCCTCCTCTAAGTTGAGCAATGCATGCAGCGTTATCCTCATACATAATTGTAGAAATATCTTTGATTGATGGTAATCCGCATGACTCTTGGATATGCTGAATAATTGACCTCAACCAAACACTCTCTCTACTTGCTTCATGTATTGCGAGAATCTCTGAGTGATGTAGCTGCCCTATCAATAGGAACTTAATGACCTTGAGTAATCTCAAATCCCAGAAATCTAATTTTTGTCTAGAATAACTGCATCTTTTTCTTTGAGATTATAAGACCTGTTTTAACCACCATTTTGAACACATTTAAGTGTTTCCAATGTTGGGCTATGTCCTTTGAGAAAAAAAGAACATCATCAATGTAAACGAGTATGAAATCCATATATGGATTAAAGATCTAGTTCATAATATTCTGAAATTCAGAAGGAGCATTCTTAAGCCCGAAAGACAAAACATTCCATTCATAATGTCCAAACGGGACTGTGAATAATGTCTTATATTTATCTTCTTCTTTGATATGGATCTGCTAATATCCACTTTTCATATCAAATTTTGAAAAGATATTTACTTTGAGTAATCTATTAAGCAAATCCCTTTTGTTGGGAATGGGATACCTGATCCACCTCAAAACTTTATTCAGAGGTCTATAGTTAATCACCAAACGAGGAACTCCTCTTTCTAATTCTGCTGCATTTTCAGCATAAAATGCTGAGCAAGACCATGGCAAGTAACTTTTCCAAATCAATCCCTTTTTTAAGATATCTTTAATTTCTTCATGACACAACTTTAAGAACCTCTCATTCATTTGGATAAGTCTAGCCATAGTAGGAATGAGCCTCTCATTAAATCCTTAAATATAAGGAAGGGAGATAATATGCTTCTTTCTTTTCCAAAAAGCTGTGAGATCAGTAGAGCAAACTTCTTCGCTTAATTCTTTTTGATAAGCTTTAACTTTGAGTTTAAACTTATCATCTTTAAGATGTATTTCGATTCTTTTGATTTCTACTTCCTTTTTGAGGAAAAATAAGAAATCTTCTTTGCGTCTGAGCAAATGATTGACTCCCTGATATCTTGGTTCCAAGATAAAATTAAACCGAACGTCTACCACCTCCTTATTAGTGCTAATACCCTTTTTATCAATGGATAATGGGAAAAGCAAGCTAATAAAAGGTGTACCCAAGATAGCTATTTGTGCCATGTTTTTAACGAGTAAAAACAGAGTTTCAAAACAAACCCCATTATTACACACCACAGCATCTGAGAACTTGTAATCAATTTGTAACCAACTTCCATCAGCAGTACTCAGTTGTTGAGCTATTTTAGAGTAGTACATTGAAGGGACCAGTCCTTCAGACATGCAATTTAAGTCTGCTCCGGAGTCGATTAAGGCCTCTGTAGTGACCGAAAATTCTCCTTCAATAAGGATAGTGATCATAACATACCACTTTTGAGTGATAATTCTATCTATCCTATTGATTTTTAAAGCGCTAGATTCTCTTTGAATTTTTTCCTATCTTGAGAAGCGAATTCATTAACAAATTCAGAGAACTCCTCATCGCTTTCTTCTAACGGAGAGGTTGAACCCTCAGCCTTAGATTTTCCTTTGTCATCTCTGCCTTTAAGCCAGCAAGTATCCTTTTGACCTGCTTAATCTCCTTTTTAAGAGTAACAATAGTGACTGCATGAGTATCATTATTTGCCTGCAAATTAACAATCGATTCATGCAATTCTTTGAGAGTAGGCTCTTTATGACGCTGATTGACCTTTTCAAAGATCTTCTGCAACGAGTATTAACTGGGGTCAAACCTTTCATCATCGTTGTCAGCAGTTTTTTTCTTACTTTTAGTAAGCTTGATATATTTTTCGATCATCTCTCTCTT
Organism: Panax stipuleanatus; assembly: GCA_020205555.1. Lineage (NCBI taxonomy): Eukaryota > Viridiplantae > Streptophyta > Magnoliopsida > Apiales > Araliaceae > Panax > Panax stipuleanatus. The sequence goes on along the minus strand of CM035118.1, from coordinate 12,091,711 downwards.
CTTAGATGAGTCGTCAAGTTAATATCAAGGATGAGACTATCTTATTTAGTCAGCACATTCAATGAAAGTCCATTTAAGGCACATAAACAAGCTTCTCGGTCAATACACTGGCAATCATCCAATTATGCGCATGAAACTTCCTCCTCATTTGAGTAGGAATTGTCAGTGTTAAACTTTGAACAACTATCGTTAGTATTTAAACTAAGATAACTGTCGGGTTCTTCATCTGAGTTGATAAGAACTGCCAGAAGCTGCTTCTTGAGACCTTCGTCTTTAACCAATTGGTTAATCTTTTTCTTTGTGGTACAATCAGGACTTTTGTGCCCAATCTTTCCACACTTGTAACAAGTTGGAGGTTTTGAGCTAGTCTTCTTTCGTTTAGATGACTTATACCTTTTAGGTTGCTCTTCTTTAGTTTGCTGTTTAGACCTTTTATGTCCTCTTTTAGAACGTCTTTCCTCCTTGTGGCTCGTGGATTCTTTGAGAATCTTTCTCTTTTTCTTATCTTTAGGGATTTCAGCAAGCCCATATTGCTCACAGAAATCTCCTAGAGTTTTCTTTCCTCTAGCTCTTTCCTCAGCGATCTGCTTTTGAATTTTTAATATGTTACACAGATTTGCATCTTCAGCGATGACTTCTGAGGCTAGTTCTCCATAGGTGTATTAATCCCATGGGATAACTCCATCATTCTTATTTTTCAACCTTGTTTTGACTCTTTGAGAGAACAAAATAGGTACTCCTTCAACAAATTTCTCCTTCCAGTAATCGCTGTTAAAATTACTTCTAGCAAGGACTTTGGAGAAGAAAGTGTCTTTATAGAATTTATAAAGATTTACACTTTAAGTTACTTAGTTGCTCATAGGTTCTGGAAATAATAAGTTGATTATTTCCCACGAAGTGTCTCATGATGGTATAGAGAAGAATATTTATCGCATCTTCGGTAAAATCTGGGACGTTCGTTTGATAAACTCCCATTTGAATCTAAAAATTAAAGATGATTTCTCTATTTTCATTAGTCAAACGATTATCCCACCAAAGACCAAGCTGGCCCACGAAACCGGATGCTAAAGCTTGAGTAATCCATTTTTCGGAGGTGTTCTTAGTTCTCATAGCTTGAGCAAACATAGTCATTTGCTTTAGAAGAACTATAATCTGATAATCTGTGAGTCCATCAAGGTTCCACTCACAAATATATTCACCATTAAATTGGATTCCATCATTAAAAGCCATATTCTCGAACTGAGCATCAATTGGAGAAGGACGATGGTAATAAGGTTGGTTTTTAACTTTTTCCCACTTGAGCCTGTTTATTTGAGGCTCCTCTTGGATCTCGTTTAAGATCTTATCTAGATCTAAAACATCATTTTTAAGAACTAAAATCAAATGATTTTGAGAGGACGTTGCTATAGGTTTTGATTTTATAGTCAACTTCTCTAATCGACTCTTTAATTCTTCAAACATCTCTGAAGAACTAGATCCCATCTTAAACGCATTAGATAACTCTGGAGGTGGTTTAAATAGTATTGCCTCTGGTTTTTCTTTTGCTATCAATCTTTTCTCCTTTGAGGAGGTAGTTATAGCTTCTGCTGGAGATGCACCAATAATTAAAGGTTTTTCCTTTGAGGAAACTACATTTTCTACTTTTGATAGTTGAGATCCCAAGGATTGAAGGAACAGATTTGTATAATTATTTTATTCCAGGGTATGATCAATTCCTTGTGCTTCAACAGATTTTGCCTCCTTATCTAAGGTCTTTTTGTAAGGAGCGACTCTTGCTTTACCAACAAAGACTGCAACTGTAGGTGGGTGAATGGCTGATACAACGTTGTTCTCATTTGTACCATCATCCAGTCTAAAAGGTCTATAAGAACTTTCTAATACATGTAAAGCAGTAGAATTCTTTTTTTCTGTTGTCGAGCTCCTCCCCCCAAAAGGAAAGATATAGCCTTTCGTTTTGCTCCAATGTTTTAAGAAAACAAAGAAGTCTATTTTTCTTGATTCCTTTAAGCAATCATAGAAAATTTCTTTAATCAAATTCTGGTTTTCCAATGAATAATGATTAAAGAACCACTCTTGTTTTTCTTTGTTTTTGTCTGAATTAAACAAAGATTGGTCAGGCCGGAAACACTGATTGCTTAGAGTATAAATACTCTCAGTGTAATCAAAATTAGATGCCGAAGGACTTTGAGCCCTTGTTGCTTCTGACGGAGTTTCAACCATGTATATTGGTTTACTGACCGGATCTGTTGGATTGTTGATGACTCTTTGTAAGGAAGAAGTGAATTTTCTGGAAACTTCTTCAATATTCATTTGAGGAATAGGTTGCGGAACTGAAGAAATACTTTTGCGCCTCGGTTCGTCTAAGTTTAGATATATGGAACTGCTGTTTCCAAATCTAATATTTACAGATCCATCTGGATTTTCTGTAATATTTTCTAGATATTGATTGGCCCCTTGCACCCTTTTAGGCACTGCATCATGGAGTGTCCAATTTTCTGGAATAGCTATTTCTCTCCATTTCAATGTTCTAGGAACTGAAATGTTAGCTTTTTCAGGATTAATTTGGAACACTGTAGTTTCACCTCTGTTATCCTTAATAAAATTACTCTTTAAATTAATATCCGGAGTAATTATTTTCATAACTTTAATATACATTCGATATATTAAAGCCATGTTGGAAGACAAAGGATCCATTTCAAAACCTGATGTTTGCAAAGTTAACGTTAAGGTTTTGAGAATTGTTAGATCTAACAAAGAGACAGAAAAATTTGGAAAACTATTAAAGTACACCGATCCTTCAGACAAGGATGAAGTAATACATCCTAGCAGAGAATCGTTAAACTTTAAATGTCTTTTATCTCTTAGACACAACAATAAAGAAATGGATAGTCCGTTTCTTGTTAACGGTTTAACCGCTACTTGAACTAACCCAATATGCAAATACTTATAGCCTCTTTCAGCTGCTTCTTTTAGCAATCGTCTAGGTAACATCTCAATAGTCATATGACCTTGAGTTATAGGGAGAGATTGTTCAACAGTTTTTATAATATAATCAGATTTAAACAAAAAACTTCCCTTATTATAAACCTGTGAAATTGGAGTCTTAGGAATAGACCAATTCTCTAAATGGGTTTCTATATCTCTTATGACCACTACTTGCTTAGCGGTAGAATCCAAAGAAGAAGAAGCGGATGAAGAAGACATAGATCTAGTGAGATTTCTGGATAAACTTGCCATTGGAAAAATAAACGAAATTTAATACTTAACAAGATAAGCAGGCAAGGTTTTTCAACAACTGGGAAGTCTATTACAGGATTTATGTCAACACGGCTTGACACACTTTATAGCCTTAAACGACAACCAACTTACCCAAAGAAAAATACCTTAAGCTTAATCTATAACAGTATTAAAATGGTGTTTATTTCAAAATGAGCAAACCAAGATTTCAAGAAAACAACTAGAAAATATGAACTTCGAGATACTTTATTATGGCTCTGATACCAAATAGGCCAGGATACTATAGAGATTTAATTAATAGAGAAAAAGCGAAATATTTATTAAAACAAACAAACTTACATAGAGTTCAAGCTGGATGAAACTTCAGGCTTGATAAGAAAACACTCTTAAACTTACAAATATGAAATGATAGAATATTTTTGGATAATGATACAAACACACTGAGCTCCCTTCTTATAGACTGGAGGAAAGGCTCAATAATTACAAAACAATAAAACAACTTTAATAAAGCAAACAACTTTAAATAAAGTAAAACAATAAAGCTGTCGACGCGGGTCCTGGATAGGCTGGAGTCGAGAAGACTGACAGACAAAACAAAGAGACCATCACCTCTTAAAGATAAGAGATAAAATTCCCTAACAAAGTCTGAAATTAAGGCTACTTTCGGCTACTTTCTTAAAAGCTTAAAATTAAGGCTAATTTCGGCTACTTTCTCAAAAGCCTAAAATTAAGGCTACTTTCACCTGCCCGCCTGAATTATTGAGGCTGAGAACATGGACCACCAAAAGGATAGCTGGAGTCATCATTATCACTATCAGATAAATTAACTGTGTCCTCATGATTTCTAAGAAATTCCAGAATTTCATCCTTAGGAAATCGTTTGAGAGCAGATTTGAGTCTTCTTTGAGAAGCAGATTTAACAGATCTTCGAGTTAGTGTGTTATTATCCGGATAAAATCCTAGATAAAAAGCAGCTCAGAAGATTCATGGGAAGCGTAAACTACATTGCATATTTTTATAAAAATCTGGCAATAGATGCAGGCCCTCTCTAGAAGAGGCTTACAGATCAGCCTCCTCCTTGGACAGATGACTGCACCATGGCTATTAAGAAGATTAAGAATCGTGTTAAAGAATTACCATGTTTACATTTCTCTGATTTGGAGGCCCCAAAAATAGTTGAGACAGATGCCTCTGATAAAGGTTATGGGGGTATCCTAAAGCAAATTAAAAATTCAAAATAAATTTTGGTTTGTTTTGCCTCAGGAAAGTGGGATCCTACACAGATTAATTACTCAACTATTAAGAAGGAAATTTTATCTATTGTTCTGTGTATTGACAAATTTCAAGGAGATATTCTTAATCAAAGGTTTTTGCTAAGAGTTGACTTTAAGTCAGCTAAAGAAGTTCTAGAGAAGGATGTTAAAAACATCTCTTCTAAACAAATCTTTGCTAGGTGGCAAGCCCTTTTATCAACGTTCAATTTCGATATCGAATTTATTAAAGGGGATTCAAATTCTCTTCCTGATTTTTTAATTAGAGAGTTCCTGGAAAATAATGTTAATGTTTTATCTCTCTACAGGTCTCCAAGAAGAGAAGCCAAACCAGTGCTTGAAAGAACCAAGGATTCTCTCAAAGGGCAATCCTCTGGCTCTCATAAAGGGCAATCCTCCGGCTCTCAGAAGAATAAAGGGTCCGGCCCTCAAGAGAATAAAGATAAAGGGAAACTTCCTGAGCTCAAAGCTCTTGTTGAATCTCACTATATGGACACTATGAGCAAAAAGGTAGTAGTTATTGAAGATATCGATTCGACTCGTTCCTCTGAACAAGTGGCAGAGTTATATTTATCCTATTCCCATGACTTGCCAGTGTTCCTCCCTAAAACCAGGGAATTCTTCGAGAAATTTTAGTGGAAACCAATTTCATTAAAGTTTCTCATAAACCAAGAGATCGCTATAATTTAGCTCTTTCAACGGTTAAGATCTTAAAGGTCTTGCGTCCCAATGAGTGGGTGGGAGATTTAAGGACTCATAAATTCTTTGAAAACAAAAACATGATCCCAAAGTCCTATAATTACCATGACTATACTATGGCTTGGGAAAAGTTTTTACTTTATCAAAATAACCAATATACCCATAGCTGATTCCTTCATCCTAAACTTACAGGAGATTCGAAGACCCAACAATTTTCAGCTTGGTTTCAATCTTAATTTTATTATTGGGGTCCACATCCAGATTTCTTCCCTCTTGATACGCAGAAGGTTTTCGAAAGATATATTCAAGACTTCAAGAGTCTTAATGATAATCAGGCTCTCCTTCATTTCTGCTGTGATTCCGAGATTCCATGGATCTTCAAATGGTCCTATATCATTGATCAACATGCAGGAAATTGGAACTATCGTCTTCTTCGGTAATTGTCCATTAAATGGTGGGCTAAGTTTAACACAGTGAAAATTATTAATCTAACTTTTCAGCCAGAGAAAGAGTACGATCTTGACGAGTATGATGCTTCTCAAAGAAGACTCAAATCTGCTCTCAAAGGAATTCCTAAGGATAAAATTCTGAAATTTCTTAGAAATTATGAGGACACAGTTAATTTATCTGATATTGATAATGATGACTCCAGCTGTCCTTTTGATGGTCCATGTTCTCAGCCTCAATAATTCAGGCGGGCAGGTGAAAGTAGCCTTAATTTTAGGCTTTTGAGAAAGTAGCCGAAAGTAGCCGAAAGTAGCCTTGAGAGTAGCCTTAATTTTAGGCTTTTGAGAAAATAGTCGAAAGTAGCCTTAATTTCAGGCTTTGTTAGGGAATATTATCTCTTATCTTTAAGAGGTGATGGTCTCTTTGTTTTGTCTGTCGTCTTCTCAACTCTAGCCTATCCAGGACCCGCATCGGCAGCTTTATTATTTTACTTTATTTAAAGTTGTTTGCTTTATTAAAGTTGTTTTGTTGTTTTGTAATTATTGAGCCTTTCCTCCAGTCTATAAGAAGGGAGCTCAGTGTTTGTTTCATCATCCAAAAATATTCTATCATTTCATATTTGTAAGTTTAAGAGTGTTTTCTTATCAAGCCTGAAGTTTCATCCAGCTTGAACTCTATGTAAGTTTGTTTGTTTTAATAAATATTTCGCTTTTTCTCTATTAATTAAATCTCTATAGTATCCTGGCCTATTTGGTATCAGAGCCATAATAAAGTATCTCGAAGTTCATATTTTCTAGTTGTTTTCTTGAAATCTTGGTTTGCTCATTTTGAAATAAACACCATTTTAATACTGTTATAGATTAAGCTTAAGGTATTTTTCTTTGGGTAAGTTGGTTGTCGTTTAAGGCTATAAAGTGTGTCAAGCCGTGTTGACATAAATCCTGTAATAGACTTCCCAGTTGTTGAAAAACCTTGCCTGCTTATCTTGTTAAGTATTAAATTTCGTTTATTTTTCCAATGGCAAGTTTATCCAGAAATCTCACTAGATCTATGTCTTCTTCATCCGCTTCTTCTTCTTTGGATTCTACCGCTAAGCAAGTAGTGGTCATAAGAGATATAGAAACCCATTTAGAGAATTGGTCTATTCCTAAGACTCCAATTTCACAGGTTTATAATAAGGGAAGTTTTTTGTTTAAATCTGATTATATTATAAAAACTGTTGAACAATCTCTCCCTATAACTCAAGGTCATATGACTATTGAGATGTTACCTAGACGATTGCTAAAAGAAGCAGCTGAAAGAGGCTATAAGTATTTGCATATTGGGTTAGTTCAAGTAGCGGTTAAACCGTTAACAAGAAACGGACTATCCATTTCTTTATTGTTGTGTCTAAGAGATAAAAGACATTTAAAGTTTAACGATTCTCTGCTAGGATGTATTACTTCATCCTTGTCTGAAGGATCGGTGTACTTTAATAGTTTTCCAAATTTTTCTGTCTCTTTGTTAGATCTAACAATTCTCAAAACCTTAACGTTAACTTTGCAAACATCAGGTTTTGAAATGGATCCTTTGTCTTCCAACATGGCTTTAATATATCGAATGTATATTAAAGTTATGAAAATAATTACTCCGGATATTAATTTAAAGAGTAATTTTATTAAGGATAACAGAGGTGAAACTACAGTGTTCCAAATTAATCCTGAAAAAGCTAACATTTCAGTTCCTAGAACATTGAAATGGAGAGAAATAGCTATTCCAGAAAATTGGACACTCCATGATGCAGTGCCTAAAAGGGTGCAAGGGGCCAATCAATATCTAGAAAATATTACAGAAAATCCAGATGGATCTGTAAATATTAGATTTGGAAACAGCAGTTCCATATATCTAAACTTAGACGAACCGAGGCGCAAAAGTATTTCTTCAGTTCCGCAACCTATTCCTCAAATGAATATTGAAGAAGTTTCCAGAAAATCCACTTCTTCCTTACAAGGAGTCATCAACAATCCAACAGATCCGGTCAGTAAACCAATATACATGGTTGAAACTCCGTCAGAAGCAACAAGGGCTCAAAGTCCTTCGGCATCTAATTTTGATTACACTGAGAGTATTTATACTCTAAGCAATCAGTGTTTCCGGCCTGACCAATCTTTATTGAAATCTTTGTTTAATTTAGACAATAACAAAGAAAAACGAGAGTGGTTCTTTAATCATTATTCGTTGGAAAACCAGAATTTGATTAAAGAAATTTTCTATGATTGCTTAAAGGAATCAAGAAAAAATATAGACTTCTTTGTTTTCTTAAAACATTACAGCAAAACGAAAGGCTATATCTTTCCTTTTTTTTTGGGGGGGGGGGGAGCTCGACAACAGAAAAAAAGAATACTATCGCTTTACATATAATAGAAAGTTCTTATAGACCTTTTAGACTAGCTGATGGTACAGATGAGAACAACGTTGTATCAACCATTCAACCACCTGCAGTTGCAGTTGCAGTCTTTGTTGGTAAAGCAAGAGCCGCTTCTTACAAAAAGACCTTGGATAAGGAGGCAAAATCTGTTGAAGCACAAGGAATTGATCATATCCTGGAACAAAATAATTATACAAATCTGTTCCTTCAATCCTTGGGAGCTCAACTATCAAAAGTAGAAAAGGTTGTTTCCTCAAAGGAAAAACCTTTAATTATTGGTGCATCTCCAGCAGAAGCTATAACTACCTCCTCAATGGAGAAAAGATTGATAGCAAAAGAGAAACCAGAGGCAATCCTATTTAAACCACCTCCAGAGTTATCTAATGCGTTTAAGATGGGATCTGGTTCTTCAGAGATGTTTGAAGAATTGAAGAATCGATTATAGAAGTTGACTATAAAATCAAAATCTATAGCAACGTCCTCTCAAAATCATTCGATTTTAGTTCTTAAAAATGATAGTTTAGATCTAGATATGATCTTAAACGAGATCCAAGAGGAGCCTCAAATAAACAGGCTCAAGTAGGGAAAGGTTAAAAATCAACCTTATTATCATCGTCCTTCTCCAATTGATGCTCAGTTCGAGAATATGGCTTTTAATGATGGAATCCAATTTAATGGTGAATATATTTGTGAGTGGAATCTTGATGGACTCATAGATTATCATATTATAGTTCTTTTGAAGCAAATTACTGTTTGCTTAAGCTGCGAGAACTAAGAACACCTTCGAAAAACGGATTGCTCAAGTTTTAGCATCCGATTTCATGGGCCAACTTGGTCTTTGGTGGGATAATCTTTTGACTAATGAAAATAGAGAAGCATCTTTAATTTTCAGGTTCAAAAAGGAGTTGATCAAATGAACGTCCCAGTTTTTATTGAAGATGCGGTAAGTACTCTTCTCTATACCATCATGAGACACTTCGTGGGAAATAATCAACTTATTATTTTCAAAACCTATCAGCAGCTAAGTAACTTAAAGTGTAAATCGCTCTCTGAGTTTAAATTCTATAAAGACACTTTCTTCTCCAAAGTCCTTGCTAGAAGTGATTGTAACAATGATTACTGGAAGGAGAAATTTGTTGAAGGATTACCTATTTTGTTTTCTTAAAGAGTTAAAACAAGGTTGAAAAATAAGAATGATGGAGTTATCCCATGGGATGAATACACCTATGGAGAACTTGCCTCAGAAGTCATCGCTGAAGGTGCAAATCTATGTAGCATATTAAAAATTCAAAAGCAGATCGCTGAGGAAAGAGCTAGAGGAAAGAAAGCTCTAGGAGATTTCTGTGAGCAATATGGGCTTGCTGAAATCCCTAAAGATAAGAAAAAGAGAAGGATTCTCAAAGAATCCATGAGCCACAAGGAGGAAAGACATTCTAAAAGAAGACATCTAAACAACAAACTAAAGAAGAGAAACCTAAAAGGCATAAGTCATCTAAACGAAAGAAGACTAGCTCAAAACCTCCAACTTGTTACAAGTGTGGAAAGATTAGGCACAAAAGTCCTGATTGTACCACAAAGAAAAAGATTAACCAATTGGTTAAAGACGAAGGTCTCAAGAAGCAGCTTCTGGCAGTTCTTATCAACTCAGATGAAGAACCCGACAAGTTATCTTAGTTCAAATACTAACGATAGTTGTTCGGAGTCTAACACTGACAATTCCTACTCAAATGAGGAGGAAGTTTCATGCGCATAATTGGATGATTGCCAGTGTATTGACCGAGAAGCTTGTTTATGTGCCTTAAATGGACTTTCATTGAATGTGTTGACTAAAGAAGATAGTCTCATCCTTGATATCAACTTGACGACTCATCTAAGAAGAGATAAATGATCGAAAAATATATCAAGCTTACTAAAAGTAAGAAGAAAACCGCTGACAACGATGATGAAAGGTTTGACCCCAATCAATACTCGTTGCAGAAGATCTTTGAAAAGTTCAATCAGCTTCATAAAGAGCCTACTCTCAAAGAATTACATGAATCGATTGTTAATTTGCAGACAAATAATGATGCTCGTGAAGTCACTATTGCTACTCTTAAAAAGGAGATTAAGCAAGTCAAAAGGGTACTTGCTGGCTTAAAGGCAGAGATGACAAAGGAAAATCTAAGGCTGAGGGTTCAACCTCTCCGTTAGAAGAAAGCGATGAGGAGTTCTCTGAATTTGTTAATGAATTCGCTTCTTAAGTTAGGAGAAAAATTCAAAGAGAATCTAGCGCTTTAAAAATCAATAGGATAGATAGAATTATCACTCAAAAGTGGTATGTTATGATCACTATTCTTATTGAAGGAGAATTTTTGGTCACTACAGAGGCCTTAATCGACTCCGGAGCAGACTTATATTGCCTGTCTGAAGGACTGGTCCCTTCACAGTACTACTCTAAAATAGCTCAACAGCTGAGTACTGCTGATGGAAGTCAGTTATAAATTGATTACAAGCTCTCAGATGCTGTGGTGTGTAATAATGGGGTTTGTTTTGAAACTCCATTTTTACTCGTTAAAAATATGGCACAAACAGCTATCTTGGGTACACCTTTTATTAGCTTGCTTTTCCCATTATCCATTGATAAAAAAGGTATTAGCACTAATAAGGAGGGGGTAGACGTTCGGTTTAATTTTATCTCAGAACCAAGATATTAGGGAGTCAATCATTTGCTCAAACGCAAAGATTTCTTATTTTTCCTCAAAAAGGATGTAGAAATCAAAAGAATCGAAGAGCATCTTAAAGATGATAAGTTTAAACTCAAAGTTAAAGCTTATCAAAAAGAATTAAGCGAATAAGTTTGCTCTACTGATCCCACAGCTTTTTGGAAAAGAAAGAAGCATATTATCTCCCTTCCTTATATTAAAGGATTTAATGAGAGGCTCATTCCTACTAAGGCTAAACTTATCCAAATGAATGAGAGGTTCTTAAAGCTGTGTCATGAAGAAATTAAAGATCTTTTAGAAAAGGGATTGATTCGGAAAAGTTACTCGCCATGGTCTTACTCAACATTTTATGTTGAAAATGCAACAGAATTAGAAAGAGAAGTTCCTCGTTTGGTGATTAACTATAAACCTCTGAATAAAGTCTTGAGGTGGATCAAGTATCCCATTCCCAACGAAAGGGATTTGCTTAACAGATTGCTCAAAGCAAATATCTTCACAAAATTTGATAAGAAAAGTGGATATTGATAGATCCAGATCAAAGAAGAAGATAAATATAAGATAGCATTCATAGTCCCGTTTGGACATTATGAATGGAATATTTTGTCTTTCGGGCTTAAGAATGCTCCTGAATTTCAGAACATTATGAACAAGATCTTTAATCCATATATGGATTTCATGCTCAGTTTACATTGATGATGTTCTTGTTTTCTCAAAGGACATAGCCCAACATTGGAAACACTTAAATGTGTTCAAAACGGTGGTTAAAAGAGAAGGTCTTGTAATCTCAGAGAAAAAGATGCAATTATTCCAGACAAAAATTAGATTTCTGGGATTTGAGATTACTCAAGGTCATTACGTTCCTATTGATAGGGCTATTGCTTTTGCTGTTGTCGAGCTCTTCCCCCAAAAGGAAAGATATAGCCTTTCGTTTTGCTCCAATATTTTAAGAAAACAAAGAAGTCTATATTTTTTCTTGATTCCTTTAAGCAATCATAGAAAATTTCTTTAATCAAATTCTAGAAAATTTTTCTTTGTTTTTGTTTGAATTAAACAAATATTTCAACAAAGATTGGTCAGGCTGGAAACACTGATTGCTTAGAGTATAAATAGTCTCAGTGTAATCAAAATCAAATGCGACTTTGAGCCCTTGGTGCTTCTGATGGAGTTTCAACCATGTATGTTGGTTTACTGACCGGATCTGTTGGATTGTTGATGACTCCTTGTAAGGAAGAAGTGGATTTTCTGGAACTTCTTCAATATTCCTTTAAAGAATAGGTTGCGGAACGGAAGAAATACTTCTGCGCCTCGGTTCGTCTAAGTTTAGACATACGGAACTGTTGTTTCCAATTCTAATATTTACAGATCCATCTGGATTTTTTGTAATATTTTCTAGATATTGATTGGCCCCTTGCACCCTTTTAGGCACTGCATCATGGAGTGTCCAATTTCCTGGAATAGCTATTTGTCTCCATTTCAATGTTCCAGGAACTGAAATGTTAGCTTTTGTAGGATTAATTTGGAACACTGTAGTTTCACCTCTGTTATCCTTAATAAAATTACTCTTTAAATTAATGTCTAGAGTAATTGTATTCATAACTTTAATATAGATCCGATATATTAAAGCCATGTTGGAAGATAAAGGATCAATTTCAAAACCTGATGTTTGCAAAGTTAACGTTAAGGTTTTGAGAATTGTTGGATCTAACAAAGAGACAGAAAAATTTGGAAAACTATTAAAATATACCGGTCCTTCAAACAAGGATGAAGTAATACATCCTAGCAGAGAATTGTTAACTTTAAATGTCTTTTATCTTTTAGACACAACAATAAAGAAGTGGGTAGTCCGTTTCTTGTTAACGGTTTAACTGCTACTTGAACTAACAATTAAAGTATACCGGTCCTTCAGACAAGGATGAAGTAATACATCCTAGTAGAGAATCGTTAAAATTTAAATGTCTTTTATCTCTTAGACACAACAATAAAGAAGTGGGTAGTCCACTTCTTGTTAACGGTTTAACTGCTACTTGAACTAACCCAATATGCAAATACTTGTAGCCTCTTTCAGTTGCTGCATCTAGCAATCGTCTAGATAACATCTCAACAATCATATGACCTTGAGTTATAGGGAGAGATTGCTCAACAGTTTTTATAATACAATCAAATTTAAACAAAAAACTTCCCTTATTATAAACATGTGAAATTGGAGTCTTAGGAATAGACCAATTCTGTAAATGGGTTTCTATATCTCTTATGACCACTACTTGCTTAGCGGTAGAATCCAAAGAAGAAGAAAAGGATGAAGAAGACATAGATCTAGTGAGATTTCTGAATAAATTTGCCATTGGAAAAATAAACGAAATTTAATACTTAACAAGATAAGCAGGCAATATTTTTCAACAACTGGGAAGTCTACTACAGGATTTACGTCAACACGGCTTGACACACTTTATAGCCATAAACAACAACCAACTTACCCAAAGAAAAATACCTTAAGCTTAATCTATAACAGTATTAAAATGGTGTTTATTTCAAAATGAGTAAACCAAGATTTCAAGAAAACAACTAGAAAATATGAACTTCGAGATACTCTATTATGGCTTTGATACCAAATAGGCCAGGATACTATAGAGATTTAATTAACAGAGAAAAAGTGGAATTCCTAAGATCGACAATCCTCGCACAGGACAATGTGAAATTGAAGTTCAAATAATTATTTATTTACAAAATATTGCAAATCAAATGCCTGATGCATTTAATGATGCTAAAAAAGTGATAAAATCACATACACCTGCAATGAATACTCCAGCAAAGATAGAAATACCTATAGAAAAGTTAATTCTTAAAGAATTGACAAATAAGACGACAGAAAAATCTAAATCACGCCAAAAGCGTGGAAGACCAGTTGGTGCAAAAGACACTGCACCACGAAAACAAAGGGCAAATAAGAGAGTTCCAAAAGTAATACCCGCTCCAGAAGTAGCATTTATTCCAAAAGTTGGAATACCCCCAGAAGAGGTATAAGATTTCACCAAAGGGATAAGAGATGAATACTAAGAGATCTCAATAAATTATGTACATGATGAGAAAATATAGGATCGAAGCAAAGTTATGATTGATGATATATTTGCTTTCTCTATAGCATCAGATATTACTATGATTTCTAACATAGACCCTTAACCACAAAACGTGGAAGAATGTCGGAAAAGAAAATATTGGCCAAAATGGAAAGATGCTATTCAAACTAAGCTACAATCATTATTGAAAAGACAAGTATTTGTACCAGTAGTCCAAACACCGCTGGGAGTAATCCCAGTTGGAAACAAATGGGTATTATTACGAAAGCGAAATGAGAAAAATGAAATTGTGAGATACAAAGCCCAACTTGCAGCTCAAGATTTTTCATAAAGACCTAGTATTAGGGGTGTAAATGAGTCGAATCTCAGCAAACACCCTAATGCTCAGATTCGGCTCGACTCAAAAAAATTGAGCTCGAATTCGACTCGGATTCGATAAGGAATTTATAATTTTATGCCAGAGTCGACTCGAATCATTACTCGGACCTACTGGCTCGTAAGTACTCGACTCGTTTACAAAACAAGTTAGTCATGAACCTTCAAATCGAGTTTCGAATATGATTTCACTTAATACTGAACCACTACATACTAAATTGATTATTGAACTAATATTTATATATAAAAGATTTTTACTTTTATTTGTGTAAAGAAATTACAAAAAAAATAATACAAATTGACAATCAATTCATTGATTTATTCAAATACAAGTTTACATAATTTAATACTACACTTTATAAATTATAAAGATTGATACAAATATCACATATTTAGCTTGTTAGTATGGATCAGACCATTATTCGAATATGATCCATCGAGCAGGTGTCGAGTATGGTTCGAGAAAAAATAAAATACTCAAACCCTAATCTGAGCGAACACATAGTTGTCACGGCGCCACGGCGAGTCATGGTGGTAGCCGACTGCCTGGACGCCTAGGCGACAAGGCGACCACCTAGGCGTCCATAAGGCGACAAGTCGTTTACAATGTGCAATTTTTATATTAGTTATTTTACTTAACAAGTATAGTAACAATAAAATTTCATATACATTAAAACTCAAAACATAACACTATGGAATAACATTAAATATATATTTTAAATCCCATTGATAGTGTTATATAATATATATATATATATATAGTGTATTAATAAATTAATAATTAAGTGTATATAGTATTTATTTTTAAATTATTTCATGCAACTATCCTACATATTAAATATATTTATATTTTAAAATTAAAATATACATAGTTAATTAAATATTATATTTTATTTAAAATATTATATATAGTTAACAGTTAAGTGTATATAGTATTTATTTTTAGTTAATATCATAGTAATTTTTATGTATTTATTTCATTATCATTAACTAACTATTTCTTATTGATTAGAAGATGTGTTAACTGATAACTATATTTAATTTGGATTTATAGAGACTTTTTGATATACTTATTATATTAAATAAATAACTATCCTACATATTAAATATATTTATTTTTAGTTAATATCATAGTTAAGTGTATATAGTATTTATTTAGTTAATATCATAGACTTTTTGATTTCGTAACAATTTTTTGATTTCGTAACTAACTGTTTCTTATGGATTAGAAGATGTGTTAAATAAAGACCCAACACAAGAAAGAAGTTAACGAAAAAGAAAAAAAACCAACATCAGCACGTAAGAAGCCGAGCAGACGTAAGAAGCCGAGCAGGAAGAAGAAAAGGGGAAAGGGAGTCGCAGACGTAAGAAGCCTCTAGGAGTCGCCGACGTAAGAAGCCACTCGCCTCTCGTCGGTCGCAGCCCAGTCGACTTCGCTGATCGTTGTCGTCGTCGTCGGTCGCCAATCCGGTCAGTATCTCTCGCTCGCTCTCCCCTCTATTCTTCTTCTGCGATCTGCTCCTTTCCTTTTCCTTCTACCGCTGAATCGCGATTAGATTTAGGGCAAGGGCATAGATTTGAAAAACGACGTTGTTTTTAATTTTTTTAAAAACCCAAATAGCCCAAGTCGTTTGCCAGCTTGCTGTATCGTTTTCCAATTCGTCCATGGTGACGCCGTTTTTCCTTAGGCCGCCCGCCTTTCGATCCTCCAGCAAGTCACACCGACGCCTAGCTATCAGCAAGCCGACTGGACGCCAAGGTAACAACTATGAGCGAACACTGGTATACTCGAATTCGACTCGTGTATCATTAAATAGAAAAAGAATATGGATCAGATTCGACTCGAATCAACTTCGAATTCGAGTTTTGGATCATATTTTTGAACCGATCTAGAGTCGAGTACCGAGCTACTCTGCTCGACTTACATCCCTACCTGGTATTGATCATCATGATACATACTCTTCAGTAATGGATGGAGTCACTTTTTGCTTTTTACTAGGTATGGCAACCATGGAAGGTTTGGAAACACGTCTGATGGATGTTGTAACAGCATACCTATATGGCTCACTTGATAGTGAGATCTACATGAGAATTTTTGAAGGATTAAAAATGGCTGAATTTAAAAAACCCCGCCACATATATTCAATCAAGTTGCAATGCCCATTATATAGGTTAAAACAGTCTGGTTATGTGTGGTATAATCGACTTAGTGATTATTTAATAAAAGACGGGTATACAAATAATTAAGTATGCCTATGCGTTTTTATTAAGAAAACACAAAGTGAATTTACCATCATTGCTGTATATGTGGAAGATTTGAATCTTGTAGGTACTCCTGAAGAACTCACAAGAACTGCTACTTATTTAAAGTATGAATTTGAAATGAAAGATCTTTGAAAGACAAAGTTTTGTTTGGGAATACAAGTGGAGTATTTAGCATCTGGAATTATTGTTCATCAATCCACATATACTGAAAAGATTCTCAATCATTTTCATATGGATAAAGCTCACCCTTTGACTACCCCGATGGTTGTTCGATCTTTGAAAGTTGCTAAAGACCCTTTTCGATCTCTAGAAAGTGGGGAAGAAGTTCTTGGACCTAAAGTCCCATACCTAAGTGCAATAGGTGCTTTTATGTAGCTTGCAAACTATATACGACCCGATATTACTTTTGTTGTCAACTTGTTGGCAAGGTACAGTTTTTCTCCGACTAAGAGGCATTGGGATGGGATCAAACACATTTTGAGATACCTCCGTGGAAGTATTGATCTTATTTTATCCAAGAGATTCAACGTCACGATTAGTTGGATATGCTGATGCAGGATATTTATCAGATCCACACCATAAGAGATCACAAACAGGTTATGTATTTACATATTGTGACACAACTATATCCTTAAAATCCACAAAGCAAACCATGGCAGCTATATCTACAAATCACTAAGAGATTCTCGCAATACATGAAGCAAGTAGAGAGTGTATGGTTGAGGTCAATTATTCAGCATATCCAAGAGTCATGCGGATTCCATCAGTCAAAGATATTTCTACAATTATGTATGAGGATAACGTTGCATGCATTGCTCAATTTAGAGGAGGGTACATCAAGATAGAACAAAACACATTTCACCTAAATTCTTCTACACACATGAGCTGCAAAAGAAAGGAGATATAGATGTGCGTCAAATTTGATAATGTGATAATCTAGCCGACTTATTCACAAAGTCACTACCAAATGCAACGTTTACAAAACTTCGGGATAAGATCGGAATGCGTCGACTGAAAGACTTATCACAATATTTCATCAAAGAATAATGAATTACTTTTGAGGGGGAGATATGTACTCTTTTTCCCTTCACTATGTTTTTTCCACTGGGTTTTCTTAGTAAAGTGTTTAATGAGACATAATCTCATATCTTAGGAAATCAAAGGGGAGTGTTATAATATTATGATTTCCTCCCAAGTCAATTGCTATAAAACTAGGCCAATTGCCTAGTCTATGATGTAATTAATGTTGATGGATTTGTGTCCCCTTTCTCTTTGCCTATAAAAGGTCACTCCTATCAAATGAAAGAAGACACCAAAATAGGAGAGAGAATCTCTGAACTTCTATCTTGCAAATCTGTTTATTTCTCTAGTTTTATAACAAGTTCCAAGATAGAAGTTCAGAGATTTTCTATCATATTTTGGTGTCTTCTTTCATTTGATAGGAGTGACCTTTTATAGGCAAAGAGAAAGGGGACACAAATCCATGAACATTAATTACATCATAGACTAAGCCATTGGTTTAGTTTTATATCAATTGACTTGGGAGGAAATCATAATATTATAACAAGATTAACATTATACTAATATTATTTATTTTTCTTTTGCAGCCTGCAATTAGTTCAGATTCAAATTAATGAAGAATGATTGCAAAGAAGAACAAGCGTTTTTCTTTCTTTTCAATGATGTTAATTTCTCTTCAATGATGTTATTTTCTCTAAGATGTTTAAATTTTGATTTTTATGATCAATGATGTATGTATGATGACGTGTTTGACATTTTCTTTCTCTTTATGATTAATATTAAGATGTTTAATTAATATGTATGGTTTAAATTTTAAATTATGGTTGGTGATGATTAATTATTATTCAATTTTCTTCTTTATTTTTTGTAAATAATTTGAATAAATTCTATATTAGGTGACTGATAAACGAATTCGGATAAATAAACAGAAACGGATATTATCCGTATTCGGATATTATTTCAAATATCGGATACGAATATTATTTTTAAAATCCATCGATTACCAGATACGAATAAATTTTCCGGATACGGATACCACTGTATCCGGATTCGTATATATCCGTTTACACCCTTAGACATACCACTAGTGATTTATAGTAACCCTAGAAATTTGGGTTCTTCTCAACTAATAAAGCTGGCTTTCTCTCATCTCAGCCCCTTTTTCTGTCTTCAAAACAAGGTTTGTCCCCTTGTTAAGTTGTTTTCCCCTTCTTTCAATTTCAGTCTTTGTTCTTTGTTTTCTGGTCTATAATAGTCTCGGCCCCACATATTTCATCCTCTCTTTTTTGATGTTGCATTGCATAATCTATTATTGCTTGGTTGTTTTTTAATTTTATTTAATATGGTTTTGCTTGTTAGTATGTTTGTTAATTTTATTTCCATATTATGTAATTTTGTATTGCTGAAATCACAAGGTCTAAATGTTTCATACTTGTAGTTTTGTTTGACTAATAATGCTTAACAGGGTGTTCTAATATACTTGGTTTGTTTTCTGGATTATTATTGCATCTGTAATATGGGAGTCTCCAAAATTGATTTTTGCTGTTTGTTGAGATGAATTATGTGGTGCCTTGATTCTAGCTTTATGTCGTACTGGGTCATGTTGGTATGGATTAATTTTTAGATATATATGGATCAACTTATAAATGCACTGTTTCGTAGACTTTCTGTGTGATTGTTGTTTGGAGACATAACCAAAAAACACTGTTTTCTTAATGGTTACCTATTTTGGTTTTTACAACTGAAATTTTTTTCCCGAATAAATGTGTAATTGGGCTCGACTTTTTTTGGTTAAAAGAGATAATCCCCAGTTGGTAGTTCATTTCTGCTGTCCTTTAATGGGCTTTGGTGAGTACACATGGGTTATCTGTTCAGAAAATTTAGAGAAAGTATGGAATGTACAATCTTCCTGTGATTCAAATTTACTGGGAATTGTGGTTGCACGGTAGCAGCTTCAGGTCTTACTCATTAAGACTTGTATATGCTCCATAAGTCAAAAGAGCAGTCATGAAGAAATACTTGTAATAATCATATTTCTTTTGCTGTTGTTTTGGAAAAGCATGTGGAGGACCACCGTCTTTACTTATTAAACTATCTACATTGGATAAATAATATGTTTGATAATGATCCATAACATGCAGCCCTCGGTAATTAATAAATCCATAACATGCATTACATTTATTACTATCGCAACCATAAAAAAGTTTTTGTGTGATATTGATTTCAGTGGATTAAGTGAAGATATTTTCTTTAATCATAAATGGAACAACATGATGAGTCGAGCTCTGTTGTCGGTAGAAAACGTAAACAGAAAACTACCTCTGATGTTTGGTAATTCTACGAGAACTTGGCGATTGAAAATGATGGGATAAGAAGAATTAAAATTCTAAATTGTGGAAAGGTTTGTGGTTGAAGCTAAATCCGGAACCTCAAACTTTATTCGTCATTCAAGTAATTGCTTTCCAGATTTTTGAAAGCATTCTTTGACATTACAACTTTATTTTGTGGAACCTCTTATCCTACCGCAAACTTGTATTTTCAGAATGTGTGGAGGATTCAATAGCTCATAGAGGAGGAAATGAATAGCACAGATGAATACATGAAATTATTCGCAGAAGAGATGATGAGTTTTTTTTTATATAGAAATACTGGGAATATTATAGCATATTATTATCTTTTGCAAGTATTCTAGAACGCTACAAGTTGAAGAAGATGGAATTTGTTTCCTTGAAAATTTATCCTGCAACGTATCATGATAGTGTTTAGGATTCAAGACAAATTGCAACCTTTTGGAGGAGTAAAAAAATATTGCTCCGTGTGCTCCGTCTAATCAATCTTCATTGAGTTCTATGTCCAAGTCACCTATCATAAGAAATAGGATGAGCGAATTCGATTCATTCCAAAGTCGACATCACGGGACTAATCGTTTCAAGTCGCAATTAGATTTGTATTTGGAGGAGTCGTTACTTGATTGGAAAGAACATCTTGATTTGGACATCTCAGCTTTTTGGAAGGCGAACGAGTTTGATGGTGCGTGATATTCTATGTATTCCTATAACTTCGGTTGCATCGGAATCCGCCTTCAGTATAAGAGGGAGAATAGTTGGAAAATATCGCACTTCTCTTTTGCCAAAGAATCTCGAAGCCGTTATGCACCCAGAATTGGTTAGATGACTTGAGAAAAGGTAAAGTTGTCTTATATCATTATACTTGTTTATTTATATTAGAGATGTTGGGTGTGGATCCTCACCCATGAATTAGAATGAATTAATTTTTTTTGTGAACAAGTAAATGGGTTTACTTGATATTAATCCAATTAGAAATTGGGTTAATGGAAGCAATATTGGAATTGGAGATTTCATGATAGGAATCCAAGTTGAAAAGTGATTTGATAAGCAGATGTGATCCCTAATTTGATTAGGAGAATAAATTATTTCTAATTCAAAATAGGAATGGATTAGAAAGAATACTATAAATAAGGCTATGGGGGAGTCTTATTTGATACATGAGAGAAGCTTGGTAGCAAGAAAGTATCAAAAAAATAAAGAGAGAGAATTACAGTTTGTTGTTCGTGGGTATCTGGCACCATCTCCATTCAATAGAAAGCTTGAAGACTTTATTGTTTGGAGTATTTTTGGATGGTGAAGTTAATTAGGTTTCTCAACCTAATTAAAGGTAAATTTGTATTCCTTTGATTTATTGTGTAACCTCAAGTTTTAGGGCATAAAATTTGAGAGGATTATTGTAAGCACATTATTAGTGATATAGTGGATATTTGGAGTTCGGCCTGTGATTTTTTCCTTTAAGGGTTTTCCACGTTAAATTTGGTGTCTTGCTTGTGGATAGTTATTTGTTATTTTTGTTCTCATAATTGGTTTTGTTGATTTCTATTTAATTGCACAAAGACAGAAAAGTAATTCCTGGGATTGAGATTGTTTTAGGCGTACTTTTTCCAACAGTGGTATCAAGAGATTGGTTTTTTTGTGATTTTCTTGTGCGAATTAAATGGAGGATTGGACAGCAGGTTGCATGATTGATCTCAAGGCTGTAAATTATGCAATTTGGAAGCCAAGAATGGAGGGATTTGCTTTACTGCAAGGATTTGTACGAGCCACTTGAGAACGATGGAGTTAAGCCCGCAAACAAGAGTGACGCGTAGTGGAACAAGATGAATAGGAAGACTATTAGTCTAATTAGATCGTGGATTGATCAAAGTGTGTTTCATCATATTGCCACGGAAACTAAAGCCTATGCTCTCTGACAGAAATTGGAGTCCATGTATGAAAGAAAGACGGCGCAAAATAAAGCTTTTTTAATTAGGAAGCTTGTGAATTCTAAGTTCAAAGATGGAAACTCCGTTGCAGAACACTTAAGTGATTTTCAGAGTTTGATAAATCAGTTGAGTACGATGAAGATGATTATTATCGATGAGATGCAGGCTTTGTTGTTGTTGAGCTCTTTGCCTGATAGCTGGGAGACGCTGGTAGTATCACTGAGTAACTCTGCTCCCAATGGTACGCTGACTATGGATACAGTCAAGGATAGTTTGTTCAAGGAGGAACAGAGGCGAAGAGATACCGTAGTGACTAGTTCTGAGTTATAAGTTTTTGTCACGCAGAGTAGGGGCAGAAACAGAAAGAAAAACTCACCTGAAGATGACAAATTCAAGGTAAGGTCAAGAGATAAAAAAAGAGATAATTTATTTTTACTGCCAAAAATCGGGTCACATAAGGCGAGAGTGCAGATTTTTGAAGAAGGAGCAGTCTAAGAAAAAGGATGAGTATAAAGATTCGATTGTGTATCTATCCGATGTTGATGTAGCCATTGTTTGTGATGATAAACCCAAGTGCCATGTTAATAATTGAGATTATTTTAGGCGTACTTTTTCCAACAGTGAATTATTGATTCGGGTGCTTCGTTCCATGCTACTTCTCGTGGTGAAATCTTCACATTCTACACTAGTGGTGATTTTGACTACGTGTGGATGAGAAACGGAAGTGCATCCAAGATTATAGGCATTGGAGATATTTGTTTAGAAACTAACAGTGGTTGCAGGTTGATGCTGAAAGAAGTCAGACATGTTCCGGATATACGTCTTAATTTGATCTCTACTGATAAGCTTGATGAGAATAGTTATAAAAGTTACTTTGGTGAAGGTCAGTGGAAGCTCACTAAAGGCTCTCTAGTGGTGACTAGAGGTAAGAAAGTAGACACTTTTTACACTATGCGGGCGCATGTGAGAGGTGTTGAAGATGGGGGAGTTAAGAGAAAAAAGGTGTGGTACAAAGTCATGCGAGATGGGAGAAAAACCTTGCATGAGAACCACGAGAGGAAAGTTCTTCGCTTTAAATGGGTACCAAAAGTGAAGAAGGAAAGTGACAGCTCGCAATCAGGGTACAAAGAGGTTGTGAATGAATTTGACAAGCAAAAATTTGTCAAGTTTGAGTTAGATACTCCCATCAAGAAGAACCATGTCAATGAGACAAAGTCAGTCATGAAGATAGTTGAAAATTCCAAGAAGCTTAAGTTGAGCCAAGATTTCGTTTGAATTAACTCCGAGTAAAGAGTTGTGGTTGGTGATCCCTCCTCTCATGGGTTCGGAGGGGGAGATTGTTGGGTGTGGATCCTCACCCATGAAATAGAATCCAAGATAGAAAAGAATTAATTTTCTTTGTGAGCAAGTAAATGGATTTACTTGATATTAATCTAATTAGAAATTGGGTTAATGGAAGCAATATTGAAATTGGAGATTTCATGAAAGGAATCCAAGTTGAAAAATGATTTGATAAGGAGATGTGATCCCTAATTTGATTAGCAGAATAAATTGTTTCTAATCCAAAATAGGAATGGATTAGAAAGAGTACTATAAATAAGGCTATGGGGGAGTCTTATTTGATACATGAGAGAAGCTTGGTAGCAAGAAAGTATCAAAAGAATAAAGAGAGAGAATTACAGTTTGTTGTTCGTGGGTATCCGACACCATCTTCTTTCAATAGAAAGCTTGAAAACTTTATTGTTTGGAGTGTTTTTGGATGGTGAAGTTAATTAGGTTTCTCAACCTAATTAAAGGTAAATTTGTATTCTCTTAATTTATTGTGTAACCTCAAGTTTTAGGGCATAAAATTTGAGAGGATTATTGTAAGCCCATTATTAGTGATATAGTGGAGATTCGGAGTTCGGCCTGTGATTTTTTTCTTTAAGGGTTTTCCACGTTAAATTTGGTGTCTTGCTTGTGGATGGTTATTTGTTATTTTTGTTCTCATAATTGGTTTTGTTGATTTCCTATTTAATTGCACAAAGACGGAAAAATAATTTCTAGAATTGAGATTGTTTTAGACGTTCTTTTTCCAACAAGAGATTGATTGTTTTTATATTTTAGATGATTGGGACGATGAGGAAGAGGGACTTGCTGAAGATTTTAAAACTCTTGTCATAATAAGTGTTGGTGATCAGGTAATTGAATTATTTATTCCCTTTGTATTAGTTGTTCTTTTTTATTGATTCCCTTTGTCATATCAAATGTTTGTAATTCCCTTTATGTTTGTGATCTCTCTTATTGGACATACTGTGCAGAGTGAGCTGCCAAATCATGGAGTTTGATAATCTAGTGTTGTAGCAGTAGTGTATATATATATATATATATATAGTATAAGGATCAGGTCCGGACTCCCGGACCTGATAAAATACGGATCCTATATATATATATTTTTGGCTTTTTTTTTAAAACAACTAATAAAAAATGTATTCAAATCACACCCAAAACACTATATTATGAAATATTTCCAGTTCCATAAATTACTATACATTTTTTATTAGTTATTTAAAAAAAAACCAAAATAAATAAATAAATAAATCCGCATTTTAAGAAGGTCCGGACTCCCGGACCTGATCTGGACTATATATATATATATATACATGTAATAATAGTTGAATATCGCAACTTCTAGTATTTCATCTATCTAGAAAGGTTATTAATATAGTAGCACTGAACCTATTGGTGCCTAAATTTTTTTGGCTTATTTTGATTAGTTAATTTCATGGGGAGAAGGAAGAACAATATTGCTATTGGATTAATTGATGGCAACTTGATTTTCTATTGGGATTCCTATATCATTTTCTTTATTAAAACTCTGTAATAATTTGCAGTTCCTGCCTTTCAGTTCTTTCGTTTGGTGCCAGCAATCTTTTGCTTGTTGATTCAACTTCTGTGAAATAATTAACAGACTTTATCTTTACATTTCCTGATCTATTTTTTTCCTAAGAAATAGCTTGGAACGGTCATCTTACAGTTCATTGTTGTTTGTTAAATATATCTTGCTGTAATTATTACACACTGGGACTGGGCTATTATTAGTATATATATTAGTGTTACTTGTTAAAAGAAATTTTCTTCTCTCATAGTTTATAAACATTTTTTGTTGTTTATTATTTATCAACTAAAACATATAAAAGCTTAACCAAATTTCGTCCCTGCCGGATGTAGTCTGGGTTTGGTCTGGGTACGGATGATTTCGTCCCTCGGATTGTGACATTAGTCGTCACGGCAACTGATGCTTTCGTTGCCCATTCTATTTGTTTCTTTTCTTATATTCTTCACAAAATTTATAAACCCATCTGTCTCTTACGACTGAAGATCAGATTTGGTGATAAAGGATTCGTTGGGGGAAGGACTCACTTGACAATAACCCAAACAAACGATGTCGAACGAGGTTCAACAACTGCTTCACGTGTGGAGCACAAGAAAGGCAGATTTTGATTTGTGTATCCATCAAGTTTAGGTAATTTTTTAATGTAGATTTGTAGCTATTTTTGATCTTTACCAGGCTTATCAATTTCTGTATATTGTGTGTTTTTTTGAATGGGAACCCTCGTTATAAAACCGTGGAGCATATGCTGTTTTGGATATAAAATTTTAATATTTTTTTTTTGTAAAATTTTTAGAGATGATTGGATTGGAGGGAGTGGGCTGGCCAATTAGATGATGAATCTCAAGGTTTGATTATATTTGTACTTTACCTATTTGGTGGAATGACACAAAGAGGACGTACATAATTATTTATTTGAATGAACTATTTTGGCCTTAAATTCCAGCAGTCGCCTCTCATTGTTATCAAATGCTATTGATGAAGAAAAAATTTGAAACCAAATGTGGTGCTACCTTAATTTATTTCTTATGTTAACTTATTATTTATTTTTGAGATATTGTCTTTCATTTGATACTCAATTTACGTAAATCTTTTTATGTCACTATTTCTTATTTTAATTTAGTGTTGAATGCAGAATTTTATTACTTATTGTAATTTAGGGTGTTCAGAATTTTCATAGAAGCTAAAAGTTACTCCCAAAATTACAAAAAATATTCGTATATTATTGACTGACTTTTTTGTTTGGTTGTCAGAAACTTACCAAACAGAAGCCACCCCATAATAGAGTTGTCCCAAGTTGAGATGAACAAGGTAGGTTTATGTTTGTTCAAGATTCTCCATGATTTTTATTTTATATGTTTAGCTATTTCCAGCAATATAATGTTTAATATATATGGTCTCAAGTGTTATGTGTATGCTTTACATTTGTCATATGTTGCACCATACATGTTTAATGAAGTGTTTACGAGGGGTACTACAAGTTTGAAAATTTGTGGGCAATTACAACTATCTATGGCTAGAGGGAGGGATTAGAAAATAATAATCTCAAATGCATCACACGTGGGTAATATAGCAAGTGCGGTTATGTGCAGAGTTGAGATTTCGGAGTGTTTTTACGTCTGTCTTGGTTCAGACTATTGTTTTTTATTTTGATCATGTTTACAAATTGTTCTGTAGATAGTTTTTTGAATGTATGCTTCTCTTTAGGAGTTTTCAGGAGGTGTTTAGTTTGTATTGTATCGCTCAGGTGTTCGTATGGTTTATATTGATCTTTATAGCTTTTTGTCCAAGGTTTTTTTTGTCACTAGCCTATTTGAATTTTATTATTTTTAATAAAATGTATGTCTCAAAAAAAAAAGCTCAGGGTTTTCAAGATTTTTTGTGTTATTGTAATTCTTTATTAGCAAGTGTAATTCGAGTTTGACAAATTTCGGATCGGATCGTTTGCAGCCTTATTTATAGATTTACAAAGATGGAGGGAGAATGAACCAAAAATAAATAAATAAATATATATATATATATATATATATATATATGTACTTGCATTAAAGATATACATGTATTTGATGGTACATTGGATTAGAATGTCGCGTTCTCCCCCTGATGACAACATCCTTTGAGATATTTAAAATGTCGCATTCTAATCTGTTGTACAACCTTTTCAAATGTTGCAATAGGAAGGGCTTTGCTGAACATATCTTCAAATTGTCACTCGAACGAATTTGTTGAACACTAATGTCGTCTTTTCTTGGAGATCAAGAGTGAAGAAGAATTTAGGCGAAATATGTCTTGTTCTATCACCTTTTAATGTATCCTTCTTTTAACTGTGCTATAAAAACAATATTATCCTTATATAATGTTGTAGGGATTTTCTTATTAATTGGCAAGCCATACGCTTCTCGAATATGTTGGGTTATTGATCTTAACCAGATACATTCCCGACTTGCCTCATGAAATTGTTAAGATTTCTGCATGGTTAGAAGAGGTAGCAAATAAAGTTTGCTTTACAGAACCCCATGAAATAGTAGTATCTCCATATGTGAATAGATAACTTGTCTAGAATCGAGTTTTGTATGGATCAGATAAATATCATGCATTTGCTTATCCAATTAAATCTGATTTGTATAAATTTGAATAATATAAGCCCATATTCATTGTGCCTCGAAGATATCAAAAAAATATGTTTAATTTCATTCCAAAGTTTTCGAGTTGGAGAAGAATTAGATCTTGCTAATAAATTTACAGCAAATGATATATCAAGTTGTGTATTGCTAGCAAAATACATTAGTGTTCTGATTGCATTAAGATATGGTACTTCAGGACCAAGAAGTTTTTTATCATCTTCATAAGGTCGGAAAGGGTCTTTGTTCACTTCTAGTGACCTTACAACCATTGGTGTACTCAATGGATGTGATTTATTCATATAAAATCATTTTACCACTTTTGTTATATAATTTGATTGATGAATAAAAATTTCATTTGCTAAGTGCTCAATCTGAAGACCCAAACAAAATTTTATTTTTCCCAAGTCTTTCATCTCAAATTCTTTCTTTAATAAATTCATGACATTTGATAACTCTTTAGGAGTTCCAATAATATTCAAATAATCCACATAAACAACAATTATGACAAATTCATATTAATTTTTTTTATGAAAACACATGGCCATATAGAATTTTTTTTATACCCTTCTGTTATTTCCCAAAGGCACACAATAGATCTAGAAAGGGGTTGAATAGATCTTTTAAAACTCTTCCATAATTACTTATTTGAGATTTTATGTAACACCCACTTTCTAAAATAGAAAGAGGTTACTCAAAACACAACATAACTGAAAAAATCATAATAAAGCTCTAAACCACAAAGGAATAGTCTTCAAGACCAATAAATATCAAAAGGCAAATCAGAATAAATGTCAAACTGCCCTAGACCACAATCTAAGGTAATTATTACAACTCCAAATAAATCAATCTATCAAGCCTAAACAGAATATTTCTAAACCATTGGAATTAAGGGAACTCTCATCACACTTGCCCTTAATCCCCCTGATTACCTGCCGGAAGAAAAACATAGCATGAGCCAAATGCCCAGTACGGATATAGAATACAAGAATAATGAAACGAAATAACTAACTCAAATAAATGAACTGAACTGTAACGAACGAAACTAATACAACGAAATAATAGGCTGAATTAAATGGTTGGGTGTTATTTCATACCGAGCTCACAGATATATCTTGCCACACAGGTAAGTCAAAATAATGCCATACAGGCAAGTCAAAATAATGCCACACAGGCATAACATACATCGGACCGGCCAGATCCAGATGCATGCAATCGGAAGGCGTGCTTGGCACAAACATCGCTAATCCGCAGAACAGAACAGAAAACTAGGGTCGACCCATACGCCTCCCATAACAAAACACCAAATGGCCAACTCCCACCGGAGCACAAAACGGAGACACCGTGGACTGATTACACCGCCAAGGAAAGTGCCATGCCTCTCTTGCTAAGACGGGCATGCCTGTGGTACCCCCACGGTGGTTATTGCTTAGGTATACCCTACGGTATATTCTAACAAAAATATTATGTCACAACACATGCGACATAATACCAACAAAAGGGTTCTATATGTACATGTTGAACCAAATCAAATCATAATCTCAATGTCTCAAAAAAAAAGTAACAACATGTACAGCTCTATAATTATCAAAATAAATACTAAACATGATAACTTAATTCAAAGAGTACAAATTCGAGTCATATGAATCAACTCCAAAATGAAACTATTATATGAATTTCACAAGAAACAATTATGTGAAATAATAACGAATTTCGAAATAAGGAACAAAACGAATAAATCAAATTTAACAAGAGTATTGCTGGAACAGTACGGAATCTGTACCTGGATTAAGCAATATAATACCCAAAATTATATTCCAAAATTTATTCGTTAAACTTCTTCCGTCCGAACTAAACAAAAAGAATAAATAAATATAAACATGTTTGCAAAACTATTTTTTTCCCATCTTTAAACCTTTAATTAATTATTATGATTATTATTATTATTATTAAATATTACACCGTTTTCCATTCCCAGTTCCCACCATAAAAAAACCATTAGATGCTTATTAAATTATAAGAAGATATATATAAAGTAACCTGTGCTTTCAAACTTTATATATATAGCAACCTCTGTTTTCTTTCTTTATATATACATGTACTTCCGATTTATATAAATATATATACTAAAACGTAATCTGCAGGAAGCAAGTAATATATATATTAGTATAAGGCTTGCAAGTTTTACAAAATTTCATGATTGAATCTAAATCTTCATTCACATGTATTATTGACTTAAAATTACAAGAAACACACACACACACACATATATATATATATATATATATATATATATATATATAATATATATATATAAATGATACACCTGTAACTTACTTGTAAGTTGTATCCCAAAATTAGATATCAATTTTCTGGCTCCTTTATCTCATACAAAGTACACATTCAATCTCTCCTTTTTCGTTCTCCGTAGTAGCGTCGTTCCTCTCTTTTTTCCTTTTATTTTTTCCGGGTATTACATTTTACCAAATAATTAATTAATCAAGATTATCTATACGCAACGGAATATAAGTTTGAAAACTCCTCTTAAATATTTATAGAGTATACGAGTGATAAAACACATAACAGATATAATAATTTATAATTTGTAGAATGTAAAGTGCAGAGTGTAAAAGACACAAGTGGTTTTAAGTGGTTAGGAGAATAAACAACTCCTACTCCACTCTTCTACTCAACGAATAGGATATCCACTAAGGATATAGGCCCAGCAGACCATTTACATCTAAATCCCTAAGATTCCTTCATCATCTATCTCAGTCTTGCACTTTGTCTCCTTTCCACAGGCTTGGAGATCGGTGTTTCTGAGACTTCTTCATCTTCTGAGGTTTCCTCCTCCTTTAACATCTTTTTCTTCCTTCAGATTTCTTTCTCTTTTGAAATGACTTCATTCTCTGTACTTTCTTCCTTATCTGTTGTAGCCACTCGAAATTTCGCTTTCCTTGGACTAACCTTGCAGAAGAGTAAAAGCGTAATTTCACTTCGAAGATAATCCCAAGGGAGGGAAAAAGCATCATTTCATCCCAAAGACAACCACGGGAAGAAATTAGAGTGCAAGGATGCCTAGACGCGAACCAAGCGAGGATCGAAAAGCTAAGGATGTCACCACAAGAAGTCACCGCAGCAACCCTTGAACTGCATGCTGTTTAAGACAAGCCGATTGAGGACCCTCGGATACCGAAAGATACCTCTCAGCTTATTGCATTATCTTTTCGAACTCTGATTCAGTCAAACTCGAGCTTATTTCGCAACCTTTCGAAAGGATTTTATGGGATTTTTGGGTACGAAGCTCAACTTTCATCGGACCGAGACCTAAGGAACGAAGTTTGAGACGGCAGGACCCACGAGGCTCAGCCTCAGGCATACTTGTTCTAGCCGCAGGTATACATGCGGCTAGTCCTGGGCCCTTTAACCAGCAGGCAACAACTCATTTATAAAAAAAGAAAAGAAGAAGTTAGAGAGAGTTTTTAGAGAGAGCTCAAATTTGGCATTTTATTCACAACATTTGAGTTGTTTGATCTTCTATATCATACATATTGATTGTCTAGAGTGATATAAGTTGGTCCCAAGCCAAAAGGAGCTAGTTCACGCGTCCTCTAAGGTGAAAAATGCTCATTTTGGGTCATTTTCTTTGTAAACTTTATTCAATATACTAGATCTATGTTATATATTGCTTGAATCTAGTTTAAACTTGTTGTTTACATATATATTATGTATTAATTGGTAGATATAAAGTTTTTACATGTTATTTTATTCATATATTGTTGTAAATCAAGTTCGAAGACTAGATCTACCTAGATCTAAGCCGGATCTAGCCTTTTGGAGGGTTATTAAGCATGAAGCTCTAACCTTTATGCTAGATCGATTTAGATCCATAGTAGATCTATATGTTTTAATGCTTTTGATAGGTCCCAAATACTCTGTAGAGCCCTAGATCTGTATCTAGAGGTGAGTTGATCCTAATG
Source organism: Panax stipuleanatus (assembly GCA_020205555.1). Taxonomy (NCBI): domain Eukaryota; kingdom Viridiplantae; phylum Streptophyta; class Magnoliopsida; order Apiales; family Araliaceae; genus Panax; species Panax stipuleanatus. The sequence goes on along the minus strand of CM035118.1, from coordinate 12,060,468 downwards.
GCTCGTAATGGAGATTTCAACCAATGAAATCATCTATTATTGAGTTTAAGATACTTTGTATAAATATTTAAATATAATAATGTGAGCCTAAGAATCTCGGGGTTGAGATCAATGATTAGATCTTGACTAGATTTCCATGACGGACGTTATTTGCTTTGTAATGTTTAAATAATGCGAAATCATTGTACATGTAATTTTGAATCTTAAAACGAGTTCGAGGGGTTAGTCCCGATAAGCTGGATTTAAAATTCCGTGATAGTGAAAATTATATATGTAGGTGTTCGGGTTCATTAAGATGACTTTCATGCCCGATGATGATCCGACCCTTTTTATCGCTTTCTAGCATGCATTTTCACTACTTTCCATTCGTCGTTGAAGAAAGAAAAAACAACTGTCTGAACCCACCGATATTGAAATAGATTGACTTTATAACTGCTACGGCTATGGCTATATCATAAATGGATTGATTAATGGTATTTTCTTTTATCCGAACGAAGCTCCATGGTAAATGATTTTCAAGTTAAAACTACAAAGAGCTTTCAATAATAATAAAGCGATTCGGGGATAAATATTTAGGTCTAATAAAATGGAAGTATCAAAGGACCTCGATTCCTATTTGACAAATGATTTGAAAACTATGTTTTTAAAACATCATTGATAAATATTGTGTTCTAAAATGAATTTTTATATAAATCAAATCCTTTGTGCATAGGGTTTAAAGAGGTACAGCATTATTTTCAGAATAATTCATAAACTTAGGAATTAATAATAAAAGTATCAAAGGTCCTCGATTACTATTCGGGTGAAGGATTTGAAATATTATGTTTTTCCCAAAATATCATGTGAAATGTATATCTTGTCTAAAAATGAACTTTTTGTTAATCAAATCTTTCGTACATAGGTGCAAAAGAGGAACAACACACACACACACACATACACTTTATGCAAAGAAAATCAATAAGATGCGGTACCGTGCTTTCACATGAGTTGGATGGTGCCTAACATCTTCCTCCCCCCTCCCGCTTAACTAGGCCCCCGAACTCTGTGAATCTCGGGTTTCTAAACCAATCCTACGGAGTCACATATTGGATCATATTGCAAAAACTTTCAAATTCAAATGAGTTGGTACATCCATTTAAACCATACCAACTAGCAGCTCTGTTTCATTCGGTCCAATCATCAACATTAATAATATCAACCTTTTCAAATTAGTCGACTAAAGTCTGTCTTTTTCCAAATCTCACCCTTGAATAAATTAATCGAAATAACGAAATACAAAAGGGTACAAGCACAATAAGAAAAGGATAACAAAAAGAGGAATAACAATCGAGATATATATACACAAATACATATATACATATCAGAATTTTCCTGGCGTCGACATCTGTGCTTCCTTATTTAACGGTTTCATGTTCCTTAACCGTTTTTGAAGTTTCTTCACTGACTCTTGCCTTTTTCCTTGAATGTTTTGCATGAGAAGATGTTGAAGATGTAGAGTTATCGGATGTAGATGCTTTAATCTTTATTTCAGTTGCCTTTTTTTTCCCGATTTTGAAGCCTTCTTGCTACTCCCACCAGACATTTTCACCCTTTTGTTCTCCATTGGATTCTTTTTCCAATTTTCGAACAGTTTAGGAGACATCACTTTATGGACATTCAATGTTTCCCCTTCATCATCTTCAATTTTTTTCTTCAGTTTCTTTTCAGAATAATACTTAAGAATCTATCGTGAAAGACCTTTAGTACAGAATTATCTAGAGATCTTCTCTTCTTGATATCTTCCAGCAGTTTTGCAATACAATTAATGAGCACAACCCCAAAATTAATTTTTTATTTCATGAGGATAGCAGCCATGACCTGCATCTGGAGGTCATTGACAGTGTCATGTGCTAAATCTTTATACAAAATGTACTTACCCACAATCTCTGCTAGGAACTCGTATTCTTTTGGAAACTCATTCTTCATACCCTTCTGATTAGGGTTTTTCTTGTACTTCATCATCTTTTTGTATTGTTCTATATTCACGTTTTCAAGAATGGTCAAGCCTTCATTTGTAAGATTTAGAAACTTGTTAATATCAGCTTTACATATCTTTAGGTTTATTCCCTTTACTTTCATGTAAGCTATTCTTGTGTAATTTATTCTCATCGTTTATATTATATGATATGCATAGATGAAGAATTATTATTGTATATTTTTTAAATTTATTTAATTTTTCGTTAATAATTGGTTATACATTTTTTTCCTTTCACCCCACTGATCTATATGGTCTTCCCTCCTCTTCCTTACTCCATCTTTTTTATCTTTCTGTCATTCTTTCTTGGCCCTTTTCTCTGGTCCCCTTCCTTTCTTTTCATTAGTTCTGTGAAATTCATGTCTCCTCGTGGCACCATGGTTGACTTCGCTCATTGTCAAATGGGAACTCTGTTAGCAGCCCATCTAGGGAGCTATTTGCCGAATTTGGGGTCTCTAACCCTAATTCTCCATCTCTTACCTCCCCACTGGTCTTGAGTAGCGATGATATGGGGGAGTCGGATGCTGCTCCTGTCCCAATGGCCGTCAGCCTGAGCTCTGATGAATCTGTTGGTTCCCAGTAGGCACACAATAGATCTAGAAGGGGGGGTTGAATAGATCCTTTTTGATTTTAAATACTTTTCCAGTTTATTTTGTATTGCTAATGAATTAGCATATGACAAACATAAGAATCTTTTCAAGCACAGCGAAATAAGTAAAAGATCCCCTTCATTGATATATTCATAAACATTGCTACACATTGTTCTTGGAGTTAGTTTAGTTGTAAGTAGTTATTACATCAATAGCAGTTATAGCAGTTAAGTACATAATGTAAATGACAGGAAGTAAATGACTGAATGTAAAAGACACAAGGGATTTTAAGTGGTTCAGAGTCTCAAGCTCCTAATCCACTCTTCTGCTTCACTAGCAGGAATTCCACAAAGGAAAAGGCAGCACCCCGAATCACTAAGATTCCTTCAAGGCTAGCAGTCTTGGAACTTTAGTTCACTAAGAACTCTTCAAGCCCAGCAGGCTTGGAACTCCTCTAGTTCACTAAGAACTCTTCAAGGCCAGCAGCCTTGAAACTAATTTAGTCCCTCTGGACAAGGACCCCTCAGGCCCTGGCTGCTTTTTGTTGTAGTTGTTGTTGTTGGTGCTTGGCTGCTAAGATGACTTAAAGCTTTATCATCTCTTGTACTTAGCAGCTTGGCGTGGTCCTCTTTGCATTCTGCATAAAGTCTGGACCACCTTTTATCTGGTGCGGCTAATCTTCTATCTATTCAGCTCATCTTCATCTGATGTCAGCTGTACACCATCACCACTCGGGTTTGCTAAGGCTTGACATTACTGGTCAACTTCTTATGGTCCTTAGCATTCCCTGAATCCTTATTGAATGATATGCAGATATGGTTCTACATCTGTTCTTCTTCAGCTTTTGGTTCTTCATGGTGATTCGTAGAGTGGCTCTTGGAATCTTCCTTCTGCTCTGCCACTTTTCTGAATGCTATCTTCTTGGCCTTCTCGGCTCTCAGCTTAGCTGCCATTTTCAATGGCATCCACATCGTTGTTGAGTGAAGCCTTAGTCTGTTGAAGCCTTTCTTCAAATCTGCTTCACTTTCACTTTCGTAGTCTCACTGCTACTGAGACTTATTCTGTTCAGCTCTAGTGGAACTCAAAGAGCCAACAACATAGCATTCCAATAACTCAACGATTCTGCAATTCAGCAACCTTTGATCTTTGAAGCTTTATCTCTTAAATACCCTTCCATGATCTTCTTGTTGGAAAATAGCCGTTGAAAGCTATTTGAATTGCTTCGCAGATCTCGAGTTATTTGGTGCAGACTATTGATGTGACGTGACAGCTCCTTTATGACTTTACTGACACAGCAGTCTGCTACTTCACCTACCGCCTCAGAGATGTCACCTTTTCGTGTTAGACTGGTAGTCACCTTTATTTCTCCTTTCTGATTCCTTGATTTGAATCTACAGGAGTTGTCCTTCTGCATCGATGCTCTCATCAGTAACGTTCGAATATCAATCTTGAGATTAAACCGTTACCAATGCTTCAATCTTTAGATGACCTAACTCTATGATTCTGATGCAGATGTTCTTGGACCTTGATCGTAGTGTGTCTTGTTGAATGTTGCTCATTGACTGGTTAGAGACAACATTACGATTCTGAAGAGTGTTCTTTGGATCTGCAATGTAAAACACCTCTTCCTTCACTTGTGCAGTGCTTCAACACTTCTGCTTGTCTTGACTGATCTTAGGAACTGATAGCTTGACTTATTACTCTGGCCTCTTCGGAATAGCAAGACACATCAGATTTGTGGCATGCCCAGCTCTCTTTCTCCTTGTGATCTCCCGTTCTCCTATCATCAATGGTCTGACTCATGCTTAATTACTTTTATTTTGTTCTTCATAAGCTGGCCAGTATCTCTGTGTAAACTACATCAATTCCTGCTTTGTTTGGCAAACACTACGATCCTAGTTAATCCCAAGATCATTGTCTTCTGTTCTCTTGACAGCTACTACACTTGCTGACTTTTTTTAGTCAGCCACTATATTGGAAGTCTTCTTCTAATTTTCTTGTGGAAGACTTCATCTTGAATGGCTTCACAACTCAATCAGGATGTTGATTGAGTTGGTGCTTAGATCTTCTGTTTGCTTGCATGTCATTCGTTGAGTGCTCTTTGCTTTCCTTTAGGTGGAATATATCTTTGCAGCTCAGACCAAAGGCTTCATCTTTGGATTCTTTGGGAGTGCTCATCTGTTGAGAATCGTGTTGACACTACAATTCTTCCTTGGCGTTGTGAGCATCTTTGTTGAAGCCTTAGTTCTTGAGACTATGATCTTGCTTTAGTTCTGCAGACACTACGACTTCGAGATCAGATCTTGACAGACTACAATTTTTACCTTCATGCTTTCTGTCCTCGTCTGATTTGGCTCGACTACGATCTCTGCCTCTGATATGATCAGTAGACTCCACTACTTCAAATGTGGCCTACGATTCTTAACTTAGCTTTGGCAGGCGCTCGGTCGGCTCATAGACAGGCTGTCTCTATGATTCTGAACATGACTTTCTCAACAGACTACGGCTCTGAGAAAGTTCTCCTTGACACACTATGATCCTGCCTCGTCTCTCCTGGCAGACTACAAACTCCGAGATCTACTATCCTTGCAGACTACGATTCTGCCTTGATAGTTCTCGAGTCTTCCTTGTCTCTCCTGGCAGACTACGATGACTGGTGCAGTGCTCGACGATCAGACAAGCCTATCTATTACATAATATAAGATCAACCTAACAAGCTTGATCTTTCTATTTATAGTCCTTGTACATTATTTCTTTTTCAGGACTTTACAAAGCTGTTTTGTTTATGTAGGATCAACCTAACATATTTGATCAATTCATTCTAAGTCCTTGTACATATATTCCTATTATCTATCAAAGGACTTTACAGCTTTCATCAATGCAAGCATACTTGCATATTCATTCATTGAGATCATAATCAAATCTTATATAAATAGGAATATCATTCTCATGAATATTCCTAACAATCTCCCCCTATTTTATTATGACAAAAATAATCAGTGCATATGCATGAGATGAATGAATCTTAATATACAGTGAGCAGCTGTATTTCTAAAATAGATAATCATGAATGTCATTGATGATAATATAAAATTTATACCCTATATGACACTCCACACCCTGGATCCAGAACATACTTAAGTAGATAGAAATGTACCTTCTCTGCTTTATTTTTTGCTCCATGTATGTTTCGCGGAAGTCTGTTGATCATCTATTCAGCTACTCATCTTTCTTTTCTTTTCTTCTTTTTATTCTTTTCTCTGCTCCCCCTCAGATGCATGCTCTTCTTCTTTGTCTGGCTCCCCCTCAGACTTTGTCTCCATGAGGTCATCATCCTTTGGCTCCCCCTCAGATGATGACTCTGCTTCTGCTGCTGCTTTCTTCTTCTTCTCTTCCTCCTTTACCTTTCTGCTCTTGGTCTTCTTTTCTTCCTTCATTATTCTCTCCTTGCTTTTCCTTGAATGCCTCTTCCTATGTCTCTTTTTCTCCCCCTTTTTGTCATTAATCATTTATGAGAGCTGCTCCACCAGGTGAGATGAGTTTCCAACCTCAATCTTGAGTTCTTGTTGGCTGAGTTCAAGTTGTAGGAAGAGAGATTGATTCAGATTGTCAATCTTGTCATAGAAAGACATTATTTGATCTGTACTTTCCTTCTGAGCTTTCAAAGCTTCTTCCTTCTAATCATTCATAGATTTCAAAAATATTTGATCCCTCAGTAGGAGCTTGAGAGATATGTCTGAAATTCTGGCTTGAAGCCTTTTGGACAACTCATTGTCTTCTCCTGTTAACATGTCCTTTACTTCTGCAGCAATGAGAGAGATCTCCTCAATCAATCCTTCAGAGTTCTTTAGCAACTCTTGCTCTTGAAGAGATCTGGCATTAAATTGTGCATCCTCCGTCTGAGCAGCTGATTTGCCAGCTTCCTGCTGAGTGACTGGTTAATCAGTCTCCTGCTGAGCATCAGTTTGGATTCTACGATTCTCACTCTTGGACAGACCTTCAAAGGTAGTGAGAATCTGATAGATCGTTAAGTACCATGCTGCTTGGGCAAAATACAGCTTCTCAATTTCATCTTGACCATCTTCAAAGGTAGAGTGAGAAGACTCTACGATCACAAACTTGGGTATGGTCCTTCTCCCATCTGAACCTACTCGACAATTATAGGAAATGTAATGATTTCCAGCATGTCTATAGACCTTAAAGTGAGATTGGTCTTTGATCAGTAGAGTTGCAAACTTCTTCACCCTTGAAAAGTTCTGTGCCACCAGCTCTAGGTTGGGAAGATGAGAGAAGCACCAGGTGAAGTAGCTGTTATCTCCAGTGAAGGATGCCTTTACCCATGGCATTTAAGGATAGATGTAACGATTGAGATTTTATATTTAATTTTAAATATTTATTGAGTTAAATAAATATTTTATGTGAATTATTTATTGAGTTAAATAAATAAATTATGTGATTTATGGAGTGATTTAATTAAGTGTTATATATTAATTAAATGAATTTTTAATATTTATCTAGTTGATGTATATTAATTTTATAATATAGTTCTGATTTAATTGAGAGAATTAAATTAGATGAATTATGTGTTAAGTGTTACATGGATTATAATTAGCGAGTAATTATAATTATGTGGCAAAATTTTATGTGATTAATTGATGTTAGATTTTAATTGATTAAATTAGTTGATTAATATTTAATTGATTAAAATATGACATTAAAGTATGTGTTAAAATGATTTGTTAAAATAAAAGAATTTTTTTTAAAAATAATTTTAACCAAACAAGGCCCTTGTAATTGTTTTAAACCTATTTCTACCAAACGGGGCCCTAACTATCAAAAAGCTGTTTTAAATAAATTGTTTACCAAACAATACCTTAGCATTAATAATCTGTTTTTGAAAATAACCTTGTTTTGCCAAACAAGGCATTGTGGCTTTTGAATTTTATAACTTATATAATAAATGTATTTATTATATATATTAATTAATTAGGAGTTATATATTATTAATATATGTATATTATATCAGTATAATAAAACTACGTTAGTTAGTCTAAACTACGTTAGTTTTTCCTAAGTCTAAACTAAGAATACAAGAAGAGAAAAGAAGAGCAGAGAAGTTGAGAGAAAGAAGAAGGAGAATTTGGAGAGAAAGCAAGAAAAGCTTAAGGGAATTCATCTTCTTCACTAACAACTAGCTTAAAGGTAATTTATAATCTCTACTTTTATATTTTCAGAACTCAGCTATATGTTCTTCGTATTTTGTTCTCTGACAAAAATGAGTTTCATGAAATTGTATAAACATGGACTATATATATATATATATATATATTGTATTCATGTGTTGTTCATAGTGTTTTGATTTCTATCAATGATTTTCAGAAAACCAAATTAGTGATTAAGTATGCTTTAATTAAAAATTTTGTTCTTATGTGTTATTTGATTTTGGTCAATTTAAAGTAAAAATTGATGAATTAGAATATGCTAACATGCTTATTGGGAAATTGTTTGATGATTACATGCAATTACGTATATAATGTATGTATATAGAGTGGAATTGATGGAGAAATTTTTTATAGTGGATTATTTTGGAAAAATATGAGTTTTCATGAAAATGGCCAAATTGGATTTTTAAAACTTGTGATTATCGTTATTTAGATGGTTTTGTATTTTGGAAGCATGTTATACATATGTATTATAGGGTATGTATGAGTTACAGTGTCTATGGTACTGTATTTTTGCGTTTGTTGGCTTGCATGGGATGTTCGGTAAAGCAGAGGGTCGAAACTGTCAGCGTCTGGCCGCGTTGCTGCGCAGCTGCGCCGGCAGCAAGGCCAGGAGCAGCGCAGCTGCGCCGCTTGCCCTTCCCAGAACCATCCCCTGCGCAGCTGCGCCGGTTTCAGGGAAGCTGGCTGCGCAACTGCGCCATGTTCAGAACAGGGGCAGTGACTTTAGTTTCTTGTGTAGTTTATTTTAAAGCCTTAGTTTAATTATTCCTTAATAGTGGACATATATTTAAATGATAAAACATGTTGTTATAGAAATGTGACAAATTCACAATTTGAAAAATAAAAAGGAATTCTGGAAACCTTAATTAGATTATAAATGTTTGATTGTAAATGAGTTACTTAATTATAATTTGAGTAATTATAATTAAGAATAAGTGTTTAATTTAAAGTATAATATGGTTAAATTATAATGTATAGAAATTGATTTATTTTAATCAATTAGATGTTAATTTAAATTATAATTTAAGTAATTATAATTTAATAAATACATGTTTAGTTATGGATTTTAAGTTTATAATTGCATGATTAATTATAATTTGTGTAATTATAATGCATGTTATAGTTTAATTAATTATTAATTATGAATTGGTGATAATTTAAGAGGTAATTATAATTGAGTAATTATAATTAGATTAAGTGTTTAAATTATAATTGTTTAATTATAATTTAACTAAATACATGATTAATTTAATTATGTGAGTATGTGTGTGATGTAATTAACTATGTGATAGTTGATTATTATTATTTATTTAATTAGAGTGAGTTAACCATGAGGGTTAACCACTTATGTGAGTTAGTTATGTGTTAACTGATTTAGATTATTATAATTGAATGTGTATAGAAAGTGTTTAAGTACGTGGTTGAGTTAAGTAGCTTGCGCGTAAGGCAAGTCTTCTAAACCCTAAACTCGTTATTTCTACGCAAGTTCTTTGAGTTCATATATTCATTGTTGAGAATGTCCTTTTCATTTCTGTACTGGACAATTATTTACTTAACCGAAGAGATCTTGACTTATTGTTCAAGTAAGATCCAGTTTATTATTTTAAATGCTTTAAGTTTACTTCTAAAGCATATGTTAATTCATAATTCTTTTATTTATGAATTATTGAAAGTCAATTCAACTAATCCTTAGTTGATGAACGTGAATTCTAAATTACCCTTGTAAGCTTATCCAAACCAAACTTTCTTTGGTGCGGACTTGAATTCAAATTACTGAGTTGAACAACCCTAATTATTAGGGGAGGTTACTATGTATAACGTTAAGATGTTTGTGCACAATACATGGTACAGAGGGCTGATCCCTCTAAGTACGAGTTAAGGTCCATAGTCTTATTGACTGTTAAAGGTTTAAATAGAAATATTTATAACCTAGGACAAGAGTTCAAAGGTCTTATGACCCTCAGATAAATTCTATATTCGAACTTTAATGTTGATAGAGAATTATTATTCAATTCTTTATTGTTGAAGTAAGCTAAGTTATTTAGATCTTTTTAAAGATATTCTTTCATGTATTTATTATTGTTAAACTCCAGTGAGCTGTTGTTTGTTCACTCTTGCATTAAATAACAATTTCAGTTAAGGTTGATAATGCTGATGCTCCGTCTACGAGTAAGGGAAAGGAAAAGCAAAGCAAGTGAAGAATTATTTTTATTTAATTGAGAAGGATTGTAATAAGACTTTTATGTCATATTTTTATTCCGCACTTTATTGTTTACGTCAAGATTAGAGTAACCCTGGGATTGTTTATTTTAAGGTTGTAACCCTTGTTGTAAGGGAGATTTATTTATTTTAAATTAAGTTGTAGTTTATTTTGCATTATTTATTGGGTAGATGTATGTTATATTAGAAAGTGAACACCAAATCATGTGAAAACGAAGTACCCAGATTTGGGGGTGCCACAGGTTGGTATCAAAGCTGTAGGTTATGAAACCTTAGGTGGGGAAAAACCTTAGGTAGTAGCCTTATGGTAAGATCGAAAAGATAGTGATGCTAGGTAAAGATAATAAACTACCTTATGTGCCTATGTGTTTACGTTTTAGTATTCGAAGAGTGTCGATTCGATGTCACGTAATAATGAACTTTAAAATTCTTTTGTCAGGATGTCGAACGTTTGAGAACCTAGTCATGCTAGAGAGGATGTACCTCAGGTGCTTAGAGAGGAGGAGCCCCGTGACATACATATTGTCTGGGAGCAGCTAGTTAGGAGAGAGCCATCTCCAGTGATCACCGTAGCTGGTCGGGAGCGTGAGCTGACACCTATTCCAGAAGAAGAGGACGAGGACGAGTCTGAAGAGGAGGAGGAGGAGGAAGAGGATCCCGAAGAGGAATTTCCACCTCACTCTACTAGTGCTGAGATGTACGAGGCAGTCTACGACAGCAACGTGGAGCTTCATGGATGAGTCGGAGAGCTCGAGGAAACCATCCAGCAGCAAGACGAGACTATTGAGGATATGGCTAGTGACCTAGGAGAAGCATAGTGGAACCTGATACACGTGGAGAATGATAGAGACGCGGCTCGAGCTGAGCTAGCGAAGCTGAAGCAGGACATCCAGGAGGAGTCGAGGAAGCGAGCCAGAGCTGAAGAGATAAGTTTGAGGGCTATTCAACGAGCCGATCGAGCTGGAGAGGAAGCTGAAGCCAAGAGGGCCAAGCTGAGGGAAACAGAGTATGCTTTCCACACAGCTATAGAAAGAGCTCAGGACCGTGTTTTCTACTACCCAACTCAGTTCCAAGGTTTACCATGGTATGTGGTGGACCGAAGAATGGCATTTTGGGTAATAGAAGAGGAACGCAGAGAGGCTGTGCGACGTATTAATATGCCTAGGCAGTAGTAGTAGAGTTTTATTTATGTATGCTTTTTGTAGTAAATAAAGTAAATCCCATAATTTGAGATAAGAATGGGATAAGTTAATAATGTAATCCTGCAACTTTTTCAGTTCAGGAAGGATGATGTAAATGGCAGAAATGCCATCTGATTGATGTTTTTAAACTACGACTAATGAATAAAAGAAGTTTATTGGCGTGCTATGTGTTCTATGTGAACTGAATTGTTTAAAACGTTTAAGTATGAACTTGAATACTTAATAGTTGAATAAAAGGATCTAATAATAATATTTTCTTAATAGAAAATGCCTCCTAGAAGAAGACCAACACGTCAAAACCCCGAGGGTTCGACGAACAACAACAATAACGATGGGACGAATCCCAACTCGGTTCAGCAGCTGGTGAATCTGTTGACTGGAGCTCTTGCGAATCAGCCGCAAGTGCAGGGCACTACATTCAAGGAATTCAAGGCAGTAGGACCGCCTGAATTCAAGGGATCGACCAACCCTATCGAAGCTCAAACATGGGTTATGGAAATGGAGAAGGTATTTGACGTGGCTAGGGTAGGGGAAGACCAGAAGACAGCATTCGTGACTTTCATGTTGAAGTCGGATACTAGCTTCTAGTGGCAGGCTAATAAGACCCGGGAGGGAGAAGGAGTCATAACATGGGAACGTTTTAAGGAAATGTTATACAAAATGTACTTCCCAGTGAGTTCGCAGGACCAGATGGAGGTCCAGTTCCTAGAGCTTAAGCAGGGAGGGATGACGGTGTTCGAGTATGCCGCTAAGTTCAATGAACTGGCCAAGTTCGCTACTTACCAGGTCAGCACTGATTCTAGAAAGGCGAGAAGGTTTGAGCGAGGACTGAAGCCCTGGCTCTACAGCAAGGTTTTCATGTTCCAGCTGAACACATTTGCGGCTGTGCTAGAAAAGGCCATACTTGCTGAGGGAGGAAGCGAAGCGGTGACGAAGTTCAACCAAGATAAGAAGTAGAAGAATGAGATAGAAACCAAGGCTAGGGGTAGCAGCGCTATGAACCAGAAGAGGAAATGGAATGACAACACCTCTGCTGTGAGTCAGCAAGGAAGCCAGCAGAAGAGGAAGTTCGAAGCATGTGCTACATGCGGTAAGAATCACACTGGCGTGTGCATGAAGGGGAAGCGGGTGTGCTTCAACTGTGGTCCGGAAGGCCACATTGCACCTAATTGCCCAAACCAGAAGAAGGGAGCTTGCTTTACATGTGGATCCAAGGATCACATGGCTCGCAACTGCCCGAAGAACCTGACGGCAGGGTCAACAGGGAGCGAAGGGAATGGAAGCGACAGTACCGTTACTATCGCTACACCATTGTAAGCTATTCGATCCACTGCATGGACATTCAATATGACGGTGCAGGATGTTGTACAATCAAAAGATGTGGTGTCAGGTGTTATTCCGATCAATAGTATAAATGCATATGTATTATTTGATTCGGGTGCTACTTGTTCATTCATATATGATGATTTTGCTAAAACCCTAGACTTACCTGTAGAAGAGTTAGTTTACCCCTTGAACATAGAGATTGCGAATAGGGAAGTTATTACTGTTAGGTGTGTTTATAAGAACTGTAGACTGGACATTAAGGGTCAGGAGCTTAGAGTAGATTTGATTCCGATAAAACTTGGGGAATTCAATGTCATACTGGGTATGGATTGGTTGTTCAACCATGGGGTGATAATCGACTGTCAAAAGAAGTCAATAAACCTTACGACTCCATCGAAGTTAGTGTTCTATGGTAGTAAATCGCCTAGACAAGCGAGTTGTCTGACGGTTATGCAAGCTAAAAAACTTCTGACGTAATACTGTGTGGGATATCTAGCCTATATAATAGATATGCGTAAGGAAAGCCCGAAGGTGGAGGAGATATCAGTAGTTAAGGAGTTTGTAGACGTATTTCCGAGCGACTTGCCAGGACTTCCGCCAGATAGGGAGACAGAGTTCGTGATCGATCTAGCGCTGGGAACTGCTCTGATTTTGAAGGCTCCGTACCGAATGGCTCCAGTTGAGATGAAGGAACTGATGGTTCAACTACAAGAATTGCTAGACAAGAAGTATATTCAACTGAGCATTTCACCGTGGGAAGCACTTGTTTTATTCGTGAAGAAGAAGAATGGGTCGATGCGTCTTTGCATTGATTATAGGGAGTTGAATAAAGTTACTATCAAGAATAGGTGTCCTTTACCTAGGATCGATGACTTGTTTAATCAACTGAAGAGTGCAAAGTACTTCTCAAAAATTAATTTGAGAAGCAGGTATCATCAATTGAAGGTCAGGAAGGAAGATATACCTAAAACGGCTTTTAAGACTCGATATGGTCATTACGAGTTCTTGGTGATGTCATTTGGTCTCACGAATGCCCCAGTTGCATTTATGGACCTAATGAACAGGGTGTTCAAGCCATTTTTGGACAAGTTCGTGGTAGTGTTCATAGATGACATCCTGGTTTATTCCAAGACCGAGGAGGAACATGCTGAACACTTACGACTAACCTTAGAATCGCTGAGACGTGAGAAGCTTTACGGTAAATTCTCGAAGTGCGAATTTTGGTTAGAACGTGTGCAATTTATTGGCCACGTAATCGATAAGGATGGTATTTCGGTAGATCCATCGAAGGTTGAAGCGGTAATGAATTGGGATCAGCCGAAGACGCTATCTGAAGTGAGGAGTTTCTTGGGATTGGCAGGTTATTATCAAAGATTTATCCAAGACTTTTCTAGAATCACAACTCCGTTGACGAATTTGACTCGTAAAACGGTTAAATTTGTTTGGACGGAAAAGTGTGAGGATAGTTTTCAGGAGCTGAAGAAGAGGTTGAGTACTGCACCTGTATTGTCTTTACCGGATAGTACGGGGAATTTAGTAGTATATAGCGATGCCTCACATAAAGGATTAGGCTGTGTGTTGATGCAGAGCGACAAAGTCATTGCCTATGCGTCACGTCAGCAGAAGGATTATGAGAAGGGGTATCCGACCCATGATCTAGAATTGGCAGCATTAGTGTTTGCCCTAAAGATTTGGAGACACTGCTTATATGGAGAGAAGTGTGAAATATACACAGATCACAAGAGTCTGAAATATATTTTCACCCAGAAGGATTTGAACATGCACCAAAGAAGATGGTTGGAACTGATTAAAGACTATAACTGCGAGATACTTTACCATCCGGGTAAAGCTAACGTTGTCGCTGACGCTTTGAGCAGGAAAGGTCGGGAGAAGTTGAATATGATATTGACCAGTATTAGTTGATAGAACAAGATTAGTTACTGCTCAAGACAGACAGAAGAAGTATGCCGATCTTCATCGACAAAACCGAGAATTCTTACCAGGAAGTTTCGTGTTCCTGAAAGTATCTCGCTGGAAGGGGAATATTCTATTTGGTAAGAAGGGAAAACCAAGTCCCAGATTTATTGGACCTTTTGAGGTACTACGAAAGGTGGGCGAGGTTGCTTACGAGATTGCATTACCTCCGGAGCTCGAGAAAATACATAATGTCTTCCATATTTCTGTGTTAAGACCTTACAAGCATGATTATAAACATGTAATAGAATATGAACCTTTACAATTTGATAAGGACTTAACATATGAAAAAGTGCCTGTTCAAATAGTTGATAGAAAGGAACAAGAACTTAGGAATAAATTGATATCTTCTGTTAAGGTAATCTGGAGGAACCACAGTGCTGAAGAAGCTACGTGGAAACTCGAAGATGTTATGATGAAATCTTATCCGCATTTATTTGCTTAGTTTTGTATAACCCCTTATGTACTAATTCTGGGAACAGAATCCTTTTAAGGAGGGAAGAATGTAATAGACGAGATTTTTTTATGTGTGATTCTAGGGACAGAATCCTTTTAAGGAGGGAAGATTGTAACGATTGAGATTTTATATTTAATTTTAAATATTTATTGAGTTAAATAAATATTTTATGTTAATTATTTATTGAGTTAAATAAATAAATTATGTGATTTATGGAGTAATTTAATTAAGTGTTATATATTAATTAAATGAATGTTTAATATTTATCTAGTTGATGTATATTAATTTTATAATATAGTTTTGATTTAATTGAGAGAATTAAATTAGATGAATTATGTGTTAAGTGTTACATGGATTATAATTAGCGAGTAATTGTAATTATGTGGTAAAATTTTATGTGATTAATTGATGTTAGATTTTAATTGATTAAATTAGTTGATTAATATTTAATTGATTAAAATATAACATTAAAGTATGTGTTAAAATGATTTGTTAAAATAAAAGAAAAAAAATTAAATGATTTTAACCAAACAAGGCCCTTGTAATTGTTTTAAACCTATTTCTACCAAACGGGGCCCTAACTATCAAAAAGCTGTTTTAAATAAACTGTTTACCAAACAATACCTTAGCATTAATAATCTATTTTTGAAAATAACATTGTTTTGTCAAACAAGGAATTGTGGCTTTTGAATTTTGTAACTTATATAATAAATGTATTTATTATATATATTAATTAATTAGGAGTTACATACTATCAATATATGTCTATTATATCAGTATAATAAAACTACGTTAGTTAGTCTAAACTACGTTAGTTTTTCCTAAGTCTAAACTAAGAAAACAAGGACAGAAAAGAAGAGCAGAAAAGTTGAGAGAAAGAAGAAGGAGAATTTGGAGAGAAAGCAAGAAAAGCTTAAGGGAATTCATCTTCTTCACTAACAACTAGCTTAAAGGTAATTTATAATCTCTACTTTTATATTTTCAGAACCCAGCTATATGTTCTTCGTTTTTTGTTCTCTAACAAAAATGAGTTTCATGAAATTGTATAAACGTGGACTATATATATATATATATATATATATATATATATATATATATATATATATTGTAATCATGTGTTGTTCGTAGTGGTTTGATTTCTATCAATGATTTTTCAGAAAACCAAATTAGTGATTAAATATGCTTCACAGATAAGAAGTTTAGGAAGACCACGAACATGTTCCTTAGAAGATATGTTGTTAATTAATTTCATGTTAATGTGTCCTAATCTACGATGCCAAAGCCCAGGATCGTCATTTGCAGATATAAGACACACATTGTCCATGTGTGAGTATGTATCTAAATCACACGTGTACACATTTTGACTTCTAGGATAAAGTAGAATTAATTTCCCAGTTTGGTCATATATTGAACAGTTATGAGGACTGAATGTTATTTTAAAACCACTATCACTTAATTGACTGATAGATAGAAGATTGTACCTGAGTCCTGTGACTAATTGAACGTTAGAGATTGTTATGTGTTTACTGTACACATTTCCAATTCCAACAACTTTACCTTTGTTGCTGTCTCCAAATGTTACCTCATTACAGTCTGTAGCTTCTAGATTGCTTAATTTTGTTTTATCGCCTGTCATGTGTCTTGAACAACCACTATCAAGGTACCATTTATTTTTACTAGAGTCAGTTGTGAGACATACCTGCAATATATATTAAATTCACAAACTGGTACCCTTTAATGAGAAGGGTCCTTTGGGTAAGTTTTCCATTTTGTATAAGGATCGTTCGTGTTTTCCCTTATAAATTTTGGTACAGGATAATAATCACCAGTAGACACACATGTTCTATGAGTAGCAGATTTATAATATGCATGACTAACTCTTTTAATTGAAGGATTTTGACGAGAGTTTCTAGATGGTCTTTCATGAGAAAGAAATTCTCTTTTTGTGATAATAGGTTTAGTGTAACTTCCTTTTGGCACCCAAATCATTTTTTCTTTGTAGTTTCCATTCTTGGCATTACATGAGTAAATTGAATGACCATTTCTGTTACAGTAAGAGCATTTATCAAAAGGAGATGCATAACCTTTTTTGTTACTTTTAACATGATAAAGTTTTTTATCTTTTATCTTACTGGATTCTCCGATATACCCTAACCCTTCTTTATTAAAACTACATCTTTGTTGACTGAGCATAACATCAAGATTTTCTTTTTCTTTTGTAAATTTAATAACCGTAGAGTTTAAGTCATCACGTTCTAGAGTCAACTTTTTAATTTGATTCATTAAAGTAGATTCTTCAAGTTGTTTTTCTAATGAGTTTTTCTTTTCACTTATTTCTTGTTTTTGAGAATCTTCTATAATCACAGCAAGAGCTGATTTTTCAGTTTCAAGATTTTTATTTGTTTTTCTTAATTTTTCTAGTTCTTCTTTTGTTGCAAGATTTTCTGAAGAGTTATTTTCTAATTTCTCATTTTCATGTTTTAAGATTTCATTATCCATAATTAACTTGAAATTTTCTACTTCAAGATTTCTATTTGCTTTAATTAATTTTTTTAATGATGCTTTTAATTTAATAAAATCTTCTTTAATAATTTTATTATCTTTATATAGAAAATTATATGCTTCTTGTAATTGATGTTTCGAATTTACCTCAGATTTTGGTGATGAGTCATTGTCCGCTATTAAACATAAATTTGCGATTTCTTCGATTGGCTCAGTAGGTTCTTCTTCATCACTTAGATCTCAGCCTTCTTCAGCTACTAGAACTTTGTTGTTGGCTAGTTTTGGGCAATCCTTCTTGAAGTGTCCTGGTTGGTTGCATTCAAAACAGTTATTTGAATTTTCATTTGAGCCAGCATTTCTGAAGTTGCTGTTGGTAGCTTTAAAATTCCATCCTGGAATTTTTGGCTTGAAGACTTGCTTGTTTCGGAAGTTGTTGAAATTGTTATTTTTTTTCATAAAACCTTTGCCATATCTCTTTGCTTTGTTTTGAATTACTCTCCTGAGTTATCTTGATAATAATGCAACTTCGTTATTATCTAGACTCAAGAGTTCTTCATTCAATTCATCATCATCGCTTTCTTGACAACAAGTAAGGCTTTAAAAGCGATTCCTTTCTTTTTGAGATCTGTGTCTGATCCTGCTTTTTCGACGCCAAAATTTGGTGTGCTGTCGCAGACAACCAAAAATAAACCTTACTGCGAAAAATAATTATGTAGTAGTGCAAGTAAGAGTCGATCCCACAGAGACTGATTAATCTATTTTTATATACTTTGTATTCCAAAAGAGAGGGGTTTTTGAATATTTTTAATTAAAACAAATTAATGTGTAAAATATTGTGACGAATTAAATCAAGAGAACAAACCTTGGGTTAAGTCAACTTCCACCTTAGAAACATACACTGATCATTGACTCAAACATACACAATTAATATTTGAATATTCATCGTTAGAATTAATTTCATGTTTTTCCTTATTTTTAGTTAGATAGAAACAAGCGATCTAAATAACCCTATCTACTAAATAACTTCAGACAAGCGCTAAAAGTTTAATCTAGTAGAAGCTTTAAGAATTAGAAAAACCGATGAAGCTAAACAACACAAGCACAAGCGGTTGCATTTAATTTAGTTGAATATTCTTCCTAAGATCTAATAATTTCGTGATCTGCAACCAATTATTAATCTTAGTTGCTTCGCAAATTAGAGTGATCAAACAATTACGGATTCGATATCTAATTTAGCAATAGATTTCAATGAATAATAAACTAGTGTGCACCTAGCAATTAAACAAATCAATCATATAATTCAAGCACAGAAAAATAATCAATACTCAAAATAATAATTGAACAATTAAAATCAATTAGATCTCACAGTGTATTTAATCCAAGGCTTCCGTCTTCTTAATCCAAGAACAATAAATTAGCTACACATGGCTATGAAAATCACCAAAGAAATTATAGAGAATTAGTATTTTTATTGAATGAATATCCCCCAGTATACATGAGATCCCCCCTATTTATAACAATGATCCTTCAGCCCGAATATGTCCTAGCTATCATTCCGAATCCAAGTCGCGAAGGGAAAATTGTAGTTGGCCGTGCCTCCCCGCTGGTGATATGCATGTGTGTTGCAAGCTGTTACCCTTTATGTTGCCGAGTCCAATTTGTAAAAGGAATTCGAGCTGCTTAATTCGTTGGTCAAGCACGTGAGCTACTCATTGGCATGCATATAAGGCTTCACCAATTATCAAGTGAGCTACTTCAATCGTGGGCCCCATGTAGCATTCTTATATATATGCTGATTTCCTTTTGCAAATTGATCCAGCCGTGAACCTTCTCCAAGTTGGAATACATGAAAGGAATGTAGGCCCACGTGCTTGCTTTACTTTGGAAATCCGTAAGCTGCTTGGGATATAAATTAGTGACCTGCTTGTGCTTATCTCCACTTGAAGCTATCAAATCTGTGGGTCCCCACCTAGCATTCAATTCATGGGCTGCTTAAGTAGCGTGAGCTGCTTAACCCACTTACAATTTGGCGGATTGCATGTGCATGGCCACTTGATGAATTACAAGCTTGATGACCGTGGCCCACATATTAAGCTGGACATGTAATTTCCGAATTGGTTTTGAAAAGCCCACAAATTTATTCCTTTTTGCATCCATTTTGCTTCCTTGGTTCAACTGTACCTAAAATAAAAATATAAGAACAATAAATGTATTTAGGTACAAAATAAATATAAAAGATTAAGTATTAAAGGAATAAAATATAACATATTTTATTCTCATCAACTAGCATGTCGATATCGTGGGCACGAAGATTTCCAATGAGGCTATCAAGAGGATAAGCAGTTAGATCCTGCATTTCCTTGATTACTGTAACTTTCATTTTCCATACAGATGGAAGGGCTTTGAGAATCCTTCTGTTCTTCTCATTTATTGTGTAAGCTTTTCTCAGTTGTTCTAGCTCATCAATGATTCTGGAAAAATGAGTTTTCATATCAATGATTTTCTCACCTTCTTCCAGCTTGAAGCTTTCATACTCTTGGATTAGAGCATCTTTTCTGGTTTCTTTGATATGATTGGTTCCTTCATAGGTTACAATCAATTTTTCCCATATTTCTTTAGCATTTTTACAGTTGCTAACTCTTTTGTATTCTTTTTCTATAAGAGCACTAGTTAGCACTTGTTCAGCTCTGGAGGCGATATTCATAATCTCCTCATCCTCGGTGGTGAATTCCCTAGCATCTTTTTCGACGAGCTTTTCATCTTCAATTTTTGTGGGAATCTTTACACCTCGTTCTATTGCCAGCCAAATTTTGATTCCTTGTGATTTGGCGTAGATTTTGAACCTATTTTTCCATGTGGCAAAGTTTGTTCCATCAAATAGTGGAGGTCTGGACATTGATAGTCCTTCTCCGCAACCGGTAGCATTTGTGTAGGCCATAGATGGATCTACTCTTAGGTATGCCTGTAATCACTTAACAAACAAGTTAAAGAGCACCGCTTTGATACCAATTGAAAGTCCAATAATAATCTAGAAGGGGGGTTGAATAGATTATCACTGTTTAAAAATTATCCTTGGCCTTCTTGAATTTTAGTGGGTTAATTTTAAGAAATTAATAAGCAAATTAAAATTCAATCACACAATGCACATATATTTATCTGGTTCACAACATACAGCTCGGGTATGTTGCTACGTCCAGTCTCAAGCTCCTCTCCAGGACTTGAGATCCTATTACTCCTTGTAATAAATACTCCTTCAATAGGTGGAAAAGCCTGTACAAAGTTTTAAAGATAAACTTATAACTATCCATAACTAACTATCTTGGACAGCGAACTCCCAGCTCCTTCCTCAAGCTTAGTTAAATCTTCTTTTGAGCTTAGTACTATTCTACACCTTGGTCTTGAAACAACAATCTCTTCTTCACCTCACAAGTACACTAGAGACCCAACTCACAGCTGACCTCTCTAAGACTTTGGTCTTGGTCAAAGAATTTTTGTCTTTCTCACAAGTATAAAATAAACTAACTCAACTTTTTCCTTTTACAAAAAGTTTGTTTGAATATTTGCTTCTAATAGTAGGCAGATAAAATTGTAGAACAAATACTTCTCAGATAATCAGATATAGAATTTAAGTATATAATAAAAGTTCAAAAACTTTTATGTGATGTGCTTCTATGAAAGCAGATAAAAGATTTAAGCACTTGTAATAAAGATTTTTTTTTTCTTTAATAAAGAATATTTTTCTATAGATTAAGAAAAAGATTTTTTTTTATAAAGAGTGTGTTTCTATGGTTTTAAACAAATGTAACTTTGAATTTAAATAACCACACACACTAATATAATGCAATAATAATTTATGAACAATTATATGAGCAGTATATTTAATGACAGTTTATCAAGTATAATGATATGATCAATTTAGATAATACTTGAACAAACTTGTTTCACCCACTTATATATATTATATTATATTTGATCTACGTTGTGAATAATTTGGCCACTTGGGATTTTTAAGACCGTCCAGAGAATTTCACAGAAATAACATCCGGATTATATCAGTATCCAAGTACTGACTAAATTTTTCGATTCACAACTTGATAACTGTATATAAATATTATATAATATTTATATAGATTATTTATATCAGTAAAAGGCCACTTGGGATTTTAAAGACCGTTTGGAGAATTTTAAATTAATAACTTCTAAATTATATCGGTGTCCAAGAACTGACTTTTTACTTGATATGATAGATGAAATATATATATATATATATATATATATATAAATGTGTATCGCAGTTTATATCTGATTATCTATGCAAGTATGAGATAATATAAGCAATAATAATTTAACAACTTATCTCAGATACTTTGACCAATTTTTCTCTTCTAATATAGAATTAGAACTTTGATTAGAAGAAGAGAGCAAAAGCTTATTCTGACAGAGTGTAGACAAGGAGAGTAAGCTTTTCAGATATGTAAAATTGGTTAGTTGAAATGAATAGAAAAACCTCCTATTTATAGGATTTTTGAGGTTATGGCAAAATCGTAATTTTGGAAATTTATTTTTGAAATAGAAGGTCTGGATTGTATGATTTCAAAATGAAGGGCTCTGATCAATATTGCATTTGCCGGTTTTAAGAATTTGTTTGGCCCAACAATTTTTGTTCATTACTTATGAGTCACTACATGCCCAAAACAAATGTTTATAACTTATGACTCATGATCTTGCCAACTTGCAAAAGCTTTAAGGCATAAGCCTTTGCAGCATACAAACATACACGGTACACTCACCAACACACATGCACACTCCTTAAAAATTCGGCACACACCATGCACATACACACGGTTATAGTTTTAGACACACACATGCACGGTTTATATATATATATATATATATATAATACTTTTACATATATAATATACTTTAGTATATATATATATATATATATATATATATATATATATATTTGGAAATGAATTTTGCCCATGAAGATTTTTAAAATCATTTTGAAAAAAATAGGAATCTCCTTTGCCTTACGAAATGTTACTATATGAACTTATTTATTAACACTTGATATTTAATTATCAAGGTCATAAAATAAATTCAAAGAAAGTTTTCAGAAAATAAATATTTTTGGTCAAAATATTTGAGGTAATTAAAAAAAATTTAACATTTTTAATCCTATGGAGAGGATTCTACCATTTTGATCTTTTAACCTTATTTGTTATCATCAAAATAAAATACTTAAGATTTGGAGACCTGTCAATCTCCCCCTTTTTGATGATGACAATAAGTAAAAATATTTTGGTTTTCAGAACTCCCCCTTAATTCATGATGCTCCCCCTTAGATCATGAATCGGGTTTTTAAAAGAATTTTTAAAAACCATCAGATTTTTAAAAAACCATCAGACAGTTATATATGCAAGCCATTCAACCTATTCAAACAGATAGTTATAGCAGTTATATCCTGTCAATCTCATCCAAACCATCCAGGCAGTTATAATTCAAACCATCCAGGCAGTTATAACATTTATAACCAGCAGACTCATTCCTGCTATAACAGTTATAACCAGCATACAAACCATAGTAGTTTATATCCAATATCTAGTATACGCGCTTATCCCTGTCAATGTCATTCAGACCATCCAGTCAAACCATAGCAGTTATATATCCTGTCAATATCATATGCACATGTAAACCATTCATCTCATCCAGGCATTTATAACAGATATAACCAGCAGACTCAGTTCTGCTCTCACTGTATATACTAACTTAGTATAAACTAAGTAGTATATACATTAAATCTGATATTTTTCTTAAGCCCAGCAGGCTTTAAGCCAGCAAACTTATTTCTGCTATATAATCTGATAGTTTTCTTCTCCCCCTTTGTCATTAACAAAAAATGGAGGGTTAAAGAAAAGATACCAAAGGACCTGCAGAAACTGTTAGTTTCAAAATCTACCTGCAAGTCAGAATGAGCAAACTTATAATATATAATCCTAATTATCAGTATGTTAGTATGATACCATTATACAGTCATCCTGAATAGTTAGTTAATCATATAAGATTACAGTCATCCTGAATAGTTAGAGTTCATCATAGTTAAGTGGGGAAAAATTCATACCAAGGTTTGTTTGATGGGGATCAGTGGGTCTTTGATCAGTATGATCAGGCTGTGCGGAGCTGGTAGTGGCAGTAAAATTATAGGGAGGAATTAAAACTTTGTGGTGCTCCATCAACACACTCATCATATCTTGTAAATGATGCATAGACAACTGAAAAGCCTCTAACTGACTCATAATGTCAGATTGATTCTTCAAAGATAGCTGATTCATACTGTTTAAAGAATCAATTTGTGACAGTAGGTTTAAGTGTGTTTCAATATGATCAGTGTCATTTGGTGTAAAAATAATCAAAGGCTTAGGGGGAAGGTTCAAGTGTGACACAATATTGCTATTGTGAACCATTTGAAACTTATGAAAATGGATAGGAATACCCAGATGTATAAAAATTCTAGTCAACAAAAGTCCATACCCCATGCAGTTGTTAGAGTGGCAGAATTCAAAGCAAGTCAAGAGAAAATATGCCAGACTATACGGCATACACTCAGTCAAAACACATTTCATGAGTTCTATGTCAAATTGACTCAACAGTTTGTCATTTCGGACAGGCATAAAATTGTGTCTTATAATTTTTCCCAAAAACTGACACTCAGCAGTGAAGAAATCAGTGTGCACTTTGCATGGATATTCAAACAAGTTGGCAGGCACAAGTTGATCAGTGGTGAGTGAAAGATTGTGTTTGAAAATATGACAGTCAGTTGTAGAAATTCCTATGGAAGAAGTGTAATCATTTATCTTTGGATAGTCTAAGAATTCATTTCTGAGACTAAGGGCATGCAAAAGAAGTATTTCATCAATCACATAGTATTGGCCTTGAATGCAGCTTTTAATACAAAACAGAAAACCAGTTGAATCATGAACAAATGACATGTGAGCATAAAATTCAGGAATCAAGCTAGGAAATATTTCTCTATTTGTAAAATAAATAAGACCATCCCATCCTATACTAGTTAATTTTTCTAACAGAGTTAAAAAACTGTTGAAAGAAGTCCCTACCCCAGGAAGCAAGTTATGTCTCATGTGTTCATATTTATTTTTGGCAGTAAGGGTAAGAAGCATAGGTGCATAAATATCAGTGTGTGACTCAGATAGCATTTCTAATTTCTTTCTTTTTGATGAATAGACAGGGGGCATGTTTTGAAAGATAGTGGATACAGAAAAAAAATTAGAAGTTTAAAGAGTTTGAAAACTGCAGAAAAGTAGTAGAAGAAGTTTGAAGTTAAAGTTTTTGAAAGACTACTCTTTTATAGAGAAAGTACATTTTAAAAACTCAGTTTAAGTAATGTGACATGATTTGAATGTCAAAGACTAAACAGTTCTCAAGTGATGACTGTGCACTTTGAGCAGTGATGGACAGACATGTTGTGTACTGTTAGCAGATTAAAATCTTTTGTCAGTTTTCTCCTTTTTGAAAAATTAGCCCAGAAGTCCAATCAGAAGACACAAAGAATATTTTAAAATATGCAGGTTATTGAGATAACAGGTATGATTTAATATCAAATAAAGAGATATGCTATCATTACTTATTGGCGCATATCAGACTATAGCAAATCAAGACAGAGATACAACCAGTCAATGTTACATAACACTAACATGTTGTCATTGCTAGATGCCCATATCACAAAAATAGTGAGTCAACACAGAGATTCAACAAGTCAGTGTTATATAAAACTGATATAGCACATGATCTCTATAACACATGATATGGTATATATGATCTCTATTATTCATACCAGTATATAACCCAATTCAGATAGTCAATAAATTTGCAGAATTTAGTCATAAAAATTTTATTTTTACACAATATTTATACTCACATAGACAGTCACATATACAACCAGTGGCTTTCAGACAGCCACATAAATAGAACATAAACATGAAACTCATTTTTATCACTCAATAATATTCACAGTTGATCAGAGAGAGAAAGGGACTACCTGAGCACAGCTATTCACAAGCTAAGCAGCTTTCAGTTTATCCACATTAGAGCACAGGTACATCAGTAGAAGAAATTATACTCATACATATATATTTTTCAGGCAACGAAACCAGGTATATATAGATATTAGTTATTATAAACATTTACATGTATATTCTGATAACCAAGCACAAATATATATATATATATATATATATATATATATATATAACATTTTTGAAATATTTGTGAAATTTTAGGTTAAAAAAATTGTTAACAAAAATAGGGTTTGACAGAAATTTTCAGAAAGTAAAAGTAGGGTTTTAAAAAAAAATTCAGAAAAAAACTTTAGACAAAAAATATGTAATGGCTTCAAAATACAAGAACACATTTGTTTCAAACATACATACACAAAAATATCAGTACCGAGAAATCTTTCCCCTTTATAGGGTTTCATACATACATGGATATATAATATACAATTTTGAAAATATTTATATACTTATAAATAAATTTCTAAAAAAATAAACTTCTAAAAGTTTCTGTAAACTTAAAATTTTGAGATATATATATATATATATATATATATATATATATATATATATATATATATAGACGAACTTTTAGGGCTTCACATATATAAATTTTTTTAATAAAGATAGACAGAATGGGAAGAAGAAGAAAGACAGAAAAGAACACATATATATATCTAAGGTTTCGAAATCAAACACAAATTGTTTTATAGAAAATACACATTAGAATAAGATAATACAAATATATATATATATATATTTTAAAATCGAACCTTAAACCAATCGGTAAACAATTAAAAATTTATAGATCTAGGGTTTAAAGTATTTTAAGAACACAAAAAAAAAAATTTCTTTTAAGAAATATACTCGAACCCAGAAACATATTGATAAACGAAAAATGTAATGATTTTTTTTTAAAATATATATATATATATATATATATATATATGAGCAAAAAAATGATTTCTATGGTTTCTAGGGTTTGAAAATCTTTAAGAACACAAACAAAATAAGAAAATATTTTGTTTGAAACAAAATCGACCCCATAAACACGAAGAAAGAAAATTTAAACAGACAGAAATGTTAAGAAGACACAGAAGAATCATTTAAAATGAAAGAGAAACACAGAAAACTCACATAAATTGGTTAATTTAGGTCGAGAAGATTAGGGTTTGAGAGAGTTAGGGTTGAGATAGAGAGAGTTGAGAGCGTTTGTGGTAGAGAGAGAGAAGACCGGAGAACCCGGCAGAAGATGAGAGAAGGAGAGAGTGAAAATAAAATAAAATCTGATTTTTAGTTTTTATATTTAGGTTAATTAGAGTGATCGTGTGGCTGAAAATAAACCTTAGATTTGATCAACGGTCAGGATAAGACGCGCGTTTGAACTGGATCGGCTGACTGTTTGACTTTGATCGACGGTTGGGATGTATTTGTGTTTCTTGTGTTGATCGATCGGTTGATACGTGCAATCCGTGTGCTTAGGCTATCTGGCTTCTGATTGGTTAAAGTCAATAGACGCGGATTGGGCTTGTAGTTGACCATTAGATGAATTCTTGATCAGCGGCTCAGATTAGATCAGTTATATAATATAAAATAAATGTTAAAAATAAATTTTTGATATAATTAATAATAAAAAGCTAAAATAATTATATTAAATAAATAAATAAATTATATATATATATATATATTCATATGTATAATTATGAGTTTATATATATAAATTAATATTAATAATGTGGTTTAAAAAATAAAACTAATAATTTATGTTAGTATAATTTTTGATATGTAATTGAGAAAGATTATAAATATAAAATCTAATATATAAAATACATACTTAATTAAATAATATAAGTATATTAACATATAAAAAAAATAACTATATTATATATATTCAAAATTATGTGTATATATGTATATATAAATTAGCATTGTATATATGTTAAAATATAATAGAAAGAAAATTAGTAATATTAATAAATTTGACTATAACTTTAGAAAATTATATTTTATATATTACTAGAAAAAGTAATAAAAATAGAAATTAACTAAAAGAAAGATTTAATATTTTATGAGATGATATATAACATTCCCAAATCTAAACGTAATTTGCAAAGTCTATCAGAACTTAGTTGTTTAGTAAATATATTAGCAATATTTAATTCTGTGTCAATATGTTCTAGTTTAATAATACCATTGTTTACATGATCCCGTAAGAAATGGTGTCTAACATCAATGTGTTTTGATCTAGCATGTAATACGGTATTTTTACTTAAGTTAATAGTGCTTGTATTATCACATAAGATTGACACACAGTTAAATTTTATATTGTAATCGGCAAGGGTCTGTTTCATCCATAATATCTGTGCACAACATCGTGCAGCAGCTATATATTGGCTTCGGTGGTTGAAATAGATACCGAGTTTTGTTTCTTAAAAAACCAAGAAACTAAACATCCGCCTAAGAACTGACAAGTGCCACTTATGCTTTTTCGATCAACATGATGATCGGCATAGTCAGAGTCAGAAAAACACACAAGGTCAAATAGTTGACCTTTAGGATACCATAGACCTAAGTCTGTAGTTCCTTTAAGATATCGAAATATTCGTTTTACTGCAACTAAATGAGATTCTTTAGGGTTTGCTTGGAATCTGGCACATTTACAGACACTGAACATAATGTCAGGTCGACTAGCTGTGATGTATAGGAGACTGCCAAGCATTCTTGGATACTTCTTTGTGCCAACACTTTTTTCATTTTCATCAGCAGTTAGTTTATCAGTAGTTGACATAAGAGTATTAAGAGGTTTCACAGATTCTAGACCAAATTTCTTAATCATTTCTTTGCAATAGTTGGATTGAGAGATGTAATACCTTTTTCTCCTTACTTGATTTGTAGTCCTAGGAATAAATTCAATTCTCCCATCATGCTCATTTCAAATTCCTTACTCATGCTTTCAGAAAACTCATTACACATAGTCATGTTAGTAGATCCAAAAATGATGTCATCAACATATATTTGTAAAATAAGAACATCATCATTTTTATATTTTGTAAAAAGAGTAGTATCTACTGTTCCCCTTTTATAACCATTTTAATAAAAAATTACTCAGTCTTTCATACCATGCCTTGGGAGCTTGTTTTAGACCGTATAAAGCTTTACGTAGTTTATACACATAATCAGGATTATCAAAGTCTTCAAAGTCAGGGGGTTGTTTAACATAGACTTCTTCTTCAATAACACCATTCAGAAAAGCAGATTTCACATCCATTTGAAATAATTTAAAATCTTTATAGCATGCAAAAGCTAATAACATACGTATAGACTCAATTCTAGCAAGGAGCATATGTTTCATCATAGACAATTCCTTCGAGTTGATTATACCCTTGTGCAACTAATCGTGCCTTATTATGTATAACAGTTCCATTTTCATCTAATTTGTTACGAAACACCCATCGAGTTCCAATAATGGAGGTTTCTTCGGGAGTTGGAACTAATTCCCAGACTGTGTTTCTTGTGAACTGTTCAAGTTCTTCTTGCATAGCTATTATCCAGTCTTC